>OY728132.1:310766817-312016817 GCA_963277665.1 Viscum album | reverse complement strand
TATGATTATTATTATGAATTTTATGGTGATATACATAGCTATTTAAGGTTATTTCCTTCCTGGGGATTACTATTTAGATGTTACCAAATAAGTAACGGTTTTATGTTATGATTTCATATTTTTTTAGGATTATTTATGGTTATGTGTCCAATGATGGAATATTATGATATATCACTATAAAAACATGAATTTTCTTCTAATATGGGTTTTATTTAACTTTTATTATTTTAAATTTTCGCACATTTTTTAACTTGGAAACACAAAATATTTTTTAATGGAAAATTATCTTTATTTATTTCTTCGATAAGAAAACAATTTAATTCAAAATACATGTTTTCAAAAAAAGTTTATTAGAAGTTTTGTACTATTATAATATGAAATTTTAAAGTCATTGTGCCCATTTTTTTTTATTTTTTGAAAATCATTTGAATGATATATTCTTGTTTTTTTGAATGAGTTACTATTTTAACTTTTTTAAATCATTTGAGAGGAATGTTTTTTATCTTATACGAGTGGAATAAATTTTGATATCATCATGATATTTTTTTCTTTAAATATTATTTTAAAATTTTCTAAGTGTATTTTCAAGGTAAATGTTTTAATTTATAATTACGTAGTTTTTTTAAAGAATTGATTTCAAAATGAAATGTTTATTTTCTTCATGAATGTTTTAGTGATCTATTAATGGTATTTATATTATTAAATGACAAAAATCATTTATTTCAGTTATTAATTACTAGGGATATGATCCAAATTCACAATAAATATTATCTTTATCAGTGGTTTATGTTTATAATGAATGGAATTTTATGAAACCCATTTATTTTCCATGGGTAATGCTATGATGAAATATTTATAGAAACCATTTTTTTCATGGGTTCTGATATGATGAATGATTTATGATCTTGTGGAATATATATATATTATTATTATTATGTGATGAGTGAGAAAAAATCTCTCTTCAACTAATTTGGAAAATACTAATATCTCATGATATAAATAGGGATGGAATGGGTAGTTATCATTGTCCACTAAGGGACATTGTTCACTATGATAGTATTTTGAGTGAAACATGACTACTATTATTATTTATAGTGTAAAACTATTCCACTATGATTGTCTGGGAAATGAAACGTGACTATTAGGGAAATGATTTCCTATGATTATGTGTATGCCAAAAAGTAATGTATTATGCCACTTTTATGCTCTCATTTCTCATGTTATTTAATCCCTTTATGATTAATGTCTTATGAACATCCAATATTTATTCCATGACTCATGACTAGGATTTATGATTTCTAGGTATGAATTTTAAATTCTATTTTCATATTATCATACCACTATATTCATTTTATTCATAAAATTACATTGATATTTAAATTTTTACCCTTACTGAGCAGTTGAGGTCACCCTTTATTATGTTTCATTCCCCATGTTATGAATAAAAGTACTGAGTGTGATATTTTTAATATGGGTGATACTTATAAAGAACTTAGTGGTAGATTTTGTAAATATTTAATGAACCAATTTTTATTATGAACAATTTTCTAAAAGAATGAGACCTATATGATTATGAAATGGATAATTATGTTATGCAATTGATATTAATCTATTAAGATACAATATTTTTTTATTAAAAGTATGGGTCACTATAGTTGGTATCAAAGAAAGGTTTAGTTAACCTTTACAAACTAGGATAAGAAAAATTTAGTGAGAACCCTAGGGATAATTCTATGTATATGATTACATCATAATGTTTTGGTAATGATCATGGATGACCTATGTTAAGAATAATGTTCCATATATTAAAAAAAAATATCATGTTTTATACATCTTATTAATGATTTTTCATGGTTCCTCATTATGCGTATTGTTCCTCACACTAAATTTTTTGGTTTTAGTCAGTGGATAGAACCAGTAGGATTCATGTGAATACACAAGTATAATGAATATATTTTCCTCAGAAAAAACCAATTTAAATAAGATATGGAATGAGAAAATTTGTAATTATAATAATCAAATATCAATTTATATTATTAACAATACAGTCATTGGTTAGTTTCTTGACACAAATAATAAGAGAAATATAGAATTTTATAAAGACTATGGAGGAAATAATCTTGATCTTTCAATATGTTTTGAATATGAGAAGAGTATTCAAGTGAATGTCTCAAAGGAATAAGAAGATGTTTTAATTGTGGAAAAGGACACAAAGAATGTAATTGACAAAGAAAGATGAAAATATTGGTTAACAAAATGGATGAGAATAACGATCTCCCTAGGTATACATGATGATTGATTTTTTAAATGTGGAAAATATGAGCATTATGAAAATTGATGTTCTAGGGGGTAGCTCGAGAACATAATCCTTAAGGTTGTATCAGTGATTCTGTTTCCCATGATGATGAAGAGTCTATGAATAAAATATGAAAAGTATGGGATAACTTAAAAGTATTTATTATGATAAATGTATGAATCATCATTAAATTTTTGGTGATGAATATTAAAACATTATTAATATTTTATATTATTGGAAAGATGTATTGGGGAAAAATATAATGAATCCTAATTAATGTTTTAATAACATAGTGGGATTATTGAAGTGTTTTTAAAGTTGGATTCAAGAATTATGTTGAATAAGTGTTATAGAAATGATATTTTAGTAACATAATCAAGAAAAATATAAGTATTTTTCTATATTAGTTTTTATTTAAATATTTGAAAACATTTTTTGAATGATTTTCTTAATAAAGAAATGTGGTTTAGAGGTAATGTGAAATTTTTAGAGAACACATGATCAAGGTAAATGCTAATCCATACTATGTGTCCAATGTTGAGTGAATATTTTTTTGTTTGGATAAAGAGATTAATAAAATTTATAGTATTAGTTACCTTTAAATTGGTTTTTGATTTAACAAAAAATGATTTCAGCTGTATTTGATGATTTCTATTATATTTTTGGACTTATGGAATATATTTAACAGTTTGGAACTTATTAGGGAATAAGGATTGAGTTCATTTTAAATGAATAAATGTTTTCATGTAATATTAACTTAACCGTTATGGATATCATCATGAATTTATCAGATTATGGTTGATCACAATGTATTTTTACCCCCTTTATAATGATTTATGTGAAGGAATTTTTATAATATATATATATATGTTTAAATACCCTTGGGTATTGATATAGGATTTCATGATAAGTAAATTATGGACTACTGGATAGTGGTAATTAGATAGTCTTGATAGTTAAAAAGTGATTCATTGACAAGGTGAAATTTTAGAATATATTTATGGTCAGGTTAATGACTAAATTTTAAGTCATTATCTCAATTTGATTTATGATATTTAGTTAAGTTAAAAACGGCACAAGATTATATAGTAATTTTTCATGATGATTAATTATATTTGGTGGATGTTCCATTAGGTTGAGTTATGTGTAACCCTTATGTTCAAAAAGTGATTGAATAATAATGATTTTTTGGGAATAATTAAATTAATTATTTTGAATATGTAAGGTGAACTGTATTTTATAGTCATTGATGTTATATTTATTTTTTAATTTTGATCTTATTGGGGTAATTAAGATTTGGGAGATTAATGTTGTATCTCATCAAATGTCGGTTTATTCATTTTTAGAATTATCTTTTCTAAACTAATTATGGTTATGGTTAATTAATAAATACATGTTGAAATCCTAATATACTTTTTTGACCCATTATAAGTTTATTTTAGAGATTTAGGTTTACAACAATCATCTAAAATACTCATCATTTAGAGAAAAAAATTATATTGAGGTTGAAATTGATTAAAGGATGACATTTTAATTATCTAGTAGGTATATTTAAATATTTTCTTTGTATATATAGTTAATTAAAAACAAAACTATGGTATAAGGATCTTAGGAAAATAATGTTGTCCAATAACCTTCAATTCTGATGAATTGATCCTCTTTTAACCCCTCATTGATTCATGCTATTGTGGTTGTTTAAATTTACCTGACCATGTTCTATATCACTCTTTATCAATACTTAGGTGTTATTTTTTATATTCCATGTACATATTTTCACTCCCAACTAATGTTCTCTAATTTGGAAACCTAGTTTTGGGGTGGCTTTCATTATTCATTTTCCTACCTTTTTAGGTGAAGTATTAATAACCCATTTTTAGGATGTTGGTTTTAAAAAAAATAATTTTCTAATATCAAAAATTTGACTAATGATAAGAAGTTAAAATTTAATGTATGGAATATATTAGGGAGGTGGTATAATTTAACACCCTTATATTTTAGACAATATTTCACATTGATTAATTTTATTTGTTTTATATATTATGGTACACAGAATAATGAATTTAAACAAACTGTGATTATGTGACTATAATAACATAGATATTAAGTTTAAGGGCATCAATAAAATTAAATAATTTATTATATATAATAATATGTGACTAAATATAAATTTATTGATTAATTTTTATTAAATATGGATTTAGTTTTTTCCAACGTTATACTTTCCTTAAAAAATAGATTTCCTTTATAGTGATTTTTATTTATTTTTGTGTGAAAATATTATATTATATTTTTAATAGTAATGAAAATTTTATTTCATAAAAAAACTAAAATTTTTAAAACATAAAATCAATGTCATCATTGGGGGGATTTAGTTAATTTTTCAAAAAATCCCTATTTTCCAATGAAGAGTGAAAAATATTGTTTTTTAAAACATTATTATGGTTTAAAGAATATAAATAGTTACATTTTGTTTTAAAGTGATTTGAATTTAAAAATTAGGTATTTATATTTTAAATAATTTAGTTAATTCAGTTGGAATCAATTATATGTTTTAATTTAGAAAAAAATATTTTTTATAGGTAAAAATAAATTTTCCTGAAAAAATGTTTTTATGCGCACACTGTGTTTTTCCCTTAATAAAATAAATTTATGACTATTGGTGAATTATTTAAATGAGATTTATAAAATATAAACTCAATAATTTTTTTACATTTATATAATATTTTAATAGGCATGGGATAAGAATAAATCTTTGATTAGACATAAAAACTACATTTTCTAAAAAGTAGATTTCATCTCATTTTTCACACTTATATTAAAATTAATTATTTAAAACAATATGTGATGAATTTTAATAAATGGATTACATATTTGGAATGATTAGTTTAAAATTTTCCAATTATCCCTTTTTTATTTTTGGTCAATATAAATAGTAATCATGGTACAAATTTTCACCTCGATAAAGAGTAAATCCTGATAATCTAGGTTAAAACTAAGTGAAAATGTCATTATTTTTCATCTTAATTCTTATTGGATGAATGTAATTTTACCCTTATGACCTTATTATCAAAATTAAGTTTTTATATGGTTAGTTTTTTCATTAAAATTACTTATATATTATTTAAATCAATGAATGTTACAAAATATCAATCTCTTAGTTTTAAATATCATTTATGTGTTCGAATAGGGGAAATGGTATTAATTAATGAATATTAATAGTAATTTTTTCATAAAGAAATTATAATCATGATTGTTATATGTTTATACATTTTAGGTCTTATATTATTACCTCACATTCTTACACAATTCCAAAAAAGTATTTATTCAATTAATAGAAAAATAAAAACAATGATATTGAAAATATTAAAAGTAATATAATATGTGTAAGTTATAGTATTACACGAATTTCATTTGTATATATGAAATACTACTGTTGAGTTAAAATATTATATTCCAATTAAAACTTTTTATTTATGTATTTTAATTGAAATTAACTGTATAGTGTCGAAAGAAATAATAATGATATATTATCAAAATAATATTTGATTATGTTATATATAAATCATAATGATTTTTCAAATAAAACAAGAAGGTTTTTTTAAGGTTAAAAATGTTATAAATTCTCTATTTATAGCCTTATTGTCACCTTATATGTTAAATTTAAAACCCTTTATTATTGAAAATTTTATCAGCATAGTTAAAATTAAAATTGATTAAGTAAGGTTTAATCAAAATGATAGTGTTTAAAATAAAAACAAAACATGTGTAAATTATATTGGTGTTTGGGATTAAAATCCTATAAGATTTTATCTTTTAATTATTATTCCTCTTGAGGAATTTTTCTTGATTATTAAGATATTATATTTTAATCTTTTGATAAATTATAATAGTTCCCCTCACCTCAATTTTAAAAGAGAACTTCCTACCTCATTTATTCACACAACATTTTCTTTCTATATCTACCAAACTCTAAAAATGTCTATTATAAACATTATAATACACATTCTATAGGTTCTTGTCTTCCCAAAATTCCAATCCTGGATCCCTTTATCGGGTACCTAAAGAAGACATTTCAAAGAAGAGGAAATCACATTTCTTAGCCAATTTATTATATACTCTTCTATAACTCCATTAAATGTATGTTACTTATCATAAAATTATGACTTATGTATCCTAAATATTCATAAATTTTAATATGATTATAATAACACCATTATAGTGAAAGATCCTAAAACTCTCTGAGAGGGAGGGGTGAATCAGGGTGTTGACTTTTTCTTCTAAATTTAAGGATCTTGTTCCCACGTCTATAGGAATTTGTTAAAATTGTCTGATGAGAATGTGCAGAAAAAAATCAAATGCAAAGTAAAGACACAATATTTTTTAATTGGTTCACCAGAAAGGGCTATATCTAATGAGTAAACGCCGATAAGTTTTTAGTCGTGCCAAAGTCCACTAATCTTCAGTATATATGGAGTAAAAATGTTTAACACAATCACTATATTCCAAACATACTAACTTTACATGGTTTTAGGGATAACACATTGCATCCCTCAGATCACTTCCATTGACTTCCCCTTTCTCATCTTCCCATGCATATGTCATATACTATTCCACATTCTTCTCATTTTTTAACTTTTCATTTATGTACTGCCTCCTTGAACTAGACTTCTACCTTTTCATACCACACAACACTGTGTATTATGAGTGCACCACTTAATACCTCCATAAAAAACAATCATATACTACTTCTGCACACCACTTCTACGTACTTATCTAGCGTACCTTTTTTTCATACTTCTCCTTCCTGCAAACCATCTTTGCTCTATAGACTGTCTCTGTTTCCTCTTCACGTAGTACAAGAAATATGCAAACTGAGTTTTTCTTCTGTGTATTGGATCTCCTACGTGGACATGTCTTCCTACAAACTGACCTTATTCATCAGCGTAATGTCTTTCGTGAACTATTCTTGACTTCACTGAATTCATTTTAGATATATCTTTAATGTCTTTGGGGGGGTTTTCCACCCACGAACTCCTTCTAGAATTTTTTTGAATTCCTCTCAAACATGTAATATCTATGTCACAAACTAAATAATGGATTTATTCTCTTTATATAGTCAAATAGATCTGTATAATATTATAAACCATGATTTAAAAAATATTAATTTTAGCACCACCTTAACTGCATACTTCACATCCCCCATGAACCATTTTCCCTACGAGGTCCATGTACTACCATAATCCCTACACAATAGAACAAGCCACCACCTCATTTTTTTAAATGAAACCATTCACAATTTCTCAAAACTCTATGTCACACACGGTTTTTTGGCTTTGTATTGATCCGGCCCATTAGAAATCCTGATCCTTTTCATGGGTATTTGATGAGATGAATCTTGAGTTTTGAAGTTTCATATATGTCTGACCACCATAATTTGGGATCCCCATTGCTTGTTTAGGAGTTTTTTGAAGAAAGGGTGGTTACTTCATGATTTGGGCCAACCGTGAGCCCATTCCCAGTTTTAAAAACTAAATTTGTTTCTTTTATAATGCTTTTGTTCTTCATCCTTTTTCACACATTAAACTTACCACTTGTCCTATACTGATAAATTAAAATTTATTTATCCTTTTGGACCCATTAGAAATTCATAAGCTGGATGAATTTGGGTTACTTATTTAGGTATTGGGCCAGCCCATGGGCCCATTTCCTGTTTTAAAAAAAATAATTTGTTTCATTTATATCATTTTCATTTTTTACTATTTTTCGGTGATTACACCTCCCCCTCGAATCCAATAACCCCATATTATCCCTCATAGTCGATTTTACCTCTTTGGAGCTCATATGTGTCGCGTATTAGGTAGATTGTTCTCTGGTTTCCTCAAAACGTCCAGAATTGATAAGGTAAATTGTTTCACCCATAACTCATTTAATTCATATTCTTTTGGCCACCAATTTTCTTCCCCTCGTTCTTTAAGACCTTAGGAGGATCTCCAAAAAATTTCAAGCCATTCCATTCTCTATAGGGTTGCAGATCTAATGGAAGACGAAGAGTTTTCTAGGGTGAAATTTGAGATTCCTTATCCTTTCTCCTTCCTCTTCCCCCTCCTTTCATTATTTCGTGGATTTATTTTATCCCCTAGTATTGATCGACCTAGGGTTTTGTTATACCATGTTTTTTTATGGGGTTTATGTTTGTTTAAGTCTGATCTTTATAGTTTTATGGTTTATAAACCCGCGGCGGGTGATTTCGGGTGTGCGTTTCAATTTCGCCAAAGATTTGAGGTAGGATACCCCTTGCACATGACTTTATTATTTAAGTTTCATCATTTTATTATATTAAACACAAGATATATATGTTTATTATTGTTTTTCATCCTTTGGATAATTTTATTGGTGTTCAAAGTGGTTGTTTAATCATTGGTTTGTGAACGGTAGTGTTGTTTTGTCATGAAAGTTCTCAACAAGTGTTTGTTTAAATGTTCCGTTATCTTTTGAAAATATTTTGTGAGGTTTATAATCTGGTATATGGTATTTTTAACATTTTACAGTATCTTGAATGAAAATATGGCTTTCAATTGGTGTTTTATTCCTTTTCATGTACTTAAAATAAATTGTTTTGTTTAAAAAGGGCATGTCATGTGTCCGGTAAATTGCCCGGTTGGCTTTTATGTGTGATGTGTGATTTAAAAGTTATTTGTTTGGATTTATAAAGGAATTTGAATAATGATAAATGGTATTTTTGGGTACTTATATGTATTTACTATTTGTATTTGTTTTTACAATCAAGTGTGTTTTGATTTACAACATATTTTGGCCCGAGTTGCCAAAAAATGGACTGTTTCACATCTTTATGAAAATGGACGTGTTTTGAATATGTAACCTAAGTATTATAAGAGATTTATGAATGTGGTTTTCTTATGTAAATTGTGATTATACAGATCCTTAATATAATTAAAATTCATACCTTCGTTAAAGGATAGTTTTGAGAAAATAATTAAAGGCCCGTTTGGCATTTCCTAGAAATAAAGGATTGTTTTACTTGTATATAACAATTTGTGCAATTGGGATTGCTTTATGGTCCATTAAATGATTTTATTAAATGTTTATTGGGCTTACAAATATGATTTGGTTTGGTTATGATGTGTGTTTATAATTTAAAGAGTGTTTTTGAAAGAGTTTTATGTGCAAAGCCTCAATACACTTCATGAAATTGTTTTACCGAAATATTTAGCGGTTTGTTGATTAGTGTAAGAAATGTGAAGAATGATTATGGGCTGTTTGTGTTTTTATGGTTTTGGAATAGAATGGGGATGTGAATAGTGTATTTGATAATATGTGTAACTTGATCGAGCACTAAAGGGAATCCCGGGTATCTAGGTGGGCGGACGTGTACTAGTATGCTGGTGATCTGTGGGGGTTGGCCCCTGTTTCACATAGCACGTTTGACGATGACAACACTAACTAAACTATGATGATGATGATGATTGGGGACCACTATGTTATGGGTATGTTCCCTACTAGTGTCTCATGCACGAGAACGGATATTTATTATGGTTACTTTCACCGAGATACGAGGTACCTGGGGCTCACAACTAACTAGTGCCTAGGGGTATTCCTGTGACTAGTGCTCATTGGCTATTTTGTACTCACCGTCGGCATACGGTGTGTTTGGTTGGTAAATTCAGTAGTATGTGTTATTTATTTGAATGTTAAAATTCTTTAAAGCATCCCTCTTGAAAACTATATTGATTTTGAAGTTTCCCCTCTTTGAAAATAATTGTTACTTGCATTTTTGTTTATTAAACATGCATGTTTTTGTCTGATAATTATTATAGCATGGAACCTCATTTGAAAACCATACTTTCAAATCTTTAATTTAAAACTATAAATTTATGTTTCTTTTATTTTAAAGTAATGTGCATTGGGAATAGAATACTGGGCTAACCTACTGAGTTTTAATACTCACGCCTATAGTCTTCTTCTTTTTTTAGCCCTTGTGCAGGTTTCATCTTTAGTTCAATCACCTTGGGCGACATTTTATCATTGTGTTGGAGAGTGAACATAAGTGTCACATGGAGTTATTTGTTCATCGGGATTGTTCAGTGAGTTGTTGGTTTTGTTCTAATTTTAGTTTCTTGTACAAATAATATTTAGTTCAATTTTTATATAAATTCATTTTGGGTTGTCCGTTTATTTCTGCTGTTTGTTTCATTGTTTATATATGGGCTAAATCGTTCCCTTGTGTACTCTATTGATTCCCTTGGTGCTTGTCACCATCCTAGGAGGATCGGGAATGCCTCTCGGGACTTGTCGTGGGCTGGCCTGGGTGACCGGTTCAGGGTCGACTCGGGCTGGTTCGTGACAAAATGGTATCAGAGGAGGTCGGCTATTAGTGGACCTTTCTTTTTAGAGCGCCCTTGTTATTTTGGGGATGTCAAGGTAGATGGAGTAGGATTTTTGGGACTTGAGGGGTAAGTGCAAGAAGAGCATCATGAACTCTTTCTTGTTCTAATCCCTAGGTTTCCATGGAAGTCCGGTTTTATTAGTGTCCATTGTTCTAGTTGATTGTTTGGTATTGAGATATGACAAGGGGAGTCTGACCAATGGCCTTCATGAGCTCACAGGGCCTGGCAAGCTATGTGGAGCTGGGGAATGGTCCTAATAAGTCTCTTTGTGTTGGTGTTGTGTTTGGCATATGGCCGCCAACCATATGGTCAAGTCACCCACCGACACTAGTTCCCTTTTACTTGGGTCTCTTGAACCTTTCATGAATTCTGAATTTTTGTTTTTAAAATCCTTGTGTTAGAATTGTGGAAATGGGTTTTAATGTAAGAATTAGATTATGAAAAGTGAAAAAAGGGGGTTTCAATAATTAAATATAATAATGGTTTAGGAAGGTTGTGTTTTTGTGAAAAAAATTGAGGGAAGTAGAAATGATTTATAGGGATTGGATTATCCATAATCTAAACTTGTGGTTTGTTGAAATAAAATGTTTTGAAATTGTGAATCATTTTAAAGTGATTCTGGATTTTTTTTAAATGGGGTATTTTAGGATGTTAAAAAGTTTTTGAATTGGATAAATTTGTTTTGGGAATTGGTTTTTATCGGTTGGTGTTTTACTACAAACGGTATTGGTCTCAATGGACCTCGGATTATGAAAATATAACTTGCTGATTTTTTTTAAAAAAAAAACGGGAAGGGGTTGTTTGGAGTGGCTTGGTTATTTAAGAAGTTTTTTAAAATGAAAAGGGGTAGGTTTTTAAGAAAATAGTTCTTAATTAATAGTGGTTTTTTTTGTGAAATATGAAAATGTTTTTTGACTTGGTGGTTGGTGTTCCTTTTCAAGGTAAATTGTTTTTTTTGAATTATGATGTTTAATTTTAGCCTTTGGTGTTTTCATGGGTGCTCAAATGCATGGTTTTATTTATATCTTGAAGTATGGCCTATATGGTATGGTGTTTGGGTGCTAGGGGTGGCATGGAAATGTGAATTTGTGTGAGACTTTATGAAACACCATTGGTGAATGTGGAAACCCACCAAGTTAGTTAGATTTTTCAAAATTGTTTTGAGTTGAAAATTGTGGCCTTTTTTTTAAAACCAATGGTTATGTGGCTTTATTTTTCTATGTTGTAGAAGAGTTGTTTATTCAGTAAGCTTCCTTGTGATCTACAATTCATACTCTTGTTGTATCTTTAGATGATATCTTGTTGGTGTCTTGGTTTTGGAGAAATTTTCATTGGGTTTCTAAAGATGTGTTTGATGTTGTGATGTGGCCAGCGATAGTTCTCTGTTGGAAATCTTTCCTACTGATCAACCTAAGGATTCCTTTCAAATTTTAAATCCACCTCTTTTGATGATGACTCAACCTGTTTGTTGGAATAGAGATATGTTTGGGATCTATTAAAAGTGATTCTAGGTTGTGATAATTCTTTTGGATATAGAAGTTGTGTTTGGTGATGTTAATGTGTTTTGTCGTATTCCTTTTCCATTATTCCCCTTGTTTGGAGTGAGATAGAATTTTGATATTTATCTATGAGTTCCTATTTAGATGAAGGTTTTTGTTTGGTGATCAAGTGAGGTTTTTTTGGGTGGTGTGATCCTTATCACCTGACTGTGGTGCAACAAATGCTTCAAGAATCAGGGATCCAGCCATAGGCCTTGGAGTGAAGCTTTTCACGTAGTCAGAAAATCGACAGAGGTGTGGAGTGCTTGATTAGGTTCCTTACTCCTCTGTTTTGGTAAGTTATTTTCTATGTCAATGTTTTTGTTTCTCATTTTTTTGAATTTCCCTTTGTCACAATAAGCGTGGTGGACTTAACCCCTCACACAGTGTCTATGGTTATTCCTTCATGGATGTGGGTTTTCAATCAATGTCCCTGTGTGGACCGCCTGTAAAAATAAGGTGCAGTCTTGGTGTTACCTATTCATATGGGGAGAGTTTTGGGTAGTTTCATTGTTTCTTTTGTTGTTTCAGTGGGAAAATTATTGGGTCCCCTTCCCTCCCATCCCCAAGTGACGGGGGTCCAGAATTGTGCTGAATGTGTCGACCAAGTTATTTTCCCCTCCATTAGGGAGTGGGTGGTTTATATGTTCATGTTGTAACCCTATTAACATGGTATAGTAGGTTTTTGTAGGAGGGTTTTTTGGGCTTGTGTGTGTGAGTCCCAACTCTAGCTCATGTTCAATTCTTGTCTATTCATTGCTAGTTGGTTTCTAATGGTGGGGAGACCCACCATGGGTCTCCTGGATTTTCATCCTAAGAAAATTTCTAGGGATAGTTGATTCTTAATGGTGGGGAGTACATTCTGGAATCCTTAGGTGTTGTTTTTTTTCAGTGAGAAAGTGTTATGGCTTTCTGGGGGCGGAAAGCTTTAATGGTGGGGAGAATTGTCACACACGGTTTTTTTGGCTTTGTATTGATCCGGCCCATTAGAAATCCTGATCCTTTTCATGGGTATTTGATGAGATGAATCTTGAGTTTTGAAGTATCATATATGTCTAACCACCATAATTTGGGATCCCCATTTCTTGTTTAGGAGTTTTTTGAAGAAAGGGTGGTTACTTCATGATTTGGGCCAACCGTGAGCCCATTCCCAGTTTTAAAAACTGAATTTATTTCTTTTATAACTCTTTTGTTTTTCATCCTTTTTCACACATTAAACTTAACACTTGTCCTATACTGATACATTAAAATTTATTTATCCTTTTGGACCCATTAGAAATTCATAAGCTGGGTGAATTTGGGTTACTTATTTAGGTATTGGGCCCGCCCAAGGGCCCATTTCCTGTTTTAAAACAAATAATTTGTTTCAATTATATATTTTTCATTTTTAACTCTTTTTCGGTGATTCCACCTCCCACTAGAATCCAATAACCCTATCTTAGCCCTCATAGTCTATTTTACCTCTTTGGAGCTCATATGGGTCGCGTATTAGGGAGATTTTTCTCTGGTTTCCTCAAAACGTCCAGAATTGATAAGGTAAATTGTTTCACACATAACTCATTCAATTAGTATTATTTTGTCCACCAATTTTCTTCCCCTGGTTCTTTAGGACCTTAGTAGGATCTCCAAAAATTTTCTAGCCATTCCATTCTCTATAGGGTTGCAGATATAATGGAAGACGAAGAGTTTTCTAGGGTGAAAGGTGAGATTCCTTCTCCTTTCTCCTTCCTCTTCCCCCTCCTTTCATTATTTCGTGGATTTATTTTATCCCATAGTATTGATAGACCTAGGGTTTTTTTATACAATGTTTTTTGATGGGGTTTATGTTTGTTTAGGTCTGATATTTATAGTTTTATGGTTTATAAACCCACGGTGGGTGATTTCGGGTGTGCGTTTCAATTACGCCAAAGATTTGAGGTAGGATACCCCTTGCACATGACTTTATTATTTAAGTTTCATCATTTTATTATATTTAACACCAGATATATATGTTTATTATTGTTTTTCATCCTTTGGATAATTTTATTGGTGTTCAATGTGGTTGTTTAATCATTGGTTTGTGAACGGTAGTGTTGTTTTTTCATGAAAGTTCTCAACAAGTGTTTGTTTAAATGTTCCGTTATCTTTTGCAAATATTTTGTGAGGTTTATTATCTGGTCTGTGGTATTTTTAACATGTTACAGTATCTTGAATGAAAATATGGCTTTCAATTGGTGTTTTATTCATTTTCATGTACTTAAAATAAATTGTTTTGTTTAAAAAGGGCATGTCATGTGTTCGGTAAATTGCCTGGTTGGCTTTTATATGTGATGTGTGATTTAAAAGTTATTTGTTTGGATTTATAAAGGAATTGGAATAATGATAAATGGTATTTTTGGGGACTTATATGGATTTTATATTTGTATTTTTTTTTACAATCAAGTGTGTTTTGATTTACAACATATTTTTGCCCGAGTTGCCCAAAAATGGACTGTTTCACATCTTTATAAAAATGGACGTGTTTTGAATATGTAACCTGAGTATTATAAGAGATTTATGAATGTGGTTTTCTGCTGTAAATTGTGTTTATACAGATCCTTAATATAATTAAAATTCATACCTTCGTTAAAGGATAGTTTTGAGAAAATAATTAAAGGCCCGTTTGGCATTTCCTAGAAATGAAGGAGTGTTTTACTTGTATATAACAATTTGTGCAATTGGGATTGTTTTATGGTCCATTAAATGATTTTATTAAATGTTTATTGGGCTTCCAAATATGATTTGGTTTGGTTATGATGTGTGTTTATAATTTAAAGAGTGTTTTTGAAAGTGTTTTATGTGCAAAGCCTCAATACACTTCACGAAATTGTTTTACCGAAATATTTAGCGGTTTGTTGATTAGTGTAAGAAATGTAAAGAATGATTATGGGATGTTTGTGTTTTTATGGTTTTGGAATGGAATGGGGATGTGAAATGTGTATTTGATAATATGTGTAACTTGATCGAGCACTAAAGGGAATCCCGGGTATCTAGGTGGGCGGACGTGTACTAGTATGCTAGTGATTCTGTGGGGGTTGGCCCCTGTTTCATGTAGCAAGTTTGACGATGACAACACTAACTAAACTATGATGATGATGATGATTGGGGACCACTAGGTTATGGACATGTTCCCTACTAGTGCCTCGTGCACGAGAACGAATATTTATTATGGTTACTTTCACCGAGATACGAGGTACCTGGGGCTCACAACTAACTAGTGCCTAGGGGTATTCCTGTGACTAGTGCTCATTGGCTATTTTTTACTCACCGTCGGCATACGGTGTGTTTGGTTGGTAAATTCAGTAGTATGTGTTATTTAATTGAATGTTAAAATTCTTTAAAGCATCCCTCTTGAAAACTATATTCATTTTGAAGTTTCACCTCTTTGAAAATAATTGTTACTTGCATTTTTGTTTATTAAACATGCATGTTTTTGTCTGATAATTATTATAGCATGGAACCTAATTTGAAAACCATACTTTCAAATCTTGAATTTAAAACTATAAATTGATGTTTCTTTTATTTTAAAGTAATGTGTATTGGGAATAGAATACCGGGCTAACCTACTGTGTTTTAATACTCACGCCTATAGTCTTCTTCTTCTTTTTAGCCCTTGTGCAGGTTTCATCTTTAGTTCAATCACCTTGGGCGACATTTTATCATTGTGTTGGAGAGTGACCATAAGTGTCACATGGAGTTAGTTGTTCATCGGGATTGTTCAGTGAGTTGTTGGTTTTGTTCTAATTTTAGTTTCTTATACAAATAATATTTAGTTCAATTTTTATATAAATTCATTTTGGGCTGTCCATTTATTTCTGCTGTTTGTTTGATTGTTTATATATGGGCTAAATTGTTCCCTTGGGTACTGTATTGATGCCCTTGGTGCTTGTCACCATCCCGGGAGGATCGGGAATGCCTCTCGGGACTTGTCGCGGGCTGGCCTTGGTGACCAGTTCAGGGTCGACTCGGGCTGGTTTGTGACACTCTACCTCGATTTTATGAATGACATGACATCCCACGAACCGTTATTCCTTTCTTGTACAGTGAGCCATCTCGCAAACCACAAATCTTCACTGTAAACCTTTATCACTCAATGAACCATTATTCCCATGTAGTCTACATACCATTCCGGCTTCTTGGTTCGTAGTTCACTAATCAACGTACTAGAATTAATGATCCACGAAATATTCTTGGAACATGTTTTGTGGTCCGTGATTCCTTTTCCAAAACCCTTCCTTTTAGAAAAAAATCCCTATTTTAATCCATAGAAATTTGGAAAACATGAGGAAACTGCACCACCATCAATGCTAATTTCATCCTCAATCATAAGATTACATTCCCTAAAAACTCTTTGATCAACCAAATTTATATTGAAAGAAAATTTTAACCATAATCCATTTCTAGAAAAGAACTTCCTTGGTTCCAATAATCTCCCCTTTGGGTATTTTGGCAATCTGTAGCTAAATTTAATGAAGTACATGAAACAAAAAAAAACCCTGATATACAAAAAATAAATCATCTGACACTCTTAGTATTTGTGAGAAAAGTTCAGTGTAGAAAATAGGAGAAGCGTTAATTGGGTTCTCATGTCTTGTAACTCACCATTATCCCCCATTGTGACATTTTTTGAATTTCCCTATTCATCATCTTCCTACAACCAACCATAGAAAAAAATAAAAATTTTCCATTCTCCCCCAATTGAAATAAACCCAATGAATCAAATTTTGACTTGTAATGATTTAAGAACACACCCAATAGATCATATCTCTCTTATAAAAATACAATACATCAGAAAACAGATTAAAATAGTTAGAACGATTGGGGATAGAGGACTTTGTAACCTCATAATGCATGGGGAGGTGACTAAACATCAAAGTTTGACTGATGCTTCTCCAACAAAAGTGTTTACAATGGATTGGATGGCAAGTTGACCACATTATCATTCGTTCCAACATTATCCATTTTAATTATCCTATATTCCATTTTTTCATTCATGAAGTGATATCTGATTTCAATGTTTTTTATATGAGAATGATGAATAAGATTCTTTGCAAGGTCAATTTCATTAGTATTATCACATTGAATCACCATTTTTTGTTTCACATCATCACCAATATTATTTAGTTGTTTCTTCATCCAATGTAGTTGAGTTCAAGAGTTTATAGAATAGATAAATTCCACATCAACTATACTGGGAGAAGTGCATTCCATTTTCATACTCAACCAGACAACACATTTCATGAAAAAAAATAATTCTATACCACTTTTGGATTTTCTATCTACCACATCTCCAGCCTATTCAACATCAGAAAATTATAGAAATTTATTATCATTTTGTACAGCAAAGTATAATACAAAATTGTGACTACCTTAAATTTACCCCATGATTCTTTTCACTAATAAAATATGTTCCTCCTTCAGATTACTTTAAAAGAGATCCTTTAAAAATGCTGAAAAAATAATATCTAGCCGTCTCGTTTTCAATTACAATAAGCTTAAAATGATTATCTATACATTGTGGGATCTATAGATGTCTTATCTACATGCTTTCCTAGTTTTGTCCCAACTGTAATCAGAGTAGAAATTGGTTTGGAATCATGCATATTGAATTTTTTTAGAAACTATCTTGCATAATTTAGTTGATAAATTAATATGAGTTATTTCCTTTAAATCACCTTAATCCCCCAGAAGTATGTGAGTTTACCAATAAAAAACATTTCAAATTCATATTTCATGTGATTGGAAAATTCATCCACTAATCCCTGCTTTCTTTCAAAAAATATAATAAAATCTATATACACCAGAACCATGAATTGATCTTTCTGAGAAATCTTCACGTAGATATTGTGATCTAATCCTCATCTTTTAAATTCATACTTCCTTATATAACAATCCATTCGAGAGTACCACTCTTGTTGTTCCAATATTAGACCATAAAGAGACTTCTTTAATCTCAAATCCTTCATTTCATCATTACTATGATAAAAACCCATTGGTTGTTCCATATAGAATTATTCTTCAATAAAACCATTTAAAATGTTTTATTGAAATCCATTTTATACACTTTGTATCCTCATTTAATTTCCATGGAATGAGACAATCAGATTAACTCTAGTCTAGCCACTAGAGAAAATGTTTCTTTGGCATCAACACATTGAATCTATGAATATATTTTACACACCAACCATTCCTTATTTCATGATCACATTTCCATGCATGTAAATTTTATTTTTGAAAATCCACCTCGTACAAATCACATTGTGGTTTTTGGGTTTCCTAACTACATCCCATATTTGGTTCTTATCGATCTATTACGATTATTCATTCTTGGACCTAACCCATGATTCATCCTTTTTAGCTTCTTCAAATGAGGATGGTTACATAACTAAAATGAATGTAGATTATTCTTTATTCATTATTCTCCATTTTGGTGTGGGTGCAGTCCAATCCCCAATGATGTTGGATCGATCAATTTCCACTCTTTTATTTCTCATTTGGGGTTGAAAATAATTCTCTTCAGTCATGGATTCTTCTTCTCACTCTTCTTCTAATTCAACATCATGATGTGATTACAAATTATTTTTCTTGCCTTCCATTAATTCTCTCATTAAATCTATTCCATGTCCACATTCCTCCTTCCCATCAGTTGCATCACCAGATTAATTTCTTTAGACATTCATGGTTTTATCTTCAATGATCTCCACATCACTAATTTCCATAATTTATCAAAGATTTTTATTGAAATATTTGTCAAATTTTCTATTCATTGAATATATAAGGAATATTCCTTCATCCGTTGCAATTCCATACAGTTTTTATTTCCTTCATTGTTTTAGATAAATCATTTACTTCAAAAAAACACAAAAATAATTTGAAGATGCATTCCATCCCTTCCATAACTCATAGGGTGTCTTGGTTCCCCCAATATAAATACTTGTTAGGTTTGAATATAAAATGAAGCTTTAATAGAATTTTTCCCATAATGGTGAGCGATATGACTCTCATTTAGCATAGTTCTAGCCATACTATTCACCTATCGATTCTGGCACTCAACAACTCCATTTTTTTGTGGGGTTCTCACAGCAGACACTTGATGTTGTATTCTATGATTCTCTAGGTAATTCTCAAATTTAATGGTTGTTTACTCCCCTCCATTATCAGACCACAGAAATTTTATTGTCCATCCAGTATCATTCTCATCTATTCAGGGATGAGTTTTCAAGAAATCAAGCACTTGTAATTTCCAATGTATATCCACAGCACAATCCATTCTACAATAATCATCAATTAAAATGATGAATTACCTTTATCTATATATCCTAACAATATTCATTGGACCACATACATCTATATTAATGAGATCAATGAGATTTTATTCTCTTTTCCTCCTTGGACAATATAAAATGTACACTAATATTCCTCTCTTACAAGAATCACAATCTTCCTCAGTACACACATCAAATTTGGGATATCCTTGAAAATATTCAGTTTATATATCTTTTCCGTATCTTTTTGATTGATGTGACCCAAACAATGGTTCTACAAGATGTTGTCTTCTTCAACTGGCATTAAACAAGTTGTCCCTTTACTACCAACCTGATATAAGATTCCATCAGTTCTATATCCCTTCATGAGATAATTCCATATTATTCCTTTTATAGTGAACCCATTTTGATTAAATTTCACCATAAGTATTGAGTCACAGATTCTTATCACACTACATATATTATGAGTTAACCCATCAACGTAAAGAACACTGGTCGTCTTTAGCTCCCCATTGTTCAGTTTAGTACTTCCACTACCTTTGATCTTCAGAGCACAATCATTACCAAATCTCATTGTTCCATCAGCCTTTTTCTTTATTTTCATTAACAGGTCTACATTTCCCATTATATGGGATAAGCATCCACTATCAAGTATCCATGTGATGTTGTTCTTGGTAGCTTTGATATCTACCTCTAAATGGTTGTAATTTTCAATTTTCTTCTTTTTTTTTCAATGAAATATTATATTTAGTGAAGGAAAAATATGAAATTTCATATCTCTCTTCTATGTGAGCAGGTTATTCATAGTAATACTATTTTTGTATTGTAAAAAAACTATTTTAAATAGAAACACCATTTCGTTGACGAGTATTGGCTTGTCTATGAGTTCTATACAAATTATTGTTTCTATTCCTCTATTTGCAATCAATATCTTTATGTATAAAGTGGGAACAATGAATAAAATATCTATAGAAACTTTTTCAGTTATAAGAATTAGGATATTAATTCATTATTATATGTTGAATTCCAATATCTTCCCCATTCAAGTAACTTCATGCCTCTTCACAGCATGACAAGGTGTGTCCCAAATAGCCATATAATTGACATTTCATAAGTGAGAATGTCTTTTCACATACATTCCTTATCATTTCAATTTCCATAGGAGGGTAGTTTTACTACCTATCATCTTAGGATTCTTAATAATTGTTTTTAGTTCTCATTTTAGTTTGAATTGAGGGTTTCTTCTTTATCACTTAATGTAACTTTACAAACATTACAAATTTCATCTTGGATTCATTTTGACTCATTTTATATCCATCATTCGATGTTTAGGAATCATAATCGATTCCACTATTACCTATGCACGCAGTTCATTGGTTATTAAAAATAGTTTGAACTCCATAAGAAACATGCCTAGCTCTCTCCAACAACTCAACATCTTAGAATATTTTGAATTATATTTTCTTTAGATTGATTTAATTTAGAGTTTACTCCTTAGAGTAAAAACTAATTCCCAAATAACTTCAATAGTATTGGACTCCTCTTCTAGTCTCAAGGTAATTTCATTGATTAAAATTCCTTGTTCTTCAATTATGAGTTTTAGTTCCACTATATTTTCACTGCTCTCAAGGATTGAAGACAATACTTTCACAAATTCTTCAAATCATTCAATTTCAACTTCAAGATGATCAACATATTCTGTTGATTCTTCCACAATTATACTCCTCTTATTGCATCTCTTACATTGATTATCAATCTTACCAAAATATTCCTTAAGTAGACATTTGGGATTGACATTAGTGTTCAACTGATTATCTACAATATTATCTTTTTATGGTTCTATTTTTTCAATTGTACCCACCATGGATGCATGGTTTCCAGACCTAAATTCTTCTTCTTCTACCTTAAATAATTCATTTCCATAATCTTACTATTTATAGAAAAAACACTTTTTGTTATAATTTCTTTTCAAGATTTGAAGTCTCTCTGAAAGAAAAACAATTTACAAGGCTTCTGAATGTCTCTAGTTTCTCTTTATGAATCATCGAACTTTATTGGGAACTGAGACGAAATGTTACAAAATCATCCACAATGAAAATAATCTATAGGTAACTTAACATCAAATTTCCCTCTTTATTTCTTGAATTTCATGTCAATGAGAGAAATAATATCGTTTTCCTCATTATCGTAATCCAATATATCTTTGGAAATTTTAAATTTTTCCTTGGATTTAATTTCATTTCCTTGCTTAAAGGAGTTGTTGCATCTTCAGGTTTAACTCTCATTTTATAAGCCACTAGACTACATAGCATATTATCTAATGACAGTTAAGAGAGATCCCTTTCCTTATATTCCAACACATTTGCATTATAAATAGGAGGATGTATTCCCAGGATTTTCTTTACAATATAAATGTCTTTTGTTTCATTACCAGGTTCTCGTATTGCTCCCATAACTTTAGTAATTCGATTAAACAATGCATCATCATTTTCATCTAGATGCATTTTTAGATCATCAAAACTATAGTGGAAAAACTCAGAGTTTCACCTCCATCACTTTTTTTTCTACATCATATATATTCTCCAATATTTCCAACCTAATCTTAGCAGACGTACAACTCATCACTTTTAGACATATCTAATCAGAAAGAGATATAGTGAGGGAATTCTGTTCATTGGTATCTGAATCATGTATTTTCTTATATGTATCAGTCATAGACATTCCTGTTAAATAAAAAAACTATATTCCTTGTGTAGTAAAAAACATGACTTCCATTCCAAGAGATCTTAGATGAGATCTCATCCTATTATTCTATATTTTAATGTTACTTCTGTCAAAGAGAGGCACTCCCCTAACATTTAATATATTGTCCATTGTATAAATGAATTGCATATATAACACAAACATACTTTACCCTTTGATATTACATGAAGGAACTTAAAACACCCTGATAGGGTAAGGATGAATTAGGGTGTCAAATTGTTCTCTCAAACTGAAGGATCTTGTTCTCACATTGGTAAGAACATGTTAAACCTATCTGTTGAGAAAGTGAAGAAGACAAAAAATCACATGTAATGAAAAGACACAACAATTTTTACCTCTTTCACCATGATGGGCTACATCCAATGAGCATACACTGACAGGTTTTCGGTCATAGCAAAGTCCAGTAATATTTACTATTCGTGGAGTAAAAAAGTTTAGAATAGTCACTCTATTCTAGGAACAATTCCTTTCCAATGTTTTAAGGATAGAACAAAGTGTCCCTCAGATAACTTGCTTTGACTCCCGCTTTCTCTCTACATTGCGAAGAATATGAACTCAATTTATCAACATGAAGGTCGCTTCAATGGATTGGAATTAAATCATGAATCTTAAACTAAAGATAGATTATATTTTCACTTCCCATCTTCCGCTTTAGATGTAATCTACTATTCCATATACTTATCATTTGTGAACATGTCCTTGCATACTTCCTCCGTGAACTGGTCTTCTACATCCACGTAGTACACTGCACTGCATACTTTGAGTTCTCCACATACTACCTCTACAAACTGTAACCACGTACTGAATTCCACAACCATGTCTACATACTTCTTATGCACACCACTTCCATGTACCGCTTTAATGTACCACTTCTGCGTACAACTCATTTTTGTAAAACATCTTCATTCTGTGGACTATCTCCACTTCCTCCCTACGTACTGCAAGAAATTTGAAGACATAGTTTTTATTCCACATACTGGATCTTCTACACATACATATCATACAAAAAATGATATTCTTACTCCGTTTATTGTCTTTGTTGATCTATTCTATAATTTAATAAATTTCTTTTATAATTCTAATTAAAGTCATAGGGGGTTTTCTCCCCGCAAACTACTTCCGGATTCTTCCAAATTCCTCTTGAAAATTTAATCACAAAGTCAAAATCTATTGAATAGATTAATACTCCTTATATTGGCCAATATATCCACATAATTATCTAAACCAATATTTTCTAAATCTTCATTATATCACCACCTTCACTGTGTATCGCCCATCTCCCATGAAACATTTTCCCTATTCCGTCCACGTACTGCCATTCTCCCTAAATGATGACAGAAATTGCCGCCTCATTTACACAAAACAAACCCTTCATGGTTTCTAAAAAATCCATCTCGAATTAGTCAATGAAACTCCATCCCGTGAACTTTCATTCCTTCCACGTAAAGAGAGCCTTCTTGCAAACCAAACGCATTTACTATGAACCACCTTATCTTCATGAATCATTCCTCCTACATGGTCTATATACCATTCCTTCTTCATGGTTCTTCATTAATCATACCATAATTCGTGTTCAATAAACTATTACCATAACCTGGTTCATCGTCTGTAATTTCTTTTTCCCAAACTCTTCCTTTTCCATGAAAATAAACTCTTGATTTTGAGCCCCAAAAATTTTGTAAACACTGGGAAACTGCACCACCTTCAGTCTTATTTTTAGCCTTAATTGTAAGACCACATTCCCTGAAAACTCCTTGATCAAACAAATTTTGATTGACAAAAAAACCATAAACCATTTTTCAGAAATAACTACCTTGGTTCCAAAATATACATCCTCCTTCCCATAAAAAAGATAAAGTATCTCTCACGCATATGTGTGGCTTATCGTCTCTATGTAGTGATAAATCCATTTTCATAACATCTTATATGGATTGATATTATGATGGATTTAATTTTTATTTTTGATATTTATAGAGTTATTATATTTCTAGAATTATAATATCACTTCTAAATACTTACTATTGAATCCTTTGTGAAATGATAAGGTTGTTCTTGTGTATGTTTGGACTACCACCTCCATGAAATGATGTGATCCGTTTTTCATTTATATTTTACATGGAGGGAAATGAGTACAAATATTATGAATATATATTATATATATGATATAATAATCACCCAATAAAGGTGAATTAATAATTACATATTTTTTCCATCCTTCTAAAAATGAAAACATCTTTCATGCGTACATATAACCAATTTTATTCAAGAATAATGTAATTCATATATGTATATATATATATTTTAATTAATATAAAATTTTATACAATGAATATGTATGATATTTATATCATTATTAACATTACACAGTATATGTAACCATTATCAATATAAAATGACCAAAATTATAGAACCCAAACATACATGAAAAATGAAGTAGATATCACCTAGAAGTGTGATTTTAATAAAGAATCATTAAAAAATGGGTGATAAAAGGTTATAAGTAAAAAATATATTCTATTATAAATATATAATTGATTATATTATATTTAAAATAAATATATATTTATTCTACAGGAGGTTCAAACATTTAGAAAGGTCGTCAGACCTAAGGTAAAGGATTTTCAACCAAATTTTATTCATGTGGGACACATATCATATTCACCACTTTTTTATTTTGTCTGGTGTATATACCACCATTTAATGTATTTTATTATTCTTATTATAAATTTATGGTCATTTACATATATATCTAATTGTTTTTCTTTCATTGGGATTATGAATCAAATTTTACCAAAGTGTACGGGTTTTATGTAACAATATCATAGTTTTTTTGGATTATTTATGATTATGTTTCTAATGATGAAAAATTCAGATCTATCCATAAAAAACTTCTTAATTTTATTATCATAATTATGTTTCATTATAATTCATTTTTTCCATTCATTTGTATCACTATTTTACTCAATAGACAAAAAATATGTTGTTAAGGAAAATAAACTTCATTTATCTCTTCAATTAGAATTTTTGTAATCCAAATAAATGATCTCTAAAAATGGTCTAAAGAAAATTTTCATATTGTACTATTATTTTTAAATTAATTTTACCCATGGTTTAGTTTATAAAAAGGTTTTGTAAATGAATATTTTTTTAATTTTATAAACGAGTTACTTTTTTAAAAAATTTATCTTTGTGTAGGGTATTTCATTTAACATATACAACAGGAATGAATTTTCCCACTATTATGACAACTTTTTATTTTGAATCATCATTTATAATTTAATGTGTTATTTTCAAATAATTTTTTTATTTCATAATTGTGTAATTTTTTAATGAAATGATTTCAAAATATAATGGTTATTTTCCTCAACAGTGAAATAATAATATATTAATGATATTTATATTTATCAAATGAAACAATAATTTATATAATATATACTTCTCTATGGATATGATATACAGAAACCATAATTTTTCATTCTCATTATGGTTTATTTATATTGTGAAAGATGTCTATCTATTCAAGTTATTTTCCATGCATTTTACTGTGATGAAATGTTTATAAACCTATTTATTATAAGATCCTGGAACTCCATTTTAGATATGGATATTTATTTCTGGTTGTTTATGAGGAAAAAGGAAGAAATGATAATTTTATAAGTACACATCATTTACTTATGAGTATACTCTGTATACCTGAGTACCACGTATAGCCACATACTGGTCATGTAACGGCCGAGTACATGGCCTTGTGGTGACTGGGAAGACCGCTTAAAGAGAGGTATGATTATGGATATTACACGGCTTGTTCCCTTAAATGAACACACCATTTAGGTAATTTTTATTTGATAAATTAGAATGAGGTCGCGTCTCACCCACAAAAATACCTTCTTCTCCCCTTGGTACATATAGGAGAGAAATAGAATGACTGATGAACATTTGACCCCTCTCAATTCTCCATTCGACCTCCGATTGAGATGTCTTCAGGTGCATTAGAATACCACCAGTGAGTTCTCAAAACCCCTAGATCATTTCATCATGATTTCTCTTCTATTGTATGTTTTTCATGGTTTGAATTGTTTCATATTTTTTAGATCTATGGCATTTTAGGTTGATTGAAGGGCCAACATTCATGTATATTGATATTAAGACATCAAGGTAAGTTGTTTGAGTCTTTTGTTGATCGTCTTTGGATTATATATGCAAAAAGTGACGTATAACCACATTTGGGGTATTTCCTATTTATAATTAGACCATGTTTATTACCTATTATGGTTTGGAAGTTTGAAAAAGGATAATTGTGTATGCATGAGGTTAGATACGTTATTTGTGGGACACCCCTTGGGTTCATTTCCTTTATTTAATGAATTATAGACTTTGGTCTAGAATTCTGGTTAGAATTTCTTGATTCTCATTCCTTGTTTTGTTGTTATGGAGTTTCTGATTATATGATATGCATGTGATATGCATTGCATATGTTTGACCAAGGGGAATTTGACTTTGAGGGCTTCCTGTGGTAGGGCCACCTATGTATATTTTTCTATTATGTTTAACAAGGGTGTATTGACTTTGAGAGCTACCATGTGGTCATAAACCCAGAGATTTTTATCTTGTGAGTTTCCCAAGTGGTCATTTATAATATATTGATGCTATGTTGTCCAAGGGGTATTTACCTTGTGAGCTGCCAAGGTGGTTGTTTGTAAATGTTTATTTCTTTGTTATACCAAAGGGGTTAGACCATGAGATCTACCCAAAGGGTCTTCATCAAATTAATTTTTTTCATGTTATAAATTGGGGATTACACTATGAGAACTTTCAAAAAGGGCATTTTTTGAATAATTGAAGGATTGTGAAGTATCTTTCAAGAAAAAGCACAAAATTGGACTATGTATTACTTGATTGTTTATATGGTCTTCTGAGACGTTTGTTGTTACTATTACATAGAGGATACAGAGCTTAGGCTAGATCCCAACTTTCCCATGATTCAACAGATGAGTAATGAATTCTAAATGAATGTAATTGAAAACTATAAGACGATTTACTTTGGATTAATTCCTAGTTTATTACTTCATTTCTGCATATTACATGATATATATATTCACTGACAGTGAGGAACTGATCTTTTGGTTGTTGTCGAATGGTATTCTTCTCAAACCTTGTTTGGGTCATGCTTTTGGACCCAAACATATTATATGGTTGCATGTATAGATAAGGGAAAGAAGACCTCTTCATCAGGTACTTGAATTTATTTTGGAGTTAGGGAACATGGGACCAAGATGAGGCTTGTGATGTTGTTGGAGTTTATTAATTTTCTGTACTTTGGTTTCAATATTGTATTTCCATCATTGTGACTTGTTTGTATTCTTTCCTAGACACATATTCTTTGCATCATTTATATATATGCTTCAGTTGTTATATTAATATCAGTCATCCACTATTCATTTTTGATGAATGGTATTGATGCTTCTAATATTATTTACTATTTTTTCCACTGTGTATACTCAACCAATGAGGTAATAGTTTCCCCATTATCACGCCATATCCCTCACTTCTATATGGATGCCTCTAGATTTTGGGGAAATGTGCTTGAGGTCATGTGAACAATCATGTTTGGGGAACCTTTGGGCAGCACCTGGAACAAGGACGTTGAAAATTGGTATCAAAGGAGGTTCTTTTCTGCACTGCCTTACTATTTAGAGCCTATAAAATATGATAAGAAGGAACATGTTGTTGTTAATAAGCTGTTCAAGGGGTAGTTATCTCGTTTATAAGGAAAAGCAATGTTACCTAGAATATTGGGATTTTTTTGGTTTGGAAATAGTAAAAGTTGATTTTATTTCCTCGTTGGGCGATTCAATTATTTGGTTCTATCACGATTTATATCATTTTGGTTCTATTTCTATTGAAACCTGATGAGATGATGGTATTCCATCTCATGCATCATATGGGTACTTAATAGAGATCACATGTTAGGCATTCTTGTCAAGCCATTTAGATGTATTACTGATTACATGATATTGTGATAGATGTTGTGCTAGATATGAATTCTATTATGATCTATTCCATGATATAATACCTAATATTTTTGATAGGGTATTAGTATGCGTAAATTTTCATTTGGGTGGATGCCAATATTTGGTCTCTAAGGTGTTATGGTCCCTCTTGGATCAGATGTTTGTGGATCATGCTTGAACAATAATTGAATTTTTTCATGTTTTGATGTGAAAAAGGATGGAATACTTTGATCCGAAGGAATTATGGGCTCCCACGGGTCAGAATTTGTCATTCCTTGGATAAATATCTTATTTTTAAGTGTTCCATAGATGTTTTAGAGGCTTACTATCTGGAAACCCAGACAACACAACATGTGATGTTATAAACACACACCATGTGTTCTTATATTCTTGAATAAAAAAGCTTTCTTATTTACACTCTATTTATAGTATGTACATGCCTTGTAGTTGTTGATCATGTGACTGATTGTGTGCGCAGAGACATGGGGTTGATAAGATTTTGGTGGAACCCACTGTGTACTGGGAATACACGCCGTGTTGTAAAGACCTTGTATCCATCTATGTAACTAACAACACAGGTGGATCAAACATAGGTTGTACATGTTGTGTCTATATTTTACACACCATGTGGAAATATACCGTGTATTTGGCCATGTGAATAATGTCATAGGTAGATGAGACTAATGTGGTACATGTTGTGTCTAAAGTGAACATTCCATGTAGTATTATATAGGATGAACCGTGTAGTTCTTTCCATGTAAGAGTACATGGGAATGAGGTAATATTAAAGTACACGTTGTGCCTCATGGGGAACATGCCATGTTTATGGGGTGTTACACAACCAGGTAGGAAGAGGTACAAAACCATGTATAGAATTAAGGGAACATGACGTGTAGTGTTTCTATCAACCGTGTAACCCTCTTTTGTAAACCATGAATTATTTATTTCTCCTGTTACTGTCTTGCACTTCCAAGTTTTAGTAATTGATAAAATTGAACTAATTTGTGAACATGACCTTACAGAGTCATTCCACCAAGATTTCCTTCAGTTGTAAACTGGGTATAGGGAAATGGTCAGACACTAGAAATGGTTGATTAGGGACTAACCGAAGATCCTCTCGTCGTGCCCATCCTGGCACCGGCTATTATACCAGATGGAGGTGTTGATGCATAGTTTTGGGAAAGATTTTTGAGAATGATGCATAATTTTAGGGAGCACCATATCCTGAACCATCTATGGTAGAGTTCACACGAGTGTTCCATCCACAACATCCTCCCACCTTTTCAAGGGATGGATGACCATAGGCTGTAGAGTCATGATTGGAGGCCATGCTTTCTATTTTAGAGCATCTAAATATGCCTCTTGAGAGGAAGATAAAGCTTACGATGTACATGCTATGTGATCGAACCAATATATAGTGGGATGTTATATCACTGATGAGACCTCATTGTGATATGATTTGGGAAGAGTTTCAAAAGACATTCTATGATTACATCTACATTGAGACAATGAGGGCTGATCGAGCCTGAGAAATCATTCATTTAGAGAAGGATGCTCATTCAATGATGGAGTATTCTTCTCACTTTATAGATCTTTATCTCTTTCTACCTATTTTGGTAGGTGATGAGTTATATTTGGCGAGGCGATTTGAGGATGGTATTAGGTATGATATATTATCATAGGTGAATGTTTCCGTGCTGAACTCGGTGACTTCTATGTTAAACCATATGCTGATTATCGAGTGCTATCTGAGGGAGTTGGGAGATGTGAGCCAGGGAATTTCAGCATATAGGGGTGGTACTCCATCAAAAAATAGCTAGAATCAATTTAAGGACATTTCATGTGATGTTTCTTTAGGTATCCAGGTGGTATTCTACCATTGTGGGAAGAGTGATCATATGAGACCACATTGCCTGAAGGACTTAGTCGAGTACCAATCTTGCGAAAAAATGGTCCATATTCATCATTTTTGGAGGATTTTCTCACCAGAAGTGAGTGAGAGGTGACCTATTATGACTCCATGTTTGGGAGCTGGACCACCAGTTTCTCATCAGTCTGGAAACTAGAGATTTTCAAGACATTCAGAATGAGGTGGTGGTTGTGGCCGTTGAATCTAGATTTCAGGTTTTCTGTGACAACAGGGTGTATCAGCTCAGGGTAGTTAGGCACGGTCATAGGGCCATGATATAGGTCATAATTTTTCATTGGAGCAGTCATACTAATAGTTTGATCCTGAAACCTCTACGTTTATTGGTACGATTATATTCTCCTCAGTTTTAGCTTCTGATCTTTTTTATTCATGGGATTCCCATAGATTTGTATCAGTTACTGTTGTTGAGAGCCTTTGGACCTGTATCATTACTTATAAGGATATTATGACGCTAGAAACTCTATTGGGGATTAGGATGGCTTCTGTACATCAGTGCAAGGAGTTCCCCACTGAGCCTGTTCCAGGAGTGACACTCGTTTCAATTTCTTCTTATATGATGGATACAATAGAGTTATATGATCTCAATAATCATTTCAAAAAGTTTAAGGAAATGGGTTTCATCCGACCCAATAATTCTTCTTGGGGTACACCTATCCTTTTTTCGAATAAATTAGATAATACCCTAAGACTCTTTGTGTATTATCGGAAGATGCACCAGTTGGCAGTCAAGAAATGATATCCCTTTCCATGGATTGATGATCTCCTTGATGAAATTTGAGAAGCCCAAGTGTTCCGGAATATTTAATTGAGATCCGATTATCATCAGTTTCACGTTAAACCATCAGATATACCTATCAAAACCTTTTGGAGGAGGTATGGTCGATATGAGTATTTGGTTATGTCGTTCGGTCTCACAAAGGTGCCGACAGTTTTCATGGAACCGATGAACCGAGTGTTCTTTCCTTATTTGGATTCTATTGTGGTAGTATTTTTTAATTATATCTTGGTGTACTCTCAAACATGAAAAAAACATGAAACCCAGTATGAGAATGTATTGAGTACACTAAGAGATAAAAATATATATGCTACACTCACAAAGTTCCACTTTTCAATGGACTAGATTCACTTCTTGGGTCATGTTATCTTAGATACATGAGTATTAGTAGACCCATAGAATGTGAGAGAAGTGGTTTCCAGGGATCAGTTGAAGAAATTAATTGAGGTATGGAGTTTTTTGGGGCTGGATAGTTACTATATATTCTTTATATAGGACTTTTCCTACTTAGTAGTGAAACTAAAAAGCCTATCTAAGAAGGGTGTGAAGTACTAGTGGACAGAGTCCTGTGATTCATCCTTTCAAGAGCTTAAAGGGAGATTGACTTCTGAACCGATATATATGTTTATAGAACCAGGATAGAATTAAACCATTTACTATGACACATATGGTATCATGTTGGGAGTAGTGCTTATGTTGGGGGAAGGATTTGTTGCATATAGGTCTCGGAAGTTTAGGCCACATGAGGGGAAATACCCAACACATGATCTCGAATTAGCTGCAGTTGTGCATGCTTTACGTTTTTGGAGACATTATCTTTTGGGTGATAATTTTTTTTGTATAAAATGACCACAAAAGTCTTAACTATATCTTTACCCAGTGAGATGTGAATTTGAGACAGCAAAGGTGGGTTGAGAAACATCAGTATTTCGACATTGAGATTTCCTACACACCCGGGAAAGGCAACGTAGTGCCTAATGAGTTAAGAATGAGGACTTAGATACGTGCAGTTTAGGAGTCCAATAGTGAGTGAAAGCTTATCGATCCATTTTATAAGTTGAATATGGAGTTTCATGAGGAACAAGGGAAGGCGTTTCTTTCTTCTATAAAAATTACCTCTACTCTATTATATCTATTGAGAATGATGCAACTATCAGATTATGAAGGCCTTGTCCTAAGGGATAGTATATCAGGTGAGGACCCTACTCTTTGCTGGACCAAATGAGAGGATTGTGTTTTTCATTTTCATGAGAACATATGGGTGTCAGCATACATACGTGAAGAGCTATTGTGAGATTTGCATGCCTCAATATTGGGAGCTCATCATGGTGTTACCAAGATGTATCTACATCTACATCGTCAGTATTGGTGGACAGGCATGAAGAAAGATGATGCTAGTTTTGTTATGAGATATTCCACCTATCAGCTAGTGAAAGTGGAGAATCAGTGACTAATATGGCTATTATAGCAGTTACCTATTCCCAAGTCGAAGTGGAATGATGTCGCGATGGATTTTATGATGGGTTTACCAAGGTCACCCAAAGGGAATGATGTTGTATGGATTGTTGTCAGCAGAATCATGAAGGTTGCATATTTCCTACCAATCAAGGAAACCTTCAATGTTGAGGATCCTGAAAATTTTTACATCCAAGAGATTTTACATTTTCATGGGGTTCCACACTCTATCATTTCAGACAGGATGCCTGATTTACTTCTTCTGTATGGAATGGACTATAGAGGGAATTGAGTACATAGGTACTTCTGAGTATGTCTTACCATCCCCAGACATATGGCTTGTCCGAGTGCACGATTCAGGTTTTGGAGGGCATTCTTCGAGAACTTTTCTTGAATATCATGGGCTCTTGGGAGAGAGACAGACCCATGGTCTATTTTTCTTACAATAATATTTTATAGGGAAAAATCCATATGGAACCTTATGAGGATTTGTACAGTAGGCCATACGGATCACCCCTATATTGTCTAGAAGAAGGAAATTCAACTATGTTGGGACCTCATCTTGTCCAGTTGACCACTGAGAAGGAGTTGTTTCAGAAGAAGATGGATACTCACAATCTCACTAGAAATATTATGCTAATCGACGGAGATGGCCACTGGATTTTGATGATGGAGGTTAGAATTTCATGCATTTCATACCGTGGTTGGGACAAAGGAGGATTAGGATATGAGGGATGATTTCCCTGAGATACATTAGGCCATTTCATGTTTTGGAGAGAGTTATGTTGGTTGCCTATTGGTTGCAGTTACCTCAATGGTACCAGGCTATGCTTGATGTGTTTCATGTTTCTCAGCTACAAAGTTACTTTTCAGACCCATATCCTGTTTTTTAACCTGATGAGGTTGTGTTGGAGGTAGATTCATCCATTGGGGAGCACCCTATTTAGATTTTGGATCACATCACGAAGGTTCACCATAGCTGGTATGTTTATTTGGTATGGGTGCTATGGAAGCACATGCGAGTGCAGGACAAGACTTGGGAGAGAGAGTTTGATGTGCGATCACAGTTTCCAGTGTTGTTTGATGTTTCTTCTTCACCACCCATGGAAGGGAAATTTGGGAATGAATTGATTTAAGGGGAAAAGTTTGTATGAACCCAGATCTTCATTTCAGGTATAAATCATTTTTTCAGGTTGTTTTGAGGATAAAGGAAGAAATGAGAATTTTATAAGTACACACCGTGTACTTATTATAACATGTTGTGTACCTAGGTACTATGTACAGTTGAGTACTGGTCGTGTAACGACTGAGTACATGGCCATGTGGTGACCTGGCATGCCACTTAAGGCAAGGGTAGGTTAAGGCTAGTACACGATGTGTATGTTTAATGAACATGTTGTATAGTTTTATTTTTATTTGAAAAATCGGAGAAGGGTTGCATATCACCCTTGTAAACATATTTTTATCCCCTTTGTTTGTATAGGAGAGCGATAAAATGACCAAAGAAATTGAAACCCCTCCTAATTCTTTGTCCGACCTCTGATTGAGACACTGTCATGTGCGTTGGAATCTTATCGGTGAGTTATCAAAATCCACAATGCCTTTATTCAAGATTACTACTCTCTACTATGTTATTAAAGGTTGGTAGTTTTTCATCTTTTGTATATCTACCCCAATTTAGGTTGATTCATGGTACAATGTTCAAGTATATTGATTGTACGACATCATGGTCGGTGGTTTGTTCCTTTTGTTGATAGTATTTGGATTAGATGTGCTAAAAGTTCCATATATCCACATTTTTGGTATTTCATGTTTGGAATTAGACACTATTTATTACTTATTATGCTTTGGTAGATTGATAAAGGGTAGTTGAATAGGCGTGAGGTTAGATACCATGTTGTGGGACACCCCATGGGTGAGTTTCCCTTGTTTCGTTGATAATGGTCATTTGGCCTAGAATGCCAATTAAAATTTCTTGTTTCCCATTACTTGTTTTGTTATAATGGAGTTAAAAGATATAAGAGATACCTATGATACTCAATGTGGATGTCTGACCAAGGGTAATTTGACTATGAGGGATTCCCAAGGTAGGGTCACCTATGCATGTTTTTATTTTGTGTTGACCAAGGGGGTATTGATTGTGAGAGCATCCAGGTGGTAATCATCATGGGGGTTTTGACATTGAGTGCTTCCCAAGTGGTCATCTATAATTTATTGATGCTATTATGACCAAGGGTTATTGACCTTTTGAGATTCCCAGGTGGTTATTTGTTAATATTTAGTACTATGCTCGACCGAAGGGGTTATACCATAAGAAGTACCTAGAGGGTCGTTATTAAATAAATTGTTTTTATGTTATACTAGGGGGATTATACTATGTGAACTTTTACAAAGGGTCATTATTTAATATTTGGATGATTGTGTTGAATCTTAAATGCCAAATCACAAGCTTGGACTAGTCTTACTTGATTGTTTAGTTGGTCTTGTGAGACATATATTGTTACTATTACACAGGGGATACAAAGCATAGGCAAGATCCAAAGGATTACATGATTCAACGGATGAGTAATTAATTTTAAATGAATGTAATTGAAAATTGTAGGAATGTTTACTTTGGAGTACGTCCTATCATATTACATCATTTCTACATATTTCTTTCTATATATATATATATTCAATGATAGTTAGGAACATATCTTTTGGTGGTTACCGATTGGGATTCATCTCACACCCGGTTTGGGTCATGATTTAGGACCCAAACAGATTATATGGTTTTAGTTATTGATAAGGGAAATCACCCTTCTTCATCAGGTACTTGAATTGTTGTTGGAGATGGAGATCACGGGACCAAGATAAGGCTTGCAATGATGTTGGTGTTTAATAGTTTTATATACTTTGGTTTCTTTATTGTATTTCCAGCATTGTAACTAACTTGGATACATTCCTAGACACATTGTACATCTATCATATATATATATATATTCCAATTGTTATATTACTATAAGCCTTCTGTTGTTTATTTTTTGTATGGTATTACTTCTTCTGATCTTATTTATTATTTTATTTCCATTGTGTATACTATGCCAATGGGGGCATAGTTTCCCCATAATCACATTGTGCCCCTCGATGCTAGTCGAAATCTTTTGAAATTTGGGGAAATGCGCTTGAGGTCATGTAACAAATCGAGTTTGGGGCATCTTTGGGAGGTACTGGGAACTGGGAGATTACATTTATTTTCATGGGTTCTGATATGATGAATGCTTTATAATATTATGGAACACATATGTATGTTTTTTATTATTTGATGTGTGGGACATATATATCCTTCCAATTCATTCAGTGAAGATTGATATATCATGAGATAAATAGGACTAGAATGAGTAATGAACCTAATTCAGTATGAGAGTTTTCCCATTATGATAGTCTAGTGAGTGAACCTTCACTATTGTGATAGTTTTGGGAGTGAACCCATTACACAATTATTATCTTATAAATGGGCTCTGATAACTAAGGAAATGATTCTCTATGCTTATTTGTAGGGAAAAAACTTATGTCTTAGGGGAATTTTATTCTCTCATGGCTTTAATTCCGTTACGATTCATGTCATATGAATTACCCAGATTTATTCCATTAATGAGGATAATGATTTATGATATACAAGGTATGTTTTTTAAATGTTAATCCCATGTTATCATACCCCTATGTTCATGTTATTTTAAATTGATAATTAATATTTCCCTTGATTACCCTTACCAATAATTTGATATCAATATTTCATATGTTTCATTTCCATAGGTTATAAAAAAAGTACTATGAATGATATGTATAATAATGGTGTTAGTTATAAAGGAAATTAGTGAGGGATGATGTAGATAATTTATGAACCTATTTTTTATTTATAAAAGTTTATAGAGGCAGTATATCTACAGTTTTTCTGAGTGGATCATTATGTTATTCAATTAATATTCACCTATTAAAAAGAGATATCTATATATTAAAATTATCGGTCACTATAAGGAATTAATTAGTTCTATATAATTCTATATAGGTGATGAATGTTTTTGGATACGGGCAGTTCAAATACTCAAGGACACCATCCATTTTCTATTATATCAGTGTTTTGAAGAGTGATACCTTCACTTATGTGATATGTTCTCTCCATTAAAGAATATCTAGGTTTTTACTATGGTCTATTCCTTCTATATTTTCAGGTAACACTGAGTTGGATATTTTCTCATAATTTATTTTATAGTTTTATGGAATCATACTAAGTATTTATACACACACCCTTATAAGTTAATCTATACCCACAAATTTCATGTATTATTCACATGAAGAAATGTTTTATTATGAATTTTATGGAAATGGTGTTGGTGTATCTTAGTGGTACTTAGAGATTTTTTTTTGAAGAATAAATTAATTTCTAGAGACTGTTTATTGTGAGGACCTATTCATTACATCTACATAGGTTGGTGCTTCACTTATAAATTATGTACCAGATTACCTTCCTAATCTTAGAGTTTTTCATACATGTTTGATACATATTGAAGTTAGTTTTATTTTTAATTTCTATATTATTATTCTCTAGGTTAAGGTGTGTGTTGTGAATAGGTGTGTTGGGATGATTCCTCATATACTTTTTGATAAGACTAGTTGGTTATAGTCACCAATTATTGTATTATTAAATGTGTACTTGGTGTGGCAATCATGGATTATATATGGCTCGAGTGAGTGATGTGAATGTAAATCATAGGGTATTTTAAAAAAATTTATAAAACCTAGAATGTAGCCTAATGGGATTGACTCAGGTCATTTCCAAGGAGACATGGATCCGTAAAAAACAGTCTTAGTCACATATGTATTTATATTTTGTCTTCTTTATTTTGATCAAATCTATAAATAATATTTCGATTTGTGATTTTTAATAATCTAAAAGAAATTTAAATAATTAAAAAATTAAATTACAATAATTTTGAATGGACCATATGTGAATTCTAATGAATTTTATGACAATTTTAAATTTTTCATAATTACCCAATTCAATATGAAAAATCAATTCCATTTATCCAGTCAAATGACACTATTTCATAAGTTTGAAATAAATATTATACTGAAATATCCTAAAGAACATCAATAACTCAATTATCCTTTTGTAGAATTAGGAAATTACACTCCTAAATCTATAAAGTGATCATACTCTACCCACCTCAAAGCGATCACATGCCATCCAGTCTCTCAATTCACTCACCTCCACTAATATGGCTAGAGATTCAATAGACAAGAATAATTTATGTTTAAAACAATAAAATAAATAAGTATATTAGATAGAATTACATATTGAGATAAATCCCCCAACTCTCTATCCTCACTGCCTCACCGAATCAGGAAAACACAATTTCAATATATATAGAATTTTAAGAACATCACTGTGATTTCCCTTTGAAGAAATTAAAATTTGTTACAACTTTACTATTGTGAATTTAGAGATCATGGGAATTTAAAATTGATAAATAATCATGAATAAAATATAGAATAACAATATATATCAAACAATATAAACAATCAAATATAATGAGATGGTTAAATCCAAGAAACAATGTTGACCATAATAATCGTGGAAATGGCAGATCGACTTGCCTCTCATGCCCCTAATCCACTTTTATATATAATCCCAACTCCTTTCGCTGAAAATAAATTGAAAAATAACTACACTCAATTGGGAGACTCATCCCATGATTGGAATTTGTATATATTTTAGAAATGTTTTTGGTGATTTCATTTGTTTTTTCATAGTATAGTTGAATAAGAGGGATTCTAAAAAGGCATAAAAAAGAATTAGAGATAAATACTCCACATAATGATGTTGCCTTGTTCATGACTGAGGGAAGGTCTAGGACTAAGAAATTAGAGTTTAAAATATTGCACCTTCTCCAGTGGGTGTTCAATTATTGGCTAGATGTTCATGTTCACTGTACTGTTCTAGATGTGACTCACATGCTCAACCATATAACATTAATTAATAATTTCACTAACTTAGAGTGGTATGGGGTTGGGTGATGAGATTTAGTTGAGTAGACTATAGATGGATTAGTGACCAAATGTTTTTGGATGATTAATTTGTTTGTTATATAATTTTTCAGTAGAGAAAATGGTGAATTGGGGATGAGTGACTATGATCATGATGGTTCCCAGCTCAATCGAGTGAAGATGCTATGATCATGGAAAATGAATTTGAAATTTTTGGTATTACATGAAAAGGGTATCTCGAGCTTGATATTGGGGTGTCCTAGGTGAGGTTGGGTAATTTATTTCATACAAAAACATGAATTGATCATTTGTGTATTTCCTCGAGCACAAGAGGCATGTTGCTCTTCATATATGTAACCAGTGGATCATGAATGTATGAGGCCCCTCCATTATTAGACCTGCATAGGGAGAAAATTCAAGAATGCATATTGATAATATCTTCATCTATAGTCTCAACCTTAATCATTTTTAGAAAACATGATCCATTTAATTAAATCATTAATGAATCATCAGACCATATAAAAATACAATTAATAGGTTAAGCATTAGATTTTATTTATTCTCAATCATGTGATGATATTATTATTCCTCAATACATGAGATGGTAATTAAGATCAGGTTCATTATTCTTTTATGATTGATCTTGGGTACCACATTCATTTTATTGGATTCAATTCTAAGTGGTAAATTTATATTTATCAATCGAAACACATGACTTCCGGTTTTTTGAATAGTTGAAGTTACTTCCCCATATGACATGATTTTGCATCTTCAACAGGAACATAAGTCTATTATTCTTCTCTGAATGAAAAATCAGTCTCCAAAATATATATTCAAACATAGGCATAAAATCTCTATATGGAATGACCAGAATAGAAGAGGGAATTTTCAATAACATGAGGGTCATGAAAAAACTAGAGAGCGTGTGACCACTAGTTTATGGAGAAGGACACATTGATTTAGATTTCCACACATGGTAGTTTCAGATGTGGTCTAATGAAATATTGGTGGATTTTTTCTTATGGTAGGGCACAAGGTTTATTTTTACACTTATTCTAGATTGAGAGGAGGTTCACACAATAGGATACGAGAAACCCAATGGTAGCTTATATATATATTTCATATAATAAATAAGTCCTTTATTATTTTTTCATGCAAAACAGCTTGATAATCCATTGATTGTCTTCTTATGGTATCTTCATACTTTTTCAGATATTAATTCATGATAGCTTGATCAAGAAAAACACTTCCCTTTTCTAATTTTTATCTTCCTCCTATACATAAAATACAAATAAAATATAGAGAATCATCTCATTAACTTAAATTAAAATATTAAATAAATTAAAAAATGTCATTCAAAACATAGTAGTATCAAAACATTTATTACACTCATATTCAAAATATCAATTAAATCAATAAAATAAAAAAAATTTTGTTTTTGAAATATCCTCCAAAATGTACAAAAAAACTAAATATGCAAAAAAACAGTTAAATAAAATAAAATGGGATAAAATTAGTGAAAAATACTCCTTTTTTAAAAGTGTTCTAATCTCACCCCTACAATTAGAATATTTCACTCTAGAGAAATTTTTAATTCAATTAATGTGAAAAATTGAATATAGATAGGCCATTTTCCATATAGATTCATAGAAGATTGAGTATTTTTTACTTTCATCAAGATTTGTTGAAGTATTTTCTAATTTTTATTACTCAAAAAAATATATTTTAAAATGTTAGTTTTATTGTGAAATTTAATCAATGGAAACATAATTCATACACAATAAAATTTCAAATAGCCATGTGATGTGGGAGTGATACTTTTTTAATTTCTTACACTAAAAATTAAACAATTATTCCTACATTAATATAATAAACTAATCTCACTTCAATTTAAGAATCATTTCTCTGACCAAGACTAAAATAGTTATATTTGAGTTGAATTATAATTTTAACAAGTGGAAATTACTTTTATCCTTTTCTCCCAAGTTCCAAAAATTAGATTTTCAATTTCATACTCATTGATACAAATAAAATGAAATTATTGTATGTAAATTTCCAAATTCTTTATCTCAATTAAATATTAGGCTCACCTAACTAAATTCATTTTTTATAATTATGTACTTATTAAATATTTACTAGGACATATATGTAAAAATAACTTTGAAATTAAATTATTGAATATAAAAAATGGAATTTACTAATCCATCCAGTACTAAATGTCTCAATGTTTCACCATAGGATTCCAATTTCCCAATTTACTCATGTTTGAAAGAGATCAAATCAATTAATTTTGAGTTTTCTCTCTAAGATATTATTTTTCCCAAAGTATATGTTAATTTAAATTAAGTTATAAATATTAGTATACTAATGATTCCATTTTGATTCCACTAAGTCATTTTCAATCAACAACCTTTTCCTTAATTCTCAGTTAGAAATATTCCTGAATAGAAATGTTAAATTCACATAGAAATCATCTATATATAATAATTTCAAAACCAGTGAAATCCTCATATACTAACGTGCTATTTTGAACCAGGAAGGAAAATATTGAAGATCACTTTTTTCCAAACCAAAAACACACTAAAGTTATTAAAAATTAATAAAAAATTATTAAAGAAATTATTTATAGATTTAAATATAATTTTTTTAAAAACATTAATCTAATCCCCAAAAAAATATCAATATATTTGAAACCAAATCCATTGTTTCTTCATTACCACCACTTTATGTTTGTTGAATTATAAATAATTAAAGAGATAAAATGGGGGGAAAAGAAGAGAAAACCATGGTTAATTTCTCCTATAATAATTTATTTAATCTATCCCCTATAGTGCTATACTGACCACTTGATCTATTCTCATAGATATTTTCCACTTTAAAATAATATTTTAGAAATAGAATAAAAATATATTTTATTGAAAATGAAATGAAATGAAAAATAAAGGGAAAGGGAAAAGAACAATGGGTGGTTACCTCAAAAGTGGGGATATTGTTTTTTTTGTCTACACCAAGAGAATCCCATGGTTAACCATAATTAGAAGGGATTTTTTATTTTGGACAAAAACATTATATATTATATTTACCAACATCTATGATTTGAAACCAGTTTTAGGAAATATCATGAAAAAAGTGAAATATGCACACCCCAAAGTGAATAAAAAATAAATAATGTATAGGATAATAGAAAATAATGTAAGGGATAAGCCTCTTTGAAGTTGTATCCTCCCTCATTTTTTTTCATAATGTTGATTGGGATGTAATTTCTTCACCATAGGTCCCAGATTTTCTTCTCTTTTATCAACCACTTCAAGGGTGGACTTATATTCAATATATAAGGATGAATTCATTATTTGTTTTAAAAATGTTATGTATTCTAGTGCATTCCAAATTTTTCAGCCTCTTGTGAATCTTGATCATTTAATTATTTTAGAGAATATTGGGGTAGATTTTTAACGTAACCCTTATCTAGATCTGTTTTTTTATTCTGGATAACCTTATCTTAAATATCTAGTCATAGTCTCTCCTCAATTGTGGCTACATAATTTTCCTCTTTATTATCTAGGGAAAATGTTTTCTCATTCAGTGTTCAAAATTTAGTACCAGGAGGATCAAATTTTAATAAAAATAATTAAAAATATAATTAATGTTATTGTAATGTAAGATCTAATGTGTTTTATATATCAAAATAGGAACTCAATTTTAAATGAGGGTATCAAGACTAGTTTATTCTGTAGGAGAAGGAATTGGGTCAATGAAGTGCTCTTTTATGGTTTAGAATATCCATTAATGAATTATATTCAATGTAATTCTCCAGAAATGTCTAATATACACCAGTAAAAAATGTTATATTTTTTAAATTGAATTTGAGAAAATTTAAATTTTAAAGAGTCTAGAGTTTGATCATCCCCCTTTAGATATTTTGTGAATTATAATGATTGATGCATCAGGTCATTAGATATATACAAAAAAATTTGTGTAATAGAGGGATTTTTAAGTAGTCACTCCAATTATTCTATATCAAATTGAGAATATACCAAAGGCACTAATTCCTCTTCTTCTTCTTTTCCTTTTCTCCCCGAGTTCTTGGAGTCTAGTAAAAATTTAATCCACCTGTTTCTTTAACTCTCTCAATTTTACTCAATGTTCAATCACTTGTCGGTCCATTAGAAAATATCCATTTATTAGGGTTTAAATATCCTATAGTTTCTATTATTTTTAATTTTATAGTATGGGGGAATGTACCATTGTTGATAATATTTAATGTAATAGTAATATCTTTTACCCCACTATGCATTTGTGTAAACAATAATTTTCTCCTTATTTGGTTGACATTATTTTTCTTCCTTGGAAACCAATGTGAATTTGAATGGGGTAAAAAATTACCGATCCATTGTGATAAAAGGTTCACTCATCAATTATTATCCTGATTGAATGAAAAGGAATAAATAAAGACAAGAAAAATAAAAAAAATGGAATAAATAAATGAAAATTAAATGAAACATGCTATTTATAGTTGTTTTTTACATTGAAATAGTCATCATATATCCTTGTAAATGATTCCAGGTTATGAGAAATACTGTCACAAACCTTGAATACAAATTTATAAATCCTAGAATATAGTCTATTGGGGCAGTCTATATTTTTTATCAACATGTCCTGGGATATTTTCTCATAATATCAACCACTTATTTATTTATGTTTTATTTAATATTTTTTGAAATTATCCAAAAATGATATTTTTTAAAAAAAAATAAAAAAATATAAATTATCAAATAATGAATAAAGAATAAGTTTGAATGGTATTTAGGTGAATTGAAATGAATTAATTAATTATTATCTCATATTTTTAATTACCGAAATTATTAAGTAGAATCAATATCATTCATAAACTCACCCCACACTATTTCAAAAGTGTGAAATCAAAATTGTGCTCAAGGATTATCGAGAAAACCAGTTAATCACATATCCTATTTAGTGAATTAGGAAAGATCACACATCAATTGAGGGAGTAAACCTACTCAAACCACATGGTGGTGATCTCAGTAAATTAAATAACTTAATTCACTCACCACCACTGGTTTGATGTGTGAGTTAATATAAGTGAAACATTGAAGTTCAAAATAGAGAATGAATGATGAAAATTAGATATAATAATAGAGTGATGATCAATTCCCCACTCTCTACCTTCAAAGAATCACTAAATCAATAAAGAAATTAATGTAAAAAATTTAAATTCAATAATTTCATTGTGTTTTTACTTTATACCACCCATAATGGGTTAACACTACACCATCATAAATTATGATATCATGAGCATGTTAAAGATGGAAAGAAAATTGAATAAAAATGGTAAGATTAAGATATAACATTGAACATGAATACTCATATTGAATTATATTGATAAAGAAGAGAAAAAATGTTACTCATAGTCATCCCACGAAGGTGAGATTGATCAGTCTGACATGCCACCAATCCCCTTTTATACAATATCTGAACCCCCTTCAACAAATAGAATTTGAAAAATAATTACATCTAGGTAGGATACTCTTCCCATGATCTCAATACATACACATTTGAAAGGAATCAACGAAGATATGCTTCATAGATTTAGAGTACATTGGAAGATGAATGATGATCTACATAATCATAAATGTAATTGTAGATAACCAATGAACATGTAGAACATGGATAAGATATAAGTGAGGGTTGTCCATGTACATAGTAGTTAGAATTTAAAATGTTGAGCCTAATACATTGAGTCTTCAACATTTGGAAGAATGTTTGTGGGCATCATCCTGATTTGGATTGGACTCCTATCCTAAGTAATGTAACTACAATTGGGAATGAAACTAGAATAGAATTATATGAGACTAAGTGGAAGGATTTATTTGAGTAGAATGTAGCATGATTGGTGAGAAAATGGGATTTTTTGATTGATTTGCTTGTAATGAATTTCCTTGGAGGACATGGCACATGTGGTGATGAGGGAACAAGATCATTATGGTGCCTTTCTCGGTATAGAGGAGATGGGATCTTAGTCAGAGATATTAGAATTGAAGGGATTAGGTAAAGAAAGAGAGATATGTCTCAATGTTGCGGTATCCTAGTGAATCGTTGGGAGTTTTGATTAACAAAACAGATTGGAAATATTATTTTGGAATATAGTGAACACATGAGGTATACTACACTTTGTATTTTTAATTAGTGTAGTGGGAATATATTACTTCCATCCATTCATAGAAATTCAGAGGATGAAAATTCCAAAATTAATATCAATCATATCTTTATTTACAGACACAATATTTATCATTTTTGTGAAAATGACCCACTATGTTCCATCTTGTAATCATCATCAAACCGACTCAAAATGAAGCAATAAGGATCAAAATCATTTATTATTAATTTTTAATCAATGAATGATAATATCATTCATCTTTTCACTATCTTTTAATCAATACCAACCTTAATATTATTTCATGGTTGATATTGGGTTCCACATTCATCCGATTTTGTTTGGTTCACAATGGAAAATTCAACTTCTTCATTCAATACCCCTGAATTTCAGTTCATTGAGTACCTACAATTTGATCCCCATATAAATCAATTTTTGATTTTTGGACATGAACTTATGGATGTTATTCAATATAATTACCACATACCATTATTAGATAAATTTGAATAGATGAGTATAATATTGACACAGAATGATCATACTTTTAACACCCCAAGATTTCATTGTATGTTATTTCTTCAATGTATTTCAATAACATGCACTACATGCAACACCGAGTTCAAGCGCACCACAACATACCAAACTAGTCATTCAAGAGTAGTTATGAATAGTATTAACTGAATTTTGAACTTTATATAATCCTTAAAATTTTATAATCCATATTATGAGTTTCTTATAAATAATGTAAGAACAAATACATTTTTTTCACATAAAAGAATTATTTTTCACAAAAAAATGCAATTTTACTGCCTTTTAATGGTGAACCCTTTTAAAATATAATATTTGAAAATTTTAAATATTCAATTTTACAAAATAAACTTCTTCTTTAGAATCGGGACATATGAATTTAGTTTCAATAAATTTTTGGTGTTTTTCTGATAAATTTCATATTTGAGTGAATAATGAAAATACTATATTTTAACTGAAAACAAAATTTCTAATCAAAATAATTTATAGTGTTGAATTATAAATTTTAATGTTTTGGAAGTATAAATATATTTTATTTTTTACCTTTAATCCAATTTTGTTCATTGGAATTAATTTGTCAATGAAATTATACATAAACAAGTGTCAATCTTTTGATAGTTACTGTTTCATAAAAACATGCTATATCTTTTGACAATGAGAGTTAATTTTAAATTAATAAATTAAACTTCTATTTTTTGAATTTGGTAAAATAGACTTCATTTTTTGGATTTGGAATATCGATATTATCTTAGGGTGATGTTTTGGTATTTTTCTGAAAACGTTCAATTTTTGATGAATAGTGAAAAAACACTAAGTTATAATTTAAAACCGAATTTTTATTTAAATAATAATTTATTTTATTTAAATTTATTTTATATCAAAATAGATACCTAATACCTATATATTTTCATTTTAATTCGTTGGAGTCAATTTATAATAATTTTATATATATAAAAATTTTATCGAACACTTACCGTCTTTTACCCACCTCCTAGGAGCATTTTCAAATTTACATAAAACATAATTTTACCGCTTTTGTGAGTTGAATTTTGAAAATATAAGAGGCATAGTTAATATAAAGGAGTAAAATATTGTTTAATAAGATAAAAATAATTTTTGGTGAATAGTGTCTTGTTACTTTTATTTACCACGGTTAAAAGTAAATAAGGTAATTAAGGGTAAAAATGATATTATTATTATCCTAACACATTACTAATTATATTGGATAAGTGTAATTTGACCAAAAACAACGTTAGAAATAATATAAGACCCTTTAGGTCCACTTGGATTAGATCAAGAAATTTATTATTATTATTTTTAAAGAAGATTTAAAAGAGTTAAAATCAACTTTTAATGACTAATTTTTTTTAATATAGCGTTATACATAAGAAAAATTCAACTATAAATATTAATTAGAATTCTAAAATGATTTAATACATAATTTTTTATTATTTATAATTTTTAGAGATTAAATAATTAAATTTATTAATGACAAAATGATGATGCAAGAATTACCTTATTAATAAAAGAATCAAATAAATGGTATGATAAATATTAAAATAAATATAATATCAAAGTTTTTATGACATCCACGAATTTTCTAGGTCAATATGACATTTTATTATTGATTCAATGTATTGTTTTTGAAGTAATCAGGCTGTTAATATTTTAACAAAAAACAAATACCAAATAGTGTCAAAATTGACATAAAATAGTTTTTTAAAAAAATATTATATTATTAATTGATATAAAGGTCCTAAAATCTAAGGATAGGCCAAAAGACAAATATAAAAATATATATGACATTAATGAACCAATTGGGGTTCTATTGAAAGTATATAGTATGTTTATTAACCATATAGTGTAAGAATATAAGAAGACGTGGTAAAAGATAAATTATTTAACTTAGAGTTAAATCTAAATGATAAGGTTCCAAATGGTATCCTAAACTTGTCTAAAACCTATTTGTTGAGTTTTTTGCATCCCATACCCACCGTATACTTTAAATAATACATTTTGAAGCCATTTGAAACCGAAAGTGATTTTATTATAATATAATATTTTTGAGTTTTTCCTAAGGTGCCCCTCACCGATCTTATAAAATGGCACTCCCCCTTTTCTCTAATTCACACCTTCAAAGCCTTTATTCTCGGCCAAAATTTTCCAAAATACTCTCTCAACTATCTTCCATTCATCATAGAGTCCCTACTTTAGTCATAAATCCATCTTAAGAATCCCTTTTGATTAAATCAAAAGGAAGAACCCGATGAATAGGTAATAATTTCACCACCCTGTTTCAAGTTCTTTTCATCTTCCACTTCTTCTTTATTTGTTATTTCAATTCTAAAATAATAACTCCAGTATCTTATATATACTTAGATGTTATTATAAATATTTAACAACTATATTCATTATTCTATCCATCTTATGAATGATAATGTCACCATGTGTGCGTACGTACGGCTTACCGTCTCCACGCCGTGGTGTAATTTGTTATTCAACACTATGTTATTTGGATGGATATAATGATGATTAATATGTATATAAATAATTAAAATAACATGATAATGTCTCTGTAAAATTAATATACCATCCAATTCCACTCCTTTATGGAAATGATATTGTCGCTCGTGCGTACGTACGGATTACCATCTCCACGACTTGATTAGATTCATTTCCACGTTCACCATTCATCAACGATTATAAAAATATATATTACTAATAAGTATGTAATATATAAAATAGTAATGCTACTGGATATATATATATATGTGTGTATGTATGTACTTACATATATCTTATTCACTTAGTTCTGTTCAATACGATATGAAAACAGAAACAACGTTTATGTGTACGTACAGACTATCATCTCCATAAACGGTGTTTTTCATTTCACATATAAATGTATATTATAAATATTGATATTATAAATATATGTGATATATAAATAATGTTTTATATTCTAAAAGTATTTAAATCTTTCTCTAAGTGATACAATCAAGAATAACAAGTTAAAACACGTACGATAAAGAAAGCGATTATTATCAGAAATGTTAATTTAACATGGAAATTATTATTAAATGGGTAATATAAAGGTATAACTGAACCATGTATGATATCATAAATATTAATATATTTCTTGTATAATTTAATATCCTACTATGATCTTCATATATGAGGTTAAATGTACCCTAGACTAAAGGAATGTGCAAGGTAAGGGTTAATTCCTCAGTATCATTATTATCCGAGATTGTTTATGTGTAAGATTTTACTGGGAAATTTTTATCATCCATGTTGATTTTTCATAAAAATGATTTCAAAATGAATATTTTAAGGATTTGTGAAAGGTACGCTTTATCAAGATCATAATTTTAAATGTTTTAAAGATTTATATTTCTAAATCTTTTTAATTAATGTTCATGTTTTCAAAATGATTTTAAGGAATTATTTATATGGATATGAATGTATTGAAATGATAATTCTTTTCTAAAGCTTCAAAGTGGTATCGAACACTTTGATTCAAAAATCTCTTTTAAATTAATTCGTTTATAAATGTGTGACTTTTAAATGATTTTACAAAAATGATATTTCTCTCAAAATGGTTTACTCATCATTTTCAGCTATGTCAACATCCTTTACATGATATTATTATTGATTTAGGTTGATTTATTATAATACAATCATCCATATTGTAATGAATGAGTAATGATATGTTTGATGGTAGATGTTTAATTTTTATACCATTAATGTTTTATAGTTAATGTGTTGACATTTCGTATGCTAGTTTTAATATGAATGTTTATGATATGTTTCATATTTTTCATATAAGGAATGCAGTAGACTTAGTAAGTGATGGGTGGAACCCGCTATAGCTCCTCGATGCATCGGTAGGTCTCATGAGACAAACTAGTGTCTTGGAACAAGGCCTTGACAAAAATTTTATTTGTAGTCTTGGCACGAGGCCTTGACTATGTGGTAATGATGTCCTGTATTAGGCATTCCCTAATTGTGAAATTATTTATTACATGTGATTATTCGACTAGTAGAATATCTATGTGCATGTTTATATGGTAATGTTTCATTTATTTTTACCATATTATGTTCTGGTTTTTGTTTAAAAGGATTTTTTATTACACATCTTTCCTTAAAATTTTATAGCTTTTGCCAAATTATTTACCCTTACTATGCATCTGAGCTCACCCATTCCTTATGTTTTATTTTCCCAAGAATCCAAGAAGTGTATTATGATTGATATGTAGGGCTAAGCAACAGGGAAAAATGGAATTCTCAAAGAACTACCTATGTTGTGTTTTATGTTTCAAATTGTAATGTAAAGTAAATGTATGTAATCTATTTTCCAAGACTGCTAAACTAATCAGTCCTTCGGGACTTGATTCCTTGTAATTGTGACAATGTATTAAAATAATGCACCGGATCTAGGTAACAAGGGTCGGGGCGTTACAGTTGGTATCAGAGTAAGTTTAACAATAACCTTTGAAGCTAGATTTAGATAAACTCTGATTAGAGCACATAGACCTAAGATAGACTTTGAGGATTAGTATAGAAGGACTTCTTAGAATTTTGGTAATGTAGAGATTTTGTGAGTTTTACAAGAAAATAGATCTCTTCCTAGATACAAGCAGGTAGAGGCGGCTCTGGCACAAATGTACCTAGGGGTAAAACCTGAAAACACCGCTTTGAGCTAGACTCGAATCGGAACTGGTGCATGACAACAGGCCTTTCTGCACTCTTGGTTATGACACTCTTGGAGGATATGCTTAGGATAATTCTTGTTTTCTTTACAAAATACTATGAAGGGTTTATGAGTATATACCTTCTCAAAGAAAATATTTTTGTGATTATGGATTATATCCATAAACTATTCAATTTATGTTAGGAATTTTACATGTTTGAAAATAGGAATTGCGATTCATAAACTGACCTAGTGTATGCCATTGTTTAGAAATGGTGCCTAGTAGAAGGAATGAGAAATCTAGAAATACATATGATCCAATGAGTAAGAAGTATCAAATATTTCATTGTATTAAGCCAACATTTATAAGGGAAATAGTATCCCATGTATTCTTAACATATGAAGAAATAGTATCTTGTGTTAATAAGATAATTAAATAATTACTTTAATACTATGGCTTTGAAGGGAAGCCAGAGAAGAAAATTATGGTACAAAGAAACATGGATAATGTGAAAGAAGTATTTTCCAATGTGTGGTAAATGTGGAATGAATCTACTTCTTAAATGCTTGAAGGGAATGAGAGTTTGATATAAGTGTGGAGAAAAAGGCCACCAAGTACTTGAATGCACGGGTATGAAAAAGTTTTCAAATGTAAAATGCATCACTTGGAAGGCGTTGGACCACTACATGAATCAATGTCCCATTCATAAGAGTATACCGCAAATGATGTTATTGGATAATAATCAAGTTATGATACTACCTCAGATGAAGAATAATGACTAGTGTTCTTATGTTGTTATTATAGAATTATTTCATTTGAGTGATTTATCAACAGTATAATGGTTACATGGATTATGGAGATAAATAAGGATTGTACTGTAGTACTATTTCATTGGGAATTTGAGATTATATGGTCCTGATACTAAGGTAGTAATTTTGGAATAAGAGATGGTTGATTTTGGTAATTCAAGATGTTGCGGTGTTGTAAAAGAATACACGATGAAGGTGTTCACATGAAATTACATGTAAAAAAGGATCCTAATTATGTTTAACTTCATTATAAACATTGAACTGAGTGTTTAGATATAAGTATTTTTGATAATTCTGATGTATGGAATGGATTATGATTGAAATTGGATACAATTTTAAAAGTTATTTTTGAATTTCCATAAAAAGGACAACCCGGAGGTCGGGCGGCAACCTGACACGTCTGGTAAGGCCGTGAGACTTAAAACCACAACTGAAGGGATCCAAGGGTGTATCACCTTTCACTAACCCACATTATGTCCTTGATTTAATAATATAGTTTTTTAAGGATCTGGTAGATGAAGTATAAAATCATTTTTCTGGAACCCTATACGAATATGATAAATAGAATACTTTTTTACGTACTATAATCTTTTAGAGTAAAAGATGAATTTATGGTAGAAATTAGTTAAAGTATGGAACTCCACTTGGAAAGTTTACATTTTTTTTCTTCACTTATTCTATGAAGAAATAAAATCATAAACTTTAGGTAAGGAATCATAAAACAAAAATTGTGTTATCCTAATACCTTACGTTTTGTTGAACCGATGATATTTTAAATCAACATAGATTGGTGGTTTTGAGGCCCAAAATTTTAAAATTGTTTGTGATTGATGAACTCAATCACTCCCTATAAATATTTACGTTTTTCCTCCAATTATGTGTCTCTAATTTCCACCAATGTTCTCCTAATTGGGAACATAATTTGGTGGTGGCTTTTTCGTTCCCCTTTTCCTCTTATTAAAACTAAATTTTATTAACCCAATTTCTGATGTGAGTTTTCCCACAAAAGGAATATTCTATTTTCAACCTTTTATTTTCAAAAAACAATTTCAAATTGAGAGGATGCAATTTATTGAAGGACATAAGAATGTAACACCCCAAGATTTCAAAGTACGTTATTTCTTCAAATTAATTCTATAACTTGAACTACACACAACACCAAGTTCAAGCGCACCACAACGTACCAAACTAGTCGTTCAAAAGAAATTCTGAATAGTATTAACTAAAATTTGATCTTTATATAATCATTTTAATTTTAGAATCCATATTATGTGTTTCTTAGACATAATTTAAGAACAAATACATTTTTTTCAGATAAAATAATTATTTTTCCAAAAAATGAAATTTTACCGCCTTTTAATGGTGAACCCTTTTTAAATACAATATTAGAAACTTTAATATATTCAATTTTGAAAAATAAACTTCTTATTTATAATCGAGACATAATAATTTAGTTTCAATAAATTTTTGTTGTTTTTCTGATAACTTTCATATTTGGGTGAATAGTGAAAAATACTATATTTTAAATGAAAACAACTTTTTTAATCAAAATAATTTATAGTGTTGAATTATAAATATTAATGTTTTTGAAGTATAATTAGATTATATTTTTAACCTTTAATCCAATGTTGGTCATTGGAATTAATTTCACTTTGAAATTATACATAATAAACTGTCAATCTTTTGAAAGTTACTGTGTCTTTGAAACACTCAATTTGTTTTGAAAATGAGAATTAATTTTAAATTAATAAATTCAACTTCTATGTTTTCGAATTTGGTAAAATATACTTCATTTTTTCATTTGGAATATCGAAATTATCCTAGGGTGATGTTTTGGTTTTTTTGAAACCGTTCAATGTTTTGATGAATAGTGAAAAAACAATGAGTTATCATTTAAAACCAAAATTTTTAAATATTTATTTATTTTAGTTAAATTTACTATAGGTAAAAATAGATACATAAAACCTATATATGTTCATGTTAATTCATTAGAGTAAATTTATAATAAATTTAGATATATAAAAATTTTATCGAACTCTTACCATCTTTTACCCACCTCTGAGGAGCATTTGCAAATTTACATAAAATATAATTTTACGGATTCTGTGTGTTGAATTTTGAAAATCCAAGAGACACGGTTAATATCAAGGAGTAAAATGTGGTTGAATAGGATAAAAATAATTTTTCATGAATAGTAACTTTTTACTTTTATTTACCACGGTTAAAAGTAAAAAGGGTAATTAAAGGTAAAAAATGATATTATTATTACCCTAACACATGTCCTGATTCTATTGGATAAGTGTAATTTGACAAAAACAACCTTAGGAATAAAATATGACCCTTTAGGTCCACTTGGATTAGATTAAGATATTTATTATTATTATGTTTAAAGAACAGTTAAAAGAGTTAAAATCAAAGTGTAATGACTAAACCATTTATAATATAGGGTTATACATAAGATAAATTTGACTATAAATTTTCATTATAAATATAAATATATTTCCTACATAATTGTATTTTATTTATACTTTTTAGAGATTAAATAATTAAATTTATTAATGACACAATAATGATGTAGTAATTACATTATTAATGAAAGAATGAAATAAATGGTATTATAAATATTCAAATAAATATAATTTCAATGTTTTTATGACATAAACAAATTTTCTAGGTGAACAGGACATTTTAAGATTGATTTGATGTTTTTTTGAAGTAATCACGCTGTTATTATTTTAACAAAAAACAAATACCAAATAGTATCAAAATTGACATAAAATAGTTTAAAAAAAATATATTATATTATTAATTTATATAATGGTCCTAAAAATATACGGATCGGCCAAAAGACTTATATAATAATATATATTACATTAATGAACCAATTGGGGTTATATTGGCAGTATATAGTATGTTTATTAACCATATAGTGTAAAAATACAAGGAGACACGGTAAAAGTTAAATTATTTAACTTATAGTTAAATCTAAATTATAAGGTTAAAATGGTAACCTAAACTTTTATAAAACCTATTGGTTCAGTTTTTTTGTCCCATTCCCACCTTAGTCTTTAAATAAAACATTTTGGAGCCATTTTAAACCGAAAATGATATTATCATATAATAATATTTTAAGTTTTTCCTCAGGTTCCCCTCACCCCTCTTATAAAAGGGAACTCCCCCTTCTCTTTAATTAAAACCATGAAAGCCTTTTTGATCAGCAAAAATCTGCCCAAATACTCTCTCAACTGTCCTACCTTAATCCTAGAGGCCCTCCTTTAGTCAGAAATCCAACTTAAGGAGCCATTTTGATCAAATCAAAAAGAAGAACCTGAAGAAGAGATAATAATTTCACCACCCTCTTTCAAGTTCTTTTCTTCTTCCACTTCTACTTTATTTGTTATTTCCATTCTAAAATAATAACTCCAGAATCTCATATATACTATTATGTTATTATAAATATGTAACAACTATATTCACTATTCTATCAATCTTATGAATGATAATGTCACCATGTGTGCGTACGTACGACTTACCGTCTCCACGCCGTGGTGTAATTTAATACTCAAAACTATGTTATTTAGACGGATATAATGATGAGTAATATTTATATAAATATTGAATATAACATGATGAAGTCTCTGTAAAATTAACATACCATCCAATTTAACACCTTTAAGTAAATGATATTGTAGCTCATGCGTACGTACAGATTACCATCTCCACGACGCGATGGGATTCATTTCCATGTTCACCATTCATCAACGATTATAAAAATATATATTAAAAATAACTATGTAATATATGACATAATATTTCTACTGGATATATATATATATATATGTACTTACATATATCATATTCACTTAGTTCTGTTCAATACGATATGAAAACGGAAACACCGTTTATGCGTAGGTACGGACTATCGTCTCCATAAACGGTGTTTTCATTTCATATATATATGTCTATTATACAAATTTATATTAAAAATATTTATGATATATAAATCATGTTTTATATTCTGAATGTATTTAAATCTTGATCTATGTGAAACAATCACGAGTAAAAAGTTAAAACACGTAATATAAAGAAAGCGATTATTACCAGAAATGTTAATTTAACATGGAAATTATTATTAAATGGGTAGTATAAAGTCATAACTGAACAATTTATGATGTCATAAATATTAATATGGTTCTCGTATAATTTAATAACATTCCACGATCTTCATACAGGAGGTTAAACGTACCCTCGACTAAAGGAAAGTGCAAGCTAAGGGTTAATTCCTCAATCTCATTATTATCAGAGATTGTTTATGTGTATGTATTTACTAGGACATTTCGGTCATCCATGTCAATTTTTCAAAAAAATGATTTCAAAATGAATATTCTAATGATTTTCAAAAGGTACTCTTTATCATGATCATAATTTTAAATGTTTAAAATATTTATATTTCTAAATATTTTTAATTAATGTCAATGTTTTCAAAATTATTTTAAGGATTTATTTATATAGACATGAATGTTTTGAAATGATAATTATTTTCAAAAGTTTCAAAGTGGTATCGAAAAATTGGATTCAGAAATATCTTTTAAATTACTTCCATTATAAATGTGTGACTTTTAAATGATTTTACAAAAAGGATATTTCTCTCAAAATTATTTACTCACCATTTTCAATTATGTCAACATCCTTTACTGGATATTATTTTTGATTGAGGTCGATTTATTATAATAAAATCATCAATATTATATTGAATGAGTTATGATATGATTGACTGTGGATGTTTTATTTTTATACCATTCATGTTTTATGCTTAATGTATTGATATTTCATATGCTAGTTTTAATATGAATGTTTATGTTATGTTTCATCTTTTTTATATGAGGAATGTAGTGGACTTAGTAAGTGATGGGTGGAGCCCGCTATAGCTCCTCGATGCATCGGTAGGTCTCATGAGACAAACTAGTGTCTTGGAACAAGGCCTTGACAAAAATTTTATTTGGAGTCTTGGCACAATGCAATGACTATGTGGTAATGATGTCCGGTATTAGGCATTCACTCATTGTGAAATTATTTATTACATGTGATTATTCGACTAGTATAATATCAATGTGCATGTTTATGTGGTAATATTTCATTTATTTTTACCATATTATGTTCAAGTATATGTCAAAAATTATTTTTGTTATTACAAATGTCGCCTTAAAATTTTGTAGCTTCCACTAAATAATATACCCTTACTGAGCATCTGAGCCCACCCCTTTATTATGTTTTATTTTCCCAGGATTTCAAGAAGTGTATAATGATTGATATGTCAGGTTAAACTACATGGAAAAATGGAATTCTCAAAGAACTAACTACTTTGTGTTTTATGTTTCAAATTGTAATTTAAGTTAATGTATGTAATCATTTTTCCAAGACTGCTAAACTGATCGGCCCTTCAGGACTTGATTCCTTTTAATCGTGCCAATGTATTAAAATAATGCATCAGCTCTGGGTAACTAGGGTTGGGGCATTACAATACTGGATGAAGGACTTGTAGTGACTCGAGGGGTATGAAAAAACTTTATAGGTTTCAAAAACTTATTTTGGGAGAATGAAAAGGTCACTTAGGTTTTAACCTGTGATAGATTTTGATGTTGTATTAGAGTAGTTTGGTGGATATTCTCTTATAGTATGTCATATGGTTGACTCTTTCAATTTGGTTCAATCGAGATAAGGGTCACATGTTTTCTCTTTTTTTGTTAAGTCCTTTTATATTTTTTTGTCACACAATATCACTATATCTACCCTAGAATCTATTCATATGACATCATTAAACTTCATAATATTTCCTTAATGATTTTTTAATCAAAAGGGATGCTTCCCATTACCAATTTTTATCTTCCACCTATACATGAAATAAAAAAAATAAGGGGAACAATTTTATCCACTAGAATTAAAATATTAAATATATTAAAAAATTAACACTAAAACAAACCATCAATATAATTTTCCACAACTCCCAATTTATCAATAAAAATCAAATCAATAAAATCATAACATAGTTCCATTTTCAACATAACCTCTAAAATGTACCCACATTCTAAAAACATAGATTAAAATATAATTAAATGAAATAAAAGGTGGATTGAATCAGTGAAAGAGACTCATTTTGTATTTGGAAATGTGACTCCTAATTAGTTGGTCCCTAGTGGGTTGGGTCATATTAGAGTGATACAAAATAATGTCTATCTTTGGGATAGATTTTGAAGATAAATTATTGTGAATTATTGTTTTTAAAAATCATATAAATGTTGTTAATGAGCATCGAGTTCATATTTTAGGATAGTTAGCCTATTGTTGGTGCAATGATCAAAATATACATTCACCAAGACTAGGATAACCTGCTTATCGACTTGGTATATTAAGTCATTGGTTATGGGGAACAAACAATGATACATGAATCATATGCGAATGATTCACTATTTTCCATATCCTTTAGTAAATTTCCATGATTATATTTACTGATTGTGTTCTATCATATTGAATTATTCGATGCCACAATATAGAAATATATACAAGATATCGAAGTAGGTTTATAACATTCCCATGCTAGTGATTTTTTCCTCTAGTTAAAATCCAGTTGAGTGGTTGGATTTATATATAGGTACCCAATCACAAGGTTATTCCATCAGGTATATAAGAATTAGTTTTTTCAATAGTAGTGAAGAGAGATAAACCACCTCCCATGGTTTAGACAAATGTTATTCAACCCATTGTATAAATAATTATTCCCATGGGATTGGATGAGGACACACATAGCTTGAGTTTGTTTCATGAGTTCTAGAAACATATATCTCCCTTGTTCTTAGGTGATACTAAAACATATATAGGCAAGGAAGAGCTTAAGATAGTGTTTAGAATATTACTCCTTTTTCAAATTTCAACCAATCAGATGTTAGTATTGGTGTCCAGCCATCTACATGGTACTGAAGGTTACTGATGGACTACTATAATAATAACCCAAACTTCATAGAATTTTTATATTATAATTTTTAATATATAATTTCATAAAATAAAAACCATGGATCTTGAGTTCTAGTGTATTAAGAAGACTACAAATATAAATAAAAAGAATTAATCATAAACTATATATTCTTTATTTTGATCTCCAAAATAGTATCCTAAATCCAAATGATCTTCAAATACTATATTGTATAACTGGAAACATACATAATGAAATATCCTCGAAATAAATAACTTAATGGGTAGAAAGATATTAATTAAATGTAACAGCATAGTTAATAGGTATAACAAGATAACATAAAAAATGATATCATATAACATCTAAAGAAACCATATAGTAAAAAAGATTGATATCATAAGATGATTTACTTATGGAAGTTTAGAAATAATATCTTACATGAAATCATAAGAATAATTCAACACTCACCTCCAATAAAATATAAAATAGTGTGTTAGGCTATGCACATGTGCACTATACATGGTATCTCATGAGATGAAAACATTACCCATTTCATTTTAGCACTATCCGGGAACACCATTCACATGTATAAATTTATGTGTGAAAAATGATCATATATTATAATAATTTATTTAATAAATAATGCATTGAAAAATAAATAAGATTTATATAAAAATAATTTAGATACTAATAGTGTAAAGGAATGAGACTTTCAATATTTTAAATCCATGAGAAGGGAATGTGAGTTTTGTACATGGAAATCCCCAATAAATGAAGAAAAAATACATTTATATGAATAACCACGGATGAAAATAATATTAGGTATTAAAAATGAATGAGCGTGGCATGGAAAATCAAATAATGATTTTAGTAGCACAATGTGTATACAAAATGAATAATATAATTGGGTTAATGAGAGAGAAAGAGAGTCTATCATTTAAATATCACTATTTAAAAGGTAATGGAATAATTTTGAGGGTATCAAAACATAATATAATGAAAATATCATAATATAAATGAAATATAATAATGAAAAGGAAGAGGAATAAGGTCATATACTTGAAAAGGGGATCCCAAAGATTGAAAGAATCTCTTTGGAACCATAGAAAATATAGAGATAGACTCCTGAGAGATGAAATTAGAGGAACAAAATACTCAATGGATTTGAGTGGAGTAGAATGGGATAATGGGTGTGTATTTATATCAAAAGATAAGGGTCACTATATTAATTCCTAAACCTAGGTTTTAGAATCTCATTTATAAAAAATGAAAAACCATTTACCTTCCAATGGTTTTATCCAACAGTATTTTCTATGGGAAAGTGGGTTTTATAATTTCAATAGTTTATGACCCAAACCCCATTTATTATATACTATTTTGGACACGTGAATGATTATTATTAAAAAATAATTTTATTTTTTTGAATTAAAAGGTAATTTAGTTTTTAAAAGATTCATTATAGTTTTTTTAAATAAATATTATTACTTTAAAATAATTTATTTTTATTAGAAAAATTAGTTTTGTATGGGAAATCCTTTTAATTATTTAGTGAATAAATTTTGTGTCATTATGTTTTCAAAATAAATACCGAATATTAATACTGTATTTTACTTTTTACCCAAAAATTTGACTATCTTAGAAATCTATGAAATATTAACCATTGAATAATTTTTATGTTATTATTAAAAAAAAGAAAATTATTTTATATTATATATAATGATGATACTTTGACAAAAAATGAAGGATTTATGCCACCACTATTTCCACTATAATTAAATTTATTACATTATACTAAATAAGATCTCGATATATAACCCCAATCAAAACATCTTAAGACCAATGAGAAATGTGTGTGATTGTGGTACTCTCATCGGGTGGTTCATCTAAAACTGATTTAATTTTGATCTACACTAACTAAAAACTACTTTCAAAGTCAATTCACTCGATCCTCACTTACTGAATATTTACTTGGGGTAGTCAAGTGTGAATCCCAATGTATTACCTCACACCCAATCTCTATTAAATAGGATAAAAAATGCAGGATCATAGTGTTTGAGGCTATCATTTCCCTATTTTTTAATCAATTATCTCTCATCACTACCCTTTATAGAAACTAATTCTAATGGTAACATTATTATTAATAGTCAAAATTCTCAATGTTCATAATTCCAAATAGATATAATTGTCAATGGCTAAATCATAATGGTATCAAAATTCCTCATGGTTAGATCCGAATGGTCTTATTTCCCATTACAAATTATACACAATAAAAAAATTTCATACATCATTATTCACTATTTTACTTACAAAGGTTCTATAGTTCATTTCATAATGACTATAATATTCCTTGAACCTACTTTTTATAGTTTTTTTGAAGGAGTAATATTATTGTTAGAATTTGATCCTACGGTGTTTACCCATGTATATACATTACTCTTTGGTTTTTATCTTTCTATACCATTCGAAGTTGCTATCATTAATATTATTAAAGAACATATAATTAAATTTATTAGTATTTCTGTGAACATTATTATAAAATATTCTTTTTGAAACATGATTTCTTTAATTAATAATATGGAAAAAAATTCAGGTTGTTTTATTATTCAATCACTAAAAAAATTCATCCTCAATATTTCATTTCATACACTATGATGAAAATAACTGAGGGTATTTCTTCCTCAACAATTATTCCAGTTCCCAGGTTTTGTTCCACATATTTTTGGTTCCACCAAAGAAATTTTACTAGGGGAGTTGTATTTCTAGGTAAAACATCTTCTTTACTATCCAAGATCTTTGTTGAACTCTCTTTATTACATATGTCATTCAATAATTATACCTATGAAGGATCTAGTATTCACTTACTGTAGAGGGATATGTGAAAAAAATCATGTACTTGAGAAAGGTTCTATGGTAGTGTTATTCAGTATGTCATGGCTATATTGAAATCACGAATATCAATGGTTATAATGTATTTGAGACTAAGATTTCACTTCTTCTCAAACACCATGACATAATTCAATGGAGATATTCTAAGTAACCTTTTCAACCGAAGACTTATTCATAGTATGACTAACATTTATCATCATATCTCTTTGTCAACTTTGTACCTTCATGCTTCCTTTCTAAATAGAATCGACCTTCTCAAACGTTTCTTAAACCTGTTTGTGTACCAAAAACATTCATTCTCAAAATTCATATAATAAAATTCAATTTGTTCATTTCTTCCCATAGTTGGCTTCATAATGTTCCATCAAAATGATCAAGTGAAATCTATTAATGAATAAGAACTAAACTAGAGGATGATTATGATCCCATTATATTTTAATGTTAATGGATTAAGTTATCAACAAATCCTAAAGTTTATAGATTTTCTATTCAGAATTTCCATCAAAATTAGGGTGATAGGACAGACTAAAGTTCAAATCATTGTTTTATGAATGCTTAAGACTTTTTACAAACATTAAGGTGGCCCTCAAGACTCAATAAGATACAATTCATAGTGATGTTCTATGAAGTTTCACAACTTATCTAATGTATATCATTTCAAGATGACCAAGTGAGAAGTCCTCATGAATGGAAATGAGGCGGGAGGTATTTTCAAGAAGGCCCCCACAACCTATATGGAATTATTTCCTTTGATTTTTTTTGGAAGAACTATGACAAAATACATGGCAATGTTCTCAAATTTCCACATGGGTATGAATAATGGTTGCATCATCCTTTTAGACTTTTTTCATTTCTACATTCACTTGCTAATATAAAAGTCACCTTAATGTATATTCAATAATATCCTTTTCAATATTTTAATATCTAAAGTTATCTCAAAGATTTGTATACATTATCTACTCTCCATTAGAGGATAGTGGTTGTGGATATATGATCATAATTTAACATCTCCATATTTAACTCAGGATTTGATGTTACACATACCCACGAACCTAATATCATAAATCAGTCATAAATTTTTAGCTTTATGTCCTTACCCTTTATTATTGTATCCACTTTATTCTATATATATATTCCATCCTTTTTATATTTCATAATATTATATAGAATGAAAGGTTTAGTAATCATTTAATCAAGGTATGATGATGTTCCTTACTTTATGATTCCCATGACTATACTTTTTATATATAATAAAATTGGATCCTTATAAATCATCATCATGGATAAGGTTTTAGGTTCTATTCTAATTAAAGGATCATCCAATCTATTCTCCATCCCAGGATGATAATGGGTTAAGTAGTAATAATCCTTGATTATCTCAAACAATCTTTGTCAGAGCATGTTGAACTCATTTTATTTAAATATAAAATAGAAGATCTTGTAATCCACATTTATATCACAATTATATGTCTCTCTCTATATATATAATTTCAAAAAATAATTAATGATAATATTATTTAATCTCACAATATATCATTTATTGGAAAAAAATGCTCAGTCACCTTTAACTACCAATATATAGAAGCTATCAGTTTATCATTTTTCATGAAAAAACAAACTAATACCTTATTTGACGTATCACTTTAGATCATAAATAATTCCCCACATATAGGTAATGTGAGTGCAGGTGAAGTGATTATCCCCTTCTCTAATTCCAAGAATCCTTGTTAACATTCACTAGTCTAGAAAAACATTACAAACTTATGAGTTAGCTTGGTTAAAAGGTTTAATAATCATGAAAAATTTCTCACAAATCATTGATATCAACTAACTAATCTGAGGAAGCAATGGATTTTTGTTAAAAATTTTGGTATGGTACATTCCTTAACCACCATTATCTTAGAAGGATCTATAAATATTCCCATTATTATAATAACATCTCATAATAATGATTCATTCCCCAAAAAACTCACATTCAATATAATTTTCATAAAATTTCTCCATTTTCAAATTCATCAGCATAATATTAAAATGGTCACCATGTTCCTACTTGATGTTATATTATATGATAGTATCATCTATTAATGATATAACAAATGTTTTTTTAGTAATATCTACATTCTTTATCCCTTAATTTCATAAATAATTCTAGACAATTATTGAGTCATAATAGAATCACAATGAACTTATGATACCATTACAATGTTAAAAATATAGTATTGGGAATATCCTCCTAATTCACCATTAATTTACTATATTCTATTTGAGTTTCCACTTTAGATAACTATTTTTCCTTACATATATGATCAAACAAATCATCAATCAATTAAAGTGGATACTTTTTCCTTTGAGTGATCTTGTTGAGCTCAGGGTAATTGATGCATAGGTGCATTTACAAATTTTTATTCTTGAAAGAGTGGAATAATGAAACCCATGGTGAAGTACTTAGGTGTATGGAACCCTTATATAGATTCTATTGTAGCTTCCTCTACAATTATTATTGCTCAACAGTGGTCACTTAAAACGGAGTCATGGATACTAGTAGGGCTCTAGGTATAAGTTCAATTGATAACTCAACCTATTAATTAAGAGTAATACCAGAAAAATTAAAGGTAATACATCAATATATTCTTTTATATTAGGTATTTATTCAAGATTTATTTTCTGAATCATTTGAGATTGACACACATGATCATAAATCAATAATATCATTGAATGAAAATAATTTTCCAAAGTAAATTCAACCACCTTCGTACACTTGTGTAGAATATGAGGATGATTTGGGAGATGGAACATGATTTAGATTTCTTGGTAAGTGATGTTGGGTCAATATCAGGATAACCAATCCATGCCAAATATAACATCAAATTCCACAAAAGTGAGTATGAAAAGGTTTTATGGGAAATTTATCCCACAAATATTTACTAGGGAGGAGTTATATTCTTGAGATGTAGTAATTTCAAATTTCTTATTTTTACTACTAACTCAATATCCTTTTTTGAGGTTGAGTTTGAATAATTATACTAAAAATAAATGATATAAATGAATGTATAGAAATATAACCAAATATTATCTTTTCTATTATTTAATGAATAACCTACATACTTATCATAACATAATTATTTGGATCTATCATATAAGTTGTGATATCACAATCTAATACTTTCACTATTATCCCTAGTGGTTGTTATTATTACTTACCTTCTAAAAACCATGGATTTGGGTAATGGTTTTTATAGTATACAAGTTACTTATATATGAAACATTAGACCATATGCTAATTATTCATTATAAATATATTTTCAACCATCATATTAATATTATTCTTCATCTCCCTTAAATATTCATCTGCTCAATGAATTTTATTTACAAACATTAAAAACCTTATTGTTCCCACGAGGTAGTTTCTAGGATGCTTCTTCCAGTACTCTTAACTCGTGGGAAGTTTAATTCTCTTACTATCATGGTATTTATCTATTAATAATTTTAAATAAAACAATTTTATTCACCTTTTATTTGAAACCCATCAAGAATAATGAGAATCACTAATCACCATATCAACTATGAGGGAACATGAGACAACATCCTCATAGTTATTGTAGTCTCAAATTAGTAAATACATTTCAATACTAGGATTTATCCCCTTTAAGAAGCATTCAATATTAATTTTGGGGATAATGAAAAAGTTAGAGGCATACTGTGCAAGCCTTGTTAATTTTCCCTCATAGGACATGATATATTTATCCACAATTTTCCTATGTCCAAATAATTCATTTTCCATTTAACATGGAGAGTGAGAGGAAAATATTTACTAAAAAATATTTTATTTAATTTAACCCACACCATATATTCAATATATTCATTGGGAATAATATTATTGATCATATATCACCATGGATTTTATTTTCTATATAGGTGATAAATGGACTATGTATCTTTCTAACGTTAGGAGGAATTTTGAGTATAAAATATATTCTCAATGAAATTAATCAATTGTTATGTGATTATGGAAGTATTATATCAATTTAATGTTTTAATCCTTTTACCCATAAGGTAATCTACCAGAAATTATTATCTATTAGTAAAATATTGGTGTTACACATGATTTATGTTATTATTCATAACATGAGTAAGCTATGAACGTATCAAAATGTTGTTTTGGACTCCTAAACCCACCATATTGGTAATTTTGTTAGGGTAATAAACACATTTTCCATTACATATGTAGTTAAAAAATATTTATTTTATATCAAACAATTTTGTAAAATGAAAAAATATTTTGGATCGGAATTATTAAATTAAATAGCATGAAAATGGAAAACAAATAACATAATAGGAATAAATCTTAAATGACATGTATACCCTAAATTAAAAATTTCTAGGATTAAATATATTCCATATATATTCATTTTGATATTAGTTTATATAACATAAAAAAATATTAATACATCATAAAATTTCATAATAATATATTCAATCCTTCATAATTGTTTCTAAAGAGTGTGAATTAACCAAAGAATATCCTATGTGAGTAGCAGACCAGGATTTTAGTTTTGCTTATTTTTAATACACCATGTGAAGATAGAGATAATTCCAAACCATCCTTTTTAGTGTTATTTCCCTTAGGTGCACTCATTCTAGATCTTTTATACACTTGTTTGTATTTATACAGGTATTTCATTAATAGGTAACTACACAGTCTATAAATTACCAAAATGTTTAGGTTTAACTGTATTTAGATTTATCCCTATAATTTTTAATAATTTTTATGAATATTTGTTCTAAAAAATAATTATTTATTTCTTTTATACAAACTATAAAAAACAAAACCCCATACAAATTTTATTTCAGGATTTTTAACATGAAATTTTAAAAAATAAAAACCATCATTCTATAGGTTTAATGTCATTTTAATATTAGAAACATAACAAATTTTTTTTAATATAACTACATATTAGTTATTTTTGATCTCTAATAGGATTTCCTAAATCCCATTAATCTTCTAATACTACATAGTATAACTTTTTCACATACATACAGAAATGTGTGAGCTATAAAGATTAATAAGGGAACACACATGTTAGTCAAATATAACTACTAAGACAAGATGGAAAACATGATACCATAAAAAGGAAGATAATATAACAAAAAAAAGAAAAATAGCATAAAATTATGATATAATAAGATCATATAATTATGGGAATGTGGAAACAATACACAATATGATATCATAAGAATATTTCAATGCTTTCTGCCAAGATTATCAAACGTTGTATGCTAGTGTAACCGCCCATGAACTACACAATGTATCTCATGAGATGAAAATATTACCCATTAGATTAGTGTGATATCATGGAAATACCATAATGTGTTTAAGTTTTTGTGTGCCAGATATATCAAATATTATAAATATTCATTTCACTAATAACGCATGGAGAATGAAAATGAGTTTCATATAAAAATAATTCTGTTTATAAGAACTTAAATGCATGAGACTTTTAATATTTTAAACCAAGTTGATAATAATATTATTTTAATTCATGTGAAGCCACAATAAATGAATAAAATTTATGTTTAAATGGATACCATATAATGGAAATAAGATTGGGTATTCAGAACATAAGAGCGTTGTAACACCCCAATCTTCTACGGTACGTTTCCCTTCGAATCATGCGATAGCGTGTGTTGTACGCAACCTCGAGTTCTAACACACACCACAACTAATTAAAATAGCCGTTGTGAATAGTAATACCTACTTTTTGAAATCATATATATTTTATATTTCAAAATGGACTTCATTTTTGGATTCGGAATATTGAAATTAGCCTAGGGTGAAATTTTGGTACTTTTCGGATAACTTTAATATTTTGATGAATAGTGAAAATTACTAAATTTTAATTAAAAACAACTTTTTTAATCAAAATAATTAATAGTGATAAATTGTGAATTTGAGTGGTTTTAAAGTATATTTAGAATATATTTTTACCATTTAATATAATGTTGGTCATTGTACATAATTTTACAATTAAACCGAACATAAACAAGTGTCAATCTTTTGATAGTTATTACCTCTTAAAAACACGCTTTTTGTTTTGACAGCGGGAATTAATTTTAAATTAATTTCTGCTACTTATGTGTTTTGAATTTAGAAAAATGGATTCCATATTTGGAATCAGGATGTCCAAATTGTGTAAATAGGTAACTTTTATTTTTAGACATTTTGAATAATTACTGTGGTAAATATTTTATTTACCATGGTTAAGGGTAAATCCGGTAAATAAGGGTTAAAAAATAATATTATAATAATACAAAATTACCCTAAAACGTGTCCTAAGCTTATTGGTGGACACATACCCGACCATGAGCATCCTTGGGTCAATTTGGGGACCCCTTGGAGCCACTTGTATGTGGTAGGGACACTTTATATTAATAAAGTGAAAATAAAAATAAAAATGGCATAAGCTTACATCTTTTAGAAGAACAATTTTTACATAGGGTTATACATGTTGGATTTTCGATTATAAATATTCATTAGAAATATAAAAAGATTTCCTACATAATGATATTTTATTTATAATTTTTATACATCAAATAATTTAAATTATTAATGACACAATAATGATGCAATGTTTACCTCATTAATAAATCATTTAAATAAATAAGATTATAATGATTAAAATATTATCTAAAACCTGTCCAATTCTTATTGGTTGATGTTATTTAGAATATTAGTCATCTTATTTTAGACCTCAATGATTTTTGGACCATTATAAACCGAATATAATTATATTATAAAGTAATACTTTCACTCTTTCCTAAAGAGCCCCTCTTCTCCCTTATAAAAGGAGACCACTTCTACTCATTCCTCACACCTCTCAAGCCACTTGGCTCGTCCAAACTCTGCCCAACTAAGCTCCCCACATCCCTCTCCTCCTCCTTGAAGCTTCCCATTAGGCAGAAATCATTTCAAGAAGTCCTTTGGTTCCAACCAAAGTGAGTTACCTAAATTAAAGGTAACGATTTCTCTTAAATTATTTTCCTTTATTTTGCTTCTCCAACCCCCAAACTCTTTTTATTTCCTTTCTTTTGTAACAACACCAGTATCCTCAATATACTAGGATGTTGTTATAAGAAGGATTCAAACTACACATACACACAACTCCATCTAATGGATGATGAACATAATGTTTCTGTGGATGGAAAACTAACGCCTCACGAAACGATGATTGTTCAAATACATCTTACCGCCTCTCATGGTGGCCATTATGATGGCACTGTAATTAAATATGATATTAATGATATATATTTTATATATAAGCTTCTGTAATTCCATTTTATTTCATACCATTATTCGTTTCATGTTGTATATAAATACGATAATTTCATTTGAGGAAGTGCGGACTACCGCCCCCTTAAAATGATATGACTCGTTCATACCACACATGGAACGTATAAAGGATGGTGTTAATGAACATAAGTAACATATATAAAATATTATATTATACTGGAATAGTAATATACCTATGTATCATTTGGATTCAATTCTTTTAAAATAAAAATTAAATGGAAGTAGCGTTCGTGCGTACGTACGGACTACCGTCTCCACGAACGCGGTGAGATCCATCCTCCATCGTATCCATTCAAGTCTTATTCTCATTTTAGGGTTAAAAATAATGTTAATATCATTATGATTATGAATAATATTTAATCTATCCATTACAAACATGTCTTACGTAACCAAACATTTAAGAAGAACGAATCGATTATCACCTGAAACGACGATAATACTAAGATATTATTAATAAAGCAATGTTAAAAGATCATATATGATATCATATTAATGTATATGATTCTTGTATAATTTAATAACAATTATTTCACCATTATACAGGAGGTTAACCGACCCCAACAAAGGAAAAGTACAAGGTAAGGGTTTACTTTACAACCTCTTCATTATCCAAGGTTGTTTATACGTAATAATCTACTGGGATCTCTTTATCATCCACATCCATTTTCTTAAAAATGTATTTCAAAACATTTTTACTATTTACTAGAATATGAGTTAAAGTCATTTATACCCTTTTTGACTTTTATAAGTGGTTTATAAAGGAATATTTCGGTCGTTTTCAAAACAAGGTCCTTTTTAACCTTTTCGACAGAATTAAGGTAAGAATGTTTTTTTAACCTATACGGCGGGTGCGGCTATTTTCCGCCATTATAAAATCTTCAAAGCTTCCCTTACAAGATTATAAGAATATTTTCAAAGAAAATGTTTTATTTTATATGGATCTTAAATTATTTTAAAATAAAAGGAGATATTTCTTTAAAAAGAATTTTGATTTCATCTATGTCAACATCCTTTGATGGATTTTAAGATTATTTGAAGTTGATTTATTATGATACAAAACTTCTATATTGTATTGAAGGTTTTGTGATATGTTTGACTATGGATGTGCTATTTTTATACCATTCATATTTTATGGTGAAATTATTGACATTTCGTATGTTAGTTTTAATACGAATGTTTATGTTATGTTTAAACCTTTTCATATGTGAATGCATTGGACTTAATATGTGACGGGTGGAGCCCGCTATAGCTCCTCGATGCATCAGTAGGTCTCATGAGACAAACTAGTGTCTTGGCACAAGGCCTTGACAAAATCTTATTTGTAGTCTTGGCACGAGGCCTTGGCTATGTGGTTATGATAGTCTGGCATTATGCATTCCAATATTATGAAAGTGGTTATTGATTTTTGCATGTGATTATTCGATTAGTAGAATATCCTTGTGAATAAGTAAATGGCATTATTTCATTTTATTTATGCCATACCATGTTGAAAGTTCATATTTAAAAGGCTTTTGTTTTAGTTATACATTGCCTTAAATGTTTATTCTTATTTATGAAAGTTTCCGCTATATTGTTATCCTTACTGGGCATTTGAGCTCACCCCTTTTCTATGTTTTATTTTTCCCAGGAAGTGAAGATGTAAGTTATGAATGACCTGCAGGGATATTATGAGGGGATTATAGTGTGGACTGTGGAAACATTATGTTGTTGTAGTAGTTTTTCATTTTATGATGTAATGTAAAACTTATGAATATATCTAGTGTTTCCAAGGCTACTAAACCAATCGGTCTTTCGAGATTTGATCTTTCTTGTGATCATGCCAATGTTATGTAATAATGCACCGACTCTGGGTAGCTGGGGTCGGGGCGTTACAGTTGGTATCAGAGGAAGTTTAGTACAAACCTTGGAAACTAGATTTAGATAAACTCTGATTAGAGCACGTAGATGAACTTTGAGGATTAGTATAGAAGAACTTCCTAGAATTTTGGTATTGTAGAGATTTTGTGAGTTTTCTGAGCAATACATCCCTGTCTGGATACGAGCAGGTAGAGGCGGCTCTGGCACAGATGTACCTAGGGGTAAAACCCGAAAACACTCCTTTGAGCTAGACTCGAACGAGAACTGGTGCACGACAACGGGCCTTGCTGCACTCTTGGTTACGACACTCCCGGGGGATATGCTTAGGATAACTCTCACTATCTTTACAAATCATTATGAAGGGTTTATGAGTATATACTTCCTCAAAGAAAACATTTTTATGATTATGGATTATATCCATAAATAGTTCAATTTATGTTAAGTGTTTTATAAGTATGGGATTATGTATTTTGATTCATAAACTGATCTAGTTTATGCCATTGTTTAGAAATGGCGCCTAGTGGAAGAAATGGAAACCGTACCAATGCACGCACTCCATGTAGGGATTGCCCTCCTGCTCAAGATAATTATAGTGGGGCTGGTGATGCAACTGGTGCTGATCAGCTAATCACCATACTGGGACAACTTACTCAGGCTATGAATAATAACCTTACCCGAATGGAGCACCCTGATCCGCAGCGTGGAGGATCAATGTTAGATCGATTCATGAGGCAACAACCACCAACGTTAAATGGGAGTACAAATCCCTTAGTAGCTGAGCAATGGATAAATTCCCTAGAGAAAATATTTCAGGCTTTGGGGAGCAGTGAAAGGGAAAAAGTTATCATGGCAGTTTACCGCCTCACTGGAGATGCTGATCAATGGTGGTCATTGATTCAAAACATGAAGGAAGATGATGAAGTATCAAATATGGAGTGGAGGGAGTTCAAAGATCTGTTTTTAGAAAAATACTTTCCTCGCGACCATCGAGAAGATATGGAAAGACAATTTCTGAGTCTGAGACAAAAGGAGGATGAGAATGTCACAAAGTATGAGGCTAACTTTACAAGGTTAGCGAGGTATGATGGAGATTATATTCGCAACCCAAGAAGTAAGATTGATCGTTTCTTTTATGGGTTAAAACCATTTCTCCGTCGAGCATTAGTCTCACAATCCATTCCATCGTACGAAGACATTGTCTCATGTGCTATCAAGACCGAAAAGGAATTCTCTAAGTCTTATGACTTTAAAGCAAAGCAAGAGAAGAAGAGACCTGCTGATCAATTTGGGAATGGAAATAAGGGGAAGAAAGGAAAGGTTGAATATCCATCATGTGGTAAATGTGGGAAGAAACACCCCGGTACTTGCTTGAAGAGAATGGGAGTCTGTTACAAGTGTGGTGAAAAAGGCCACCAAGATCATGATTGCAAGGGGAAGAAGGAAGCTACCAACGTTTAGTGCTACAATTGCAGGGAGATGGGGCATTATGCAAATGCATGCCCTAAGCGTCAGGAGAACTTACCTCAGAAAAGGCCAAGGGATCAAGGCCAGGCTTATGCTATCACTACTGCTGAGGTAGAAGCTCCGAAAGACGTGGTGGCAGGTAATTTAATGGCTTCCTCAAGTTTAGCAAATGCATTATTTGATTCTGGATCATCGCATTGTTTCATATCTTCCCAGTTTTCTAAGAAAATTAGATATTTCCAATTTGATTTAATAAGGGAGTTGTCAGTTAAAACTCCTAAGGGAAGTATCATTGCAACAAAGTTTTGTGAATCAGTCCCCATTAGAGCACATAAATTTTCTTTATCTGCTGATCTCATCGTCATACCTATGATTGAGTTTGATATAATCCTCGGTATGGACTGGATTTCGGACTATGATGCGAAGATTTATTGTAAGAAGAAAGAGGTTACAATTCTTGATGATAATGATAAGGAACACCTTATTTTTAGAGCAGAATCGTCACCACCTAATTCTTATTTAGATCCACCCCCAGTAGCTCAACTAAATTCAATTATTGGGGAGGAAGAGAATGAAGTAACTATCGGTGAGGAAAGGAATGTTCAAATAGAGGATGTACCTGTTGTGAAAGAATTTGTAGATGTATTTCCGGAAGATTTACCAGGACATCCTCCAGAACGAGAAGTTGAGTTTTCCATTGATTTGATTCCTGGATCAAGGCCTATATCGAAGACCCCTTATAGAATGGCCACTGTAGAGTTAGTCGAACTAAAGAAACAACTAGAGGAATTGAGTAATAAGGGATTTATTCGCCCTAGTGTTTCTCCATGGGGAGCCCCTGTTCTTTTTGTTAAAAAGAAAGATGGATCTATGAGGTTATGTATCGACTACAGGGAGATCAATGCTATAACGATAACGAACAAGTATCCCCTACCTCGTATTGATGATTTATTTGACCAACTGCATGGAGCTCAATACTTTTCAAAGATTGACCTTCGATCTGGATACCATCAGTTGTGTGTGAAGAAGGAAGACATTCTGAAGACAACATTTCGAACCAGGTACGGGCATTACGAGTTTACTATAATGCCGTTTGGATTGACTAAAGCACCCTCTGTATTCATGGATCTGATGAATAGAGTTTTCAAGGAGTATCTCGATGAATTTGTGGTGGTATTTATTGATGATATCTTGGTATACTCCAAAACCTACGAAGATCATGAAAATCACTTGCGCATTATCTTGAAGACTCTGAGGAGGCATGAATTATATGGGAAGTTTAGCAAGTGTGAATTCTGGCTTCAGGAGATTACTTTTCTTGGCCATATTGTCTCTAAAGATGGAATCTCTGTTGATCCTTCTAAGACCAAGGCAATCCAAGAATGGCCAACACCTACGAGTATAACTGAGGTACGTAGTTTTATTGGCTTGGCAGGTTATTATCGATGTTTTGTCCAGAATTTTGCCCGATTGGCTAACCCATTAACGAAGCTCACACGTAAAGGGGTTAAATTTTTTTGGAAAAAAGAGTGTGATGAATGTTTCGAAGAACTGAAGAGAAGATTAGTCAATGCTCCTATATTGACTCTACCTTCGGGGAATGATGGGTTCGTTATTTATAGTGATGCATCGAAGAAAGGACTTGGATGTGTCCTTATGCAGAATGATAGAGTTATTGCCTATGCATCACGACAGTTGAAAATTCATGAACAAAACTATCCTACTCATGATCTCGAGTTAGCAGCAGTGATCTTTTCTTTGATGATATGGAGGCACTACCTCTATGGTGAAAAATGTGAGATTTATACTGATCATAAGAGTTTGAAGTATATTTTCTCACAAAAAGAACTCAACATGAGGCAAAGGAGATGGCTTGAATTAATCAAGGATTATGATTGTACGATACACTACCACCCAGGGAAGGCAAACAAGGTGGCAGATGCTTTGAGTAGAAAAGACCATGGAGTTTTGAACAATATGAGAATTGAAAGGGATCCAATTTTCATGGATCTAGTGAAGATGTACATGGGAATAACCAGGTAAGGTGAAACATCAATGCTTTTTCAAATGGTTGCCAAACCATATTTACTAGAAAGGATTAAGAGTTCTCAGACCGATGATGAAGAATTCCAAAAGAAGATTAAAGCTGTGAATGATGGGAGATTGAGAGACTTTGTGTATGAAGATGGAATTTTGAAATCCGGGAAGAGACTTTGTGTTCCCAATATACCTGATCTAAAAAGGGAATTGCTGGATGATTCTCATAGTTCCAATTTCTCTATACACCATGGGAGCACCAAAATGTATAGAGATTTGAAGGAACATTTTTGGTGGGACAACATGAAGAGGGAGATTTCTGATTTTGTGTCAAGATGTATGGTTTGTCAACAAGTGAAAGCTGGAAGGCAACAGCCTGGAGGAGTCATGAAACCTCTTCCCATACCGGAGTGGAAATGGGACAATGTTACGATGGACTTTGTCATGGGGCTACCAAAGACTCCTAGAAGGAACGATGCAATATGGGTTATTGTTGATCGTCTTACCAAGACAGCACATTTTCTTGCTATAAGAGAAGATCTACCCATGGAACGTCTAGCAAGACTATATATTAATGAAGTTGTGAGACTTCATGGAGTACCCCTATCGATTGTTTCTGATCGTGATCCCCGTTTTACTTCAAGATTCTGGAAAAGTCTTTAGAAATCCCTGGATACTGAACTTCATTTGAGCACCGCTTACCACCCTCAGACAGATGGACAATCAGAACGGACTATTCAAACCTTAGAAGACATGTTGAGATCTTGCTCACTTGACTTTCAGGGTATGTGGGATCAATATTTACCTTTGGTAGAATTTTCCAATAACAATAGCTTCCATTCAAGTATTCAGATGGCACCATATGAAGCGTTATATGGAAAGAGATGTCGTACACCAACCTGTTGGGATGACGTTGGTGAAAGAAAACTTGTAGGCCCAGAACTGGTGGAGGAAACGGTGGAAAAGGTGAAAGTAATCCAAAATCACATCAAAGCAGCTCAAAGTAGGCAGAAGAGCTATGCCGATAATCGAAGGAAGGATTTGGAATTTCAGGTCGGTGATCATGTTTTCCTAAAGGTATCTCCATGGAAGGGAGTCATACGTTTTGGTAAGAAAGGTAAATTTACTCCCAGGTACATCGGACCTTTCGAAATTCTAGAACGAATTGGGGTTGTAGCTTACCGATTGGCAATGCCGCCATGTCTCTCCAAAGTTCACGATGTGTTCCACGTATCTCTATTGAGAAAATACATGCCTGACCCAACGCATGTACTCACCTATGAGGAATTAGAACTGGAACCCGATCTGTCTTATTGTGAAGAGCCCGTCAAGATTCTTGATACAAGAGAACAAGTACTGAGAAACCGGACGACACGTCTGGTAAAAGTTTTGTGGAGAAATCATAAGATGGAAGAGGCAACGTGGGAACCCGAGGGACTTATGATGAAGAACCACCCGAGTCTTTTCATGTGATAAGTATTCTATAAATTTCGAGGACGAAATTATTTGAAGGAGGGGAGAATGTAACACCCCAGGCTTCTACGGTACGTTTCCCTTCGAATAATGCGATAACGTGTGTTGTACGCAACCTCGAGTTCTAACACACACCACAACTAATTAAAATAGCCGTTGTGAATAGTAATACCTACTTTTTGAAATCATATATATTTTATATTTCAAAATTGACTTCATTTTTGGATTCGGAATATTGAAATTAGCCTAGGGTGAAATTTTGGTACTTTTCGGATAACTCTAATATTTTGATGAATAGTGAAAATTACTAAATTTTAATTAAAAACAACTTTTTTAATCAAAATAATTAATAGTGATAAATTGTGAATTTGAGTGGTTTTAAAGTATATTTAGAATATATTTTTACCATTTAATATAATGTTGGTCATTGGACATAATTTTACAATTAAACCGAACATAAACAAGTGTCAATCTTTTGATAGTTATTACCTCTTAAAAACACGCTTTTTGTTTTGACAGCGGGAATTAATTTTAAATTAATTTCTGCCACTTATGTGTTTTGAATTTAGAAAAATGGATTCCATATTTGGAATCAGGATGTCCAAATTGTGTAAATAGGTAACTTTTATTTTTAGACATTTTGAATAATTACTGTGGTAAATATTTTATTTACCATGGTTAAGGGTAAATCCGGTAAATAAGGGTCAAAAAATAATATTATAATAATACAAAATTACCCTAAAACGTGTCCTAACCTTATTGGTGGACACATACCCGACCATGGGCATCCTTGGGTCAATTTGGGGACCCCTTGGAGCCACTTGTATGTGGTAGGGACACTTTATATTAATAAAGTTAAAATAAAAATAAAAATGGCATAAGCTTACATCCTTTAGAAGAACAATTTTTACATAGGGTTATACATGTTGGATTTTCGATTATAAATATTCATTAGAAATATAAAAATATTTCCTACATAATTATATTTTATTTATAATTTTTAGACATCAAATAATTTAAATTATTAATGACACAATAATGATGCAATGTTTACCTCATTAATAAATCATTTAAATAAATAAGATTATAATGATTAAAATATTATCTAAAACCTGTCCAATTCTTATTGGTTGATGTTATTTAGAATATTAGTCATCTTATCTTCTACCTCAATGATTTTTGGACCATTATAAACCTAATATAATTATATTATAAAGTAATACTTTCACTCTTTCCTAAAGAGCCCCTCTTCTCCCTTATAAAAGGAGACCACTTCTACTCATTCCTCACACCTCTCAAGCCACTTTGCTCGTCCAAACTCTGCCCAACTAAGCTCCCCACATCCCTCTACTCCTCCTTGAAGCTTCCCCTTAGGCAGAAATCATTTCAAGAAGTTCTTTGGTTCCAACCAAAGTGAGTTACCTAAATTAAAGGTAACGATTTCTCTTAAATTATTTTCCTTTATTTTGCTTCTCCAACCCCCAAACTCTTTTTATTTCCTTTCTTTTGTAACAACACCAGTATCCTAAATATACTAGTATGTTGTTATAAGAAGGATTAAAACTACACATACACACAACTCCATCTAATGGATGATGAACATAATGTTTCTGTGGATGGCAAACTAACGCCTCACGAAACGATGATTTTTCAAATACATCTTACCGCCTCTCATGGTGGCCATTATGATGGCACTGTAATTAAATATGATATTAATGATATATATTTTATATATAAGCTTCTGTAATTCCATTTTATTTCATACCATTATTCGTTTCATGTTGTATATACATACGATAATTTCATTTGAGGAAGTGCGGACTACCGCCCCCTTAAAATGATATGACTCGTTCATACCACACATGGAACGTATAAAGGATGGTGTTAATGAACTTAAGTAACATATATAAAATATTATATTATACTGGAATAGTAATATACCTATGTATCATTTGGATTCAATTCTTTTAAAATAAAAATTAAATGGAAGTAGCGTTCGTGCGTACATACGGACTACCGTCTCCACGAACGCGGTGAGATCCATCCTCCATCGTATCCATTCAAGTATTGTTCTCATTTTAGGGTTAAAAATAATGTTAATATCATTCTGATTATGAATAAGATTTAATCTATCCATTACAAACATGTCTTACGTAACCAAACATTTAGGAAGAACGAATCGATTATCACCTGAAACGACGATAATACTAAGATATTATTAATAAAGCAATGTTAAAAGATCATATATGATATCATATTAATGTATATGATTCTTGTATAATTTAATAACAATTATTTCACCATTATACAGGAGGTTAACCGACCCCAACAAAGGAAAAGTACAAGGTAAGGGTTTACTTTACAACCTCTTCATTATCCAAGGTTGTTTATACGTAATAATCTACTGGGATCTCTTTATCATCCACATCCATGTTTCTTAAAAATGAATTTCAAAACATTTTTACTATTTACTAGAATATGATTTAAAGTAATTTATACCCTTTTTGACTTTTATAAGTGGTTTATAAAGGAATCTTTCGGTCGTTTTCAAAACAAGGTCCTTTTTAACCTTTTCGACAGAATTAAGGTAAGAATGTTTTTTTAACCTATACGGCGGGTGCGGCTATTTTCCGCCGTTATAAAATCTTCAAAGCTTCCCTTACAAGCTTATAAGAATATTTTCAAAGAAAATGTTTTATTTTATATGGATCTTAAATTATTTCAAAATAAAAGGAGATATTTCTTTAAAAAGAATTTTGATTTCATCTATGTCAACATCCTTTGATGGATTTTAAGATTATTTGAAGTTGATTTATTATGATACAAAACTTCTATATTGTATTGAAGGTTTTGTGATATGTTTGACTATGGATGTGCTATTTTTATACCATTCATAGTTTATGGTGAAATTATTGACATTTCGTATGCTAGTTTTAATACGAATGTTTATGTTATGTTTATACCTTTTAATATGGGAATGCATTGGACTTAATATGTGACGGGTGGAGCCCGCTATAGCTCCTCGATGCATCGGTAGGTCTCATGAGACAAACTAGTGTCTTGGCACAAGGCCTTGACAAAATCTTATTTTTAGTCTTGGCACGAGGCCTTGACTATGTGGTTATGATAGTCTGGCATTATGCTTTCCAACATTATGAAAGTGGTTATTGATTTTTGCATGTGATTATTCGATTAGTAGAATATCCATGTAAATAAGTAAATGGCATTATTTCATTTTATTTATGCCATACCATGTTGAAAGTTCATATTTAAAAGGCTTTTGTTTTAGTTATACATTGCCTTAAATGTTTATTCTTATTTATGAAAGTTTCCGCTATATTGTTATCCTTACTGGGCATTTGAGCTCACCCCTTTTCTATGTTTTATTTTTCCCAGTAAGTGAAGATGTAAGTTATGAATGACCTGCAGGGATATTATGAGGGGATTATAGTGTGGACTGTGGAAACATTATGTTGTTGTAGTAGTTTTTCATTTTATGATGTAATGTAAAACTTATGAATATATCTATTGTTTCCAAGGCTACTAAACCAATCGGTCTTTCGAGATTTGATCTTTCTTGTGATCATGCCAATGTTATGTAATAATGCACCGACTCTGGGTAGCTGGGGTCGGGGCGTTACAAGCGTGGCAAGGAAAATTAAATAATTAATTCGACCACATAATTGGTATAAAAAATAGAAAATGGAATGTGATTAATAAGATATTATGGAATTGTCCCATTAATATTATATCATAAATAAATTAAAATATATATTTTTCCTACACCAAAACATAGTAACTTGAAAATTATAAATCATTCTATAATGAAAGTACTTGAATGAAAAGAAAGAGAGAGTAAATTTATTACTTGTAAAGTGGCTTCCAAAATCTTGAGAGTAGCTATTTGGAACCTTAGAAACTCATTATAGAGACTCAAGAGAGGTAAAAAGAGAGTGAAATCAGGATAAATAGATTTTTATTAGAGTGTAATTGGATAATAAGTGGTTATTTATATTGAAAGAGTAATGTTAGTTTATTTATATTGAAACATAAGTTTTGTACTCTTTGTTACAAATAAATGAAAAACCATTGCCCTTCCCATGGTTTTATCTCATTTTATTTGGAAATAGAAATTGGTTTTTAATATTTTATTCGTTTAAGAGACAAACCCAATTTAATATATATTATTTTTGATGTACACAATATGGTTATTCATAAAAAATTATTTTGAAAAATGAAAAATATTCAATATGTTTTGATAAATTTAATGTAGGTTTAAAAAATAAATCCTATCAATTTAAATTACATTTTTTAAATTAAAAACAAAATTTTGTCAAGTAATCTTTTATATTATTTATTACACTAGTTTTATGTAATTATGAAGTCATAATACTTTTGATATATTTATACCTTATTTTAATTTTTAAACAAAAATTCTATTTTTTTCATAAATTTAGGAAAAATAAACATTCAACAATTTTGAAATTTTCATTTTAAAAAAATTATTTTATCACTGAAATTATATAAATACAATAAATTATATATTTAAATAAAATAAGTCTATATTAAAAATTTCATATTTTTATAAAATGATCATTTTTCTATGTATTATAAAAACTAAATTTGATTGAATAAAATAAGTTTATTATTTAGATATGAATAAATATTGTTGTTTAAATACTTATAAAAATATAATTTTATTTAAAATTTCTCACATTATAAAAAAATGTAGATAAACAAAAATTAGAAATTTATATATAAAAATAAATAAATTTAGTTTTATTTGCATGAAAAATAAATTTTAGCATATTCATCCTATAATCAATTGAATTTTATATTTTATATGATTTGGATATATTGAATAGAAATGAGGTACTGGTGTAACCACTATTTCATTTCTAAATGAATTTACACCTTAATAAAATATAAATCCTAGATACATATCAACTTATTATACCAGCATAATCTCTTAGAGCATTGTGCCCAATGGTGTTACTCTCATAGGGTGGTTTAGCTAAGATTGATTTTGTGTTTATATCAACTAACTTGAATTTATCTAGTAATCAATTTATCATGAACCCCCCCCTGTTGGAGATCTTCCTAGGATTAGTCATGTGTGAACCTTAGTGATGCTTCCTCCCTCCCAATCTCTGATAAATGGGCTTCAAAAGAAATGATATTTCTGGTTTTGTCCATTGGTTCTCCCTTTTGTATCAATTATTTATAGTCATTGCCCTTTATAAACAATAATTCTAAAAGTAAAATTATGGACCAAAGCAATATTTCTCAATGGTCATAATGACCAATAGTCATAATTCACCATGATTAAATTATGATTTTATAATAATACCCAGGTAATGACTCAAACATTTATAAATGGAATTTCTCCCTTCTTGTAGAAATATCATAAATTATAAATCACGTTAAAACACATATATACCATAATAAAAAATTATAAATAATGTATTATTGAATTAATAAGTATTCCATGAAGTTATGTAACCTATAATAATTAAATAGTAACTTGACCTTAGGAATAGTAATATGACACTTATGAATATTTAACCAGCCATATGTATAGTATCCTCACCCATGAAATTATAAAAAAAAAATTCATCTTATAAGTTAAAATATGATATAATTATATCTCAGTACAAGTAAGTAAATAGTTTAAACATTATTAATTAAGTGTTGGACTCTTTTTAATTCATAATTATTTAATTAAAATGTTTTGATTAATTTTGTAATTTAAAATAAAAATTATTTTCAAAAAACATTTTCATAAATTAATATTTTGATATCTTATGATTTTATGAAAAATTTATGAGGCCTCAAGTAATTTCTCAAAGTGTTATAAAATCAGTTATAATATTAAAAACTGTATTTTTTTAAGTAAATGATGATTTTAATTAAATAAATTTATTCATATTTATAAAATTATTTTCATGAGAGAGAGTTTGTGTTTTAATTCTACACATCTAAAAATGGTTAGGGTGATTTTATTTGGGATTTCCTGAAATATTTTAATTTTTTGTAATAGTAAAGTATTATAATTTACAGTACAAATACATTATAAATTAAATAAACTATTATTTGAGTCATATCTGACATAATAACATCAATATTGAACTTACCTTAATTATTTATGGGGATAATTGTAAAACTATTCATAGTTTTGAGCCAAAATAATAAACTAATGAATATAAAAATGAGGAAACACATCTCCCCTCCTCTATAAATACAACCCCCCCACCTCTTCTCCCCAAACCTCTCAAGAACTAAGCCTTTTTATGATTTTTCTCAATTATATTATCAAGAAACAACACATTTCTATGATATCTTTCTATAATCAAAGTACCAAAACCGTTTCCCTATGGGGGATTTCAAGAAGGATAAATCCAAGAGGTAAATTTCTCTTCCTTTTTCTTTTAATTTCTTTGAAATTTTATTTATTTTATTCTCTTCTCAAAAATTTCTCATATCCTAATTGAAGGATAAATCCATTATTATTGATGTACTAAAATTATTCATGTTAACCTAATATCCTTCATTAAACTCTTACCTATCTCTCATTTATTCTAAAAATTAAATTGTGGGCCGTGATGTGTCAATTTACCGACATCGTGGGAAATGGAATTTCATTTTCCATTCAATAATTCAAGCATGTTAAAAAAACCATTATTATAGTAGAAAATATTTTAAAATTTATCTTACCACCCTCTTTGTATTTTAGAACTAAGATATATAACTGTTACTAAATTATAAAACAAAATCAGTGCTTTGTGATTGAAAAACCAACAAAATTAACCTAAAACGATCATTATTAACATTTTTCTAATGATTCATACTCACACCATATAAAATATTATTTATAAAAACATTTAAAATTATTTATAGTTAGTAATAACATATTATAACAATTATGGATATTTATACGCATTTTACACAAACTTTTATTCATGTATAGAAGTGAACCAATCATGAAAACTAAGAAAACAATCACTCCAAAACAATGAAATTAAACTCTATAAGACATAGAAAATCCTATAAATGAACTTAATAGAACCATAAAAAATAACATTATGGTATAAAATTTTCATTATTTATTAATTAAATAATATAATTTGATTGTATAGAATATTAATGTGAAGAAGGCATTCTGATATAAGGTACGAGAATTGTCAAACCCAACTCTCATTCTTTTGGTTTTCCCACTTTCAACCCATTTTCAGTATGGATATTACTTAAATACCATTCATTTATCAGTATATTAACTTTTCTGGGATAAAAAAAAATTTCTACGCGAAGTTATGAAAAACACAATGTTTTCTAAAAGAACTCTTCTTTAAAAACAACTTTTACTTGTCGAGGTTGTTTCTTCTTCACTAAATGATGATGATTATTATCTTAAGTAAGTTATTACCTCTTTAATTTAGGAACCCAAATTTTATGAATGTATTATATATTAAATTAAATAATTTCTTTTCCATGTGTTATTTTATATCTAGGATTGGCATATTATCTATGTGGCATGCATGATAATGTAAATGTTATGGTGTGACAGATGCACCTAGAATTATATATTGCAATGTAAATGTTATGATGTGACGAGTGAACCTAGAAATATATAGTGCTCCAACTAATTGGATAATTTTATTTATCTCATGATATAAGTGAAATATTAATTATAATGATTATATTGTTGTTCACAACTATGTGTGGTATTTGACCAGTTAGAGATGATTCTTTAGTTTTATGCATTGCCACATTCCATGATTTTGTCTAAATCTTCCCCTCATGATTATTATGATGATGTTATGAATATTCTCACCCTATGTTATATTTTTTCATGTTCTTATCTATCATATTACTGGTATTTTATCTTATTCTTTTATTTGATGTATATACTCAAGAGACTACTTGTACAAAAGGATTTCAAGGGCCAATATGAAGCTAGAGAAGATGGAATTAAATAAATGATTATGTTTGATTTCTGAAAATGTTACATATGATCCAAATTTTCCTAAGACACCAAAAATTTGGATCTGGGTAATATAATTCTTTTATCATGTTTATCATTAAAATTATGTAATGGAAATGTAAGAAAATGTAGGGTCTCTATAGTTGGTATCATAGCACTATTTAGTTAATTTGGGAATTAGTATTAGAGAACCATAGTAAAACCCCTTAGTATGAGACTAAGAATAAGTAATGTCATGAAACCCTCCCCAGAAAGTGTACCCGTCCTGGGCCGACAATGTGAGAAGGGAGATAATGACCCCCGAGTCCTACCTCTAGTAGGACCCAGGTTGGGGACTAGCACCGAGGGTATAATAAACACACAAATTGGAGGCATTACCCTCTAAGAGAACACATGAAAGAGAGAGAGAGATAAGATACACACCAACCAACTCCAACTCAAAACTAAAATATAAAAGAAACCCATGTACATATAATAAATTCCATGAAAAAGTACTACAACTGAAAGGGAAAACTACAAGTACCCAAAAAAAGTAAAATGGCAGCGACCACAAGCCCAAACAACTCCTCCCTCCACAAGCTAGTAGTAAGCAGCTTGATTTCCAATCTGCTCCAAGTGACCGGAAAAATAGTTTATATATACATAGGGTGAGTATAACAGTATACCCAGTAGGATCCTCCCCGAATCCTCTCGTGGAAAAGTAATGAAAGTATGCTAAAGCATAGTGAACAACAAGTGAAACTAACTCGTCAGCTAAACAGGTATACTAAGTTCCCAACCTCACAATGGCTACTCTCACCAAGTAACGAATACAAGAATATAGCATATAGAAAATAATATAAAGGATACCCTGATACTACTTCCCCACTAGTTTTCCGCTTTTCCCCAACGAAATACGTCCTGTGTATCTCTCTCCAAAGGCTTTCTCAAATACACCTGGGCTAAGCTCCACAATCTGCACCACGTCCACCACAAAGGCTTGCCCGCAGACACCTAGGCTAAGCACCACACAATTCTCACAACCAAAATTAACCAGGTATTTTCTGTGATCCACCACAACTCGCATAATGTGTATCATACATCGGGTATTATACCTCATGCCATTACAGCCCATACACCAAGTAAGGATTCTCATGCCATCACAGCCTATACACGTTACACCTATAGTATTCCATAGAATACTGTATCTAGAATATATGTATGTGAATAACCACAAGCCATTACAACCCTCTACAAACATATATGGGGAAAACTAACCACTATGCCTAATGACACTAGTATCTACCAAGAGAAGAGAGAGGGGTCAAAGGGGGTAGTCAGCCATTCAACCTCCCATCAGAATGTTGGGGAAAACACCCCCCAGGGCTCAGAATCCCTAAGGTGCTAGTGGACCTTACTGACAGGGTGGAGTAGCGTATAAAAACACAAAAAGTAATGAATATATTATAACTTACAACCACACTATGGGCATTACCGAGTCGTAGAAACAACTAAAACTAACGTCTCTCGGGCTTTGGGCTTCCAATTCTAAGGCTAGGTATCCTATAATCACACATCCATTTAAGGGATTTATTAGATTACTTCATTACCTTTTTATCAATTCCATTGTACGTTGATTTATTCATCAAACATTAATCAACCCGGAACAATTCCACATTAAATTGCTTTAACATCACATCCAAAAACCAATGTCCCTTCAAGAGTTCTCAACCCCATCATTAAGTTTCAACAAATTCCAAACCCATGGGTTACCATAATTTATTAAAACATTCATTACATAATTAATTTCCCATATTCCCAGGAATTCTAGAAAAGCATCCTATAATACTAAACATAAGGGGCTCAACACGGTGAGCAGATTTACTACCCGTCGAGTCTTTGCCGCCTATAGCAAGAGCGTAGACCCATTCTCCATGTAGAGGCTAATCACCGAAAGCACGTGGCATACCCTGCATGTCTTCACCCCTTTTGGAGGATGGGTAAGAAAGACCAGCTACCTTGAGTAGTGGGGAAAAGAAAAGAAGATAAACAACCAAAGAATCCACAAGAATCTAACAACCACACCCATCCCATTACATCAACCCTGGTGTCCTCCTCAACAACACATGCATAAACTGATGCATCTCACCACTCTAGGCATCATCTGCTACCACAACCACAAGTCTTCCATGCCCCCACATATCACAACATCTATTCAGGATCACATTACAACACAACCTGTAGGAAAGAAAACATCACATCAAAATTTGGCTCTTGGCCCTTGAACAAGGCATCCAGCCTTCAAACATCAAGCACCAATAGAATTCATGTTTACCAACCAACTGATTTAAACACATCATCGGCCTCAATTTGATTAACCCCAAGTTAGAACAACATCCACAACAACAACAACCGGATTCATTTACATGCCTCTTTATCATTAGCCAATTAATTATCAATTAATTCTGGCTTTACGTTCATTATCAATTTAATCAAGAGAAACATTCTAACAAGAAAGGCATAGATATCACACTATCAATAAAAACAAGTGGCAAACCGTTATCAGGGTTCAAAGCAACAATAAGCTATCAAACCAATTTTTTTAATCTGGTTCAAGTATTTAATTATGTCAATTTCATTGTGATCTAAAGGGATAAATCATTCAAAATCTACGATTGCACGTAAACAATTAGAGTAGCCACGAATCCCCTACCTAAACGGTTTTGACGGAAACCACAACGGTCGAAGAACGCCCAAGAAGACTGGGCCGATTCACTAAGTATCCTCCCTAGATCTCTTCTACTAACACAACCAAGAGCAAAGCTCATCACTTTTGACATCCACACACTTAGATCTACCCATAACTGGCATATATATAAGATCCCGAGAGAAGAGGAGGAGTAGATCTATGTAGATCTAAGAAACTAAACAAAAATGATCACATACCTCGAGAAAACGGATTAGATTCATGAAGAGAAGCCTTCGGATCGCCTCCAAAATGCATAGGAGAGGGTCTTCTACCTCTAAGGATGGGTAATCCCAATTTATGGATGCTTAGGGGCTTAAAAAAACATTTAGAGGCACAAGAGTTATGATCCAAAATTTTAGGATCTAACTTTAAGTTCCCACATAGTTAGTCCACACAGTTTAACAAACCGTGCGCTAACCGTTCATTAGCTCTAGCCTCGTCAAACACTCCTCGCATGGTCAGTTCAAATGGTTAGATAAACCATGCGCTATCCATGCATTAGACAATGCCTCCAAGGCCAGCCTTGCACGGTTTGGCCGCACAGTTTAGGTAAACCGTACACCCACCGTGCGAAAGCTATTACCCTTTATCTTTCCTTAAGAGTCCACCCAAATACACCACAAGTCACCTTGACCTCCTAGAACACCTCCATCACCACATTTTCACAAGGAATGGACCGGAGGGGTCCGGGCGATTACATCATATACCTCTCAAAACATTCTCGTCCTTGAGAATCCAAAACCCACCTAAATAGAAAATGAAACAGGGTCTGAACAACCACCCACCAAGATACCTCTCAAAAAAGATCAAGCCACCCAAGAAAGAAAGGGTTCCATCTCATAAACAAAAAAGTTTCATAACCACATCAGCTACAATGATACATGAAAAGAGTTAAACATCAAAAAAATTTAGGTACCGAGCACGTATCTGTGATTCTCGTTCCCATGTACTCTCCTCCATGCCAACGTGTCACCATAAGACATGAACTAAGTGGATGGAACACACACACAACACCTTATCTATGTAGTCTTGGATCTCCACAGGTCACATCTCAAAGGTGGCATCATCATCAACAACGATCTCTCCCCAATCAATGATGCGGGAGTCATCATGAAGATAGGACGTAGCTGTGATACATGGAAAACATCATTTATCCAACTCATCTGAGGTAGATGTGCTACTCGATACGCCACAACTCCAACATGAGCTTACACCTCGAATGGCAAAAAAAAGAGAGGATAAAACATACTCCCACGACCAAACCTCCGCTGCCCATGATGGGGAGTTACCTTCAGAAACACATGATCCGCAATAGTAAACTCCAAGGGTCTCCTCCTTTGATCACCATATGAGTTTTGACGATCTTGCGCTGCCTTCATACTTTCATGAATCACTTGAACCATCTCTGTTGTATTCTTCACTAGTTATGGTCCATGAATTGCTGACTCTCTGACTCAAGTCCGGTAGAACATAGAATGGCATGGCCGGCCATACATGGCTTGAAACGGCGCCATACCAATGGTAGAGTGGTAACTATTATTATCGGAAAACTCCACCAGCCATAATTTCCTCATCCATGGACCTCCAAAAAAAGAACACAGAAGCGCAACATATCTTCAAGTGTTTGGATGGTTTACTCCGTCTGACCATCGTTTTGAAGTTGAAAAGTTGTGGTAAGGCATAACTGAGAACTGAAAGCATGGTGGAAACCTCTTTACACCCTGAAGGTAAAACAAGGATCTCGAATAGAAATGATCTTCCTAGGGACTCCATGAAGTCTCACCACCTCCTACAGATACCTCCTCGACAAAAATTCCACTGATCTTGACTCCTTGATTGTTATAAAGTGGGATGATTTTGTTAAATGATCCACTACCACCCAAATAGCATCATAACCTCCCAGAGCTCGAGGTAAACTAGTAACAAGGTCTATTGAGATGTCCCCCCATTTCCACTGAAGAATCTCTTATGACTGGAGAGGACCACCAAGAACACATTGTTCGGCCTTTACCTTATGGAAGACTAAACATCAAGACACAAACTCCAAAATCGCACGCTTCCGCCCAGGCCACCAAAACTGACTCCTCAAGGATCAATACATCTTTGTCACACCAAGAAGCACCGATAAAGGAGAACCATGGAACAATCTGAGGACCATCTCACGCATCACCAAGGGAACAAAAAGCCTCCCATGATACAACACTCTGTGTTGTTCATCCTCAGTCCAACCATCTGGGACCTCACCACAAACAACTCGGTCTCTCAAGATCTCCGCCACAAGATCCCCCAACTGGGACTCTTCTACAATCTGTACTAGGGATGACTGAACCATCATCTAAAAAAGACAACCTCTACCCCCAAATTCTCCCATATCAAGATGTAATGCTGACAGTTCTTCCATTACTCTCCAGGAATCACCAGATTCATGCACAACTTCTCTATGTGACTTTTGGCTATGTCAATCAGCTACCACATTCCCTTTTCCAGGTGTATACAATTTTTCAAAGTCGTATTCCTGTAAGAACTCCATCCACTAATGTTATCATAAGTTCAAGTCATGCTAGGAGAAAACATACCTCAAACTCTTATGATCAGTGAAAGACACAAAGCGCTCACCAATGAGGTAATGTCTCAACAACGTCAAAGAAAACACCTCAGCTGCCAACTCAAGATCATGGGTGGGATATTTGTGTTCATGGGGATGCAACTACCGATACCCATAAAAAACAACTTCCCTCTATTTCATGAGAACATATCCTAACCCTAGATGTGAATCATCGCATAAGACATCAAACTGAACTCCTTCAGCTGGAAGACAAAGGACTGGATCACTTACTAACTTCTCTTTTAGATACTCGAAAGCTTCCTGACATTGATCAGTCCATATAAAAGCCTGATCTTTCCTTGTTAAGGCTGTCAGAGGGGTCCCAACCCGTGAGAATGTTTGGACGAAACTTTTGTATTAGCTTGTGAGACCACAAAGACTTCATACCTATAACACTGTCTTGGGAGCATCCCAAGACAGAACTGCTTCAATCATCGATGGATCCACAACTACTCCCTATTGGTACACAATATACCCCATGAAATAGACTTCTCAAGCCTAAAAATCACACTTCGACAACTTCCTGAACAAGTGATGTTGACGAAAAACTCCGAAAACAACTGGTAGGTGCTCTGCAGGCAATTATTTAGATGTGGAGTACACAAGGATGTCATCGTTGAAAACTACCATGAACATGTCTAGGAACTCACAAAACAGAGCATTCATCATTCCCATGAATATATCAGGATAATTGATCACACCAAACATCATTAAAATGAACTCATAAATCCCTTAACGACAATAGAAAGCAGTCTTCTGAATATCCTCATCCTTCACACGCATCTGATGATATCCTGACCGTAAGTCGATATTTGAGAACCAAATTACACCCTTCAGTTGATCAAAGAAATCATCAATCTGCAGAAGTGGATAGAGATTCTTTATTGTCACTTTTTTTAAGGGACGATAATTAACACACAACTGCAAACTGTCGTTGGCCTTCTTCACAAAAAACTGGTGCACCCCATGGTGACACACTTGGCCGAACAAAACAGCACTGAAACAGACCATCAAGCTGTATACACATATCTCGTAACTTAGAAGGGGCCATCCTATATGGAGACATAGAGAAAGAAGAAACTCCTGGCTGTAGATCGATCCCAAACTCAATCTCTCGTCGAGGGGGTAATGCTACAACCTCTCCTGGGAAGAAATTAGGGTACTCCTCTATGACCCTAGGAAACGGAAACTACTAAACCTCTAAAAAACTCAACATAATCTTAGCCACCATGGACGATAAGGATGGAATACGCCTATGACCCATCCAAGGATCTCGCTCACCAACAAACACCACTTTCTCTCCATCCGCACCGAAGAAAACCAACTTCTTCTTGAAGCAATCCACGATATCCTGCACTGAATACAATCAATCCATGACAATGATGAAATCATATGGTTGTATCCGTAAACATAGGAAATCTCCCCAAGAGTGGTGTTGCCCCAACAATAGCTCACGGTCTCTGCATACTTCAAAAAATTCAGCTCGACCTCCAACTGGCGTAGTCAGTGCCAAGGGCACTGGAATCCTCTCTACCTCAACTCCCGAAGCATGGAAAAGGTTTGGTGATATGAAGGAGTGCATTTCTCCTGAATCAAACAAGGTATACAAAAAGGTAAAAAAACAAGAAAAGGGTACCTCAAACGACATCTGCATCGCATGGTGCTGGAAACTCTAGAGCATGAAACTGAACACGACCTCCTCTACGGCCTCTCTGACCCTGATGATGACCATAACCACGACCGCGCTCTGCACTCTGAGGACGAGGAGCATCATGGGGCTGTCATTTGCATGCCCCATCTCCCCTCTAGTGATCTAAAGCTGGTGCAACTGGCTCCTGCTGCCTTGGCTGGAATGGCCTCAAAGGAGGAACCTGGAGCGTAGCACCCAGTGCATGATGACCACTCTAAAAGGTTGGGCACTCCCACTACTGATGTCCATGACCACCATAGGAAAAACAAGTGCCTTATACCTTGGCATAGGCATGAGAATTGGAGCCTCTGGAGAAAGGAGATGTGAAGAAATGGGACCTACCCCTGGCTGAATGGAAACTCTTCTGTCCTGAAAATCGGGAACCCTGGACCGCAGTTCTAGTTCATGAGGAATCATGCTGATTCCCCTCTTGTGATGATCCGGTCCTAGCTAAAGTAATCTCGACAAACTCCACCCTCTCCAGCACCTTGATATACGTCTTCATCATAAATGGGGTGACCTGGCGCTGGATCTCTGGACGCAAAGACTCCTCGAAATGCCTCACCCTGTCCTCTTCATCTAGTAACAGGTCTGAAACATATCATAAGAAGTTCTTAGAATGGATCCCAAAACTCTTGAACACTAGAGCTCCCCTGTTGAAGGGTAAGAAGATCCTGGAGATTGTACGCCTTTGTAGTTGAGGAAAGGAAATCAACTATGATCTTATCTCAAAACTCCTCCCATGAGATAGTTGACTCCTCATGATCCTCGAGGAATAAGAACCACCATTGCCTTGCTGCTCCACGCAGCATCGTCACAACTAAGGACACCCAGTCCTCCTTCTGAGCACAGATTGAACTGAATCCTATCTCGACATCCTCCAACAAGTCTTCCGTGAATGCATCTGAAACGGAGCCCTCATACTTTTTTAGACTTTGGAGATGAAACTCTTAGAGTGTCTTCCTCCACATGTTGTCGTCGTCGACGTCTATCCTACGCCGATCTGCTGGAACAGCCTGCTAGACATTTTCTGCGCAAGCCTGACGAGGACGTCGACCTGGATCCATACCTGTAAAATAACAAACACTTAGAGCTCCTAATCCTGGAATATGGAAGACTCAACATTAATTAATTAGTTGTTTTCTTTTTTTTGTTTTAGGTTAACCTATCCCAAGGTCTACCCTTCAAACACAGGCACAAATAAGAATGTTGCATGATCCTTTCCTAGGTCTCTACCTTGCATCTAATATCACCTTTTTTAGTAGCCATTGTAAATGTAAAGGTCCGTCCATCAGATCATAGGGGGCCCTAAACACCTATGTATCAGCCGGTCTCTAGTGTTTACCTCACTTGCTAAACATGAATGACACAGTTTCCCTACCAACCCATGCAACCTCACATGTGCCTAACTCCAGACTCCATCCTATCCCTCAACCAGACCTCTTATACCACTTTTTCACAACCCCCACCCCACAAATTGTACCTCTCCTAGGCTGGAAATGTGAGAGGGGAGATAATGACCCCTATGTCCCGCCTCCAATAGGTCCCAGGTTTGTGACTATCACTGAGGGTATAATAAACACACAAATGGGATCCATTTCCCTCCAAGAGAACACATGCAGAAGAGAGAGATAAGATAGACACCAAACAACTCTAACTCAGAACTGAATATAAAATAAACCCATGTACATATACGAAATGCCATGAAAAATTACTACAACTGAAAGGGAAAACTACATGTACCCAAAAGAATGTAAAATGACATCCACCATAAGCCCGGAAAGCTCCTCCCATCACAAGCTAGTATTAACCATATTGATCTCTAATCAGCTCTATGTGACCTAAAAAATAGTTTATATATTTTTAGGGTGAGTATAATAGTATACTCAGTAGGATCTTTCCTAAAGCCTCTCGTGAAAATGTAAAGAAAGCATGCTAAAGCACAGTGAACAACAGGTGAAACTAACTCGTCACCTAAACAGTTATACTACGTTCCCATCCTCACCATGGATACTCTCACCAATTAATGCATAAAATAATGTATCATATTGAAAAGAATATCAAGGGTACCCCGCTACTACTTCCCCACTGGTTTTCCGCTTTTCCCCAACGACATACGTCCTGTGCATCTCTCTCCAAAGGCTTATCTGAATACACCTGGGCTAAGCTCCAAAATCTGCACCACATGCACCAAAAAGGCTTGCCCGTAGACACCTTGGCTAATCACCACACCATCCTCACAACCAAAAGTAACTAAGAAGATTACATGAGCCACCACATCTCGCATAACGTGTATCGTACGTCAGGTATTATACATCAAGCCATTACAACCCATACACTGATTAAGGTTCCTCATGACATCAGAGCCTATACACGTTACACCTATAGTAGTCCATAGGATCCTATATCCAGAATATACGTATGTGAATAACCAGAAGCCATTACAACCCTCTACACACATATATGGGGGAAACAAACCGTTGTGCCTAATGGCCCTAGTATCTACCAAGAGAAGAGTGCGGGGTCAAAGGGGGTAGTCATCCATTCACCCTCTCATCATAATGTTGGGGAAAACACCCCCTAGGGCTCTGAATCCCCGAGGTTCCAGTTTTTCTTACTAACAGGGTGGAGTAGCGTATAGAAACAGAAAAAGTAAAAAATATATTATAACTCACAACCACAGTATGGGCATAACCTAGTCTTAGACACAAATGCAGCTAACATCTCTCAGACTCCAGGCTGCCACTTCTAAGACTAGGTATCCTATAAGCACACAACCATTTAAGGGATTTATTAGATTACTTCATTCCCTTTTTATCAATTCCAATATACGTTGATTTATTCTTCAAACACTAATCAACCATGGACAATTCCATATTAAATTCCATTAACATCACATCCAAATACCACTATCCCTTCAAAAGTTATCAGCCTCATCATTAAGTTTCAACAAACTCCAACCCCATGGGTTAACATCATTTATTCAAACATTCATTACAGAATTACTTTTCCCATATTCCAAGGCATTCTAAAAAATCATCTTATGCTACTAAACACAAGGTGATCAACATGGCGAGTAGATGTACTACCCGTTGAGTCTTTTCCGTCTATAGAAAGAGCATAGATGCATTCTCCCTAGAGGGGTTAAACACAGAAAGCATGTGGCATACCCAGCGTGTCTTCTCCCCTTTCGGATAACATGTAAGCAAGACCAGTTGCCTTGAGTAGTGGGGAAAATCAAAGAAGGTAAACAACCGAAAAATAAAAAAGTAACTAATAACCACATCCATCTCATTCCAACAACCATGGTGTCCTTCTCAACACCACATGCATAAAGCGATGCATCTCGCCACTCTAGGCATCATATGCTGCCACAAGCACAAGGCCTCTATTCCCGCACATAACACAACATCATTAGGGAACACATCACAACACAAGTAGCAGGAAATCAAACATCACATTAAAATTGGGATCTTGGCACTTTAACAAGGAATCGAGCCTTCAAACATCATGTACCAATAGATTTCATGTTTACCAACCAACTGATTTAAACACATCATCGGCCTTAATTAGATTAACACCAAGTTGGAACAACATCCACAATAAAAAAAACTGGATTCATTTACATGCCTGTTTATCATTAGACAATTAATTATCAATTAATTCTGGCTTTACGTTCAATATCAATTTCATCAAGAGCAACTTGCTTACAAGCAAGGCATAGATATCACACTATATATCGAAATACGAGGCAAACCGTTATCACGGTACAAATCAACAACTTCTGATCAAACCAATTCTTTTAATCTGGTTCAAGTATTTCATTAGGTCAATTTCATTGTGATCCAATGGTCTAAATCATGCTAACTCTACGATTGCACATAAACAATTACAGAAGCCATAAATCCCCTACCTCAACGGTTTTGACAGAAACCCCAACGGTCGAAGAACTCCCAAGATGATCGGCCCGATCCACCAGGGATCATCCCTAGATCTCTTCTCCTTACACAACCAAGAAAAAAGATCATCACTTTCGACATCCACACACTTAGATCTACCCATAAAGAGCATAGATCTAAGATCTCAAGATAAGAGGAGAAGTAGATCTAGGTAGATCTAAGAAACCAAACAAAAAGGATCACATACCTCAAGAAACCGGCTTCGATTCGTGATGAGAAGCCTCCAAATCGCCTCCAAAATGCATCAGAGAGGTTATCATACCTCCAAGGAAGGGAAATACCGAGTTATGGCATCTTAGGGGCTTAAAAGAACCATTTAGAGACAAAAGAGTTCAGGTCCACAATTTTAGGATCTAACTTTAAGTGCTCGCACGGTTAGTCCGCACAGTTTGACAAACCATGTACTTACCATGTGTTATCATATTCCTCATAAAACACTCCTCACATGGTTAGTCTACATGGTTAGATAAATTGTGCACTAACCGTGCGTTAGCCACCACCTCCAAGACCAGCCTAGCACGGTTTGGCCGCACGGTTTAGGCAAACCGTGCGCTAACCGTGCGAAAGCTATTACCCTTTAGCTTTCCTTAGAAGTCCACCCAAACGCACCCCAAGTCACCTTGACCTCCTGGAACACCTCCAGCACCACATTTTCACAAGGAGTGGACCAAAGAGGTCAGAGAAATTACATGTAATCACCCAATAAGATTTGTTTTAGAAACTGTTAAACATAAGGATCCCATATTATATGCTTCCAGACTTAATTTCACAAAGTAATAAATTATGTATTTATGAATTGTTGACTTATGTTTTATTCTAAAATTTCCTATTTCAGAAAATGGTGGGAACTAGGAGAAAATAGGCCAACAAACCATGTGAGGGAAAATTCAACGATTTTCTTAATGACATCCCCAATGCTATGTGAGGTGGAGTTAAAAATTTCATGGTGATGATTACATAGACGTCTAAAGTTACGGACAATACCCTGAATAATGTGGAATAACCACCTTCACCAAAGAGGGAGAAACTCGGTATCAAGTGTTTTATATTGAAAAGAACACTGAAATTTATTGGATATTCTGATCAACTAGTTGCGGAATACTGGGTCAACTCAATGGAGAATTTATTTTCTATGCTTCACTATTTTAGATGGATAATGTGACTTTGGTCAGTTACTATTTAGATAGAGAGGTTGATCAATGGTGGGATTTGATTGAGAACAACAAGATGAAGGAAAAAGAGATAGAGTGGGAAGAATTTAAAATAACATTTCTTAACAAGTATTATCCTCAAAATCCTTGTACAAAGATGGAGTGATAATTCATAGTGTCTAATGAAAATTATTGTTAATCTATCCTGACCTATGAAGAAAATTTCACAAGGAGTCAAAGACATTCTTCAGGTTTTGTTATTAATAATGATATAAAAATTGATATATTCTTTGTTATATTAAAAACAAACCTTCAAAAGGCCCTTATAAATATATACTTTGCGCATTATGAAGTAGTTTTTTGATATTATCTCAGAGTAAATATTTAGTTGGAGAATGGTCCCATGGATATGGTCATAAGAAAATAAAGGTAGAGTTTTAATAAGGAGGATATAATGAGAATGGTGGAAGGAAAACTCAACCGTACACATCTCCAAAATGTGGGAAGAACCATCCTGGGAACTGCCTTAACGAGACAAGGAAATGATTCAAGTGTGGTAGAGAAGGATACCAAGATCATTAATTTTTAAAATTTATAAGGATGTAAGAAAATGTGGTTGAGGAATGGAGATCACCACCCATGGTGCAGTCAAACAGTTGTAGGAAGAAAGGGAACTATGTAAGAAAATTCACTAAACCTCGAGTCCTCGAGGTTAATTAGCATAAAAAGCCACCAAATCCAAAGTAGTAAGGTAAGGCCTATTTCATCACTACTGCTAAAGTGGATCAAGGAAAAAAATCATACAATCTACATATAATATTCAATAAAGAATGGAAAATGTCTTATTTGATTCTAAATCTATTAATTCATTTATATCTTGATTCTTTTCAATAAATATTGAATCAATGCTATTACACATTTAAGTATAAATATCTATAAAAACACTAAGTGGTAAAATCATTACAACCCATGTTTTAGAGTCTTATCCTATTGGAGTATGTGGGAAGATTATTTTAGTAAATCTTGTAATACTTCCTTTGGTGTAATTTTATACTCTAATGGGGATGAATTGAATCTCGTTATATAGAAAACATATTAACTGTAACCAAAAGTAATTTTTTTAACATTCCAAACCATCCCACGCTCATATAAAAATTCATAGAAGATCTTGAATCTAATTTGTAAAATCCTTCAATGGTGTGGGTATTCATTCCCTATAAAAAAGCATACCTCGCTGAAACGGTTTTGTCAAAGGAAGGTATCCACATAGAGGAAATTTCCATTGTGAGGGAATACAATGATATATTTCATTGTAGAGACCCAAAGCTTGATAGACATGGACATTACATTACTTTTGAGGAATACTTAGTACATAACAAAAACAGACACACAAGGACCGTAATAGTTTAGTGTGTTTGGAAACTCAGAATATAATCTTCTAATCGTGTTGAATGATCTTAAATATCTCCCATAAAGATCTTCCCCTTTTTTCTTACCTAACACCTTTCTTTATATCTTGGGGAAAAGAAAACATAAAAGGGGTGAGGTCAAGGTCCCAGTAAGGGTAAACATAGAGAACATAAAACTATCCATAAACATTTGAATGCAAAAACTTGAACAGAAAATCTATACATCAAAATATTGAGCAAAGACATGAATATTGGAAGTACTTAAGGAATATATCATAAGGGAACATCAATCATGATAAAATAGCATGGTAATACAACATGTAATTGTGGAAACCATTACGAACATGTTATGATTTCCATAGTAGCCAAGGCATTACTGCAAAGACCATCTTAGTGGACAAAGACCCTTTCTGAATCGAGTTCACTCCTCGTTCCAGTCCTGTAATAGTGAACCAGATTAACTTACCATTCCAGCCATGTATATCTCATGAGATATAAATCTTTACCCAATGCATTATAGGGATATATAGTTCCCACCCATCTCATAATGAAATCATTTTTACTTGTGCCATAAAATAAACATACATCATTCATAAAAACCCATTAAATAAAATGGGTTTCAGAAATATCATCCCATAATCACATAATTCATATAAAAGAAATGGATATCATTTCATAATAAGAAAAGTGAAACCATTTAAATCATATAGACATTAAACTTGACACATACACATATGAAATAATGTCATCTTAGATAGAAAATGGTTTTGATAAAACATTTGAAATGAATTCATGAGGAAAATATCCTTTCTTCTTCAAAATCATTTTCTTTTCCCAAAATTCCATACACTTTTTAAATAAAAGTATTTTGTTGAAAATAGTCATAAAATCTTGTAGAGTATGCTTCATGAAAATGAGGCGTTATGAAACAGTAAAAATCCGATCATGCCATATAGGTTAAAAATAACATTCTTCTCGTACTTTTGTCTGAAAAGTCAAAAAGTACCTCATATGGTAAAAAAAATATTCCTTACATACCATTTAGAAAAAGTCAAAAATGGGTAAAACGGACTTTAAACATACATGAAAACATTTTTAGAAAACATGGGAATGGATGATAAAGATAACCCCAGTAAACACTTACGAAGAATCAATCTCGGATAAAAATGAGATTGATAAATTATCCTTTACCTTAGGTCCGATATGCTTCATACATTTCCAAACCTCCTTTATAATTATTTAAATAATGTCATTGACTTATTACAGAATAATATTCATTGTTATGATATCATATATGGTTCACTTATGACTTTATATTACCCGTTCTTTTGTAAGTTCCATGTTAAAGCAACTTTTTGGGTTAAATCGTTTTATTTATCGTACGTGTTTGGACTTTTTGTTCTTGATATTATTACATATATACTGATTTACTTAATTACAGAATGTAAAACATGATTTATTTATAATATATATTCAGTATATATATATATATGATAGATCGTTTAAATGGAATGAAATACACTGTTCATGGAGACGGTAGGCCTTACGTACGCATGAACGCTGTTTTCGTTTCCTTATTGAATTGAGTGAAATTAAGTAGATGAAAAACATATATATTCACATAAATTCATTATTATTATGTTATATATTTCATGATTAATTATTATATATACATTATAATCATTCAGGAATGGTTAACATGGAGAATGAATATCATCGCGACGTGGAGATGGTAGTCCGTACGTACGCACGAGCAATGATATCATTTCCATGATCGTGGAATTTCATTGAAGTTTATATATAATATTTCAGAATCAATATCAATTTTCAATAATCATATATAGTTATTTATTTACACCATTATACTCTTCCAAGTAAGGTGGTGGTCGAAAACAGATTACACCATGGCGTGGAGAAGGTATTTCATACGTACACACGCGCGGTGATATAGTTTTCTGTAGGATGGATAGATGGTGAAATTGGGTTGTTTCATACATATAATAACATATCATTATATGAGTGATACTGATTTTATTACTTCATAATGAAAAAACTAAAGAAGAATAAGTAGAAGAAGAATAAGTAGAAGAAGAAATAAAGTTGAAAGAATCAGTAACAGATATTACCTCTTCTTTCGACATGCCTTATTGAAACCTCCTATTAGGGCACTAAGATTGGTCTATGAAGAAGACCAGAACCTCCAAGATGCTTCTATGGAATTGGAGAAGAGAAATTGGCAGGGGTTGGCTGAGCTTGAAGGATCAAAGTGTTGTGAGGAAGAGAGGGAGGAAGTCCCCTTTTATAAGGGAGGAGAGGGGTACCTTTGGAATAACTAAAAATATTATTTTATTATAAAGTAATATTCGGTATTTAATAGCTCCAAATTGATTTATTTCGTAGATAAGGAAGGTATGGGTCGAAATACTCTCATAAAATAGAATTTAGACAAGTTTAGGTTTCTATTGTAACCTTATTATTTAGATTTAACTTTAAGTTAAATAATTTTACTTTTAACGTGTCTTCTTGTTTTCTTACACTATAAGGTTAATAAAAATACTATAATAATGCAAAAGAACCCCAAGTTGTTTATTATTAATATATATAACCTTATCTAAGACATTTGGCCGAACCATATATTTTTAGGAATAAAATTACAATTAATAATATAATATTTGTTTTAAAAACTTTTTTATGTCAATTTTGACTCTATTTGGTAATTGATTTTTTTTTGAAAATCATAACAACATGATTAGTTCGAAAAAATTTACTATAATCAATAATAACATGTCATATTAACCTATAAAATTAGTGTAATTCATAACAAGTCTCAAATTACATTTATTTGGGTATTTATAACATCAATTATTTCAATATTTCATTAATAAGATAATTACTACAACATCATTGTGTCATAAATAAATTAAATTATTTAATTTCTAAAAATTATAAATAAAACACCATTATGTAGGAAATATTTTTATCTTTCTAATGAATATTTATTGTCAAATTTATCATATGTATAACCCATTATTAAAAATTATTTAGTTATTAATCATTGATTTTAACTATTTTAACCCTTCTTTAAATAATTTAATAATAAATGTCCTAATCTAATCCATGTGGCCCTAAATGGTCATATTTTTTTCCTAAGGTTGTTTTTGGTCGCATTAAACTTATACAATATAATTAGGACATGTGTTAGTGTAATAATAATATTATTTTTACCCTTAATTACACTATTTATTTTTAACCGTGGTTGAAAAAAGTAAAAAGTTACTATTCACCAAAAATTATTTTCATCTAATTGAACCACATTTTAGTCCTTGATATTAACTGTGTCTCTCGGATTTTCGAAATTGCACTCACAGAAGCGGTAAAATTATGTTTTATGTGAATTTGCAAATTCTCCTAGGAGGTTGGTAAAAGACAGTGAAAAGTTCAATAAAATTATTATAAAACGCCTCTAATAAATTTCATTGAACTTATATAGGTATTATGTATCAATTTTGACATAAAATAAATTTAAATAAAAAAATAATTATTTAAATAAAAAGTCAGTTTTTAAATAGTAACCCAGTGTTTTCACTATTCATCAAAAATTGAATGTTTTCAGAAAAATACAAAAAATTCACACTAGGCTAATTTCTATATTCTGAATCCAAAAATGAAGTCCATTTTGAAAGATAAAATTTGCAGAATTTCAAAAAGTGGGTATTACTATTCATAACGGCTAGTTTTAATAATATTTTAATAGCATATTTTTGTTTAGAAAAACTCAATATTGCGTACGACACAAGCTATCGAGGAAGGTCGCGATTGTGTGTAATGAAAGCCAAGTCATGGATGCCTGTAATACAAGCTACTTTTGGTGTAGCGTACAATGCAAGACATCAATAAAATTAAAAAGAATATTTTTCATAAACTCTCGGGGTGTTAAATTCTACCCCCTTAAAATGAATTTCTCCCTTGAAATTTGTCGGGGTTATAAATGGTTTACTACTCGAAAGTTTCTTTAATATAAACCCACATCATAAAAAGGAATACCAAAACTTGGCCTTAAAAACTAAAGTATGAAATGTAACAGTTACCCAATTTAACTAATCACTAGTTTTCCACATAGGAGAACATAGGTGAAAATATGGATATGAAAGAGAAATCTAATCATCATGTTCTGATGATGAGTGGAAGAGAACATGGCTATGAAAAAGCCAATAATCACAAAGCCATAGATTTGTGATGATCTAAGGTACCATCTGATTTATCGGATATAAGGGCACTAGGAAAACATTTTTGGTTTTCAAGATCATTTCCCTAAAGTTGATGAATTAAAAGAAATAATTTCATGATTTTGGTACAATCTCACTGTTGTTCGTGAATTGAACAATTTAAACTTAATCCCTTAAAGAAATGAAGTTGAATTTGTTATTCGTGATGTGTTAGCAGATCATGTGATAGAATTATGGGTCATTCCATCTGTTTCAAACAAAAGGTTAGGAAACGTTATAAGCCATTCATATGGTTAGATTAATCGTATATGGTTCCAAAAATGAACTTATACTTCATATATTATACCGCTTAATAAAATAAAACTAGTTTCTACTAACCAGGGACTTCCTATAGGCCAGTGGTAGGCGATAAAGGCCAGTCGCACTTCTGTTGTGGGTTTGATTCCCACAGCCTTGTCCGACGCGATGGGCCGTCGCCCGTCCTGCAGGTTGTCCTTTTTCTAAAACTTTACTATCATAACATTTCAAAAATAAAAAGTTATTTCCTTAGCCAATACTATATGATGTCCATTCCAACAATTAGGCTTATCGAAAATACTTATGTTCGATTACTAGAAATTTCATCTTCCAATCATGTGAATTCCTTCATTTATCCCCCACATATCATAAGATATATCTTTTTTGTCACATTCCTAACATTTGAATACCTTAATCATGAATTCTTTTGAAACATTAATTACCATATAACCTTAGTGAAAACAAGAATTCTGTCAAAAGTTAACTCTTTCCACATACCAAAATTCCAAATAAAATATATATACTCAAATCATGATATCACTTTGTCCTTTTATCAGCCATGATCTCATGAATACTATCAATCATATTATTTTCTCCTTATCCCTTCATTACGAGCATATCATCTTCTTTCCAATAATATCAGAATAACCTTTCATGGTTGCCAGTATCATTAAACATATACTTTCAAATACTTTAGAATAAACAATAGTGTAACAATCCTTAGATGATTCTTTATTCCATAGTACAATACATTATTCTTGATAAACATAATATCATTCCACTAACTTCTCAAACCATTGACTGAGTTTCATTATTTATTTCATCTCATATTTCATTTGTAGTCTCTTCATCATCATCCACATAAATACTAGCCATATGACCATGCTGATTCTCTTCATGGGATTTTCCCTTACGGAATTAGTTTGCATAATTCCCATACATTCTAAATTTAAAACATCTAATAATTGTTGATGTCATAGAAATACCATTATCCATGTCCATGGTGTTAACTGAACCTTTTTCTTCTCACTTACTGGCTTTGTTTCCATCTTTTCCACACCCAAAGAATCTTCCAGTTCCTTTGAAACAATCTCCCTGATGCCTCTTCCCACATGATTTACATGAGGGAAATTGAACTTTCTTTTCTCTATGATCATCATGAAGCCCCATCTTTCTCTTATTATCTGAGTCAGGAATCTTACGGAAGTTGAGATTATTGATCATATTATGAGATTGATGATAAGGCATAATAACGATTTTTGGACTTCCAAAACCAGTTTCAATTGGTTTCTCATGAAGAATATCATTCCATTGTCTATCATATCCTCCATTACCGTGAATTTTCCGGTTTCCAACCATTTTTTAAAACCAAAAAGAATAGTGTGAGAGGAAAAAATCATGCTAGGGAAAACAACATATTAAAGGGGGAGTACTGTCAATATCTAACAACTTAGGTTAAATTCTATGATCGTTACCATAGTTCTAGGACTGTATCCTATACCTATATTTATCCATAGGGACATCCCTAGACATAACTTAGAAATATTTATAAGGATCTCACTAACGTTTTCGCATCCTAGTTTCCAAAGGTTAACTAAACCTTTCCTCTGATACCAACTGTAGAGACCCAAAGCTAGACGTACATGGACATTACATTACTTTTGCGGAATACTTAGTACATAACAAAAATAGACACACAAGGACCATAATATTTTAGTGTCTTTGGAATGTTGGAATATAATCTTCTAATCATGGTGAAAGATATTCAACATCTCCCATAAAGATCCTCCCCATTTTTTTCTTACCTAAAACCTTTCTTTATATCCTGGGGAAATGAAAACATAAAAGGGGTGAGCTCAAATTCCTAATAAGGGAAAACAATGAGAACATAAAACAATCCATAAACATTTGAATGAAAAAACATGAACATAAAATCCAAACATCAAAATCTTGAGCAATGACATGAATTTTGGAAGTACATACGGTATATATCATAAGGGAACAAAAATCATGATAAAATAGCATGGGAATAAAACATGTAATTGTGGAAACCATTAAGCACATGTTATGATTTACATAGTACCCAAGGCATTGCTGCCAAGACCATCTTAGTGGACAAAGTGCCTTTCTGAATCGAGTTCACTCCTCGTTTCTGTCCTGTAACACTAAACTGGATTATCTTACTGTTCTAGTCATGTCTATCTCATGAGATATAAATCTTTACCCAATGCATTGGAGAGAGATATAGGTCCCACCCATCTCATAATGAAATCATTCTTACTTGTGCCACAAAATAAACATACATCATTCATAATAACCCAATAAATAAAATGGGTTTCATAAACATCATCCCATATTCACATAATCCATATAAAAGAAATGGATATCATTTCATAATAAGAAAATTGAAACCATGTAAATCATAGAGACATTAAACTTGAAACATACACATATGAAATAATGTCATCTTAGATGGAAATGATTTTGATAAAACATTTGAAATGAATTTTTGAGGAAAATATTCTTTCTTCTTCAAAATCATTTTCTTTTCACCAAATGCCACGCACTTTTAAAATAAAAGTATTTTGTTTAAAATAGTCATAAAATCTTGTAAAGTAAGCTTTATGAAAATGAGGGTTATGAAACCGTAAAAATCCGTTCACGCCGTATAAGTTAAAAATTACATTCTTCACGTACTTTTGTCAAAAATGTCAAAAAGTACCTCGTATGGTAAACATAAACAGATTCCTTACATACCATGTAGTAAAAATCAAAAATGGGTAAAAAGGGATTTAAACATACATGAAAACATTTTTAGAAAACATGATCTTGGATGATAAAGATAACCCCAGTAAATACTTTCTAATAAACAATCTCAGATAAAAATGAGATTGATAAATTATCCCTTAACTTTGGTCTGATATGCTTCATACGTTTTAAAAACCTCTTGTATAATGTTTTAAATAACGTCATTGAATTATTATAGAATAATATTAATTGTTATGATATCATATATGGTTCACTTATGACTCTATATTACCCGTTCTTTTGTAAGTTCTATGTTAACGCAACATTTTGGGTTAAATCGTTTTATTTATCGTACGTGTTTGGACTTGTTGTTCTTGATATTATTACTTATATCCTAATTTACTTAATTAAAAAAAATCTAAAACATGATTTATATATAATATATATTCAGTATATACATATACATATATATATGATAGATCGATTAACTGGAATGAAATACACCGTTCATGGACACGGTAGGCTGTACGTATGCATGAACGCCGTTTTTTTCCTTATTGAATTGAATGAAATTAATTAGATGAAATACATATATATACACATAAATCCAGTATTATTATTTCATATATTTCACGGTTACTTTTTATATATACTTTATAATAATTCATGAATGGTTAGCATGGAGAATGAATCTCATCGCGTTGTGGAGACGGTAGTCCATACGTACGCACGAGCGATGATATCATTCCCATGATCGTGGAATTGAATTGAAGTGTATGTATAATTTTTCAGAATCAATATCAAATTGAAATAATAATATATAGTTATTTATTTACACCATTATATCCATCCAAGTAAGGTGGTGGTCGAAAACAGATTACACCACGGTGTCAAGACGGTATTCCGTACGTATGCACGCGCGGTGATTTCGTTTTCCATAGGATGGATAGATGTAGAAATAGGGTTGTTTCATACTTATAATAAAATATAAGTATATGAGTGATACTGATGTTATTACTTTATAATTAAACAACTAAATAATAAGAAGTATAAGAAGAAATAAAGTTGAAAGAACGGTAACGAATATTACCTCTTCTTTCGACACTCCTTATTGAAACCTCCTCTTAAGGCACTAAGATCGGTCTTTGAAGAAGACCAGATCCTCTAGGATGTTTCATGTTAAGTGGAGAAGATAAATTGGAAGGGGTTGGCTGAGGTTGAAGGCTCAAATTGGTGTGAGGAAGAGAGGGAAGAAGTGCTCTTTAATAAGGGAGGAGAGGTTCACCTTTTGAATAACTAAATATATTATTTTATTATAAAGTGATATTCCGTTTTTAATAGCTCCAAATTAATTTATTTAGAATATAAGGTGGGGATGGTTCAAAATACTCTCATCCAATATAATTTAGACAAGTTTAGGTTTCTATTTTAACCTTATCATTTAGATTTAACATTAAGTTAATAATTTTACTTTTACCGTGTCTTCTTGTTTTCTTACACTATAAGGTTAATAAACTTACTATAACAAGAAAAATGAACCCCGAGTTGTTTATTGTTAATATATATAACACTATATAAGTCATTTGGACGAACCTTATATTTTTAAAAATAAAATAACAATTAATAATATAATATTTTCTTTAAAAACTATTTTATCTCAATTTTGACTCTATTTGGTAATTGATTTTTGTGAAAATCATAACTACATGATTAGTTCAAAAAAAGTTACTTAAATCAATAATAACATGTCAAATTAACCTATAAAATTATTTTAATTCATAAAAATTCTCAAATTAAATTTATTTGGGTATTTATAACATCGATTATGTCAATATTTCATTAATAAGATAATTACTACATCATCATTGTGTAATAAAGAAATTAAATTATTAAATGTTTAAAAATTATAAATAAAACACCATTATGTAGGAAATATTTTTATATTTCTAATTAATATTTATAGTCTAATTTATCTTATGTATAACTTTATATTAAAAATGATTTAGTCATTAAACTTTGATTTTAACTATTTTAACCCTTATTTAAATAAATTAATAATAAATGTCCTAATCTAATACAAGTGGGCCTAAATGGTCATTATTTTTTCTTAAGGTTTTTTTTGGTCGAATTACATTTATCTAATAGAATTAGGACATGTGTTAGGGTAATAATAATATCATTTTTACCCTTAATTACCCTATTTACATTTAATCGTGGTAAAAAAAGTAAAAAAATACTATTCACCAAAAATTAATTTCGTCTCATTGAACCACATTTTAGTCCTTGATATTAACCATGTCTCTCGGATTTTCAAAATTCCACTCACAAAAGTAGTAAAATTATGTTATATGTGAATTTGCAAATTCTCCTAGGAGGTGGTTAAAAGATGGTGAGAAATTCAATAAAATTATTATAAAATGCCTCCAATTAATTTCATTGAACTTATATAGGTATTATGTATCAATTGTGACCTAAAATAAATTTAAATAAAATAAATAATTATTTAAATAAAAATTTGGTTTTTAAATAGTAACCCAGTTTTTTCACTATTCATCAAAAAATGAATGTTTTCAAAAAATACCAAAAATTTACCCTAGGATAATTTCGATAATCCGAATCCAAAAATGAAGTCCATTTTGAATGATAAAATTTAAAAAATTTCAAAAAGTCAGTATTACTATTCATAACGACTAGTTTTAATAATATTTTAATAGCATATCATTGTTTAGTGAAACTCGATATAGCATATGACGCAAGCTATCGAGGAAGGTTGCGATTGCGTGTAATGAAAGCCAAGTCAAGGATGCCTATAGTGCAAGCTCCTTTTGGTGTAGCATACAACACAAGTCATCAATAAAATTTAAAAAAATATTTTTCATAAAATCTTGGGGTGTTACAATCATGAAGAGTTACTAGGAATTCTCCCAGATCACAATGTAGAGTTATCTATAGAAATATTACCCAGAGCTACTCATATCTCGATGTGTTACTATTGGATGGGTCATATCGAACTGAAGGAATTAATGAAGCAGCTATAACAACACTTGTAATAAGGGTTCATACTCCCTAGTGAATCACTTTGGGGTGGGGTATTTCTCTTTTTCAAGATGAAGGATAAATCATTGTGGATGTGCATCGATTATTGGGAACTCAACAAGATCACCATAATGAACAAGTATCCTCTTCCAAGGATTGATGAATTGTTCGATTAGTTATGAGTTTCTCATTAATTCTAAAAGGGGGATCCTTATTTTAGATATCATCAGCTAAATATGAATAATGGAGGTATTTGGAAGACTGCCTTCTATATAGGGTATGGGCACTATGAGGTTTTTGTTATGCCATTTAGACATACTAATGCCCCTTCAATCATCATGGATTTGATTAATAGTGTCTTTAGACATTATGTAGAAAATTTTATTTGTAGTTCTTATCAATGACATTCTTATCTAATCCACGAGAAAGGAGGAATATGAATAACATATAAGGCTTGTGATTGAAACAGTAAGAAATGATAATTTTTACATAATTTTCAGAAAGTGTGGCTTTTAGATGCATAAATTCATATTCTTGGGACATGTGATCTCAAGTGAGGGAATTTATCTGGATCCTTCATAAACAAAGGTAATTTAGGAATGAACCATACCCTCTAGTTTCACGAAAATATATAGTTTTCTTGGATTATCTGCATACTGCCAATCTTTTTTGAGAAAATCGTCACAATTATCAAGCCCTATAACTATGATAATAAGGAAAGGTGTAATGTTTGTCAAGACGGAAGAGTGTTAGGAAACATTGAAGGTTCCAATGAAGAGGTTGATCACTACAACTATACTCACATTACCTAACTTTGAAGAATGTTTTCTGATATAATATAATGATTCAAATAATGTCTTGGGTTGTGAACTAATGAAAAATAATAATGTGATAGCCTACGTCTCATGGAAATGAAGATCCATAATAATAACTACCCGACGTAAGATCTAGTTCTAGCAGTAGTGGTTTGATATAAAAAATATTGGGGCAGTACCTCTATGGTGAGAAGTGTGACATATATACCAACAACAAGATCCTAAAGTATATATTAACAAAAAATGTTCTCAACATTAATAAAATGATATGGTAATATCTAATCAAAGAATAAAATTTATCTATTCACTATCATCATAGTATATTGAACAATGTAGTTGATACTTTATGAAGAAAAGAACCTACTACTCTATCGATTTTGGAGATTGTGAAGGACACTATCTTCATGGATATGAAAGGTGTTGATTTGGAAATAATAACTATAGAGAATAAGTCCTACCTTTCCCAAAATATTTTCAAACCATCTATCCATGAGAAGATTACGGAGGAACAATAGGATGATCCAGAGTAACAAATGAAAGTGAATACAGTAAAGGAAGTGAACCTACAAGAGTTCCATATCGATGAAGATGGTATGATTCATTTTGGAAGAAGTATTTGTATACCTTCATCACCAGTGATAAAGAGGAATCTATTTGATAATGTAGATATCTCACCTTTATCCATTCATCTTGGAAAACCTAATATGAACTGTGATATATGATAACACTTATAGTGGGAAAATATAAAGAAGACTGTAGAATATATCTCATGGTTCTGGATATGTTATCAAGTTAATGGAGAGTAATATAAGTCGAAAGGGATGATGAAACTATTTCTTATACCCATATATAATTGAGAGAATTTCACTATATACATTGTCACGAGTCTCCTAAATACATCAAAAGGAAATAATATGATATGGGTTGTGTTGGATTGATTCACCAAGGATGCCCAATTTATCACTATTTGGGAAGATATCTCAGTTAAACAACATGATAAGATATATGTGAAGGAATCAGTGAGACTACATGGAGTTAAACTCTCGATTGTCCTTGGTCATGATCCCAAATTCACATCAAAATTCTAGAGGATTCTTCAACAATATTTGAGTACTGAAATAAATTTCATCACAACCTATCACCCCAAAAATGATGGCCAGTCAGAAAGGACTATTTAGATGCTCGAATATATTATAAGAGACCACTCTTTAGAATACAAAGGTAGATGGTTTCATCTTCTCCCATTGGATGAGTTCTCATACATCAATGGCTTCCACTTGAGTATTCAGATGGATCCATATGAAACTATGTAAGGAATGAGATATAAAACTCTAACCTATTGGGATGATGTTGTGGAAGAAAGATACATGGACCTGATCTAGTGTAAGATATGACATAGAAGGGTCACGCCATCCAATAAAATATCAAAGCTACTGAAACTCAAAAAAAAATTTATGTTGACAACCATATAAGGGACATGGAGTTTGATGTTTGAGATAAATTATTCCTTCAAATATCACAATGGAAGAGAGTCATATAGTTTGGAAAGAAAGGGAAGCTAAGCCGGAAGTACATCACCCCCATTGATATCCTTGATTGCATAGGAGTCGGGGCCTATCAGATTTCACTTTCACGGAATATGACTATAGTTCATGATTTATTCCACGTATCACTCTCACGGAAGTATACTCAAGAACCATCACATGTGCTGAACTCAAAATTGGAATAGTTGGAAGATGATCTCACTTATGAGGATAAACCAGAAAATATTTTCGACAAGAGAGATAAGGTTCTACACAACAAGATAACCCACTTAGTCAATGTTTTATGGAGGAACCATAATTATGAATAAGAAATTTGGGAACAGAAGGAGATGATTAAGGTGAATTACACTAACCTATTTATGTAAAATGAAATTTTTCGGGAGAAATTTCAAAAGGGGGGTTGAATGCAGTGACCAAAAACATTATCAATAGAATTTATACCTTATTATAATAATATATGTTGGTATAAATCACATATAAACAATAACAGAACATAATTAAAACATAATTATTGAATAATTATTGAAATACGATGTTTTTCTAAAAGTTAAGAAACCTATACTGGTTAAATAACAACTTGACCATAAGAATAGTACAATAACGCTTTTGAATAGTAAATCGGCAAAATGAATAGTAACCTCACCGTGGAAACTATAAATAAAATTTAACGATCTGATAAGAAAAAATATGACATAATTATATCATAGTATAAGTAAGTAAATATTTTGAGAATAATTAATTAATGTTGGTATTTTTTATGTCCTAAAGATTTAATTACAAATTAATGAATAATTTAATAATTTAAAATAAAATGTATTTTAAAAAAATTATTCATAAATGAATATTTTGATTTATTATGATTTTAATAAAATTTTATGAGACCATGAGAAATTTGTCTATGCTTTATAAAATCTGTTATAATTTTAAAATCTGTATTTTCCATGTAAATGATGATATCAATTAAAAAATAAATTACTCATATTCAGAATTTATTTTATAAAATGGTGTTATTATTTTAATTATACACATCAAAAAATTGTTTGGGTGATTTTTTGATATGTCTCTAAAATACTTTATTTTCTAGTGAATAGTAAAATATGATAATATACTCTATAAATACATTACAAATTAAATACACTAGTCCTTGAGTCATCACTGATGTAATAACTATTATATAGAACTTCAATTAATTATTATTTTTATATAATTATCAAACTATTCATAGTCTTGGTTGATAATAATAAACTAATGTATATAATAATGATAAAACACCCTTATCCTCCACTATAAACACCACCCCCACCACCTATTATTCTCACACGTTTAAATCTCTGATCCTTGTGAAAATTCCAATCAAGTATCTTCCCAAGACCCTCACCCAAATATTGGTTCCCTTGTTCTCATCAAAATAGAAAAAACACTTCCCTGTGAATGTTCTCAAGGAGGATAAATCCAGGAGGTAAAATACTTTTCCTTTTTCTTTCAATTTCTTTTCAATTTCATTTATTTTCTTCTCTTCTACTCACCTTCTCATATATAAATAGAATTATAACACCATAATGTTGGTTATAATATAATTATATAAATTTAATTTAAGATATTTAATTATACTCCAACCTCTCTCTCTCTCTCTCATATTCTAAAAATGAAATCATTTCTCAGGATGTGTCAATTTACCAACATCTTGGGCGATTCACCTTCATTTTCCAATACATCCATTAACGATGTTAATAAAACTGTAAATATGGTTAAAAAATATTTTAAAATTTATGTCACAAACCTATTTATGTTTTATAACAAATATATATATATATAATACTAAATGATAAAAGAAAATGAGTTCTTTGTGACTGAAAACACCCAAAATTAACCTAAAATGATCATCAATAACTTTTATCTAATGATTCATCCTTATACCATATAACCAAATTATTTATAAGATCTTTTAAAATTATGTAAGATAAATAATAACCTATAATAACAAATTTTTATAATTATCCTCATTTTACATGAACTTCTATTCATGTAAACTAGTGAACCGATCCTGACAACTAAGTAAATAAACACTCCAAAATGATGAAAATAAACTCTATAACTCATAGAAAATACCATAAATGAACTAAATAAAATAATAAAGAATAAAATAAATCTATAAAAGGTTATTTGTTTTATAATTATATAATATAATGTTATTATACAAGATATTAAAGTGAAAAAATCATTTTGACATAGGGTAAAAGGAATTCTCAAATCTTACTCTCATTCTTTGTGTTTTCCCTCTATTACCCAATTTCCAAATAGTTATTACATAAAGGTCATTTATTCATCATTATATTACATTTTCTAGGATATAAATTATTTATACATGAGTTTATGAAAAACATAATTTTTTCCAAAATAACACTTCTTTAAAAAGAACACACCTTTTACTTCTTGATATTGTTTCTTCTTAACTCATGGTTAATGAATCTTATATCAAGTATGTTATTACATTTTTAATTTTAAAAACCAAATTTTATAAATATATACTTTATTAAATGAAACACAATCCTTTAAATGGTTTATTTTATGTCCAAGAATGATATATGTTCTATGTGGCATGCATATAATATAAATATTATGATGTGACAGGTACAACCAAAATTATATAGCCCAATGTAAGTATTATTATGTGACGGGTGAAACCAGAATTGTAAATAGAATCAATGAATTAGTTAATGTGATATATATCATGACTAAAGTGAAATATGTGTGAATGTGATTCTATCTTTGTTCACAACTATGAGTGGTAGTTGACCATAGAGAAATGATGCTTCATTTTTATGCATTTCCACATTACATGACTTAACTAAAGCTTCCTATCATGATGATGATGATGATGTTATTTTTATTCTCACCATAGGATATATTGTTTCATGTTCTTATCTATTATATTACTTTGGTTTTGGCTCAACACTTTATTAGATGTATTTCATCACGTTACTACTAGTTCTAAGGAGAATTAAAGGGCTAATAAGAATATAGAGAAGAAGTAATAAAATAAATGTTTTTGTTTTATTTTGTAAATGTTCTGTATGATCTTAATTTTCCAAATACACTAAATATTTTTTCCATGGTAATGTAATTATTTTAGTTTTTTTATTATTAAAATTATTTAATATTAATTAAAAAAATAGGGTCGTTATAACCCAATGATCAGATCATAATGGTATTATTTCGAATTAAACTTTTTATATACTCCACCATTGTCATAATTCATTATTATAAAATTTAATTATAAGTTTATATACTCCCCAAGATAATTTCTATCAATTTCCCTATATTTCCTTTTCTTTCTACTATTTTTTTGTAGGAGTGAACTTCATAGGAGAATTCAAGACTATGAGTTTTACATTTATCTTTACAGTATTCCTTGGGTTTTATATCTACATAATCATATTAGAGGTTATCATAAATGTTCATAAATGTTTTTAATGAAATATAATAGTTATTTTATATGGTTCTATTGGAAAATATTCTTTTTGTAATATGAATTATTTTATTAATAATATATAAACAATTTGGCGGTTACACTTATCATCAAGACCAAAAATAAGGTTATTCTTTCTTGGTTAGATTTTCAGTTACTTCTACATGAAGTGTACTATTTAGATATAATAAGATTAATTAAAATCTAGGTTTTTTTGGAGTTAAAAAATTATAGTATTTTAGTTTTTTTATTATGAATCGTGATTTGTTTATTTTATGAGGTACTCCATTGAAATGACTCATGATGAATTTTTCTAAGAATAAATGTTTGAGCATGGTATTCATAGATAAATAAAAGAAAATGTTTTACCTTATGTATTTCACTATATGTCTGTGTTTTGGAGTGATCCTTGATGGGATAGTTATTATTCGTAGTGGGATAATATGAAATAGTTGTTTATGACTATTATCCAATAGTAGAGTTGTTTGTTGCAACCGGCCAATGTTAGGAATTTGGATCCCAATGTTTGAAATAGGCACATGAGTAGTTTTAGAATAGAGGATCAATAATCAATGGTTCTTATAGGAGATATATATATCTTGGGGAACGATTCGTTAATCCCAAAGAAGATGTGGTGGTCATTCACATAAATAATTAACCCAACATGAAAACAAGGAAACTAGATAGTAAAAAGGCCAATGTATCAGAATTAGTGACACAATAGAGGGTACTTTAGATGTTGGAAGGTTGTTCCTTAGAAAGTTGACTTTGGGAGAGGATTTGGTGGTGCACCGGGATGATTAACTAGATGAGGAGGACAATATGATCCACTTACCACACCAACACCCATAGTAATTCTATGTTGGGATCAAAGGGTTGTCATTCAAGAAAATAGCGAGATCTAGAGAATATATGGTTAAAAAAAGTGAAATTTTACATGATTCAGTAAATGATATATGTATTATCTTCAGTAGAACTGATTCTCATAAACACATGATTGAATACTTTATTTGAAGATGTATCCTTAATTAAAGAGCTATAATATTCATTGGAGACCCCAAACCAACCCATTCATCTAGATACCCCTACTTGAAGTGATCAATGGACTACCTACATCATCTAGTGATTTAAGCTTTCACATTTAGGAGAGAGTATTTTTAGAGAATCATAATGGATATGATGGACTAGTATGACAAAATCCTTGTTATAAAATATATTTTTATAGTGTATCATAAGATAGACTATAATCCGGGAAGATTGGTGTCATTATAAGCTAATGGATCATTATTATCACTCATGTTATAGTGGGAACTTTAGTCGAGATAATAAGGTCATGTTCATAGGAAGTTGTGGTTTATTATACACTATATTTATAGTTTGGATTTATTTGTGGAAGATAAATTAGATGGTCTGCTTCTAGTAGTGGTATAGGATAATGTTTGAATGTTTTTTGAGGAGGTTTCAGGACACCCCCCCTCATCAAGAGGTCAACTTCTGCAACAATCAATACATTAGGGTAAATTTAATATCTTTAACATCTAATTTAATGGATTTTACTATGATCAATGAGTAGACTTTGTAATTGGAGAGTCTTAAGAAGAATGGGTTTCTTAATTCATGTATTCCGCATTTTGTAGTTTCAATGTTGTTCACCAAAATGGTATGTGATAACTTAAGGATTTTTAATTACTATGACCACATAAATCATGTGATTGTTCTAAATATAAATCTTTTTTAAGGTCTGATGACCCTTTTGGCTAGTTTAGTAGATAGAATTGGTTCCTAAAGATCAACCATAAGTATTCTTACTTGAAATATTAGGACTCTGAGAATGATATTTTAAAAATGGTCTTTAGATTTTACTATTTCCATTAAGATTTTTTAATGATTCCCTTCATTGTGATGAAATCCATGAATATGTTCATGGGCCTCATAAATAGTATCTTTTAACCTTTCATGGATCATTTTGTTTTTTATTCATTGATGACATCCTATTGTATTTTCAATAATAAGACAAACATGATTATGATTTGAGAACCATTATAGAATTACATCAGGAACACAAACTATACAAAATATTCTCAATGTATCATTTTTTGATTCTATAGGTCCACTTCCTAGTGTATATCATATAATAGGATAGAGTAGCTCCTAACCTGGTAGGGAATGAGGTAATGTTAGATTTATATCCTCCAAAGAGTGTATTTGAGGAGAAAATATTCTTTTAATTAGTGAGTTATTATTAGGGATCAAGGGAATAATTCCATAGGATTTTAGGCCTCTGTAATTACGAATCCTAAAATTAGATACAATTTTTTGGTCCAAATGATTCTAGAGATCATTTGAGGAACAAAATTATAGGTTGAATAGTGCTCATGTTCTAATGATTATAGAGGAAAGAGTTAAGTATGTGTTGTTATATTATATATTTGGATTAGGCCTTGTTTTTTATGATTTTGTGGTAGGTAGTGATTATTTATGGGTTTAAATAGTTAATACCACATGAAGCGAACTATTCCACCCACCACTTGGTGTTAAAATTCATATTGGTTTCCCTAATAAATATTGGTACTACCTTATTGGAGAGTGGTTCATATTTTATTTTGAATATAATATTATCAACTACATAATTATTCAAATATATATTAATGTGAGCCACAACATTGGTTAGAGTTCCAATAGAAATATGACTTTCAGGTTGTCTCTATTCTGGGAAAAATAATTGTGGGGGATGATTCCCTTATTAGAAATTCCAATTCATAGTTGTTGGGATATGAATCAGATAATTTTTCCTAGTTTTAGTTGTTCTTAGTACATGATAGAGAAGTAATATATCTTCTATTGATGGTGTTGGTCCCTCCACTTCATCAGTTAATGAGGGAGGCCCAATTAGAAGACACTAATTTTATACTTTTTCATAACCATCTATTCAAAAGTGATGAACCAGATGAATATTTTTTTATATGGGGAATATGGAATCTGATTCCAAGGATGGATAGTGGTGCTAATTGCAATTTTCGAGAAGGTTATAAGGGTTTACCATACATCACTCATGGTAGTACATCCGGAAGTGAATAAGATTTTTTGAGTCTTCAAGAATTAGTATTAGCGGGAAGGTATGAAGGAAATTATTGTCATGTCAATATCCTAGTGACACACATATCATTAGGTTAGCGCATTACACCAGTACCCAATAAGTTTGGACTAACCCATTGAGTTCCCAAAGTAGAAGTATAATGACATATCAAGGAATTTTTTTACTGGTGATTCCATCATTAATAGTTGTAAATAATGTTTTCTGGGTGATCATCAACCAACTAACCATGTCAAAACACTTATTCTCCATTAAAAATAGATTTTTTTAGAGAGTTTGGGATTCTTGAAAATGGAGGAGATAGTTCACCTATATTGGGTACCCTTGACAATTGTCTCCAACCAAGATACTTGATTTATATATTAGTAATAGAGCGATTAGAGGTGGAATTCAAGACTAATTTATGGATTAGAGAAATGTTCCTCCCATATAGTGATGAAAAAACTAATTAGACCATTTATGTTCTCAAAGATGTGCTTTGTTTTTGTTTATTTTAATTTGGAAAGAGTTTAGATGATCTATTACCTTTAGTGGGATTCTTATAGAATAAAATTTACCACTAAAACATTTCCATGGACCCTTTATATGATATATAAGGGGCACTATAGGTCACCCATATACCGTATTGAGATAGGAGAGTCATCAATTATGGAACTGGAGTTTGTATGGATGATAAAAATGAAGGTACAAGCGATTTAAGAGTTGATGAGGAAAACATAGATCCATCAAAAGACATATATGAACCAATGATGGAGGCATTTATATTTGAAATTGGGAGATCATATATTCTTAAAGGTCTCTCCATGAAACTATTTTAAAATATTTTTTAGGGATTCAAGCTATCCATGAGGTACATTAGTTCATTCTAGATCCTATACCAGGTGGGAGGGTTTTCTTACCACCCAAAATTTCCCCACAGTTAGACTGAAGTCATGAATTATTCCACATGAAACGGATGAGGAGATGCATGGATGGCCCATTTAAAATCAATGACTGGGGTGAACTAGACATCAGGTATGGTCCTATCTTCTTAGAGTATCTAGTGGTGTTTAAGAACCTATAGTAGGGGAAAACTTATAGAAAATATATTCCTCTAGTGTGTGTCCTTTACAAGTATTGGAACGTCCAGTGGACCTTATAGGAATGTGAAAACCAAATGTGGCCTGTCTACCTTATCTTTTCAAATTGATTGATCTTTTTTGGGAAAACATACATGAAGATAGGGAGGATGTAGGAACTCTAGTATTTTATATTAAATCATTTATAAAATTTAAGATGTAATTTTGTGGAAAGGAACATAGTTGTTTCTTTATTTTGGGTGTTGATGTGATTTGGTTATATATATGTATATCTATGTGTGTGATATATGTATAATATGGATGAAAATAAGGTGTTGTGGCATGAACATTGATTTAATGTCATGTCCACTTATATCACAACATTCGGTGTAATCTATGATAGATTGATGTAAGGTTTTTCCAAGGTGGATGTATCATCACATAATAGAGAGTGGTGGTCATGACTTGGTAGGTTTTTCTCAAGACATGGTAATAAATTTCATCATTAAAGGATTGATAGTAGCTATAAATATATGACCATTCCTACCATAGTGTGATTCCTTGATAGGTTATTTCCAATACATTTCCTACTATAGAATAATTCTGAATTAACTCTTTAATTATTAGATGCAATATATGCATAAACCCTAAAAACATCTATTTAATCCTCTCAATCCTATCTATATAGGATTATTCACCATAAGTACTATAGAGAGAGAGAGAGTGGATGATATTGATGTAGTTTTAGAGATCTGTGGAATATAATTCATCGTTGAAATATCCAATGATTCTAGATATAGAAGTTATCTTAATCAACAAATGATCTAATGCATGATAGAGATATTTTGAGTGGTTTCTATATTATTTTTAATTTATATTTAATTGATTCAATTGAAACTATATTTTTGATTCTCCCCACTCCTCAAGCTATGAAATTCCATTTTAGATATTTTAGTCCCTAAATTTTCTATATGTTCACATGTTATTGTTAGAGGATCAATGACCAAGGTCTAAAACTATCTCTCTCTATTTATTTTTCATTACCTTAATCTTGGCTTCATCTGGATCTGGGATGCCTACCCTAAAAATATGGGCAGTAGTGGAATTAGGTGTCTTAGAAGGGATGAATGGATATGATGATGTGATGTATAAGGGGTTATGATGAAATTCATTGGAATAATGTTGTGTTGCTAGACACAAACCTGGGTGTGGAAGTTGCGAGGTGAAGTAGGGGATCATCCAAGAAAAAAGGAGGTATAAAAGCAATGAGATTCTATATGGTTTTCTATATATGACTTACCACACCATAATTCTAAGAGTCATTGAGTAAATGGAAACCCAGTCTCAGTGAATCATTAAGTGTTCTAAGAAAACACACCAAGATGTTTTTGATCTCTAAAAGGTATAAAGTCAAATATATTATGTTAGGGTATTCTATGTAAGGTTATTATCCTACATACGATCATGATAAATTGAAGGATTCGATTCTATAAAGGCCAGGGGAAGTATGAGGGGATATTAAATTGAAAAGGGGTTACATGGAATGATGTCCTGGGAATGGAGGTGCTCATGGGTTGTGGGAGATATGGCCACACTTTGAAACCCCCATAAAATTGGCCTATCACAGCATGTACATAACTATAATTATATGATGGTGTCCTTCCATCATCAATTTATGATGAAAATCTATTTTCTATATGGAAAATTGTTGTGAAATTAAGAAAATATTTTGAAGAAGTGAATGAGGCAATACATGCACATTAGAATTATTTATTCTATAGAGACAATCAAGGGGATCATGTCCAATGATCAAACTATTCATGGGGTTAGGTATACCATCATCTATCGTGTTTCACTCTCATCCACTATGTGTTAATAGGTGATGTGTGAGACTCATGTGTTAGTAGTTGGGTTAGGTCTACCATTGTTGTGTGATACTTTTGTATCATGTGTGTCACTCAAAGAGTTATGAACTCCTGTAATTCCATTATAGATATGTGAATTAGGTTTTGTGATTTTGGTAGTTTAGATATTAGAGAATGTATTTTTATTTCTAATATAGCTTGTCTATAGAGAGTAGGACCTTCTCATATGTTTGATGTTATCTATTATAAAGAATATCTATGTTTTCCTTTTATGAGATATTACATCCATATTGTTTTTTTTACTTTGAGATTACTATATTTTTATCACTTTTTTTCTTGGGTATCCTATTGGGTATATTTCATAATTCATTTTTATTAAAGTAATTTTCATTGTGTGGGATAAAACAGAGGATCGAATAAATTTAATTTCCTGTAAATAAGTTAAATAATAAATAAAAACATAAAACATTATTAAAAATACACTTGAAATGAATATTAATGGGTTCAATCTATGTTACTTTTAAAACATCTCATATCCTAGGGACATACATCTGAGGAATGCAGAGAGAATGATTCCCAATAAGGGAATACGAAAGAGATATATATAACATGGGATCTTGAGACATGCCAATAAGAATATGAGGCCCAAAAATAAGTCATGAACCTGAAGAAAATACTAATAATAACATGAATCATAATATCATAATGTGGCTACAAAATTTAAGTTAGACATTCTTAATCATATCACCATCATCTATCACCATGTTTTCATAAATAATTACAATATTTTTTAACCAAGTAATAGTAAAACATGTCATCTCTAGGGATTAAATTATTTTCCAAATGTGTTGGAGCACTATCAAGGTGAACCATTCATATGTATTAATTTCATGTGATCCAAAAAGATCATAAAAAATCATTTCATTGATAGCCCATGTAAAATAATGAGTAGATTTATTACAAAAATCATAACATACCAAAGTTCATAAAGATAAGATCATTACGTCATTTTTAATCCATGAAACGGAAAGGTAAATTTCTTATATGTAAATCAAAAAAATCAAAAAATGAATATTAAAATATTTTGAATAATTTTGTAAAATTAATACTTTTTTATATTCACAAAAAAGAAAATTAATGTTAATTTCTCTAGTAAAAGATAGAAATTTGAGAAGTTTATTTAGAATCTTGATGAGTAAAGAACATGGTTTTAGAAATGGGCAAAATAAGAGGGGAAAATGATATCCCATTAATAAAATATTATTACTAAAGTAATAATATAATATAAATTGTACAAAAATAAATTTTATTAGAAATTAGAATACATACCACATAAAAATTTAACTTGATTGGAAAAGAGGAGTTGTTATAAAACATGATAATGGAAACTTGAGGGCCTAAGAACACATTGGGGATAATAATTGGTAGGAAAAATGACGAGAAATTCATGAAGTATGGATTTGGAATGAATAGTAATGGTGAAATGGGTGGGTATTTATATGAAAAGTGGAGAAATTATTTCATAATTTCCAAATATAGGTCTTGGAAATATAGGATGTGGAAAATGAAAAACCATTGGTTTACCCATGTCTTTTGATGACGTTTTTGGGAATTTGAGTCACAAATAATGATATTTTAATCCACCACAGCTGAGCTCCACCTTTGAATACCTCTTTTGGTATAGAAAAGTAAATCATCCAAAAAATAAGGCTTTTAAAATCAAATTTTCTATTTTAGAATTTGGAAAGTCACTTATAGTTCTACAAATTGATAAAAATCTATTTATATAAATTTTACTAATAAAATAAAATAATTTTGGTCATGTATTTTGTTTAATTAATTATTACATCATTATGAAATAATTATAAAGTAATAAAACATATCGAAAACCCAAAACAATATATTTAATATTCATGAAAAAATAAAATATTTCAGAAATTTTTTCATAAATTCAACAAAACATAATTTAACCCAGAAGAATTCAAAAAATATCATTTATTTTTTCAAAATAATTTTATAAATATGAGAATTTTATCATTAAAATATGAAATCATTTATTTATTGAAAAATAATAGTTTCCATAACATATTAAATTTTTTGAAACTTATAGAAACTTCCTAAGACATTATTAAATTATTTTATCATTTTTATTTAAATAAGTGCATTATAAAATAAAATTTCATTAAAAATTGTTTTCATAATAATCGAGTTTATTATAAATTTTCATTTATTTTCTCAAAAAATACAATTATTGTTTATTTTCATATATGAAATAAAGTTTTCAACTTCATCATATATTTTATTTAGAAAAATATTATTGAAATGAATTGATAAAAAATAAATTTTATTTATAAGAAGGAAGTTACACTTTATGTTACCATGACCAAAACATAAAACACATTATTATAATCATATACGACTTATGAGTAAGGTCTGCGATGGTGGTAGTTTTATGGGATGGTTTTTCTAACATTGATCAATTGGTAATCTCCACTAATATAAAATTATCCCATAAAAGATTTAGTTCAATCTTCACCTGTTGAAGCTCAACTTGGACTTTTTTAAGGTTGAACCATAGTGACAAAACCTCCCTCCAATGTTCTAACAAATGTTCTTAAAATGGTCTTTTAATGACATGAATATACTAGTTAAGGCCATCGATACTTCTTTCTGAATCAATAATCTTTTTTAACTACAATTTATAAACACAAATTATAATTGTAAAATTTTCAACCAAGTGTATAGTTTTCGATGGTCATATTGTACAATGTTTCTAATGGCTAGTAATTATATTTGACAAATTTTCATATAATATATGAATCCAAATGGTCATATTTCTTTTTATATCTTATAAATATCACTTCATTATTTCACTCAAAATTCACTAAAATTTTACTTTAGGTTTTATTTTTTATTTTTAAAATATGTTGATTGGTTTGCTTATATTTTTTTTTGTTTTTATATAAAATTTTCTGTGGGGTGATGAATATAGAATATAGGGGAGATCCTTATTTTTTCTTTTTAGATTTTCTATTTTTCTTTCCCGTTGTAATGTTTGGAATTTGAATTTTCTTCATAACTCAATAACGCAATGAGCATTATTAATGAGATACTTTTTTTGGTTTACCTTTACATTTTATGTTTATAATATTATATAATATTCAATACATATTTATTTTTAAGATAAATATCATAAAAAACCTTGGTGATTACATTCTCCCCCTCTCAAGAAATTTCATCCTTGAAATTTCATCTCATCATATTGACAATGAAAAGATGTGTTTAATTTTTCTTCATTGTATCCTTTATTTCCCACATCACATATTCTTAGTTATTTTCCTACCTATCCTTTTACATGGTTGGTGATATTTGTTTCATAGGAATTTGTCTCTAGTGTCCACAAAATCCACTGGATTCTCCCCATAAGAGAGTTCCTGTGCTAGTTGCGCCACCTTCAAATTTATTTAATTTAGAGACTAGGAATGTACTTACTTAAGAAAGATATATGGAATACATCATAAAATTTATAAATATTTGGTATATGTTCTAGTATATAGGACACTACTCTTATGTGATCAAGTATTTTAAAGGGGCCAATGTACCTAGGGATAAACCTCTATTTCTTTCAAAATCACATGAATTTATCTACCTCCATGTCCTTTTGATGGTGTTCTTCATAACTCTTACACCAAAACTCAAAAACATCTATATGTTGTTAGATGTAAAGTACTATTTATATAATCACTATCACATGATCGATCCCATGAAATATTACCTCACCAAATTCTTCTCGAAAAGTAGGAGTACTACATCAATTTCCATTTGGAGCTTCTTTCCATTACCTTTAAATCATAGAATAGAATCTATTGTTGTATGAGAAATAAATAAATGTGAGGATTTGAACCCAAAAAACTTAAAATTCCATTTAGAAAATTCTCAGCATTCCTCAATTTTCTGAATAGTCATTCCATATTGGCCATCAAATTTTGGGTTACATGCCATACTAAAGTACAATCTATTATTATGATAATGTTGATGTCATCTCCAGAATTTTGATTTGATCATTTGACCATGATCAGAAATGATAGAATGTGTTACACCATATATCCTCATCAATTCATTTACATATATCATAGAAAGTTGGTGAAGAGGGAAATCTTATCTAATATAGAAGAAATATCCATTCTTGCAAATTTAATACACTATAATTAATATCACATTGTCTTATCTGGATGTTCTTGGGAGAGCATTGATGAAGTCCATAGTGATATTATCCCACTTCCATAGTAGTATGAGTGGTAGTTTCAATACATCTTTAAGAACTTTCTATTTCACCTTCACTAGCTGATATACCATGGATCATGCAGTGTAGTTATAAATATCCCATTTCAGAGACAATCCATCCCTAGTATAGTTCTAAATTCTACCATGGGAATAAATAATATATTTCTGATGATATATTACTCGCCAAAGTACATAATACAGTTTCTATACACTTTTTATTCTATTAAAATATGTATGGGATTAAGTAATGATAACTATACTTATAGTAGTTTATGGATTGATTCTATATTCTTCTCAAACTTGGTTGAAATAACGGAATGAATAGAAGAAAAATTAAACAAATTACCTACCGGCTTTGAGAAAACAACCAGATTACCTACCACCACATCATTTATTCCCTATACATCATCAGCCATGATAAAAAATTCATGAACTTTTTCTAATGGAATATGTTGATGTTGATGATGGGTTCCATCCATTATATTCTGATTTTTATATTTAGAAGAAAATTTCCCAAGCTATCCACCCGCGAATAATTGAAATTTTGGCCAGTCCTGCACCATATTCCCATTATCATTGGTGTTGAGAAGTCAATGATTCACCTCACCAAGATAGTTCCAAGATATATGGCCATATCTTCCACACATGTAGAACATTCCACTCCCATGAAATAATTTCCATGAATTCATCTTCCTATATTTATTTCATGTGAGAAGTTTAACATTATTTCCTCCTCTTTCGTAATCAATGATATTCCCTGAGTTTAGATATATTTATCTCTTATTTCCATTCAATATTTGTGACCACTACATCTCTCCAAACACCAATTCAACCTTCATATAACTCCTTACTATTTTAAGATCCTGGATCTTATTTTCAGGTATGTTTTCATTCTTCTGGTCCTTTTTTGCGAAAAGGGGAATTTATGGAAGTTTCTAAAGTACACGTTGTGTACTTTATGAGTACACGTCATGTACTCGGTTACAGCAGGTATCCATGTGTTGGATGTGTAGTGGCCATGCACACGACCATGTGGGGGTGACATGGAGGCCTCCTAAAGAGGAGTACAGAAATGGAAAGTACATGTTGTTCACTTCAAAAGTACAGACCGTTTATTTTATTTTTTTCATTAAACACGTTGGGGTCACATCTGATAGACAGAACCACCTTCTTCTAGGTTTGGTTGGTCCAAGAGCGAGGGAACGACCATGAGTTTATTTTGAGCCCACGATCGAGCATCTGTTACCCAAATCGAATACCGTTGATTGCATTCGGATCGCCTTAGAAAGCTCTAAATTCTTCTTGAGCCACATTTCATGATTCCACTTCTTTATCATGTTATCCTCTATTGAATGCTTTATACATTTTTGTAGATCTTTGGCATTCTAAAGTGATTCAAGCCCTGATACTCAAGTATATTTATCTCCTATAGCTAAGGTAGGTGGTTTGTGCTTTTTTGTTAAAATTATTTGAGTTATGTGAGAAAATTTTCCCAATACACTTGAATGAGTATTGCGTGTTTACCATTTTAGCCATATTGTTTCCCTTCTATTCTTGTATTCTTGCGTAGAGGTTAATTTACTATTAATAGGGTTAATTTCTATGCTTTGGATGTGTTTTCCCATGCTTTTTTTTCCTGTTTTGACCATTGGGTCTTGTTTTCCTGTTAGGTTGCGGTTTGCTTTCCGATGCCTAGTTGTAAGATGGTGTGACTGTTGTTCTAACATGTTGTTAGGCTGTAGACTGCTATCCATATAGTTCTCGAGGTTTACCATGGCCGATACACATTTTTAAACTCGTTTGACTTACACAGGGCTGTGAGAACCTAGTGTAGTAGGCCATCGGGAGAATGGACGTAAGGGATTCTCTAGAGTGTCCTTATAATTTTACAATGCAAGACCACAAGGGGAATTGACGTTGAGTTCTTCCTTATAGAGTCTGTAGTTCCTCTACATGGGCCATAGGGGGAATGGGATGTTGAGTTCTTCCCAAGAGTGGCTTTAGTATCAATATGAAACTATATGGGGAATCGACAGTGAGTGCTTCCTCAGAGATTCTATACATTATCTGATCCAAATGGGTGAGACTTTTTGTGCTTCTCAGAGGGGTACTTGTATCTATTAGGTAGGACTAGAGGGGATAGGATGTGAGTACTTCCTAGAGGGTTACCTATTTGTTTTTATCTAATTTGATATAATGTTACATGATATTTGAATCTGTGGATTGTTACTGCTGAGTACTTCTTTGTTAACTACTTTCGTAACTTTACCTTCCATATATTCACTAACTGTTAGGCACAGATCATGTGGTGGATGCCTATTGGTATTTAGTATTACACCTTATTTGAACCATGCTTTTGGGCCCAAACAACTTATATTGATGTAGGTATAGATAAGGTAAATCACCCTTCTACTTCAAGTACTTTATTTTCCGTGGTGCTGGCGAGAATTGGACTAAGCTGAGGCTTGAGATGCTGTGGAGCAGTTATCTATTTTCTTTTTTGTATACTTTGGTTTAGTACTATTGTATTCCAACATTGTGATTTGTTTGTATGCTTTCATAGACATATGTATCATGCATCATTTCTATATATATGTGTGCCCCATTTTATTATTTCCAGTGTTCCACTGTTTACTATTGTATGGATTGTTTACTGCTCCTACTATTTGCTATATGTTTTACTTCTGCTGTTTCCAAGATCCTCACTACTAGTTAGTAGTCTTTGGCATTCAGGGAAATGGACTTGAGGCCATATGACCAATCAGGTATGGGGCACCTTCGGGTGGCATTCAGAATTAGGACGTTACAAAGTGGTATCATAGGGGTGCTTTTCTCTTGACATACTTTTTGGAGCCTTTATCTAGGTATAGGAAGGAATATGTACTAGATAATAAGTTGTGCCTAGGAGTGGTAACCCGTGTACAGGGAAAAGCCAATTTACCACATCAATGCAATATTATGGTATTTCAATTTTACAATTGATTCAATTTTCACCGTCGAGTGACTCACATGTATTGTGTTGTTATTGTTGATGTTATTATGGTTCTATTTTTTCCGCATCCCGATGAGATGAGGGCATGCATTCTCAAGAATATTATATACACTTGATAGAAATCACATGTAATGCATTATTTTTTACATTCCATTTAGGGTACATTAGAATTTTCATGTGGTTGTGATAGATGTTCTGTAGAATATGCATGCTGTTGTGATAATTTCCTTGATAAAATACATATTGTTTGACCGAGTATTGTTTATTTAAGGTCATTTTTGGATGATTGCAAATCATTTTTTCTTGAGGTGTTATGGGCCCTCATGGACCTAAAATAGGTGGATCATCGACTTGTTTATATTTTTTATAACTTGTATATGATAAAAAACATTGATTCGTGGGGAGTATGGGCCCTCACGAATTGGAATTTGAAACTTCACTATTTGTTTCAGTGTTTTTCTGGGATCCGAAATAGTTTCTAAAGCTTACTGTCTGAAAAATACTAGAATACATGCTGTGTAGTTTTGACTACATGCCATGTGTTCTTCTATTCGGGAAGAAACTTTTTTTCTTAAGTATAAGCCGTGTATCATATGTACACACTGTGTAGTCTCTAACCATGTCATAGGTCGTGTGGGAAGAGACACGACATAGGAAAATCCTAGGGTGAACACACTGTGTACCAACCATACACACTGTGTTGTGTTGACCTCATTTGGTCAGCTGTGTAACTAACAACACGGGTCAATGTTATCTTTAATTGTACACACCGTTTCCATATGGATCATGCTGTGTGGTGTGACCCGTGTATCCGACCATTTCACTAACCACACAGGTCGATGAATCTCTTCTAGTACACACCATGTTTGATACAAACACACCTTGTAGTCTCATTTAAAGAAAAATCGTGTGATTTAGAAATGTAGAAGGACTCTGGTAGGGGACGAGAGAATTCAAGTACACGCCATGTGTTAGGAAACACGTATTGTGTTTGGGGTGTTACACGACCAGTGGCGGCAGGAGTACATTCCCATGTGAATGACTTAAGGGAACACGTCGTTTAGAGAACATACACACCGTGTAGTCATGTTTTGAAAAACTTGAATATTTTATTTCTCCTGTTCGCTTCTTTTACTTTTAGTTTTTAGTCCTTGATAATATTGATATAATGTGTGTGTTTTACCTTGCAGAGTCATGCCACCGAGACGCCCTTTATTTGTCCACCAGTTACAAGGTTGTGATCAGACATAGGATATAGCTGACCAGACACTTCCTGCAGCTCCTCTAGTTGAGCCACTTTTGGCACCGACAGTTATACCTAACACAGGTGCTGATGCACAGTTTATGGATGGATTTTTGAGGATGATGCAAAACATTCAGGGGGCACTACCGCCTTCCCCGTCGATTTTAGAATTTATGCGAGTTGTTCAGCAGCAACATACTCCCACCTTTATAGGGGAAGGAGGACCCCGTGCTACAGAGTCATGGATGTAATCCATCCTAACGATCTACTACCATCTGGAGATGCCTCCAGAGTGGAGGGTTCATCTCGCCAAGTACATGCCATGGGATTCCGCCATGAGATGGTGGGATGTGATCTCAAATGTGGGACATCAAAAGGTTACGGCTTGGGAGGATTTCTAGCATATCTTCTATGACTACTTCTATCTGGTGTCCTTGAGGGCCGATCTAGCCTGAGAGTTAATGAGTCTGGAGTAGGGTACTCTTTCTGTTATGGAGTATTCCACCTGCTTCACTGAGCATCAATGATTTACACCCTTACTAGGGGTATATGGGTTGTTTTTAGTAAGGATTTTTGAGGATATTCTCAGACAGGACATCCAATCATAGGTTAATATCATCATGTTGACTTCCACAAACTTATATCATCAACCAGGTGCTGATCACGGAGTACAATCTAAGGGATTCTAGAGTTGTGGGCCAGGGAGGTTCAGAATCTGGAGTTATAATCAATCCTAATGATAGTAGGAAGCACCACAGGGAGTCTTCACATGGATATCTGAGGAGGCGAGACACAACTTCTGGTTGCCAGGTGGTATACTACCAGTGCGGGAAGAGTGGGAATACAAGGCCAAAGTGCCAGAGAGACCTAGTGTAGTGCCGATCTTGCGGAAAGATAGGTCATCTTCAATGCTTCTGTCAGATCTTTTCACCAGTCGCGGGTGACAGGTGTTCCCCTATGACTCCTCATTCTGGATCACCACCACCAGTTTCCTACCAGTCTGGGAACTGGTGTCCTTTCAGCCGTTCAGACTGTGGTGGAGGTCATGGCCATTGTATCCAATCTCCTAGTTTTTAGTGGATGTAGGGGGATTAGCTCAGTTTGGTCATGTAGGGTTACAAGGTTGTGGTACAGGTCAGACATTTTTAGTGGAGCAAACCCAGCAAGATCAGGATACCAGACCCTCTATAGTTTTAGGTATGATCCTAGTTGCCTTAGTTTTATCATATTCTCTTTTCTATATGGGGGAATCCCTTATCATTTCATCTGTTTTGGTTGTGTATAGCCTTGATCTCAATATCTTTTTTTGCTGATATCTTGACGTTAGAAACTTTTTTAGGGACTAGAATTCCTAGTGTACGTTAGTGTAATGAGTTCCCTCTAGAGGATTGTGGGTGTCACTTTCTATGGGACCCTTATGTCTTAGAGATGAAAAGATATGATGTCATTCTTGGAATGAAAAGGTTGGTTCCGTTCCAGGCAGTCATGGATTGCCTTCACCATAGGGTTCGTTTCACATCCAAGAGGGTGGATCGTTTATTCATAAGGGTGAATGGGATGTCCAGGCGAGCAGAGTGGGACCCGAGCATCATGGGTTAGGAGGAGATACAACCCATATTTCTTGTCTATATCTGGATGACCAAGGGACATCACAGTTAGACTTTCCTCTAGCGGTGGATCATTTCAGGGATGTCTTTCCAGAGTTCTTTTTTAGGTTTTACTCTGGAGTGAGAGGTGGAATTTTCTCTTGAGCTTGACCCAGGAGAGGCACCAGTGTCCATTCCTCCTTATAGGATGACAATACCAGAGTTATAGGAGCTCAAGAAGAAGTTGTAGGAGTTTCATGCAAAGGGTTTCATCCATCCTAGTACTTCTCCTTGGGGTTCTCCTATCTTGTTTACGAAGAAGGAGGAAGGTACCTTTTGACTTTGTGTGGATTATCGGAGGTTGAACCCATTAACAATCAAGAACTGATATCCCTTTTCAAGGATTGATGATCTCTTTGATAATCTGCGAGGAGCCTAGGTGTTCTTGAAGACTGACTTGAGATCCAGTTATCATAAGTTGTGTGTTAGACCATATGATTTACCTCTCACAGCCTTCTGTAGCTTGTATGATCTATAATAGTTTATGGTTATGTCATTCGGTCTCACGAACGTGCCTGTAGTTTTCATGGAACTAACGAACCGAGTGTTCCATCCATACTTGGATTCTTTTGTGGTAGTTTTTGTGGATTATATCTTGGTGTACTCTCACACTCGACATTACTGTGATATCCATATTTAGATCATTCTGAGTACACTGAGATAGAATTAGTTATAAGCTAAGCTCTCAAAATGCCATTTTTGGATGGACCATATTCACTTTCTTGGTCATGTTATCTTAGAGAATGGAGTTTCAGTAGACCCAGAGAAAGTGAGAGTAGTAGTTTCCTGGGAGCATTCGAAGAACGTATTTGAGGTACATAGTTTTCTAGGACAATCTGGACACTACAAATGTTTCATACATGACTTTTCACGCTTAGTTTCACCACTGATGGGCCTGAGTAAGAAGGGTGAAAAGTTCTTGTGGTCAGATTCTTGTCAGTCAGCCATTCCAGAGCTGAATGATAGGTTGACTTCAGCACCAATACTAGTCTTTCAAGATATAGAAAAGAGCTAAACCATTTATTGTGATGCATTTGGTATTGGGCTAGCAGCTGTGCTTATTTTGGGAGAAGGAGTTGTTGCATACAGGTCTCGACAGTTGCGACCACATGAGAGGAATTACCCGATGCACTATCTCAAGTTGGCAGTAGTTGTTCATGCCTTATGCTGATGGAGACATTGTCTTCTGGGAGAGAATTTTGTGGTTTTAACCGACTACAAAAGCCTCAAGTAAATCTTCACTCAGAGTGATATGAATTTAAGAAAACAAAGGTGGCTTGAGTAACTTCAGTCTTTTGACATTGAACTTGCCTACACGCCTAGGAAGGGAAACGCAGTGGAAGATGTGTTGAGTAGGAGAACTCAGATACATGAAGTTAAGGAGGCCAGCAGTGAGTGGAAACTTATGGATCTGTTCTTCAAGATTTATTTGGAGGCGCTCGATAGACATGGGAAAACATTTCTATATTCTATAATTGATACCTATACACTTCTTGATTAAGTGAAAATAAGGAATTTATCATATTTAGAAGGCCTAGTACTATGTGAAAGCGTGTGTGGAGAGGACCCTATTCCTGGATGGACCATAGTCGAGGATGATGTCTTGCGTTTTCATGGGCTCATATGGGTGTTAATAGAAATATGCAAGGAGATGATGTGGGATTTTCATTCCTCTGTTTGGGCAGTTCATCCTGGCATCACCAAGATGTATCGTGATCTACACTATCAGTATTGGTGGATAGTTATGAAAATATATGTCACTGGTTTCATAATGAAGTGTTCCTCCTGTCAGTAGGAGAAGGCAGAGCAGCAGCGACCAACGTGGCTCTTGCAGTAGTTACCCGTTCCTGAGTGAAAGTGGAATGATGTCGCGATGGATTTCGTGACAGGTTTGATGAGGTATCCTCAAGGGAACAATTGATTTTTGGTTTTCATTGATAGAATCATGATGGTCGCTCACTTATTTCCTATCAATGATACCTTCAGTGTTGATGAGCTCGAACAGTTGTACATCCAAGAGATTGTACGTCTACATATAGTTCCACAATCCATTTTCTCAGACAGAGATGCGTGTTTTACTTCTCAGGTCTGGCAGGGGATTCAGAAGGCTTTGGGTACACAGGTAATTTTGAGTACAACTTACCACCCCCAGACAGATGGGCAGTCCGAGTGTATGATTCAGGAGCATGATGACAACCTTCGAGCACACATCCTAGATTTTGGAGGTTCTTAGGAGAAGCACATACCTCTTGTGGAGTTTGCCTACTAAAATAGTTTTTAAAAAACTATTCAGATGGAACCTTATGAGGCTTTCTAATTTCAACCATGTCGATAACCCTTATGTTGGATGGAGGTAAGAGAGGCAGCTTTGCGGGGACCTCATCTTGTTCAGGAGACCACAGAGCATATAGAGTTGATTCGGAAGTAGATGACTAATGTGCAGTCTTGTCAGAAGTCTTATGAAGATCAGTAGAGACGACCTCTAGAGTTTGAGGTTGGGGATTAGGTTTTCCTATGCGTCACACTGATGTTGGGATACAAGAGGATTAATAGATAGGGTATGCTTTCTCTAAGGTGCGTCAGGCAGTTTGAGGTTTTGGAGAGAGTGGGGCCGTATTCCTATTGATTGGAGTTACCTAGTAGATACTGGGCTATGCAAGATGTATTCCACATTTATCAGCTTCGACCTTACTTACCTAACATGTCTCATGTCTTCTAACCTAAGGAGGTCAAGTTGGAAGTGGATAAATCATTCGAGGAGCATCCTATTCGGATTTTTTATTGTAGTACCAAGGTTCTCCGATGCCAATCTATTCCTATGGTATGAGTTCTGTGGTAGCACGTGAGATTATAGGACTGGACTTGGGAGAGAGAGGCCAATATATGATCGTAGTGGGTAGAGTTTTTCACAGTTTCTTCTTCTACACCGACTTACTAGGGAAAATTCAGGGAAAAATTTCATTAATGGGGGAAGTTTGGAAGAACCTGGATATTCTTTTCAACCATGTTTTCTTTCTTCTAGTCGTTTTTACAAAAAAGGGGAATTTCTGGAAATTTATAGAGTACACACCATGTACATTATGAGTACACGTCGTGTACTCAGTTACCTCGGGTTGCCGTGTGCTGGCTGTGTAGCAGCAATGCACATGGCCAAGTGGGGGTGACATAGAGGCTACCTAAATTAGAGTATAGAAATGGAAAGTACACGCCGTGTAATTCAAAAGTACACACCGTGTATTTTTTATTTTTCATTAAACACACCGGGGTCGCGTCTGATAGACATAACAACTTTATTCTAGGTTTGGCTCATCCAATAGGGCGAGAACAACAAAAAATTTCCTTTGATCCCACGATCGACCATCTGTTACCCGAATCAACTACCGTCGATTGCATTGTGATCGCCTCAGTAAGCTATCTCTTCTACTTGATCCACATTTCATGATTCCCCTTCTTTGTCAAGTTATCCTTTGTTGAAAATGATAGAAATTATTGTAGATCTTCGGCATTCTAAGGTGACTCAATCCATGAGACTCACGTATATTGATCTCCCAATTTTGAGTTAGGTGGATTGTGCCTTTCTGTTTCATGTCTTGAGTTATATGAGAAAATTTTACCAATACCCATGAATAGGGTTTTGCACGTTTATCATTTTAGCCCTATTATTTTCTTGTTATGCTTTTATTCTTAAGTAGAGGTTAATTCACTGTGAATCGGGTTAATTTATATGCTTTGGATTGGTTTTCCCATGCATGTTTTTCATGTTTTGACCGTTGGGTCTAGTATGAAAGTTAAGATATTGTTTTCTTTCCCATGCCTAGTTGTAGGATGGTGTGACTGTTGTTCTAACATGCTGTTATGATGTAGATTTCTAGCCTCGTAGTTCTTGAGGTTTACCATGGCCGATACGCGTTTCTATACTCGTTTGACAAACACAGGGCTATGAGAACCTAGTGTAGTATACCATAGGGAGAATAGACGTAAGGCCTTCTCTAGAGTTTCTATATAAATTTACGATGCGAGACCACATGGGGAATTAACTTTGAGTGCTTCTTCAAAGAGTCTGTAGTTCCACGACGTGGGTCACATGAGGAATGAGACATTGAGTGCTTCCCTAGATAGGTTTTAGTACTGTTACGAGATTATTGGGGGAATTGACAGTGAATGCTTCCTTAGAGAGTCTATACTTTAGGTTAACTAGAGGGGTGAGACTATGCGTGCTTCGTAGAGGTTTGATTGTATCTTTTAGGTATGACCAGAGGGGATAGGTTGTGAGTACTTCCCAAAGGGTTACCTATTTGTGTTTATCTGCTTTGATTAGCTATTGCATGATATTTGTAACTGTGGACTGTTACTGCTTAGTAATTCCTTGTTTACTGCTTTCTATACTTTACCAACAATATATTCACAAACTGTTAGTCATAGATATTGTGGTGGTTGCCTAGTGGGATTTAGTTTAACACCCTATTTAGTCCATGATTTTGGGACCAAATAGATTATATTGCTACAAGTATAGATAAGGGGAAGTGCTCTTCTAATTTAGGTAGTTGATTTGTCATAGAGATGGGGAGCATGGAACCAAGAAGAGGCTTGTGATGCTGAAGAGATGTTATCTTTTTTCTTTTGTACTTTGGTTTAGTATTGTTTTATTCCTGCATTGTGATTTGTCTGGATGCTTTCCTAGACATATGTATCACGAATCCTTTATATATATATGTCTGTTCCAGTTTATTATTTCCAGTCTTTTGCTGTTTACTATTGTATGTTTTGTTTACAGATTTCGCTATTTTCTATATGTTTTACTTTCGTTGTGTTACTATACCAATGTGGTTATAGTTTTCCCAATATCGCATCCATATCCCTCACTTCTAGTCAGCAGCCTCTGGAGTTTAGAGAAATGCGCTTGAGGACATGTGACAATCCGGGTACGGGGCGCCTCTGAATAGATTCCGAAACTGGGACGTTACAACTATCTCTTCATAGAATTAATTATCACTTTTTTCTAAATTTTTCCAAATATGTATTCTTAGTCCCCTGAATAGTCTATCTATCATTCCCCTTATATCCATAAGAAATATAGAAGTTTATTGAGAAATTATTGTAAAGTTCACCTTATATATTCTCACCGATTCATTTTCCATATCCTTCACCTCCATGAATTCCTTCTCTATTTTTGATCATATTGAACATGGAAAATATTTATTGAAAAATATACCCCTAAAATCTTCTTAATCTATAGAATTGTTCTCCCTTATTAGATTCATGTTTTTATTTAATGTACACCATGAATCTTCTTCTTCCTTTTAATGGTATTCTGCAAGGGTGACGTTCTCAAACTGCGAACAATAGAGTTAAAAAATATCATTTATATATATATTATCCATTTTTATATAATAAATTTTTTGGTAGATCCAATAAAAAAAGGAGGTAATTGAAACATAAAGGACTCATCTGAAAGTTTTTACCTTCGATGTGAGTTTGGTATTTAGACTTGATTGAAGTTATTTTTAATATCTTGAGTTAGTATATTCAACATCCTCATTATGTTTTCCATACCAAATTACATCAGAAATATTTTAGTGAATTATCCATTGAAATTATCATTTACATGGTTCCACCTATTTCCCACCATTTTTATAAAATAAGAAAAACATAGTGAGAAATGTGATACTTTTATCAATCATTTAATTATAAAGGGATTCTAGGTCTTAAAACATCATGCTAATTTTTTTTATTAATCTCATATGATTCCATTTCTTATAATAATTCCTAATAGTTAATAAAAATTTTGTTATTAATAGAACATATCCCCCAGGAATTTAAAACCAGGTGTAAAACAAGGCACTTTGTCATGCACCAGTTCCTAGTCGAGTCATGATCAATACATTTCTTTTAAGTGTTACCCATATGTACATCAATTCCAAATCCACATCCACTTATAGTATCCATATAGAGATGTATTTTCTTGGAAACCACTTACTTAGTACTCACCAAAATTCCAATATTTTTTCCTATATGTAGACTTTTCCCCATGGTTCATAGTAAATCATTCATGTACAAATTTCTACAAATAACTAATCCTTTTATAACAACTATGGAATCACACCATTTTATTAAATAAATTTTCATATATGGGATATAATATAGGATCTTTGAATATTTAGGTTCATAGAAATATGTTACATAATACATAAAAACATAAAAATATTCTTCTATATTTACTATAAATAAATATTCAGGTATTCACACTATGTTATTTTTACCAAATATCATATCATGGGGAAAAACATAACAGTAATGTGGTGAGCATGAAGACTAGTAATAGAATAAACAGGAGAGACATATAGGATTCGATCTTGAGACATAAAAATAAGAACATGATACATAAATATAAGGCATGAAAAATAGTAAAATAGTAATAATAACCTGAATGATAACAGGGAAATATGGATACATAATTTAAATGATACATTCTTAAGCATACCCCTAAGGATTAACACCATTTTTTCATAAAAAAATATTAAGGTAATTCACTACATAATCATGAAACATTTATTATATATGGATTAAATTATTCACCAAATGCATTAAAGAACTGTCAGGGTGAACCCATCAAATTTTTAAATTTAGTGTGATCCAGATATATCATAAAAAATATTTTCATTAATAAACCATGGATAGTAATGAAAGGGTTTTTTATAAAAATCATGATGTATAAAAGTGATTAATGAAAAGATCTTTATGTCAATTTTAACATACAAAGATGAAATGTGGATTATATATTTGTAAATTCATGAATAAATAAATCATTTTTAAAACAAGATAAATACTATTGGAAAAATAAAATTCTTTTGGTTTTATAAAAAAGATAATTTCCTAATTAAATGGGAGAAATTTGAGAAGTAAATTTGATAGCATGTAGGGTATAAAATGTTATTTTTGAAAATAAAAAAATGAGATAGAAATGGTAATAACATTGATAAAAGGATATTATTATAGTAATTTTATAATATAAAGTATAAAAAAGCTAATTTTCATGGAAATTAGAATATATACAACACAAAAATGGAGGTTGAATGCAAAAAAGAAGTTAAGATTTCCTGTACCTTGAAAAGATGTTCCTAAACATGAGGGTGGAAACATGGGAACCTAATGAAATATTTGGGAGACTACATTGGAGAAAAAATAACCATAAATTCATGAAGTATGTACATGGAATGAATGGGAATGGTGAATGGGGTGACTATACATTGGAAAAGTGGATGGATTGTTTAATAATTTCCAAATATAAGTGTTGTAATTCTTGGTTGTGGAAATGGAAAAAAAATTGCATTAACCCTGGTTTTTGCTCATGGTTTTGGAAATTTGAGTCAAAATGAATGATATTTTAATCAAATAGAAACAAAATCAATTTGAAATACTTTTCTTGGCATGAGAAAATTAAATTTTTCACCAAATAATTCTTTCAAAATCAACATTTCCATTTTAGACTTTGGAATGTCAATTATTGGCTTTAAAATTGTTCAAAATATATTAAAATGATTTTGATTAATAAAATAACTTATTTTAGGTCATTAATTATGTTTAATTAATCATTAAATAATTATGACATTATTATGAATTTATAAAACATACCAAAACCCAACGTGTATTCTTACTATTCATAAAAAAATTAGGTATTTTAGAAAATTATGATAAATTAACCTAAAATAATTTCAGCATGATGATTTCAAAAATAATATTTATTTTATCAAAATAATTTTTTAAATATTGTAATTTTATATTTTAAATATAAACATCCTTATTTATTGAAAAATAGTATCTTTTATGACATATTCAAATTTATAACACTTATAAAAATATACTAGTACATTATAAAATTATTATTTAATTTATATGTGAATTAGAGTGTTTTGAAAAAAATATTTAAATAAAATAAATATTATTCAGAATAATTGATTTTATTATAATATTTTATATATTTTCTATAAAAATACAATTATATTGTATTTACATCCCAAAATCAATTTATATTTAATTTGAAAAACTATTCTTCAAAGGAATCGATGGAAAAATTATTTTATTTATTCAATGGAAATAATTATTTAATTAATTAAGGCATGGAAACCATACCCTTTATTGCAGTCACATATGTGGTAATGGTAAGGTGTTCAATGGTGGTAGTTTCATGGGGTGAATCAGCTAACATTGACCGATTAGTTATCTCCTTAACTTGAACATCTCTCATAAGAGATTTCTTTCATGATTAAATAGGTGAATATTGGATTTGTATTGTTTGATGGAAACCCCTAGTGACGGTAACTCCCCCCAAGTTCTGAAAAATTGGCTTCAAACAACATGACTCTATTGGTTGAGTCCATGGATTTCCTTTTCGGCATCAATGATACTTTTTCATTACTACTTATAAACACTAATTCTAATGATAAAATTATCAAAAGGGTATTTTTTCTAGTGTTCATACTTACTAACAGTCATATTTTACCAAAACACATAAAACAGCCAAATCCCAACATGATCATTTCCTTTTATACCATATAAGTACAAATTTATTCTTTAACTCAAAAGTCACAACATTTCCACTTAAGGTTATATTTTTCATTTTCATAATATGTTGATTGATTTACTAATATTTTATTTTAGTAGTATACAGTTTTCTATGGGTGTGGAGATTCAAACAGATTGGGGATATCCTTATTTTTTCATTTTAGATTTTATATATTATGTTTTTTGTCTATTTGTAATGTTTTAAATTTTAATTACGGTCAAATATGACTAATGTAATGATCATTATCAATGAGATATTTTTTTGGTTTATCTTTAATTTTTTCATGTATAATATAATATAATTTGTAACACATAATTATTTAAAGAAAAATAACATTCAAATCTCGGTCATTATAGGGTATTCACATACCCACACCCTACATAGGAATATTCATTCACACATTTCCTTTCTCATGAAGAAAACATCTATTTTGACACGGAACTTGATTTTGGTTGAGATTAATGGTACTAAAAGGTGTTTGTGGTAAACGTATTGATGTATAGAGATTTTTTATTAATAGGACATATTCATTACAGATTCATAGGTAGGTTATTCATTTTCAATTTTATAACATGAATATTTCCCATTTCATTTGTGAATTATGTACTAGTTTACCAATGTGGATCTTAAATTTTATCAATTTTGTATGATATATATTATAGTAATTTATATTTATATTTTTAGTATTATCTTATCCCATATGCATGTGTGAATTTTATATAGGTGAATTATAGTTTGGGCCTTAATATTTTGTGATATGATAACGTGGTGGTAGCCACAATCCTATAACCTATTGGTTGTGGGATTGGGACTGAAAAAAAAACTGAATTCTAGGATGGGGCCTCAGTGGGTCAGGTCATCTCAGTTAATACATGAATAAGATCATATAACATTAAAATTAGGTAATTGAATTAAGAGGAGATACCTTGGTTTCACATCCAATTGGGTCAATGATAAATTAATAACATATCTCACCAATAGATGAATATCAATTTTTTTAATTTTTTCTATTAATTTATAAATCATCTAAATAATTCATATACTTCTCTCGCAAACTCAAATTGTTCCAATGTAATTAATAGAGATATATTTTAATTAATCTTCCATCCCATTATATTTACTATTAGAGTATACAAATGTTGTAGATATTCAAATATCAATAATATTAGAAAGTAGTTAAAATTTGGTTAGCTAGAGAAAGATGTTCTGAGAGAATGTTTCAGTCAATAGTAGAAATATAGAATCATAACTCGAGTCTATTTATTTTTTTAGACTTCATAGACGTGTGTTTGGAATGATTTGTAGAGATTTATAAAAAATAACCATGGAGTGTTTTCTCATAAAAACACATTATCTACCATATGTTCATAAACCTATGATATAATGAGTTATATTACAATATGTTTTATGTTGTTGTGAATGATATATTTCATGAGGGAGAGAAAGAGAAATCATCATAACTGAGTATCTCTTGGGAAAAATATGTTACTCATATATATGCCTTAAGTTTGTGGATCATTAAGAAAAATATCAATGTAGGGATAAATTATCAATGAAATAACCTATGACTAAAGATAAATTGAATTGGGTACTGATTATTGTCAAGTGAAGAATATAGAAGCATAAAAAGCTACTTAAATACCCACAAACAGGAGAGAAAATTTTATTATTAATGTTGGGAGGTTTCAACCTACTGAGAAGATGTTTTTATGGAGATGGTTGAATATTAACAAAATTTTTATTAATATAGGATATCAATTTATTAACTTTATATTTTGTGAATAACACTTTCTAAAAAATATTTCTTTTATTTGGTAAAATATTATAGACTCAAAATAATGGATTATATTTACTCACTTTTCATAATGAATAATAAAAATTTAATATCTTAAACAATAATCAATTTCCTAAATTATATGACACTCTAATTAAAAATACATGAATATTTATGAAAACATAGAATGTGTAACATCATAATAAATGAATCTACTTGAACATTAAACGGGGATATAGATTTTATTAATTAAAATATCAAAACACTTGATTCATGTGATGAATGTTTGAATAAATTTATCATAATTAAGGTTTGTACTCCTAGGAAAATATAGGTGACAATTATAAACCTAGAATATATAATATAACCATAAGCTGAGATAAACCAATTGAATGAATGTTTATATTTTTTCTCTTATTAATCATATTCTATTAGTTGAATATATAATGTTTGGATATAAAATGAATTTACCATCATTAGAAGCCAATGTTATCTTATTAAATGATATAAGGTATTGAATAACTGCACATAATTGACACAATAAAAAGGATTTCTCATGAGATATGAAATGATAAATTGGGTTTAAGTACCCTTAAATAATATCTTCATGTGTTCTGCAAAAATGATATGAACTAAAATATATATCTAAGTAATAAAAATATGATCTAAATTTTTCATAGATACATAGACCGAGATAGTATATTGAAATTTTTTGGGTACATGTTTTTTCTTTCTTTACCATATATTTTTTCCTAATCTATGATAGGGGAAATGTTTAGTGGTTATAAAAATAGGTTTTTTAGACGACAGATTATGGGTTTAAAACCTCACACAATTTTTTCCTTTTCCCTCTCTTTCCTATAATCCTATTTTTTACCAGGATTTGTAAGTTTTAATCATAAATATTGAAGGCTCAACATTTTAGTAGGATTACCTTTGTGGGTTTTCCACTTAACTAGATAAATTTATCTTTTATTTTGAAATTTAAGGCATTTAATTGAAATTAATGATGATGATATTTTTGGTTGAAAATATTTAGGAAAAAATTCTAAATGTTAATATCATACAACTTTGACCAAAATATTTTCTAGTCTATACCACAATGAGGGAAAAGTACACTCAATGTGGAAAAAGTTCCCAATTCTAGTATATATTTCCTGAAAGTTAATTTAACATAGTTAAAGGTCATTGTTTTTGGACTAATGGGAATGCATGGAAACCCTAATAGGTGGTTGGGAGAGATATTATCTTTATCACATTTTATATCATTAATAAAAATGATTTAAATCATAACATGAGTCATATAAATGAGGAAACCATGAAATCCTAATGGATATGTTAGGAAAACCGATAACCATATTCAAAATGATGGTTATATTACCATACCATTAAATAAGTATATTGATGATAAAAAAAACTATATTCAAATGATGAGGTCCACTATAATTTCATCAATGGTGTGTGGGGTTAGATAATATTATCCACTAAAAACAAAACATTTGTCTGGATAATTATATATGGACTAAATATTTGGTTCCTTTACCATCACTAAGTAGAGGGGTCCTTTGGGATTCAATATACTCATCACCAATAGACATGAATGTTTTTTGGACATTAAAATACATAAGGTAGAAGTTATATCACATGTGATGATAATATTTACAATTTAATTATAATTAACAGGTTCATGGTTGGCCAAGTTTGCGTCATTACAAAATGTTGGGTGGATGGAAATTAGATGTGGATTTGTGGTTGGGTCTAAGATAGATGGTTCTAAAATCTCTATATATCCTGTTAGAATAGGAATCAAGGAACATATAATTATAAGGATAAAATATGTTTTATATGGTTAGATTCAAATATATAAAGACACAACATGAACTGAGATAAAATAATATGGGATGAAGTTTGATGGTTAATAAATTTTTAGTTTTTTTTGAGGTAGGTGACCCAATCAACACTATGTATTCTATAATAAAAAAATTAAATCAATACAATGTTCTTAGTGATAATCTTAGAATAGGTAATACTTAGATAATAGGAACACTAAAGTGCTTTCATAATAGTGTTTGACCATGGATGGGAAACATAATGTGAACTACACTCAAACACCATGATGGGATAAGGGATTAATGAGAAAAAAAATTATATGGTCGGGTTCAAGATTTGGTGGTCATGATTTCACTATGTATCCTACTATTATAGGAATAAATCCCTACTTAATTTTTCTATATGGTATCAAAATTTCATTATAATACTGAATTAATAAAGGGAACTCCACGTGAAATGATGAATTCCCACATTCTACTATGGTAATAGGAAATGGATGAAGATGAAATTTTTAGTTGGTTATAGGGAATGTGACATGGAAATATCCATATATCCTATAAGAAAAATAATAAATTCAAACCTATTTCTTGGAAACTATCTCTGCACTAACATCACTTATATGAATGGAAAACATTTTCGAAATAGATGAGTTCCTAAGTGAGATATGGTAAAATAACGTATTGTGAATTTGAAGAGTCTTGTTTCTAAGGTAAAAAAGGTTCCATCCCAATATTAGAAACTTATAAGGACCCAAATGAATCCATAATTCAAATCACTTTAATTTAGTGTAAGGTTTTGGTGAATTATATTTGTACAATTACATGAGTATGAAACTATGACATCATTTTATTTTCAATAATAATAGCAATAAATCCAAAATTAGTTCATAGATATGGGGTATTTGTTTCATATTATAGGATTATGAATGGGAAAACCACAGTATAAGAACATTGGGATGGGTCTAACTTTCATTAATGGGAACCAAGTTTTATGAACATACCTCTCTTGGATGTTTAAGGGTTATTTGAGATAGAACTTCATTTCATGCAGTTTAAAATCTCGTGATAGAAAAATATTCTATGTAGCTTAAATTAAAGAAGCAAGGAATTTAGGAAAAGGTTTTTGTACATATCATGCTAATATATATTGGGAGGAATGGTTATACCATAATATTTAGTCCTTAACGGAAACCCGAAATTAATTGGTGAAGTCTCACCTAGCCGAAAATATGGGACTTTTATAGGGATAGAATTTATTTCTAGGTATAAGATATTTTATATGGACGTCACTACATATCCTACTATTAGTGTAATCAAAATAGATATACTTTTCAAGTGTAGGGATGATTTTTTCATCCTAATGTAGGATTTTGGATGGTAAAAACATACACTTGGTGTTCTTTTATGGTTTAGGATCTCAAGAAAAAAGTTATGTAATATGAAACATAATTATTCAAGTAGTTTATTAGTCATGTGGAATGTAAATTCAAGTCCTTCAGTTTAAAATCATGTGACATAGATGATAATTACATGAAATTTATGTTATCAAGATAAGGACCTGTATGTCTTATAGTTTATGTTCATATGACTAGATCTTTTTCTAACTAGTTTTATGAAAAATATAATAGAAGGTCTTTCCATGTTATGTTATTTATTTTCAATAAACACAGCATTGGTGGTAGGAGTGATATTTTCTACATTAATTGCTATCATGAAATAATGTCCATTGAATAGACCATGGGTACGAAATAAGGTCCTTTTAATTTATTTCAAAGATTTAGGGGTTTAATTCCATATATCATTCATATTCAGGAGGCCTATTCCAATTCCCATTGGATGAATGAGTAAATAAAGGACATCTTATTGAAATCTCATGTGACACAATTCTGATATAATTTTAGTTTTTATAATGTTCATAAAATTTTCAAAGCTATTTATTCCATCTCAACATTATAGAACTAATACTATTCATTTTTTAACATATAATAAAAAATGACAAAGAAAAGTGATGTAATCTAAAGTTAAATGGTAATTACAAACTTATTCCATTGTAATAAATAGTATGGGGTTGCATGTATTTAAGTACAAGTGATGGTTAAATAAGACAACAAAACATGTATGATTTTTTCTAGACATGAATATTTTCTTTTTTAAACCATTTTCAATATAATATTGGATAATGTATTATCAAAGGCTTGTATATGTTAATTAATAGCTACGCAATAATGGTATGGATTATTTTACTAATTATTATACTCTTGGTATAGTTCCTTCAGCCCATAGGAACATATGTTGATATTATTTTTTATATCAGGATTGAATGAGGGAATTTTAATATGGCATTTATATTGGATTTGATCAATTCATATGTGGGAAATAATATAAAAAATCAATCATTATATATCATAACTCATAAAAATTAAATTGATTTCATAAACATTTCAACAATTAATCTTGGGATAACCCATAATAAAATAAATAGGATTCATAAAAATATCTTCATTATAATCATAAAACATACAGATAAATAATAAAGATGGTATACATGGATCATATCCCTAGTAAATCATATTTCACATCAAGTGAATTTATTCAAAATAATAATGAATTTAAAATATGATTTAGAATATTTTGTGAGGAAAATACACTTTTCATTTTGAAATCACTTTTTTAAAATCAAAAAATCCAAAATATCTTTTAAAAACATTTATTTTAAAAATAACCCTGGAAAATTGAAAAGGAATATTGAAATCATTGATTGGTCATCATGGAAGAAATTTTTTTTTCATGAAATGTGTGTAAAAATAATGATTCCTTTCACATTTTAAATAAAAAGTAAAAAGTTGCACACTTGGAAAACACTAATATGATTCCATATAAACCTTCTTGTAAAAATTAAAACATGGTTTAAAATTAATTTAATCAATCATAGGGTAATAAGAAAATATTCTTGATTTTTAATAAATCATGGACATGGTAGAAAAAGTATATTCAAATGAATAGAAAATTAAAGTTGTTTTTCCTTAAAAATGTTATTTCGATATCTTGAGTACTAAAATTGAGGAAATTAAAATTAAAAAAACATAATCTCAAAAAATTTCATTATTATAGGAATATTCATGATATTATTGATATTTAGATGGTGAAAGATCATCATTGAAAACATAATCCTAAATAATTTCAATAAACAATGATATTGTAACAGAAATCTCTTACCTCAAGTTTGAATTGCATCGAAAGAACTCTAACCTCATCCACCTAGGTTGGACTCATATAGATCCATTGTTGAGGACCCTAGAAATGGTATTTTAAAAAAACTAGATCCTTTAATTAAGGTATATGTACGTTTAGAGAAGAATTTTTTAGGGTTTAGTCAATCTATATTGATCCAATTTGTGTAATGAAGATTAAGGTGGTGTGTACTTTTATAAGTGGGGGAGAGGAAACACATTGAATTTCATAAAATATTAAAAAAATAATAATGTCATACTATGTAAAAATGATTATAAATGGATATAGGTTTAATGGAGGGGTATTATGAGGTCTAAATATGGATAATAAATATTATTTAGACAACTTTATTTGGAAAACATATCCTTATCTCTTGGTTTAACCCATGCGAAACCCATTCTAACCTTAATCATGGTGAAATTTTTTTAATATTCTTTATATTCATTATAAAAAAAATTAATTTGGCCCCATTAAAAAATTTATACATTTTGATTCCAAATATCTAATATATATTATGAAATCAATTCATTGAAGAGATATAATTTAACATTAAATTAAACTCATAAAATGTTATGAAAATATTATTTCAATACAAATGTTTTATTATCTATAAAATGTTTTTAGACCAAAATATAACATAAAATTATAAGTCATCATGATAATTGGATAAAAAATAATATAAATGAACTAATTTTACTTTTAAAACAAATATAAAACAAAATGTAACTATAATAATTCTTTAAATGAAAATGGAACTTTCAATAAAAATCAGTATTCCTCACTATTCTTTGAAAATAAATATTTTTATAAAATTATTAATACTTAACTTTATGATAATTTATAAATGATGAATAAAAAAATTAATTTCAATTGGTCACCTATATTATCAAAAACATGAAAAATTGTTTGTATTATTTTTTCACAAAAAGAAATAAAATTCATTTTTGGGGAAAAATTTATTTTTGAAGTATATAAATACTTTACTAAAAATTTGGTATATATATATAAATTTATTCTCTTAATCTAAAACCTTTATAAATATTTTTAAAAATTTGGGTTTTCTTGTTCATCTCACTAATTTAATAGGTAGTCTATAATGATATAATATTATATGGTTTATTTGGAATATAGTTTGTGTGTAACACAAGATATTGAAGAAATTAAATTTATTTTTACATAAATATATCATAATATATAAATTATCTATGCATATTATCAAAAAATGAGTATTTTTAAGTTTAAAATAATTTATTGGGTTGTTTAATGAAGTTTGATGGAATTTTTTGACACTTCTTGGTAAATCTCATGCAATCAATCAACATAGATGAATAGAAATATAAAAGTCCTCTAATTTTGTGGAAGATATTAAAACCTGAAATATGATACCCATTGGAAATAGTGAAAAATTTATTCATAATATTAAGGATCTGTACATCTATATATAATCCCATTAGATCCTTGTTTATAGAGGAATTTCATAGAATTAAATACATTATAATGAATTAAATTGGTTTCCCATAAATAGATTGTATCCTTCCAAGTTTGATAAAAACATGAAATATCCATTATAATGATATTCCACTATTTAGAACATCCATCCAACTATAATGTGATTAATAAATTGATCAGACACTATTTGACTAGTGATGGAATTGAATTCATTGATTTCCACAATATCACTATTGATTAATTATGATTCCACTATGTGGTATGTAATGTGTATCACTATCTCGTATTTATCTAGGTTTGTTATGGATATAAATAAATTTTAAAATACATCATATTTAGAATTATGTGAGAACAAATGTGAGAAAACACAAGTTATAAATGAAATTGGGTAATACTATTCCGTACATAGTCAATGAGGGGTATCCATTCTTCTTCCTTGATGGAAAATCCTTCAGTACTTTTCATGAATCCTATCTTATAATATAACATAATATTTAATTATGAAATTGGTATCTATAGATTAAATTAGAAACCTATAATTATGGCATGATATTCAATCTCATTTTTGGATCATCCTTGTAAGACGAGGATTGAATATGGTTAGACTACCTTTTAGAGGAAAAAAAAAATCCCCAAAACAACCATGTTGATTCTATGATATTCGATCATTCTCCTAGATAGTGTTTGAGAAGGATCATTGAAAAAAATTTCCCATATTTTTTAAGTCTCATTTATTGAAATAAAATATTTTTTTTTTCAGATTTCCATTTCCAATGGTATTATTTAGGGAAGTTTTCAATATATGAAAAATATCATGTGATTATTCCTTGATTTCCTTTTCAAATATGAATAGAATGCCCAACATACATAGGATGAATTACATTATCCCTATACATTTACTGAATATATGTTTAGAAAGTTTTCATTTACATAGATTTATAAAATGAATATAGTGGAATTAATGATGCTATAGATATTTCAAAAGTTTATGATCTTTAGAGATTAGTGCATAACAAATTCATCTCAATATTGGTGTTTTATGTTTCAAATTCAGTATTGTTATATTAAGGTGTAATGTTTATTCTCCTTTACCACATCATTATTAAATGAAAGGATATAATAAAAGGTTCACTTCATGGTTTCCACATCGAAGATGAGAGGTTTTCCTTATATTGGTGGAATCAATATTGGATGATACTGAGGATACTTCTTAGGGTCATCGAAGTCCTTCGTGATGTCTCCATCCCACTGATAAGTTACCCATTTATTCTATTTATTCATGAATGGTAAATATTTACTAATTACATTTGAAATTAATTTCATAATGTAGGAAATAAATCCTTTGAGTTATTTAAAATTCCAATGGTTTTGAGGGGGTATAACATCAAGTATTTATTTGATCATATCAGGGTCTACTTGAATGTCATGGTAGCATACCATAAAATCCAACGAATTTTCCATATTTCCCAAATGGAAATATTCATTGGATTAATTTTCAAGATATATTGTCATAATATTATATACACTTCATTAAGGTCTCGGAAATGAAAATAATGATGGTGGGATTTTATTACTTTGTTATTGACATTACATTTCACTATTTCCACTGTAAAGGGAAATAAAAATATATCCCATGGCTTGATTATAAGTTTAATTTCATTAATCAAATTAAATAATTTCACACAGTATAAATATACACATTGGGGTTCCTTGAAGGGAGTTTATTCATTATCCTCATGGGATATTTGAATATAATTGCTACTAGAATGCCCATCAATGAATGAGAACACATGAAAACCAGTGCTCACATCAATCAAAAACTCCTAGATTTGGACTAGAAAATTTTCCTTTAGATAGTGGAAGTTTAAAACCATTATGTCCATGAAGAATTTTATTTTCCAATTATAATTATTTTTTGGGAAAATGTGAATAATTTATATTGGGTATTGAACATTCGAGGTAATGTTAGAGTTTACCAGTTTATTAACATCAACTTACTTAATGTCGGAATTTGTAGATTCATTCTTATTATGATGTGTTTATAACAGTGTTGGTCATCTGGTAAACCAAAATTATGATTTGTAACTTGAGAATTTAATATGGTCTTCTCTAAGTAATTTCATGTGAACACATCTCATTGGTTCTTAAGGAATGACATATATTCTTCTTACGATTTGGGAGTCATGTATGTACTAATTAGTTTTAGTCATGTTTCTTATTCAGTACCCAAATTAACCTATTAGTGTTCATAGAATGTGGTAGAATCAATCTCTTAAAAGGATCATGTATCATCCCTAATATCTTCATATTTTTCAGCATTGAGAGTGTTACATATACCAATCAATTGATAATACATATGAGTTCCTTCATTCCCATTTGGATAAAACCAATTTGGAGAGTGTGAGAGTTGATATGACATATCTAACACTATATAAAGGGAGGAAAGTTTACCTAAAATTCATGTTCTCATTTTAGGGTTTGTATCCTATAAATCAATGATATATGACTTTTTTATCAAATGTGATTCAATCTTGTATCCAAGTATATACACTAAAAATACATATTTATTTTCATAGGCTACATGGGATTTTATTCCTATGTTAATAATTATTTATCAATGTATGTGTATTAATTCACATTTTAGGAGACCAATGTGATCAAAGGGTCCTTCAAATTTGGTGACACTAGTTTTTGGATTCCTAAATATAGAATTATTTCTCTAATTCTGTTAATGGGAAACACAAAATCATATTGAGTCGACTCCATGGATTTAGGGGATAAACATCCATAAAATTAGGGGAAACATTATATGTGGAATAATTCACTAATGGTTATTTCTACTATATTTTATAATGTAATAAATCAATGTATTAGTATTAAGAAGACTAAAAAATATGATATATCACTATATAGTACCCATATATAACCTTAAACAAAGAACTACATGAATTTATTGTATGAAAAGGGATATATTACATTCATATACAATGAAGACCTTCCTAAACAAGAATTGAAAGTCATATACTAGAATACCATAATGAATTTATAGTTAGATATGGGATCTCGATGTATGGTCCATAACTTTATCCTCCCAAGTAACCTCTTCTCGATCATTTATTATTATTGGATCATCACGTTGAAAGAATAAAATTCAGATTCACTATAGAGAAAAAACTAATGGTGTATATTAGGATTAGGTAGATTTTGAATCCATTATTAAATAAAGTCAGATAAATATTGACATCATTGTAACCAAATATAACACTGTGGTTTTTTTATTATTTTTTAAAAGAAATGAAATTTATTTGATAGATTGGGTTATACACAACATGAATTATATCTTTCATTACACGCCATAGTGAGTTTTAACAAACAAAGAAATACTAATAATAATATTATTTAAATAATAACTTTATAACATAATGTTAAATTCAGTGATATCCATTTTAACAAATAATTTCTAAACATTAAGTGAGGTGTTTTATTCAAGGAAAACAAATTGACAAAAAAACACTTAATTTTTACACAAGTATTTATATGCTTCGAATATACTATTTTCTAAAAAAATGATATTTATTTATTTTGTAAAAACTAATGAAATTAATTTTGAAAATTTCAAAAAATAGAATTGATAAAATGGACATTATGTTTTAAAATAAATAATAAAAAATATTTTTTTGATTTTTTGTGATTTTTTTGAAAACATCAATTTTTCAATGATTGTGAAAAAACTGGTTTTTATTGAAAACTATCTTTTCATTTGAAGAATTTATTAGTTTTTTTTTGTTTTAAAATGTGTTTAAAAATAAAATTACCACTATTATATATAAATTATTCCACATTATTTCATTTGAACATTTTCATATTGAATTTTGTTATAAAAATGTTATAAAATTGTGAACACTTTCTCTTTGAAAACTCACTTACCCATTATGTTTATAAGATTAATTTTATAATAAAATTTTACAAATATGTGAATTTTATTTGGAAAAATGGATTCCATATTTATAATAAGAATAATTAATATTATATAATAATTTCAAATTAATATTCTTATCTTAATTATTTATAAAAAATAGTAGTTTTTTTACCCAAGATAAGGTAGAACTATGTTTATCGGGGGTAAAAACTAATAAAATAAGGGTTAATAATTACCAAATACATTTAAAACAACATTTTTAAAGATTTATTTAGACCCTATATCATTTAGGTTAGATAATATACAATTATTTATCATTTTGGCATGTGAAAAATGTGGGTACACCATTTTTCATTAAAAATTTACAAGTTTGGCACTCAACTATATTATAAAAGGCCACCCCTATCCTCTCGTATTAATAATTACAAAACCATTTGATTCATCAAATAACTTCCAAAAATATTTCCTTAATTATGTCGTATCATCTTAGAATAACTATTTTTCCCTAAATCTCTCTTAGGATGGATTTTAGTGAAAAATGAAGGAGGATACTTGAAGAAGATGTAATATTCATCAACGAGAATTTATATTTTATTTATTCCACCATATACATAAATTATTTTTATATAATAATGATATAATAAAAATAGTTTCTTTAATATAATGAGATTTTTTTATATCTACATTAACTACATATATCTTCACTTCTACCAAATTTGATATGAAATCATTATTTGTGTGTACGACAGACCACTTCCTCAGGAACCAATGTTATTTTTTTCATCACCACCTCTCAAGGATGGATATAATTATGAATTAAATGTTTATATATTATATTTATGAAACTATTATACTTACGTAAAAATTATATCACATATATGTTCTTAATTTATTTTGTATGGGAATATGATAACATTGCTCGTGTGTACGACAGCCTGACCCCTTGCAAGGCGATGTTATTCGTTTACGCTTTATTTAACGACACAAAGTTTTTCAATGAAATTAACTTATTATAAATATGTCATAAAATCACATGAATACACAACATAATGAAATACTAATTTCTATATAACATTAATGCATAATTTTGTCGCTTCTGTATTGGGAATTTTGAAAATCTGACATACATGGTTGTGTTGAAGATGATTTTTGGAGTCTAATAAATCAAAAATATTTTTTGGTGACTAGAAACCTACCCTTATTAATAGTAACATACCATTATTAATAGTGATATACACTAATTAATAGTAACCTTAACTATGATAGTATAAAAATAATATTCAAGTGAATGTATGATGTACCTATATTTTAGAATAATTAAACGAATGTTTTAAAATTGGGGTTTTAATAATAAATTATGATTTAAATTATATATTAAATTAATCATATTTAGAAAATTATTTTTGAAAAAATGGACTTCATTTTTAGATTCTACTTGTTGAAAAATGGTTGGGGTGAAATTTTGTGATTTTTCTGAAATACTTGACTTTTTGATGAAGAGTGAAATACCGTAATTTACAAAAATAAGCTTAATAACTTAATTATAGAGTCATGTGTGATGTTTTGATGATGTAATCCCATTTTTTTGGGAATAAATTATAAAATTAATATTCTTGGTCATCGAAGACTCACTATTCCTTGTCTTGTGGAGAAATAATAAACTAATGAATTTTATATTTAGAAAACCCCTCTCCCCTCCACTATAAATACCACCATTCTAACCCTCATTTCCTCACAGCTATCAAGCATGAAGCATGGTATAAAATCTCCCCAAAAATCCTCTATAGCTCCTCCCCCAAGTCCAAAAGCTTCTGGTATAATCAAAAGACCAATCTTATTCCCCTTAAAAATGATCTCAAGAGGAGGATTCAAGAGGTAATTTCTATCCATCTTCTCCTTTAATTCCATTTCAATTTACAGTTCGTTTCTTATTCTCTCCATGCCTATCTTTGTAGAAATAGTATTTTAACTCTAATATCATAAATATACTTGAATTATATGATTCTAATGGGATATTATATCATCAAACCCCATTTCTCATCTTTTTTTTTATTTTAAAAAATAAAATTTTGTACTTGAGGTGTTAATATATCACCTTCAAGAACAACATGTTTTCTTTTTCCATTTCTACCTTCAGATCTGGTTATGAAACCATTTTTATGGTTTAACCAGAATATTTTATATGTATTATGTCCTACATAATATTCTGTAACTAACTTATGTTCATATTACTAAATTATTAATCAAAACAAGTTCATTGTAGTCGAAAAACCGCCCAAATTAACCCAAATAATCATCATTTAATTTTTATCTAATGATTAATCCACATGGTATATAATATAACTCATTATAAGATCATTTTAAATTATTTAATTTAATTAATAAAATGAAATATCAGTTCTATATGTTCACCCATGTTCTACATGTACTTCAATTTATGAATACAAGTGAACCACCCAAGAAAAACCATAAAAACGAACATCCCCAAACAATGTTTTTAAACTCTATAATTCATCCAAAGGAACATAAAATGAAATAATGAAACCAGAATTAACCCTATTCATGTATCAAAGGTTTTTTAAATTATAATTAATTAATATAATATCATTATACAGAACATTAAAGGAAATGAAGCGTTCAGATACAAGGTAAAGGGAAATTCTCGAACCTAACTTTCATCCTTAGGGTTCTCCCTCTTCCACTTTTTTTTGGATATGGTTACACCTTAATAATATTTTTTCATCATTGTATTTACATTTCTGGGATATACATGTTTGTTACTGGTATTTATGAAAAACAAATTTTTTCCAAAAGAACTCTTCTTTCAAGAACAGAACTTTTACTTCTCATTCAAGATTGATGGTTCTTGTAACATATATGTTATTGCCTCTTTCTTTTGGGAAACATATGTTTCGAATGTGTTATCTTGAGGTGAAACACATTACTTTTCATGGGTTTGTTATGTTCATTCAGGTTATATGTTCATTATGTCATGCATGATAAATGATAACGTTTTGATGTGAGGGGTGCGACCGGAATTATATAGCACAATATGAATGTTTAAATGTGACGGGTGCACCTGGAATTATAAAGCCCTGCAATGCATTGGGTAAAGTGATGAATCTCATGAGTAAATGTGAAATTATGTGGACAAGATGCTAGCTTTGTTCACAATTATGTGTGGTAGTTAACCACTATGACATGATGTTTTATTTTTATGCATATCACACTTCTAGTATTTTATTTACACTTCCTCTCATGTTCATTATATTTTTCCCATGTTATGATTATGCTCAACCCATTCCATATTGTTCTTATATATCCTTTTACTGGGATTTTATCTCACTCCTTTTTTGATGTATATCCTCAAGTTACTTGTAGCGACTCGGGTTTTGACACCGTCAGACTTCGGAATATTCCTATGAATAAATCCATATCTAGGCTTGAAAACGATGTGTGATTCCGAGACCCGATGTGCCCAGAATTAATTTTAATAAAATATTAAGTATTTTTATAATATTCACAAGGCAGGGGTGCGTTATATCCTAAATGGTAGCTCAGAATTGGAATCTGAGGGAATATTTGCGTTCGGAGCATGCCGTTCACCCTAGGCAGGGTGTAAACTCTGTGAGCGCGGACCTGCTCTGAGAAAAACCACTACGGTAATTTTTAGTAAATTAATGGAAAAGTTAATTTAGGAGTAATGGCTCGAATAACTCCTTAAAAGAGTCTTAGATCACAATTCCAAGTCCACCGTTGCATTCAGAACAAACACGTTTACCCAAGAGATGACCTAATCTCCTCTGTGTCGAGAGGTCTGGTCAGTGGTGTTAATTTAAATGATGTTTTTTTAAATAAAATAAAATAACAAACCTCATATTTCACCACCCTTCTCCCCCACCTTCTACGAATAGGAGGAAATGACACCCAGCCCTCCCTAGTCCATTCTTCGCTGAATTGAGCCGCAACCGTCCGTTTGCTATGCCGATCATTAGCGGATCGAGATTCAGGGCATCGAGGGCGTCGTTATACACCTGAAGCTTCGACATTTCTCCCGCGAGGTAGGCGGTATGAGTTTTAAAATACTAGACCCCGTTTATGTGTTTTTTTCTTCAAATAGTCATTAGGGTTGTATAGTTTGGGTCCCGAGGTTTCTGAAACATGTTTTAGATCTGATTTTGGAGCACTGGGGTGCTCCCAGGGGTTCCTGGAAGTTTTCCTGCCAAAACCAGGATTCTGGTGGCGGCCATGGTAGTATCCAGCAAGGGCGGTGGTGGTGCAGTAGAATATGGCAGGCGGTGTGGCAGCGCGACAGTCCGGCAAGGTCAGCACGGCAGTCCCATCAGTTTTCTGGTGAGCCAGCGGTGGTCCGGCCAGAATATTCTAGGAGCTCTTTAAACCACCGTAAAATGCATCGAGGGAGTCCAAATCATGAGATGTTTGCAGAAATGGGTCCCTTGTCTCGAGAAGAACCTTTTGGGTTTACACTGTAAATTTTATGAGTTGGGTTTGTGGCCCGGGGCTATGAAACGTTGAAGTAATAATAATATGTTATTATTATTCAGCTTCAACCCACCATAACTCCTACACGAAGTGTCCAAATGACGTTCCATCAGTGGCGCTAAGACCCTAATGGTACAAAGAACATTTCTAGATAGTTTCTAGGTGTTGGTACCGAGAATATGGTGTGGGCCCCATGAGGTTGGGTTCCGGCGTTTACTGAAAAACATGAATTTTTCACCGGGTGTCCGTTTTAGACGATTGAGTAGTCGATTCCGTGTGTTTTTTCAAGGGGATCACAACGCTGTGATCCTCTTGAAGAGTTTTGGGATCATATTTTTGTCCCTACATGGGTTGTCTTTGGCGAGTAGTACCTTTTTCAACGGGTGTCCTTTTTGGATGATCGAGTAGTTGATCCCGTGTGTTTTTTCGATGCTATTGCAGTGGTATGATCCGCTTAATGAGTTTCGGGATCCCAGTTTTGGACCCACATGGGATTGCTATGGTAAATAGTGCCTTTTTCACTAGTTGTCTATTTCTAGAATGTAGACAAAATATCATGCATGTTTTGCCTCTTGGATCTCGATGGTGGCCTCTTTATCGGCCATGTAGATGTGTAGTGTGGCGTTTTGGCAGGTCACTCGGGTTAGAGACGTTTGGACCAGCAGTGGTTGAGGGTACTCCCATAGTTCATTCCAACGAGGGTTCATGTGGCATCAAAACTTTTAGTATAGGTTTTTGATCCTCTTGATGTGATGTTTAATTTATTAGAGTTGTAGCATCCCTCCCGTGGGCCCAGAGTGGGATCCTCTAGCATTATTTTCCTATATCAGGTTCTTGGTATCGTTATGACCGCTTATCCACAGGCAGAGATCCCTTATCTAGCTAGTCAACTTCATACGGTTTGTTGCATCATCGGGAATATGACCCACTATGTAGTGGGACATGCTCTGTAGGGTTGTGGCGTCGTCAGGTATACGATCCCCTACTCAGCATGAGGATTATATTAGGGTTGCGGTATCATTGGTTATATTATCCCCTGCTCAGTGCATGGTGTCTGTAGGGATGCGACATCGTCAGTTTGATGCCATACAGCGTGAGATGTACCTGATAGGGTTACGGTATCGTCGTGACCATTGAGACATGGGTGAAAATCCTCTATCTGAGTGATGTGTTTCTGTCGAGCACCAGATTGGGTTGTGGTATCAACTAGTGGATCTTGGGAGTGATCCCCTATCTATGAGCTCTACGAATGCCATATCAGGTTGTGGTATCCCCCAGTGGACCCTGGGAGTGATCCCCTATCTGTGAGATCTTCGCATACCAGTGTTAGTTCAGGCATCCCCTAACAGACCCTAGGAGTGACCCTCTATCCAAGGTGTGTTTTGTTCTTGCTGTTTTAGCATGGTTTTATTAGAGATGATATCCATCGAGTGTGATCTCTTGGGTGAGCATCGAAGATGTTTGTGTGGGACCCGATGGTGTGTATCTCTCAGACGGGTGTCATCTGGGATAACAGTGATCACGAGGTGTGATCTCCTAGTTGTGAACTATTGCTGGTGATGAGGTTGGTATCTCATGTTGCCTGGTGCATGAGTTGAGTATATCTGGATGTTCAAGGTGTATGTATGGGAATACACCTGGTTTGAGCTGACTAGTTGTGTTTAGCAGAGGATGGCACGAGATGTAGTTTCTCTCTCATCTGGGTTCCCTTGGGTTGGGATTAGCGAACTGTTTCCTTTCAGTTCCTCTCTTTGTATTTGGTTTTCTGGGTACCTAATAAGTGTTTTTATACTCACCCATGCACAGGCTTTTCCTGCACGTATTTGTGTCATGTGCAGACCACAGGACTTTCAACGGGTTTCAGGAGGACCCAAAGCAGGCAGACATGAAAGGGTTTGACTGGGGAATTTATGAGAGCTGTACTGTGGAGCTTTCTGGCATGTGTTTTTTGGCAATGTTTTCCCCTTCTTCCAAGCTGGTTGGACGCCTTTGTCATTTTCTTTTGGTGGGCACTATTTATCCCTTTTTTACTTCTGTTGCACTCTGGTTTGGGATAGTTGTGTGCATGCATTTTCATTTCAGTTTTATATATCTTTGCAATGTTTCATGGAGGTGTATGTGGGTGCTTATGTACAGGTACCATAGGCCAATGCCTCCCTTGTGTGTGATAGCCTACTCGACGCTAGACGCTAGGCCTTGGCCTATTGGAGGTGGGCTTGGGGAGTCGCGACATGAGCCCCGTTGGGCCAGGTCATGACAGAGTGGTATCAGAGGAGGTTCCACCTTTGGCATTTAGAGTGTAGCTGGTGTAGCTGTGAGATAGGTTTGTATCACATAGCGGCAGTGTCAAGATATTCCGAGTTCAGATTTCTGGCCAGGGACTCATTTGATTGTGCGACGACTGACGAATCCATTCACAAGGACTCTGATAACCTACCTTTCGACTTGGGAAATTTGGACACTAGTCACAGAGACATAACGGTACATGCATCATATAGGACTGGGTTTTTGGGTTTCCCTTGTTCTTCTTGAGTCAGCTCTCTAGATATACTCTTTAACTATGGAGTGTCTTTATTGTATTTCAGGTTTCCTCCACGACAACAACCAATGATGGTTCCGTATAGGGATTGTTGTGATGATCTACCCCGTGTAGATGTTGTAGACCCGGGTGTAGGTTCTGAGGCTGAACCTCTAGGTGGTCCATTAGTTGAGCCACCACCTGTCGAGCATCTGGTTTTTCCAATAGTGCAAGATGAGGTTGTACACAGGCTGAGTGCACTGCACGAGTTCCAGAGGCATCGAACTCTATGGTTTTGGGGTGATCCAGACCCTTAGTCTGTTAATTACTGCCTCGAAGTAGTCACCCGAGTTTTCCACCTAGTGAGGACACCCCCAGATTAGATGGTGGTCATAACAGTGAGCCTTCTGCATGGTTCAGCCAGGTGATGGTTGAGTTTGGTGATGTAGTCCCATGATGAGGAGACGCTCATGTGGGCAGAGTTTGAGTTGCTCTTCAGGGAATATTTCTATCCGGTGATGCTGAGGTCAGTGCGGATCTAGAAGATTCTGCAGCTTCGATAGGAGGGAATGACTCTGACTGAGTACTCAGAGAGGTTTACAAACCGATCGCGCAACTCCCTAGATATGGTTTGAGACCCGTTATTTAGGGCTCAAACCTTCCAGCAAGGCCTAGGTAGAGACATCTGGGAAGGTGTAGTTTCATTGTGTCTGCCCACCTATACCAGAGTGCTAGAGTGGGCCATAGTGGTGGAGAGATTTCTGGAAGAGGAGAACATTCCTGTTAGTTTGGGGAACGTGAGAGATGAGACTTCATTAGTCAGATTGGCATCTGGTAGCCGGCAAAAGACTCAGGGTCTCAGTTGTGGGCGATGTTTTATGAGGCGACCCTAGGATGGAGGATTTGAGGATTAGGGCTCGCTTGCTAGTTTTGGTCAGCAGTAAGAGAGGCAATGTTATGCTTGAGATGGTCAGGGAAATCATGGTAAAGACTATTTGACCAGTCGTACTACTGAGAGGGAGCCGGTTGACAGACCACTTTGGCAGAGGCAGCATCTCGAGAATGGAGTTCTGTAGGGCGGTGAACGTGGAAACAGAGCTAGTGCAGCAGCAGAAGGTGGTAGGTAGTATCAGTTACCACCACCCCCACCCCCTGGTGGTCCACGCCTAGCTTAGGGAGCTGGTGGCCGAAGTAGAGATCAGATGCATGCCCTAGAGGCTGTTAACCTAGTGGCTCCGTGGATGGATAGAGTTATGCCTTGTGTCCTTTTTACTTTCTGTTGTCGTTTGATAGAAACTGTTTAGCGGTACACATCAATTTTTTGTTGCTTGCATGAGTTTTGTTCATGGAATTGTTAAGACCCAGTGTTAGTGTTGTTTGGAATGCATCGAATGGGTGAATAAGAAGGATCCTTCCCCCACCAAGATACGTTTTTGTGATGTGATTAAAACCATGCGGGTGAGTTAGTGCCACCCAAAGTGGATAGTGGTATTGTGTGGTGGATGAGTCCCTCTGACTTGTCTGTTCGGGCATGGGTGATTGTTGGTGAACTCACTTGTGTGCAAGACCTAGTTGAGAGTCCAGTCACTTTCCTTGTGCTTATGGATTTTTGGGATTGAAAAGTTATACGGTGGGGAGGAGGTAGAGACTCAGGTTTTGACCATGTCAGTCATTGGAATATTCCTTTGAATAAATCTAGAGTTAGGCGCAAAGATGACGTGTGATTCCGAGGCTTGATGTGCCCGAAATTAATTTTATAAAAATATTAAGTATTTTTATACTATGAAAGTGGAGGGGGTGTGTTATCTCTTGAACGGTAGCTCAGAATATGAATCTGAGGGCACAGTTGCATCGGTTGCATGCCGTTTACCTTAGCCGGGGTGTAAACATTGAGGGTGCGAGCCTGCTGTGAGAAAATCCTCTGGGGGCATTTTCATAACTAAATAGAAAAGTAAATTTCAGAGTGGTGGCTCGAATAACTCATGAACTGAGTCTCAAATTGAAATTTTGAGTCCACCTTTGCATTCAGAATGGTGTGTTTACTATAGGGGTGACCTAATTACCTCCGAGTCGGGAGGTCTGGTCTGGGGTGTTAATTTAAATGATGTTTTTTTAAATATAAAAAATAAGAAACCTCATATTACCCCACCCTTCTCCCCCACCTTCTACATGTAGGAGGAACTGAAACGCACCGCTCCCTCCACCATTCTTCACTGAATCAATCTGTAACCGTCTGTTTTCTGTGACGATCGTCAGAGGATCAAGCTTCAGGGCGTCGCGGGAGTCGTTCTGCACTTGAAGCTTCTGCGTTTCTCCTTCGAGGTAGGCGGTTTGAGTTTTAAAATCCCGGACCATGTATATGTGTTTTTTTCTTCAAATTGACATAAGGTTTTCATAGTTTGGGTCCCGAGGTTTCCAAAACATGTTTCAAATATGATTTTGGAGCACCGGGGTGCTTTCGGAAGTTTTTCGGTGGAAAACACGGATTCCAGCGGTGGCCATAGCGGAATCCAGTGAGGGCGGTGGTGGCACAGCGGTGGCGTGGCAGCGGCGCATAAGAATATGGTAGGTGGGGTAGCGGCGCGGCAGTCTGGAAAGGTCGGCGTGGGGGTCCGGTCATTTTTCCGGCGAGCCCGCGGTGGTCCGGTCAGAATATTCCAGGAACTTTTTAAACCTTTGTTAAATGCATGTCGGGAATCCAAATGGAAAGTCGTTTGCAAACACGTGTTCCTTGCATCGAGATCGAACATTTGGGTTTTCTCTGGCAATTTTATGAGTTGGTTTCAGGGCTCGGGGCTACGAAACATTGAAATAATAATAATATTTTATTATTATTCAGCTTCGACCCACCATAACTATTGTACGAAGTATCCAAATGACGTGTCGTCAGTGGCGCTCAGACCATGATGGTAAAAAAAACTTTTCGATCTAGTTTCTGGGTGTTGGGACAGAGAAAAGGGTGTGGGCCCCATGAGGTTTTGTTTCGGTGTTTACGGAGAAACGTGACCTTTTCACCGGGTGTCTGTTTTGGACGATCGAGTAGTCGATCCCGTGTGTTTTTCCGAGGGGATTGCAACAGTGTGATCCACATAAGGAGTTTTGTGATCGTAGTGTGGGCCCCATACTTTCTGGCTCTAGTGAATAATAAATTTTTCAATGGGAGTCCATTTTGGACGATCGAGTAGTCAATCCTGTGTGTCTTTCCGAGGGGATCGTAATGGTATGATCTGCCAGATAAGTTTCAAGATTGTAGGATGGGACCCACATGGGCTATCTAGGGTTAACAGTTCCTTTTTCACCGGTTGTCCATTTCAGGCGAGTAGATAGCCAATCCTGCGTGTTTTTCCACATGGATCGTGATGGTGGAATCAATATCGGCCTTAGAGGTGTACGGTGTGGCATTGTGGTAGGTCACTTGGGTTTGCAACGTTTGGACCACCAGTGGTTGAGGGCACTCCCATGGTTCGTTCCTACGAGAGTTCGTGTGGCATCACAACATTAGTATAGGTTTTTGATCCTCTCAATGGGATGTTTAATTTGTCAGAGTTTTGGTATCCCTTTGGTGGGCCCATAATGGTGAGACTTATCCATAGAATCCACCACCCACACTTCACTATTCTAATTTAATGAAGTTTGGGAATTATACTAACATGTTACCAAATTCAAGGGTTTAGAAAAAATATCTACATCAACAAACTTTTAATCCAAGTGACAAGAGAAACTTTAATGTGATATCCACTTCTAAGAATGGGTCTGATAATGATATGGTAAAAAGAATACATAAAATCCAATCTAGAAAAAATAAAGCCTTATATGAGTCTATATTTACCCATTATTTTATATCCAAATAATTTTATAAGTCAATCCTGATGATAACCAAATTATTAGAGGTATAATTAGTAATGAAAACCACTAATGTTATGAGGATCACCTCTCGATTATATGATTACCCTTTGGTAATCATTTGTGGGAATATTCTTCTTGAAAATATTATCATTCTTCATTTGGTTGAATTTTATGTTATCTTGGGAATTTATTTTATTTTTCAACACAAATACCACATCAATTTCTAAGTAAGGGGAGTAAAATTTTATATTAAAAAACAACCTATGGTCTTATGTTAGTCTGATTATAAATATAAAATTTTGACTGAAATCACATACATTGTATTATTTGTGATACCTATTAAATATGATGTTTTGAATTAGATAGTTAAGGGAAACTCCAAATAAACGAAACACCTATTTTTAATGAGTATGTCTGAAGTATTTCTAGATGAGTTTCCTAAATTTCCACCAAATATATAATTTTGACTTCTTAGTAGAACTCAAACTTTGTGCCACCCAAAATTAAAATACTCACTATAAAATAGGCTCGATTGATTTTTAGTTATTGAAAAAGGAAAACCAAGAGAACCTTGATAATTGATTCATTAGGCCAGGTGTTTCTCATTGGGGTACAACTATTATTTTTGTTAAAAATAAATATAGGTTAACAAAACTCTACATTGATTATCGAATGCTAAACAAGATGATGATCATGAAAAAGTATCATCTACCATATATTGATGTCCAATTTGATCAATTTCATAGAGATAAATAATTTTAAAAGATTAAACATTATTCTATATATCAACAATTGTGGTTAAATAATGATGATATTTGTAATGACCTGCCAATTCTCACTGCCTTGAGAGTACAACGAGTCATTACTAGGACTTAAGCGACATCCCCGAGACGCCAAAGCCTAACAATAAATGGTGAAGGGTTTTAAATACAAATTTTGGGGATGATTTACCCTTTTGTAAATAACCAATAGACAAACCAATCATAACCAAACATTCACTATATGATGAATGAAAAAATAAAAGACCAACTCATGCATTACCGAAAAAGAACTACACAATTCAACAAACCTATACATAACCAACACAATAACAAATTACCAAGAAGAAGACTAAACAAAAGACTCAACACAAGCCAAGACAAACTTGACGGTTCCACACCGAGCTCCATGCACCAAGCACTACCACATCCTCCAAGAATCACCACGAACCCCATGTAATGATATTCTTTACCATTACCTATGTCTCAGAATACAACATCTGCAAAATCACCAAAGTGCCAAAGCAGGGGTGAGTATAAAACTCAGTAGGTTTTCCCCAAAGACTTCCCTACTCACGCCACAAGGATAGAAGAGTTATCCACATTTATATAAAAACATTTTATATAAAAAATTTACTCAAAATCAGTTTATAACTAATTATAAAAAGGTTTTCAAAACTATTCATAACCAGAGGCATTCCCCGAGCAAATGAATCCAAATTTTTGAGCAAGTTATTTTTCCAGAAAAATAACTAATCAAGATTTAAAGCCATTTCACAACATTCCTTTTTGGTATACTCAACCATCTCACAACCTGTAAAATCAACCATTCATGCTTCATTATGAATGTTCCATACTCATGAGCGGTCTGTCGTCGATGTACCAAGTCATCACAAGGTAATTATTTCCCATGTTCCGTTACACCTTTGGCACCATGAAAAAGGTCATATTTCAACCAAGCCTCATACATATAGTTACCATTATTCCATTAAACGTTTGACATCGAGTACAAGGTCATATTTCAACCAAGCCCCATACATGCAACATGAACACACACAACCCATTCCCAACCATCATTACAAAACCATCCTTTCAATAAAACACCTTTTATTGAAAACATTTTCCATCAAAACTATGTGTGTTCAACCAATTTAAACCACTTCAATAAAACTGTACTTTTATTGAAAACCAAAGAATAAACCAATTCCAACAAAGCCATTTAAATACCAAACCATTTCAATAAAACACCCTTTTTATTGAAAAAGTGTATTTTATCAACCATTTAAAATTCCAGAAGTTCCATAATTTAAAATCAACATTTAAAATTTAAGAATCCAAATCACTTTTCAAAACAAATCACCAAGATTTCACAATTTTCCCAAAACCATAAATAATCAGAAAAGAAGATTTATTCCATTATATTCACAATAAATTCCATTCAAATAACCAAATTTTAAACTAAGACAAATCAATTATAATAAGATTAGTCAAGAGAGAAGCCTACTACCTCAAAGGTTTTGACGAAAACCCTAACAAACGGAGAACACACAAGAAAACCGAGTCGATTCACCAAGAATCCTCCTTAGATCTCTTCTCCTAACACATACAAGACAAAATATCATCATATTTTGCATCCACAAACTTAGATATACCCATAACAGGCACAGATATAAGAAAACGTGAGAAGAGGAGAAGTATATCTAAGTAGATCTACGAAACCAATCAAGAACGATCACATACCTCAAGAAAACGACTTCGATTCATCAAGAGAAGACTTCAGATCACCTCCGAAGTGATGGGAGAACCCTCATTGACCTTAGGATAACCAAAATCCCAAGATAGGGCTACTTATGAGCATAAAAAAAGAACTTAGAGGCAATAACGCATGAGATCCACCTTTATGGGATCTTGTTTATGTGGCCGCACTTTTAGTTCGCATGGTTTGACAAACTGGGCGCTAACTGTGCGTTAGCTACTACCTCAGCCACCCTTCTCGCATAGTTTGGCCACACAATTTGACAAACTATGCTCTGCCTGTGTGGAAGCTACTACCTCCATGACCAGCTACGCAAGTTTTGGCCGCACAGTTTCGAAAAACTGTGTGCAGCCTGTGCGACTTCCCCTTTTGCCTCAAAACATCATTCTATGTTCTCCCGACTCTCCCATACGTCACCCTTAACATTATAACCAAAACAAATCAAGAAGGGGTTACATAACTGAAACCGAGGGTACTAAATTCTCCCCACCATTGGTCCTTCCATCCTAGGAAAGTAGAAAAACTTAAGCCAACTAAAAGCGTTCCGACCACATCTCTTTCATTTCCCTTTCATGTTCCTAAGTATCTTACTGAATCTGACCAGGATGCCATAAAACATACACTATACCGATTCTTTTTCCATGTAAGACTTTCTATTACCTATCCATAATCCATACTGGGATATGTATCAATGAAGCATCCGGCTCTAGGTCAACATGATCCCATCTGTTCACGTGGTCAGGATCATCCTGATACTTTTTCAACTGAGATACATGGAACACATTATGCACCGAACTAAACTGTGGTGGTAATACCAAATGATATGTCACCTCTCTAACCCATTCTAGTATCTCCAAAGGGCTAATGTATCTAAGAGATAAATTGCCCTGCTTCACGAAATGGTGACGTCCAAGACTTGGAGAGATCCTCAAGAAGACATGATCACCCACAACGAACGACAAAGGTCTTCGACAGTCTTCTGCTTAAGATTCCAGAGGACTCTGAGCAGTCTCCATCCTTTTTTCTAATCAAATAGAACTTCTCTGTTGTCTCTTGGACAAGGCCTAGCCCGATTAATGACGTTTCACCCATTTCCACCCAGTATAGTTGAGAACGACAAGGACTCCCGTTCCATGTTTCAAATGCATCCATGCGTATCAAGGATTGGTAGCTGTTATTGTATGAGAACTCCACTAAGGGTATACGATCCTTCCATGAGCCACCAAAATCCATTACAAAAGCCCAAAAAATATCTTCCAACATTGGTATCATCCGCTCAGATTTCCCATCCATCTGAGGATGAGATGTCGTGCACATAGTCAACTGAGTTCTGAGGGCTTGTTGTAATGATTTCCAAAATTGAGATGTGAACCTCAGATCTCTATATGAAACTATAGACAATGGTACACCATGCATCTTTACCACATCTTGGAGATAGATTTTTTTAAAGATCTTCCACCGTATGAGTTTCAAGAATAGGGATGAAATGGGATGACTTGGTTAGACGATCCACTATCACCAAAATGGCATCATGTTTCCAGACCGTTCTTGGAAGACCTGTAACAAAATACATTTATATATGATCCCATTTCCACACTGGTATAGGTAAATATTGTAATATACCAGCTGGTCTATGATGCTCTGCTTTAACCTACTGACAAGTTATACACTATGAGACAAACTCAGCCCCCCTCCTTTTCATGCCTCTCCACCAAAACTGCACATTCAATGCCTTATATATCTTCTGTCTACCTAGGTGTACAACCCATCTTGAATGGTGATAAGCATGAAAGAGTTGTTCCTGACAAACCATAGGTATAACCATCTGATCTATAAAACACAAAACTGAACCCCCACCAAGTCTCCAGCCATCAATGGTCTCCCCATCATTGAGTTTTGAACTTACCACTGGACATTCGGCATCATATGTTTTTTCTTCTTTGATCATCTTTACTAGATAAAGAACAACTGTAGATGAAAAAAAACAACAACATTACCTCGTTCCACTCATTCCACATGCATGTCGGCTATGACTAACATCAACTACCATTCATCTGAAGCTACTTTCGCTAACTGAGCATATGACTTTCTACTGAATGCATCAACAACCGAATTCCCTTTTCCTAGTGTGTACATCAAGTCAAAGTCAAAAATTTGGAGATACTCCATCCACCTCCTTTGCCTCAGATTCAAATATCAATGTGAGAAAATATGTTTCATGATTTTGTGATCTGTAAACACAGTAAATTTTTCACCGAAGAGATAATGTATCCATGTTTTCAAAGCATGAAAGAATATAACTAACTCTATAGGTATGTTTTATCATGCACCCTCAACTTACATGATCCATAAGAAACCAAATAGTCTCCATGGATGAGAAAGGAACCCAAATATATTCCTGAAGCATCAAAATACACCACATACCCCTTTCCAGATTGAGGCAAGATCAAGATAGGTGCCGCTGTTAGACAAACCTTCAGTTCTTGGAAAGACTACTGACATTCTTTTTTCCATTGGAATGGAGCATTCTTCTTTGTCAAAGCTGTCATTGGTGACGTTAGTCATGAGAAATCATGACAAAGTGTTGGTAGTAACCTGCTAGACCAAGAAAACTTTGTATCTCGAACGCATTCTTCGGTGGTTTCTAAGAGATAATGGCTTCTATCTTTTCAGGATCAACAGAAATGTTGTTCTTGGAAATGAAATGGCCAAGGAAACATACATCCTATATCTAAAAATCACACATTGATAATTTATCATACAAATGATGATCTCTCAAGATTCATAACACTGTTTCCAGATGATCCTCAGGATCATCTATTGTCTTTTAATAAACCAAGTATCATCCAAAAACACCACAACAAAATAATCTAGATATCGCTGAAATATTTGATTCATCAAATCCATGAAGACCGCTGGTGAATTAGTTAGACCAAAAGGCATGAATACATATTAACAGTGGACATATCTACTTCAGAAAGCTGTCTTTGGAATATCCCCTTCCGAACACGCAATTGGTGATATCGTGATCGCAAGTAAATCTTGGAGAACCAATGAGCTCCCCTTAATTGATCAATCATATGTTCAATGAGTGTAAGTGGATATCTATTATTTATTGTAACATGGTTAAGCATATGATAATCAATCGTACGATAATCAACACACATCCGAAGTGTTCCATCTGCCTTTTCCACAAACAAAACTAGTGTTTCCCACATAGATGTACTTGGTCGAATGAAACCCTTGCTTTACACCTCCTCTAACTGAATTTTCAATTCCTGTAACTCCATTGGTGCTATCCTATAAGATGGAATGGAAATAGTACTGGTCCCCGAAAAGTGATCAATCGTAAACTCCACTTCCGTTAGAGGTGGTAACCGTGAGAAGTTATTGGGAAAGAAATTTGGAAATTGATCCAGAACATCTGGAAAACAATTTTCTTCAATACCTTCCATTGATTCCAATTTCAATACTTCAAGTTGGTAAGAGATCGTTCCCTCCATTGGTGCCAACAATCTCTTTTATTATTTCTTTACCATCCTCTCTCCTCTGAAGGGATGGTTGATGGCATCCTCAATCATGAAACTAATCGTTCTTCTATAACAGTTAATGTGAGCTGTAAACATCATCAACTAATCCATACCCAGGATTACATCATAGACATCCATGTCCCACATTGAGAAGTCCCATTTTAAATCATCTCCATTAATAGTTATAGCACATTCTCTACACATAAAGGCTTGATGTTCTCTTCCACCAAGATGTGTTTTTAGTTTCAAAACAGAAGGCAACATTTCTAGTTTTAAACATAGAAATTAAAAAACATGAGAAGAAATGAAGGAATGTGATGCACCAGTATCAAACAACACTTTCACAAGGTTATAATTCAAAATAATCATACCTATCACTGTAGATGGTCCATCCTGATCATCGACCATCATCTGCTCAGCTCCATACAATTGCTTCATCGCTGCACTATTCTCCCTTGTAAGGCCTTCATTCAATTTAGCATGCACCGCTAAATCCCACCATTGACGTTTAAGATCCTCGAGCATATTTTTCGCCAACATGAACTTGATCTCTGATGGTGTGACGATGAAATCGACGATACGATTCATCCTACATAGCCACACCTCCGCCTTCTTGGGTTCAGCATCACCCCGAAAGCTCGGTGGATTCTACTTCATGAACAGGATGGAATGATCCACATGCCTTGGTTCATTCCTCCAGTTCCATGTATCCACAACATGAAAAACTTGGACAATACTCTAAACTAGCTCTTGGTCCACATGGGATTATTGTCCAACCACATTTTCCGTGGCTTCTCCACTATGGTTTCGACAACACCTACTGGGTTCCCTTTTCTAAACAAGCAACAAATTCTATCAATCTCACTTCCTAGAAACTGATGGCTTAGCATTCAAATTATATCACATCATCTATCACAACATCCTTTTTCCAAAAACATCCTTTTTCCATATTCAACCATTTTTTAAAACATTCAACATACATTTTGAAAATCAACACATTTTCAAAATACACCCAATAACCTGTTTTCAAAGTCTTTCACTTGAAAACAATTTCTGCATTTTTTCTAAAATTCACACCTTGAACCAAATCCTTACTCATTACTCACAATGAGATATGAAATTATAGTGGGAATTAATTACTCTACAATGCATGTCATGCTCCTCTCATTGGCTAAACCCATGATAATGAGATTTCTAACATTCTAGAAGTATATCAAAAAAACTTCTATACCCAAAAACCTGGTCACTTGAAGTTCAGCATAAACGGGTTAGCTACGTCCTCTTATTCTATACATTTAAATTTACTACAATCTTACTCCTATCTAAGATTTTGACCCAAGGAATAGACAAGAATGAATTTCAACTCCAAGACCAAGAACATCGATGACCACTTGTTAGAAAATGGCTGAATAACCTGATAATATTTTTAATGACCTGCCAATTTTCATTGGCTTGAGAGTACAAAGAGTAATTACTAGGCCTTAAGCGACATCCCTGAGACACCAAAGGCTGGTAATAAATGCCGAAGGGTTTCAAATAAAAATTGGGTGAAGATTTACCCTTTTGAAAATAACCCATAATCCAACCAAGCATAACCAAACACTCACTATATGATGCATGAACAAATAAAATACTAACTCATGCATTACCAAAAGAGAACTAAAATGTTCCACAAACAAATACATAAAGAACAAAACATCAGAGTACCAAGAGAAAGACTAAAAAAAGACCCAACACAAGCCAAGAAACACTCCACGGCTCCACACCGAGCTCCATGCACCAAGTACCACCACATCTCTCAATCATCACCACGAACCACAAGTAATGAGATGCCTTACCTTTATACGTGTCTCAGAATAGGACATCTGAAAAAGAACAAAAGTGCCAAAGAAGGGGTGAGTATAAAACACAGTAGTTTTCCCTAATTACTTCCCTACTCATGCCACTAGGATAGAAGAGTGATCCACATTTATATAAAAATAGTTTATATAAAACATTTACTCAAAAGCAGTTTATAACTAAATATAAACCATTTTTAGAAATTATTCATAACTAAAGGCTTTCCCAGAGCAATTGAAACCATTTTTCCAGAAATTTATTTTTCCAGAAAAATAAACAATCAAGATTTAAAACCATTTCACAACATTCCTTTTTGGCATACTCAACGATTTCACAACCCATGAAATCAACCATGCATGCTTCGTTATGAAAATTCCATACAATTGAGTGGTCTCTTTTTGATCTACCAAGTCGTCATGAGGTAATTGTTTCTCATGTTCCATTGCACATTTGGCACCAAGAAAAAGGTCATATTCCAATCAAACCTCATATATATAGTTACCATTGTTCCATTAAACGTTTTGGCATCGATCCTAAGGTCATATTTCAACCAAGCCCCATACATGCAACATGAACACAGATCACCCATTCCAAACCATCATGCCAAAACCATCATTTCAATAAAAAACCTTTAATTGAAAACTATTTCTATAAAAACCAAGTGTGTTCAACCAATTTAAACCATTTCAATACAACTGTACTTTTATTGAAAACCAAAGAATAATCCAATTCCAAAAAATCCATTTCAATACCAAACCATTTCAATAAAACCCCATTTTTATTGAAACCCCATAATTCATCAACCATTTACAATTCCATAAATTCCTTAATTTAAAATCATCATTATAAATTCATGAAACCAAATCACTTTGCACAACAAATCACCAAGATTTCACAATTTTTCTAAAACCATAAATCATCACTAAAGAAGATTTATTCCATTCTTTTCACAATCAATTCAATTCAAATAAGTAAATTTGAAACCAAGACAATCAATTCTAATACGAGAAGTCGAGAGAGAAGCCTCCTACCGGGTCGATTCATCAAGAATCTTCCTTAGATCTCTTCTCCTAACACAACCACGACTAAATATCGTCATATTTCGCATCCACACACTTAGATCTACCCATAACGGGCATAGATCTAAGAAACTGAGAGAAGAGGAGAAGTAGATCTATGTAGATCTAATAAACCAAATAAGAACGATCACATACCTCAAGAATCCGGCTACGATTTATTAAGAGAAGCCTTCAGATTGCCTCCGGAATGATAGGAGTACCCTATTTGGCCTTTGGAGAACCAAAATCCCGAGTAGGGTCCACTTAGGAGCTTAAATAAGGAACTTTGAAGAAAAAATGCATGAGATCCACCTTGATAGGATCTCGTTTATGTGGCCGCACAGTTAGTTCGCACGGATTGACCAACCGTTCACTAACCGTGCATTAGTTACTACCTCGGTCACCCTTCTCGCATGGTTTGGCCACACGATTTGAATAACTGTACTCTACCCATGCATATGCAACTAACTCCAAGACCCGCTACACATGGTTTGGCCGCACAGTTTAGACAAACCGTGTGCAGCTCGTGCAACTTCCCCTTTTTCCTCAAAACATCATTCCAAGTTCTCCCGACTCTCCCATATGTCACCCTTATCTTTATGACCAAAAAAACATCAAGAAAGAGTTACATACCAGAAACATGGGGTACTACAAGATACGTAATAAAACATTCCATATAAGGTATGATAACTATGTATATACAATGATTCCATTTGTTCATAATAATTCCCCAACTATATTCTTTAATTTAATGAATATAGTCTTTAATGATTACCCTGATCACTTTATGGTAGTCTTAATAGATGATTTTATTATCTATTGAAAGTGAAATTAATATAATGATGATCACTTTAGAATTATAATAATGAACCTATGTAAGAAGAAACTACTTGACAAATTAAAAAGTTGTAAATTTGGATTAAAAAGGGATTTGTTATTGGGTCACATAATGTCATGAGAGGGTATATTGGTATATCCATCAATGGAAATTTCCATTGATTGTTTCCATAGAACAACCACATTGGCTGAGATCCATAGTTTTCTTAGTTTAGAAATATATTATAAAATATTTCTAGAAACTTTCTCAAGAATATATAATCCACATACCATTTTATTTTAGAAGGGATTTTAGTTCTGCTGGATAGACAAATGTTATTAAAATTTGAAGGAACTAAAGATAATATTAGTTAGTGAAATTATTATTACAATAACCTATAGTAGATATGGGTTTTTAATCATTAGTTTTGAATACATTAAGGGGTTTATATATTTTCTTATGAATAATGAAATTGTTATACCATAAGCCTCAAACCAATCAAAGGTTCATGAGAAAAATTACACATCATATGATTTAGAGTTATATGCGGTATTTTTTTCAATAAAGATATGGTAGAATTATATTTATTTTAAAAAGTGTAATATATATATTGATCAAAATATTTTAAAGTATATATTCACAATAAAGGAGTTTAATATGAACAAAATAAGATTGTAAGAGATTATTAAGGATTAAAAATTCTCAATAATTTACCAACCTAAGGAGGAGGAAAAGGTGGACGATGCTTTGAGTTGAACGAATCAGAATAGATTATCAAAGAAGAGGGTTACAAAAGATAAAATATTTATGTATTTTCAAATAATGGATTTTGAAATCTTGATTAAAGGGTTGAAATCCAACCTTGTTTTATATAATTTTCAACTATAAATCCATGTGAAGATTAAAGAGGATAAAAAAAATATTTAGTGATGGAAATGAAAGTTAAAAAGGTTTATGAGTTTATCCTTGAATGGGATGGATGGAAAAGGTTCCAGAACCATATATGTGTTTCATATATCTTAGATTTTAAGAAGGAGTTTTTAAATTAATCACATATTTCTTCACCCTCAATTCATCCTTGATGTATGAAGATGTATATTGATTTAAAAGATTATTTATGATTGGATGGAATGAAGACAGATGTCACAGAATTTGTATCATAGTGATTGTTATGTTACAATGTTATGGCTAATATAAAAAATTACAAGTGGATTTTACACCCTTACCTATACCATAATGGAAATAGAAAAAAATCACCATTTATTTTGTTGTCTGTCTCCCCAAAATCCATAAAGGGAAAAATTATATATGTGTTATAGTTAATCACCATAAAAATTCATCACACTTATTCATGATCAGATAATATTTATCCCTTGATCAAATTACATGAAAATAAATTATGTTTTAAGACTAGATTGAGTACCACATTCAATTATATAAAATCAGGATCTGGGGATTATCTCAAAATTATGGAGAATTCATTAATTGGCTTCGGATACATAGTTACGTTTCATCACTTTATTTCATCCTCATATAGATAGCTTATCTGAGAGAATAATTAAAACCCTAGAGAATATGATGAGAACTTGTTCTATTAATTTCAAAGGAGGTTGGGATCAACAACATCAAATAATTTAGTTTTTTTACTATAATAATAGTCCCTCATGATTGTAGTTGGATCCTTATATATCCTTATACAAATGATGTCTAGAACTATAATGTGTTAGAATGAAGATGGAGAAATAAATATATTGAGACACTTAATTGAAAAATAAATTTTACTTAAGGTTATATACCTTCCATAAGACTTCAAAGAAACTTAGACTTGGAAGAAATTTTTTAATAATTACCACCATTGTGATCTATAATTCAAAGTTAGTGACAATGAGTTTCTAATAATTTCTACAATGAATAAGGTAATGAGATTTAGGTATAAATGGAAACTAAGACCTATCAATATAAATAATTTTGAAATTATTAATCGTATTGGGGAGACAACATATTTGTTATTTCATAAACAAAACCCATCTCAGGTTTATGATGTATTCCATGAATCATTCCTTAGAAACTACATACCTAATACTTCACATATACTGAAATCAAAGGTCAAAACATTAGACAATGATATTTTTTATGAGGACCAGTTGGTGGATATTATAGACCATATGGATAAAGTTATATGTAGCAAGACATCCCTCCTAGTCAAATTATAATGGGAAAACAACCACTTAAATAAGTTATGTAGGAACCAGATGAATTAATGAGGTAGAAGTATTCTTATTTGTTTTTATTAGAGAGAAAGTTTTTAATATAAAAATTCATTATAAGTTAATTAGAATGATACAACCTGAGTTTTTATGATTTTTTTCAATTAAATAAAATTTCATTAATGTCATTCACGATAAGTAACACTTTTTTTTAGATTTCATTACACACAAATGTGAGTTTTAAATAACTACAAGAAATTATTAATATTATTAATAAAATAAGACCATCATAACCAAGGAATTAAACATAGATATATGAATATTAAAACTAATGTTTAAATATTAATTATAATTTTTTTGTCAAATTAAACATATTCCTAAAAAAGAACTTAATTTTCTAAAAAGTGTTTATATGCTTCAAAAATATAATTTTCTCAAAAAATGTAATCTATTTATTTTTATCAATGATAAAAAAATAATTATTGACAATATTAGAAAACTATTTTGATAAAATAAAATTTTATTTTTAAATAATTATATTCAAATTATCTTGGGGTGAAAATTTTTCATTTTTCTAAAAGTAATAAATTTTCATAGAATATTGAAAAATACCGTTTTTATTAAAACCAACCTTCTCATTTAATGAATTTAAAAGGTTTATATATATTTTTTAAAATGTATTTAAATGTAAAATTACATAAAGTATATATCACATAATATAATTTTTAATATTGAAATCTTTTTCATATTGACTTTTTAAATTATATATATATTGAACTTATAAATATTTTCTCTTCAACAATCCACATTCTCATCATGTTTTGTGGGATTAATATTAAATAAAAATTTCAAAATTGTATGAATTGAATTTGGAAAAAATGGACTCAATATTTGGAATCATATTTATTTATATTATATAATAATTTAAACTTAATTTGTTTCCTTAATGAATACTAAAAATAGTAAAAAAATATTTTCCGCACCTAAATTAATAATTGTTTTACTTGGGGGGGGGGCGTTAAATTTGAAACGATAAGTGTTAAAAAGGAGCCTAAAATTTTCAAACACCCATTTTATGGAATTATATGTATCTTATACCTTCTATTTAAATAAATTAATAATTTTTTGTCCTTTTTAGTTTGAAAAATGTGGGTATACCTTTCGGTATCAAAATTTTTTACAAGTGTACAACTCACCTCACTTATAAAAGGAATCCCACACTACTCTACTATAAACACATCAAAAAATATATAGATTATAAAAAAAATAACAAAATATATTACTTAATTCCATATATTCATCCTATAATTCTTAATTTTATTATAAAGAAAACCTATGATGGTTTGTGGTGCAAACCTAATGAGGTTACCCGAAGAAGAGGTAAGATTCTTCAATGGGATTTTTTATTTTATTTCAACTTCCATATCATTAAATTATTTTTCATCCATAATTATATAATGTATTAATAATATTACATATAATGATATATTGTTTTTTAAGCTCATGACCTACCACCATCTCAACTCCCATCAAATGGGATACAAATTCATCATTCGTGTGTACAATGAACTACAGCCTCACGAACCAATGTTATAAATTTTATAGTACCAACACTCATGGATAGATATAAGGATGTATTAAACATTTATATATTATATTTATTACACTATTATAATTGATTAATAATTATATAACATATACTTTCTTAATTTCCATTATGTGAGAGTATGACAACGTTACTCGTGTGTAAGGTGGACTACCACATCACGAAGCGATATGATTAATTCACGCTTTACATGGATGGTAATAATGATGTATTTAATGAAAATATGTGATATATATGACATAAAAATGATTATAAAATAGTAATATAATATTAACATATCTTAATATCAATTTGTTATCAAAATGGAAACATCATCCATGCGTACATATAGCATACCATCTCCATAAAAATTGTATTTAATTTTCAATCTCTAACATTTTTTGACCACTATAAATACATATATACTAAATTTATATTTTATTTATATCCTATTTAACATTATGGAGATTATGTAAACATGATAAATTTAAAAGGACCAGAAAAATAGTACATTAAAACACATATAAAAAATAAAGCATTTATTGCACAAAACATGACATTAACAAGGAATTGTTAGTAAATGGGTAATAAAAGATCATATGTACATCATATATGGTATTAAATATAAAATTATATTAATTTATTATATTTATAATAATGTTATATTTAATATAAAGGAGGCTTAAATGTGTATGAAGAATGTCAAAACATATTTCAAGGGTTCTCTCTCAGACATTTTACTTATATAAGACAAATGTCATATTCACCACTTATTCATTTTATGTAATGCATATATTTCCCATGAATGGATTTTAAAAATATTAAAATTAAAATTATGAGGATTCACATATCCATTTTAGGATCTCTCTTTCATGTGTTTTTTTATAAGTTACCAAAGAGCCAATGGACTGTTATGTCAAATTGACTTCTAGGGGACCTAAGTTATGTTATATAGCTATCTTCTTCTATGAGGTGTAAATAATTCCCCGTTGAAATGTTATATCATGAATCTGATTATTTTAATTATATTATTATTTTAGTTTAATTTTAATATTTAATGTGGATTAAAATTCAATGTTACCAGTGTTGTTATATTTATATGTTACAATCTCATCATTTATCATATTTTTTATAATTATGTTTCCAATTCAAAAATCATATGATATATCTCTAAAGAAACTCATGAGTTTTTTTTCTAATCAAGTTATTTTTATATAATACATGTTTTTTTATTATTTATGTCTCTTTATGTACTATATTGTTCAAAAATAATTTATATGAAAATTTTATTTTGTTTCTCTCTTTAGCCTAAAATGACTTTTCTTCCAATAAAACATTTTCTAAAAATGCTTTCATTATTTAAAATTAAAAAATTATTGAATAAATAAAATTTTACCTTTCTTTTAACTTTAAAATAATTTTCTTAAGAGAATTTTCATTCAATTTTTAAATAAGTCATGTATATATTTTACCAAACATTTGAAAGGGATCCCTATTTTAATTTGTACATCACATATGAAATTTTAAATTATCATGAAAACTCACTATTTTAATGCATAATTTGTATGTTTCAAGGATGATTTTCAAAGAATAGTATTTTGAAAATGATTTACATTCTAATTCATTATTATGTTGGAAATGATATTTTCCTCAATAAATGATTTAAATGCGTTTTGAAGATTAATTTATAAAATTTCATGTTTCTTTTCAATGGTAAGTATTTTATTTTTTTATTATTTAGAAATTTAATAAAATTGATTTTCTAATAAAGGATATTTTTCTTTAAGAAACATTCAATGTTATTCTTTTTCAATATAAATTTACATCTAACATAACATGCTTTGATGTAACTTATGCTTTAATTGGGATATGTTCCAAGGATATAATTCATATTTTTTCTAGATGGATTATGTATATGATGAAAATATTTTTATGAAACCTTATTTCTTCCTTGGGTTATTTTGTTATAAAATAATGAAATTATTTTGAAACATATTTATTTTCCATAGTTTTTCTATGATTAAATGTTTATGAAATAAATTTATCTTCCTAGGTTATGATTTGATGATTTTTTTAATCTTATGAAACAAATATGCATGATTTTAATAATGTGATGTGTGGTCTCTATATCTCTATCCAATGATCAGGGTAATGATTAATGTTATATGACCAAAAATGGTACACTAGAGTTTATCCCAAGCCTAAAATAGGGTACACCAAAGGTTATCCCATACCCTAAAAAGGCTACAACTGAAGATATAACATTTCCAAAAGAGGATACATTTAAGGTTATCCCAATAATGAAAGTGGGACTATAAGATGATATCCTATGACTGATGTTGGCACATGGTTGGTAAGTATAATATGTTAAGATTTTTTTTATTGGAAACCATAAAATAATATTTTCTATGATTATATATATTCCACTCATATATGTATTAATAAAATGTTTTTATGTTATGGCCCATTTTCGTTGATTTCATTACGATTATTGTGTTATGAAATTCTTAAATTTATTCCTTGACTCATGTTAATGATATATGATATGAAGGGTATAGTTTTCATATGTTATTATATTGTTATCATACCCATATGCTCATGTTATATAGATATACCCCTTATATACCATTACTAAGAATCAAATATCACCCTTTTTTATGTTTACTTTCTCTAGTATATGAATAAATGTACCATGTATGATATGGCTATGAAGGGTGATTGTTATGATGAAAATAATGGAAGTTGTCATATATCAATTATAGAATTGTTGTTTATGTGTCTAATTTTCCAAAGGCACTGTACCATTATGATCTTAAATAATTTTTTTGTGTCATGTAATGAATATTAATATAAAAATATATAATATCTATGTTGAACTCTCTATGAGATGGTTATTTTAATAATCACAAATCTTTGTTTTATTTATGACAATTTAGTCTTATGTTCAATTTGTTCCAAATATGTTTATATATGATTAAATCCTGTCGAAATAATGTTTAACTATGTTCATTTATGTTTTAATTTTGACCTGGAAGCGTTCTAGATTGAACAGACACTTTGTGAAGATTTTAGATCTCTTGACACACCGATGTGAACGGTCGTACCGATGAGAACGGCCGCATTGAGGTGAACGGTCTCACCAATGAACAAGGTCACACTGATGAGAACCGTCTCACCGATGAGAATGGTCTCACCAATGAGAACGGTTGCACCGATGAAAATGGTCGCACCTATGAGAACCGTCACCCTGATAGGAATGGTCGCACCAATGGCAACGATTGCACCGATGGCGACGGTCGTACTGCTAACATGACCTATCGATACCGATGCTGATCAAAGGACCTACCGATATTGATCCTGATCACATGAGCTACAGAAGCCAATGCTGATCCCAAGACTTACCAATCTCATGACTCACCGATAGTCATGAAAACTATTTGAATTTTTGATAACTCTTATTTAATTACAATGGTCATATTTGATGTATTTAATGAAATAAATGTTATTTATTGATAGTTGTTGTCATGGCAGGGAACCGTACCTCATACCTATGAAAATTTAATCATTCCTATTTCCAGATCTCATGGAATATAAGGAGATTGAGCTACAATAATAATGTGACATGTAGAGAGAATTCTTCCATGCATATACGACATAACAAGAAGAACACACGAGGAACATGAGCAACCCTCGTACTCACCAAGAAAATAAGTTCAAAGAATAATTTCATGTGTTATAATGATTAATCATACATGGGATGAACACCTACAATAAATGTGAAGAAAGAGAACCAAGACACTTTATTTTTCTTGACAAAAACCAAATAAAGACTCAGAGCTTCATTTGCATCAAACAAAGGGGTCCAAAGCTTCTTTCACAACACATAGAGGACTCTAAATTCATCTCAATTTATTTAGCTCAATTATGTTTCATTCATTTTTATTTTAAGTAGTGTGTTTTATATTTACACAAAAACTCTTAAAATGAACTGGTGGATACTAAATCCTCACTCCAAACTTTTTATACCTTATTGTATCCCGCTGTGAATTGTGGAAGAGGTCTAGAATGACATGGATAGCTTGTGTGCTGTTGTTTTGTTTTCCCAGCATGAACTATTGTAGAGGTCTTAGTATCTAGATAGTCTTTGTACTATTGTATAACCCTCGATCTAGGGTGTGGATCATTGTTTATATAAACTGTTTGAGAGGACTAAGTCTTGGATTGAGACAGAATCTCTTGGTTAGAACTGTTGCGCTTACTTATTTTGGTTTTAACCTATATTAAAATTTTTGGTTTCTAATTACTTTGAAATATAAAATTGTTTTAATGTTAGATTGATAGTTAAACTATCAAGTGTTTGTATTTATTATAAAGTATTAGGTTAGCTTCAAAATTTAATTAATCTTCATATTAGATTAACTGAGAACTAATCAATCCCTTAAGAACCAAACTGACCCTTTGTTGTATTACAAATTCAATAGAGCTTAACTTAGTTTTTAATTGAGGGATTTTAAGAGAAATAATTTTAACAGAAATTTTAATTGGTACTCAATTCACCCACCCCTTCTTGAGTATCCACTCTGACCAACTGCTGGTATCAGAGGTTCTATTTTGTTTTTTAGGGTTTTCAAAATACTGTATTTTTCAACTGTGATTTTAGTTGCATCTTAAAGATCATAAATTTCTGTAAGTTTTAAATTTTATCTCTTTAAATATATTTGTTAACATCTAATTATAGACAATAGTTTAGAAGGTGATGATACCAACATGCCACCTTTCAATAATGGTACCTATTATGCCCAGTGGAATTGTAAAATAAAAATTCATTTGGAAAGTATGGGATTTGTTATCTGGACTGGTATAGAAACTCAATATATAAGATTCCAAACACTGAGAGAACTAATTGGGATGAACATACTAAATCAGCCTATAATAATAACTGTAAAGCTATGAATTCCTTGTATTGTGCTCTAGATGATGAAGAATTTAATCGCATATCTGCTTATGAAATTTGGGATACTTTGTGAGTTTCTCCTAAAGGAACAACCAATGTTAAGGAAATGAGACTGAACACCTATACTATTAAATATGCTAATTTTAAAATGAAGTCTAATGAAAAAATTTCTGATATGTATCTCAGGTTCAATGAGATTTTCAACACTATGAGCTCAGTTGGAAAAGTTGAACCTGCAAATGAGAAAATTATGAGAATACTAAGATGTATACCAGACAAGTGGTGGGTAACATCTGTTTCAATTAGAGAATCATGTGATATTGGTGCTTTTCAAGTTAAGGAGCTGATTGGTAAGCTTATGATGTATTAATAAGAACTAAAGGTGAACAGGGAAGATGATGATGAACTAAAAAGTAAGTCAGTGGCATTTAAGTCTACTACCTTAAAGAGCTTGGATACGGATAAAATTCACATACATACTTAAAGCTCAACAAGTTAAAGTTCATATTCAGAAAGTAATGCTGAAATAGATCAGATATCTAGGAGATTCAAGAAGTTCTATTGGAGGAATAAATTCATCAGAAAATCACAATACAGAAGAAAATATGACAATAAAGGTCATTGGAAAAAGGATTTGAAAAAGTATGATAGGAGTGATGAAATTTTTTACTATGACTTAAAAAGTAAAGGACATGTGAAAGGTGAATGTCCTAAATTAATGTTCAAAAAGAAATATGACTACAAGGACAAAAAGTACAAGAAATATATGAAAGAAACTTGGAGTGCTTCAGAAGACATCACAAGTGAGTCTGAAGTTTTTGATTCTGAAAAGAATCGTTCCAATATGTTTTTCACGACAGACACATCTGAGGTAACATTCGATACTCATATTTTAAATTCTTATTATTCTGGAGTTGAATCTGATTCTAAATCTGAATATATGTCTAGTGAAGAACTATTTGAATATGGTAATATTCTAGAAGAAACATGTAATGAGCATAAGGACAATTATAAGAACTTGAAGAAACATCATTCTTTGACCAGCTCTGTTAAATCTTCACTTGTTATAGAAAAGGAAAAGAATGCTCAATTACTTATGGAAAATACTAAACTAAAATTGTCTAATGAGAAATTAAGGAAGGACATAGAAAAATTCAAAAAATGGAATGTACACACTTACTGAAATTCTAGGTAAGAATGTGGCACCAAAATATTACACTAGAATAGGCTATCAGCCTGGAAAGAGACAGATTAATTTGAATAGATTTATTCCTAAATCTGAACAGAATGGTGCTAGTTCAAGTTCTGGGAATTCATATGCATCAAATAGTTACTCACATAGTTATAGATCAAATAGAGTTTATCTTTCAAAATTTATTCATTCTGTAAATAATATGAGACCCATTAGGAAGGTTCTGATGCCTAAAGTTTTCCTTGATAACCTGTCTTGTCCCAAGAAAATCTGGGTACCAAAATCATTTTCTGTTTAAACATGTTTTCTAGGAAAGTTTCTTGAAAAGTTACTATAGGAAGACATGGTATTTGGATAGTGTATGTTCAAGACACATGACATGCGACATTTCACACTTCAAAAGCTTAATAAAAGTTGATAGAGTCTTTGTAACCTTTGGTGATAATTCTAATGTAAAGATCATCGGTATAGGCCAGATTGGTAACTCTAATTTGATTTTAATTTCTAAAGTATTGTTTGTTTATGGAAATAAATAAAATCTGTTATTTATTTCTCATTTGTTTGATGATGGTTTCAATGTTAAATTTGAAAATTATTCTTTCAGTGTATTTGATTCTAAAAACACTTTGGTATTTACTACATTAAGAAATGAAAATGTATATGCTATGGTTTTAAATTCTCTAGACAAACAAAAAATTACTTGTTTAAATGATTTTCATAAAGACTCTTGGTTATGGCACAAAAGTTTAGGACACTACAATATACACTCACATTGAAAACTGACTAGGAAGAACTTAGTTAGAGACATACCCAAACATAAAATCCCATCAAAAAAAGTTTATAATACCTGTCAAAAGGGAAAGAAACATTATGTTTCTTTAAAATCAAAGAAAGATGTTTCAACTTCTAAACCTCTTGTGTTGGTTAACATGGAATTGTTTGGACCTTCTAGTGTTTCTAGTTAAAATGAGAAGCACTATGTCTATGTCTTAGTAGATGAAGTTTCAAGATACACATGGGTATATTTCTTTTCTCACAAGAGTGAATCTTGTTCTTACTTTATTAAATACTCCAAGTCTATAGAAAACCTTAGTGGACCTAAGATTAAGACCCTCATAAGTGATCATGGTCGTGAGTTTGAAAATCATGAGTTTGAATCTTATTGCTCAAACAATGGCTATAATCACAACTTTTCTACCCCTAGGACACCTCATCAGAATGGTGTAGTAGAAAGAAGAAATAGAACCCTTCACGAAATTGCATGAACTATTATAAATGAATATCCTCTACCTATTTATTTTTGGGCTGAAGCTATAAATAAAGCTTGTAACATTATCAATAGAGTCCTGATTAGACTAGTTCTTAAGAAGACCCATTATAAATTGTAGAAAAATAGGAAACCTAAAGTTAGTTACTTTAGAGTCTTTGGTTGCAAAGTCTTTATTCTCAATACTAAGGATAATCTTGACAAATTTGCATCCAAGAGTGATGAAGGAATATTTTTAGGATATTCAACTACTAGAAAAGACTATATAGTGTTTAATAAGGGAACAAAGTGTGTAGAATAATCTGTTCACATAAAATTTGATGAAACTGATCCACATAAACCTAAACCTACTCATGAAAATATTGAAGAAGATTTTTCTGTTCTAAACCTGAGTGATAAAATTAGTGAACCTATTGTAAATACAACAAGCTCTAGAAATGTTCCAGAACCTGCTTCTGATGAATCTGAACCTAGAAAAGAACCTGAAATTTCTCGTCCTACATTTACTAGATCAACTAGGATTCTAAAGAATCATCCTTTAGATGATATTGTTGGTAATATCGATAGAGGGACATAGACTAGATATTCTATAATGAATTAGATTGAACATCAAGTTTATCTTTCACAGTCAAAACCTAAAGATATCAATGGTGCAATCAATTATGAGTTTTGGGTAATGGATATGCAAAAAAACAGAATCAATTTGAAAGAAAAAAAGTCTGGGAATTAGTTGACAGATCTAAGAACACCTTGACCATAGGCACTAAATGGGTTGTTAGAAATAAAGTTGATGAGTAAGGAAATATAGTGATAAACAAAGCATGAATAGTTGCACAAGGGTATTGTGAAGAATAAGGAATAGTCTATGAGGAAACCATTTCACCTATATCTAGATTAGAAGCTATTAGGAATCTACCTACCTATACCAGTAATCTGAATATCAAGTTATATCAAATGGATGTCAAAAGTCCATTTCAAAAAGGTTTTATAATTGAAGATGTTTTTGTTAAACAACCACCTGGATATACAAACCCCCATTTCCAAAATCACGTGTTTAATCTTTCTAACGATTTTTATGGTTTAAAACAGGCTCCAAGAGCTTGGTATGATAGACTAACAAATTTCATAATTTCTAAAGGTTTTACAAAATGGATTTCTGATCCCACTCTCTTTATTAAAATAATTTCAAAAGATATTTTTATTGTAAAAATCATTGTTGATGATATTATCTTTGGATCATCCAAACATTCCTATGTACTAATTTTTGAAAGATTATGCAAAATGAATTTGAAATGAGTTTAATGGGAGAACATAAGTATTTTATTGAATTTAAAATTTTTCAAAAGAAAGATTGTATTATTTTAAATCAATGTACATGTACAAAGAATCATTTAAAACGTTTTGGTTCGGATAGTAACAAGGGATGTGACACACCTATGAGTACCACCTGTAAGTTGGATGATGATGATACTAGGAAACCAGTTGATCAAACCAATTATAGTGGTATGATTGGAAGCTTACTTTACCTTACTACTAGTTGACCAGATATCATGTTCAGTGAGTCTATGTGTGCAGGATTTCAAGAAAATCCTAAAGAATATCATTTTCTTACTGTTAATTTTTTTTCAAATATCTTATACACACTACAAATTTAGGTTTATTTTATCCAAAAGGACAACCCTTTGACATAATGAGTTATTCAGATGCTGACTTTTCTAGTTTCAAGTCAAATAGGAAGAGAACATATTTAACATGTCACCTTTTGGGAAAGTCCCTGGTATCTTGGTGTTATAAGAAATAGAACTGTATTGCATTATCTACTACTGAAGAAGAATATATTGCTATTGGTAGTTTTTGTGCATAGATTCTGTGGATGAAACACACTTTATTGGACTATGGATATCAATTTAAACATGTGTGTATAAATTGTAATAACACTAGTGAAATTAACATCTCTAAGAATCCTGGGTCTCAATCTAGGACTAAGTATATTAATGTCAGACACCACTTCTTGAGAGATCATTATCAAAAGGGTGATATTTCTCTGGAATTTATTGACTCGGAACATCAGTTAGAGGATATTTTCACTAAGGCCACAAGCTATGAAAGGTTATAATTTATTAAAAAAGAGTTGTGTATGATCGATCTGTGAAACTGATATGTGAAACCAATCTATGAAATCGATCTCTGAAACCGGTCTGTGAAACCGATCTATGCTACCGATTGAGTTGTACTCTTTGTGAGATCGTTAGTGTTTGTCAAAATGGAATTGTTTTACTAAATCATTATTATTTTTTATTATTATTGTAACCCTAAATGATAAAAATACTGACCTGCAGCTATTTCTAAAGACTGTTATCCTTCCATCTATCACCAAACATTTCTTTCTGAATCCCGAATCATTCAGACATTTCAAACCTCTCAATCCTCTAGAACCTCTAATGGAAAATAAAAATCATCAAAGAAAGGAATAATAAGGTTCATATCCTGTGAAATGAGCGTGAGGATAATCAAGCAACATGACTAAAAGATCAGTAAACCAGGAGTTGGAAACTCAGGTTGTTACCACCGAAAAGGAAGTGAGTGCGGAATGGGTGTTATCCAGAAAGTTTGAACTTAAAATGTTTTGGAGATACAAGGATGAAAATACTAGTTCCGTGATAATGAATGAGTCTACTACCCAATGTTGCTGCATGTGTTTTATCTAAACAAAAGTATTGTATTGGATGGAGCAGAATCTGTGAGATTTTCATCGATAATCGAAGGGAAAAAGATAACCTTTTCATCGAAGCGGTGGGATGAATGTTTAAGAGTACATCATAATGGAAGATACGAGGATTATAATGGTAATATCTCTCCTACCACTGTATATTTTTCTTATGAGCTTTCTCTAGAGTTGCTAAGTGGTAATTCGGAATCTAGAAGAATAATAGCTGCTGAGTTAGATGGTGAAAGTAGAATTTTTTTAAGTTTATTCATCACCAAATCTGTCCCAGAAAAGGTGATTTTTCTTCCGTAAAATATCATGATGTTTTTTTGTTATTTTTTTGCTAAATGATGAGAAGATCAACTTGTGTATATATTTTACTGTCCATATTTCTAAGATGGTAAAGCGATCAAAAAAGGATAGAACTCTGTTCCATTTTAAGTAAATCTTTGACATGCTAAAGTTCTTGGGATTTGTTGAAGATGGAGATGAGTGAATCTCATCTAGTAGTAGTTTCTGTATTAATAAGGATATCTGTAAAACGATTAAAATCAACTGGATTCCATAGAAGAAGGCTTGGGTTGCTGATGAAGAGAATTTGTTTGACTCCTTCAATCCTACTGATCATCCTATGAGGAAAAAGGGGCTGAGAGATCCCAGTTTAAAATCTGATGAAGAAGTTGTCTATTCTGATGAGGAAGAAGAGACAGTAGCCCCAAAGGACACTGGAGAGTCCAGCAAGGACAATGTAGGGGAAGCCAAAACAGATGATGTTGTGAAAGATGAAAAGGACCCTGACTGACCTCCTGATGATAGGAGTGATCCTGAAATAGTGAGTCTGAAGAAAAGAAGAATGTAATTTGAACCAGCAAGCCCTCCTCTCAAGTTAAAAGAATCAAAACCTCTTCTTTTAGTGAAGAAGAAGCTGAGACTGGAGAATCATATTCTAAGTAGTATGAATCTAGTAGTAAAGACAGTTCAAATGATAAATCGGTCAATAATGATGGTGATGAAGGTGATGACAGTGTTGGTGATGATAGTAATGATGATGATAGTGGTGATGATAGTAGTGAAGATGATGATGATGCAAGTACTCAACCAGTGGATGGTCAAAATGTGATTCAAGCTGATCCTCAACCCCCAACAAATGAGCAAGAAACTATTCCTGAGGCTGAAAGGACAGTTCAATCAGTGATTTATGTGGATGAGGAAGTCTCTCATGAAAATTCTAGAAGATCTAGTTTTGTGTAACCTTTGTATACTTTATGAAAACTTGTATGGTAAGAACACTCTAGTCTTGCGGTTATGGGTTTAGATTATCCAGAGGAAGAGGAAGTGGATTTTACAAGAGTAAGCAATTCAGTTAAGGATCGATTAGTTGCTGAGTATATGCAAGTGACAGAAGACAGACCTGGTCCTTCAATTTCTCAATCTAGACCTGGTCCTTCAATTGCACAATCTGACTTGACAGTTTGAAATCTGATTTTCCCTATGAAGTTAAACGGACAATAAAAGTGGAATTGTCTAATGCTCCTACTTCTGTTCCTATAAATTTATCTGAGGATGCTGTGGATACTCTAACTCAGAGAGTAGTAAGTATCATTAAGTCAGAACTGTCCAATACATGTGATATGATTGGCAGGCATATTACCTCACAGAATCAAATGCTCAACAATTTATGCAGTGGTTTAGTGTCTCTATCAAGTGAGTTTAGGTAAACCATTATAGGTATGATGGAAGTATTAAGATATTTGTTAGAACATCTGGATAAATCTGATTTGAGGAAGTTTAAAGCTGCGATAACTCATATTGTTGCTCAGGATAGCCCCTCCAAAGTGTGCAAGATAACTAGTCATGAAATCAATGCCTTAAAGGATATTATAAAAGAAGAGTTAGTGGCTTTTGGGCAGATTTTGGATTTGGACTCCTTGTAAAAGATGAAATAAAATACTGATCACATTCACAAGATGGTGAATTTGTATTCAGAAGATGATACTAAGGCTCAAAAAGAGATCACAGAGAAAGTGGATCACTACTTTTATAAAATTTATAAAAATCACGAGTTGAAACTTCAGTTTAAGGTTTTGGCTGAGAATTTGTGGCCTCCTCCAGTCACTCAATCCTGTAAGGATATAGTTCAATAGTTGAAGAATTTTAATCCTACTCTAGAGAGTTTCATAAAGAACAAGGATGACTCTGAAAAGGCTATGAAATATGGTGGTGAAGTAATTCAAGATTTTTTCAATCTGCTCAATCCATATCTTCATGTGCAAGTGAAGGAAATTGATCTTCCTACTGTAGAGCCTCTCAGTTCATCAAATGTTGCTCTTGGTCAGATTTCATTCTCTCAAGCTCTATCAAATATACGACCGGTCATTTAATAGCCACCATTCAAAATTTCCTCTACTCCTCAGCAAGTAACCTTATCACCCACTATGCTACCAGCTCGAGCTGTGCTACCTCCTATCTCCATAAGGCCAGATCAACCTTCCACCAAAGCACCCTCTGGCCCATCCATTCCTCCCTCTACTAATGGGAAAGCTCCTTTTCACCCAAATAAATAGCTGTGTCTATCATTTTTGATAGGGTGTCTATTTCTTGTACATTTGATATTTGGGGGAGAATATCTCAGGGGGAGAATATAATCATATTTCATATATATATCTAAGGAAGAGACCATTATATATAAGCTCTGTATTCTAACCTTGTCTATGATCTGATGTAATGCTCTCTTTACTTTTTTATCTTTTTATATATATATTATTTTTATATAGGGGGAGCATACTGAATTATATACTATCTTCCCTCTTCATTTATCCATTGATTTGTGTTTATTAAAAAGGGGGAGATTGTTGATCTTTCTATGAGATGGTTATTTTTATAATCACAAATCATTGTTTTATTTATGACAATTTAGTCTTCTATTCAATTTGTTCTAAATATGTTTATATGTGTTTAAATTCTATCTATATAATGTTTATCTATGTTAATTTATGTTTTACTATTGAACTGGAAGCATTCTTGATTAAACAGACACTTTGTGAAGATTTCAGATCTCTTGACTCACCGATGATAACGGTCGCACCGAAGCGAACAGTCGCACCGATGAGAACAGTCGCACTGATGACAATGGTCACACCAATGAGAATCGTTGCACTGATGATAATGGTATCAATGATGAGAAAGGTTTCCGCAATGAAAATTTTCTCACTGATGAAAACTATAGCACCGATAGGAATGGTTGCACCGATGGCCACGGTCGCACCAATGGCAACAGTTGCACCGATGGCGATGGTCGCACTGATCACATGACCTACTGATACCGATGCTAATCGAAGGACCTACTGATACGGATGCTGAGCACATGAGCTACTGAAGCTGATGCTGATCACATGACATATAGATCTCATGACTCACTGATAGTCATGAACACTATTTGAATTTATATTAACTCTTATTTAATTACAACAGTCATATTTGATTTTTTTTAATTCAATAAATGTTATTTTTTGATAGTTTTTGGCATGTCAGGGAACCGTACCTCATACCTATGTAAAGGTAATCATTCATATTGCCAGAGATCGTGGAATAAAAGGAATATTGGTCTATAGTAATAATGTGACGCGTAGAGAGAATTATTCCATGCATATACGACATAACAAGAATAACACACAAGGAACTTGATGAACCCCAGTACTCACCAAGAACAGAAGTTCAAAGAAGAAGTTCAAGTGCTATAATGATTACTCATACTTGAGCTGAACACCTACACTGAATGTGAAGAAAGAGATCCAAAACACTCCGTTATTCTTGAAAAAAACCATAGAAATACTCAAGGATTCATTTTCATAAAACCAAGGAGTCCGGAGATTCTCTCACAACACATAGATCACTCTAAATTCATCTCTATCTTTTTAGCTCTATTGTGTTTAATTCATTTAATTTTTGAGCAGTATGTGTTATATTTACACCCAGACTCCTGAACTGAATGGTAGGATACTAAATCTTCACTACAGACTATTTATACCTTATTGTATCCCACTGGGAATTGTTGAAGAGGTCACGTGTGACATGGACAACTTATGTGCTGTTGTTTTTTTCCCACGAAGAACTGTGGTAGAGGTCTTAGTTTCTGGACAGTATCTGTACTATTGTATAACCCTCGATCCAGGGTGTGGATCATTTTTTATATAAACTGTTTGAGAGGAATATGTCTAGTTTTGAGACTATACTTCTTGGTTAGAATTGATGTGCTTACTTATTTTGGTTTTATCCTATATTGAAATTTTCTGCTGCTAATTACTTTGAAATATATATATTTTTTAAGTTAGTTTTATAGTTAAACTAGAAAGTGTTTGTCTTTATTGTAAACCATTATGTTAGCTTCAAAAGTTAATTAATATTTAGATTATATTAACTGAGAACTAATCAATCTCGTGAGAACCTAACTGACCCTTTTGTAGTATTACAAATTGACTACAGTTTAACTTAGTTTTTAATTGGGGGATTGTAAGAGAAATACTTTTAACAGATATTTCCATTGGTACTCAATTCACCCCCCTTCTTTCGTATCCACTCGTACCAACAATATATTTATAAGGATCTTTAGTCACAATAGTTGGTACCATACGATAGGTTTATTTAACATTTGGAAACTCGGATGGAAAAAATTAGTGAGAACTCTAAGGATACGTCTGAAGATTAGTGTAAGGATGAGTTGAGGTGTATATAAATGACTTATAACTTTGTTAAATGATATATTGAGTGGTTTCCAAGTAATTATATTAATATTTGGATAATAAATGTGGATATCTCTATACTATAGAGGCACTTGGGGGTAATAAATATAAAAAGGGAGTAATTAGTTGGACTCGATCGTCATCTGGTGCACATCAATAGGCCTTACTGCACACCTAGAATGAAACACCTGGGGGATATTCACTGAAATTAATAAACTTTTTAGGAACCATCATGAATTATATATTTATATTATTACTATTAATAATAAATGATAAACCTACGGTGTTATAGATCATAAATGGTGTCATGATTTAGACATCCTATAAGTGATTTTTCATGATTACGTGGTTCCACAATATGAATATTTTTTCTTAAACTATATTTTATAGTTTACATAATGGTTGGAACCTAAAACAATTGTGTTAATGTTGTGTGATATGGACAAAGAAATTATTTTCCTCTTGAGTAGCCAAACATTATTAGAGTTGGAAGTCAAAATATCACTGTTATAATCACAAAACATTCATAGTCCATGAATCATGTTGCACATACAAATGCGAAAAGAAGGGAACAACATTATGTTGAGTCCTTCATGATAAAACATCTACATTCCTTCCGTGCATCTACTGATCCTCTAATTTTTGATAAGTGGATCGATGAAACTAAAAATTTATTTTACAATCCTTAATTTTTGGAACATGGAAAAGTGATTTTGGATATATATCATTTATAAGGTGATGAAGAACAATGGTGGAATTTAATCAAGAATACATGGTAACATGATGAAATTTAATCCATGTAGTGGTATTATTTAAACAACATATTTTTTCAATCAGTACATCCCTTGAATCATTCATGAAAAGATAGATAAATAATGTCATGAGATAATTTTGATAGATGATGAAACTGATGGTACCAATGAGTAACATTTTTCAATACTTATAAGATAAAATATGGTGTTTTTATTCATCTTGAAGGAATGTTTGATTAAATTTTTAGTGGATTAAAACCAAATCTCTAAAGGGTGTTATCCATAAAGAGATTTCATTAGCTATGAATAAATTTTTAATTATTATGTCGTGGTAGAAATGGATATTGGAGTGACACATCAATCCCATATTTCATGATAAGAAATTAATGATGGAATTCATTGGTCACTATAAAATCCATATAGAAAAGAAGATCATATTACCCTTATTCTTTAAGTGTAGAATAAAAAATGGGTTAAATTATATTAAGGGGACTACTAAATGTTTTATGTCTATAAAGGAAGTGAATTGGGTAAATAAATGATAATGTGATGGTAATAAGTTAAATAATGATAAAAATAGTGAGAAAGATCCACAAAATGCACCACACACACTTTAGTGATTCAATTTCAAGGTGTTTGGCCATTGAGCTAAAAATTTCCAAAATCATATGGGTCATGAAAATGATAAAAATCATTAATCTTTTAAGAAAAGGAATAATGTAAAATGTCACGTGTTATATTTTTTTGATAAGGGGTGATATAAAAACATAGTGTTTAAAATCCACTCTTAAACTAATAATATATTATTTGACTCTAGATCTATGAATTGTTTTATATCTAAATAATTTTCTATGGGTATCAAGATGCCACCCAAATAAATATATTCAAAATTAGTAGTGAAATCCCATAATCATACGATGATCTCATCTCATGTCCATGATTCATATTTAGTTATTATTTAGGGGAATTAGTTTCATTCATATATTTTTACAGTTAATTTGGTTGAATTTTATGATATCTAAGGAATGGATTGGATTTCACATTACAAATCTCACATAAATTTCCAAAAAATTAAATTCAATCATGATATTTCACCTAAATATATTATATTCTATTTTTTTTTACAATAAATATAATCCTATGATAGAAATAACATCCATTTTATAGGTTTTTATTTCAATTCAAGAATAGATTTTGTTTAAGATAATAGGGAGAAGCACAAAATATATGAAACAACTATTTTCTAAGAGTTTTTTTGATATATTTCTAAAATTATTTCATAGATTTATGAAAATATGATGTTTAGTTATTAATATAACTCAAACCTAGTGCGACACTAATTTCAATGACTCACAATATAATGGACCCAATTTAGTTCAAGGAATTGAAAAAGAAAATCTTGGATAAAGTTTACAAGGGATTCATTCGACCATGTGTTTTTCCTTGGGGTACACATATTATTCATTTAAAAAATAATTATATGTTGATGTGACTCTACATTCATTAGAAGAAGCTGAGAAAGATCATGATCAAGAAAATGTATCCTCTACCTGTAACACCCTGAGATTTTTTTATTTTTTTCAAATTAATTTAACCTTTCAGATATTTTTCATTTCACAAAACATTGATCATAGTTTTTTTAAAGTACTATGCCTAGATTAAGTTATCTGAAAAGCATATTAATATTTTACTATAATAAATATAAATTTTACCTTCCTCTACACATAATATCATGTTTAGCTTGCATTACACAGAACATTGACTTTCCTGGATGGGTTGCGTAACATGAAAGTCCATGTTTTACCTAATAATAGTATATCTCTAAAATGTTATTTTTTAATAATATAATATATAAAATATTCCTTATATTATAATTTATGAATATTATTAAATAATTTATGAAATTAATGGTTTAAAAAATATATAATGAATTCATAGGTGACCAATTAATTCGGAATGAATATGAAAAGTTATTAAATATAAAGGAAAATATTATTATTATTATTATTATATGTTCTAACCTAATAAAATAAATTAATTATAATTAGTGAGTTATATTATTTTAACATATATTTTATATATTCGATCATTTTTTTTATATTTATCCAATAGATTAGATTGAAATAAGGTATGAACTAACCTAATTTTATTCAAAAAAACATATTTTTTTAAATGGTAGTTTTAACGCCTTGGTGAACAAATTTTAAATCTAATTATTGAATCTTTTATAAATTTAATATGTCAAAATATTTTTTTATTTGGAATTGAAACATAAAAATTAGGTTATGAAATTTTTTTCATGATTTTCAGTAAGGTTTCATTTTTTCATATACGGTTAAAAAAATACGAGATTTTAATTCCAAAAATATTTTTCAACTAATTTATTTATAAGGTAATGATTATATTATAAATAGAATTAAAAGTTTAATTAGACAATTATTTTAGCAATTAAAAATATTTATGTCATTGGAACCCACGTAAAACTGAAATTGGATAAAAAAACATGGCAAACTTTAGAATGATTTTACTTTAAAACCATGCATTGTCAACCTGACTATGTGATTATTTTTAAGTCAACTTCTAACTATTATGTTATATGAATTTGGAAAATTCTATTACATAATTCGATTCATGATAATTTTTATTTTATAATTTGTTCAAAATTGTTTCTGATAAAGAATATTTGTTAAATTTATTGAAATTAATTACAACCATTAAGAGAAAAATTAGGTTAATAAATTAATAAACCATAAAATTAGGACCCAAAATGACTTATATACTATTAAAACACAACTATTATGGACATTAATTTTCAATTATCTTTAAATTATTGATTATTTTGGGTTTTAATGAATTTTTTAGGTAAAAACATGGGTCCACCTAACTTTTTAAAAAAAATGTCTAGTGTGTCCTTTCCCTTCCCTATAAATGGATATGAAATCTCCCTCTTCTTCAGACAACTAAACCCAATTAGGTTGAACCATGATCCTCCAAATACACTTTAAAATATCCCTAAATTACTCCTAGAGTCCTTCATTTTGGTATAAGGAAATCCAAGTAATCCAATTGCCACAAACCAAATGGAGTTACCTGATTTTGATGTAGCGCCTTTTCTCAAGCTCCATCCATTTGTTTTCCTTCTCAACCCCTCCAATATATTCATTTCATTATTTTATACCAAATAACATATAAAAAGTATACTATTATGTTTTTATACTAATGTATTAATGTATACTTACACACACATCAATCTAATGGGTAACGAACATAATGTTTACGTGTATGAAAAACTGCCTCCTCACTAAATGATGATGGATCATTTTTCCATTACTGCCTATTATGGTGGTAATAAGATTTTAAAATATATTAATATATGTTATATATTTCATATATTATTTTATTAATATTATTTATTCCTTTTTCAAAACACATATCTTTTTTACTTTCTATTTTCTGTAAATAAGATAATTTCGTTTAACAAAGTGTGGACTACCACCCCTAAAAGCGATGTGATTCATTCATACAATACATGGATTATATCATGTATGGGTTTAGTAAATATATATTATATATATGATATCATAAATATAAATAAATAATTATTTACAAATATAGGTATATATGTTATTTTTTACATTCTATCAATGCGATAATAAAAAAAGAAATAACCTTCATAAGTACGTACGACCTACCATCTCCATGAATGGTATATTCAACTTAATACTTATATATTATATATTTTATTATAATAAAAATATAAAGAATATAAATTATATTTATATTAGGGTTTACATTCTTGAATAATGATATAAGTATTACTATCCATGATATAACATCTTATGACACATGTGAAGAACTAAGCTAATATTTCCCAAAGTGAAACCTTAACATAGGATTGTTAATAAGAGGGTAATATAAAATAATTATAAAAAAAATATGGTATTATATATAATAATATGTTTCTTTAAAACAATTATTTTACAAGTATTTATAAAGAGTATGATGAGATTCAAGATACAAGGAAAGTGGATTTCATCTCAATTTTTATTTCCATGTGATAGATGTTGTATTCACCACCCATTCATTTTGTGTAGTGTTTATAATAAAAATGGATGTATTTGATGTTTATTGTAATTTAATTTTTTTTATTTACATATCCATTATATGGCCTTTTTTTCTTGGGGTTTATGTTTAAAAAGTTACGTAGTCAGTAAAATAGTTTTGTCTCATGTTTCCTTTTCTAGAAATATGTTTTGTTATGCACCTAAAATCTTTTAAAAGGTATATATACATAAATTTGACATGTTATATAATAAATAGCATAATTTACATGATATTTTAAGCTTCATGTAATTTTTTATCTTACATGGATAGTATGATCCCATGTTTATAAAAAATAAGAGTTTATTGAAACAATATCAACGCATTTTGAAATTATTTATGAGTATACTTGAATGAATGAAATCTCACAGTCCATCTGTCTAGAAAATTCATGAATTTTCTTCACCTCTTGTTATTCATGATATATTCATGTATGTTTATCATTTTATACTATTTTGTACATAAGATAGGTAAAAAAGTGTATCTATGAAATCCTGACATTACACTCTCTTTTGTTAGAAATCCCTGTTCTTTCAAGAATATGCTTTCTAAAAAGGCTTTGCAAACTATTGTACAATTCATCTATAATATTTAAAAGAAATTTTACCCATTTTTTATTTGACTAATCTCTGAAAAGTATAATTATTATTACTTTTCAAAAAATGCATTTTCAACCCATTTTAATTTAGAAAAGGAATGTTCTTTTTACCTCGTATAACAAGTACAAAATTTTCCACGTTTATTTATTTAAAGATTCATTTCCATATTAAGAAGAATAATCTTTTTGAAATTTCATTAAAAGTAAATATCAAGTAAATTTTTCTTAAAAATATTTTCAATATGCTTTATATGTTTTCAATGAAAATTTTTTTCAAAATGTTTTCATTCTTTATTTAAAAATTTCAAAACTATTTTCAAAGAAATGGTTTCCAAAAAAATTTAATTTTTTTTTTATATTTTATCATGAAAATATAATTTCAAAAAATTATCAATATTTTATTTTCAATGTATTTTCAAATACATTGCTTTTTTAAAAAAATTAAGCATATTTTATATGTTTTCAATGAAAATATTTTTTAAATCATTTTCAATCATTCATAATAAAATTTAAAAGCATTTTCAAAGAAATGGGTTTCAAAAAATTTTCAATCAACTTTTATATGTTTTCATGTAATTTTTTTTCAAACAATTTTCTATCGTTATTTATAAGTTTTTAATATGTTTTAAAAAAATGTTTTTAAAATATTTGAAGCTTATTTTATTAGTTTTCAAGGAAAAATGATTTCCAAATGATTTCAGGTATACATTAAATATTTTTAAGGAAATTTTTAAGAATTTTTTTTTTCAAATGGTTTTATGTATTAAAAAAACCATTTCAAAAGAGAAAGGATATATTCCTTGATAATTTTTTTGAAAGGTACTTTAACATTTTTTTCCATATAATACGACATCTGTTTATGTTAGTCATTTTCTTTGAGGTAATGATTGAAAGGTTACATTTATATTATTTATATTAATGGGTTATTCTTAATTTCATGATCTTTATGAAGCTTATTTCTCTTCCATTGGTTATATGTTTATGAAATATGTTTCTATTTCATGGGTTATATTTTTAGGAAATCGATTTCCCTTTCACTGGATATATGTTTATTAAATATGTTTCTCTTTCGCAAGTTTTGATTTTGATGAAACGATTATGAACCTTGTTTCTTTTTTCACATGTTATCATATGTTTTCTTGTTCATGATACCCATTCATTACATGGGTTATGATATGATTTTTTTATGATTATATAGAAAATGTATTTATGATTTTAATATGTGATTGATGGGGCCTATATATCCCTCCAATTCATTGGGTAATGATTTTTATCTTCTGAGATAGACTAAGAAGGTATTGGGAATTAAACTTTACTAATAAGATTGTTATTGGAGTAAATAGTGAAATACATGATCGTATGATGTGTGAACTTAAAATACTAAGATATCCATGGAAATGACCCATGACTACCAAGATTGTATGGAGAGTGATCCCATAGCACTATGAGGGTCACATAAGTGATACATTGGCCATAATGGAAATCATACTATATGCTTATGTGTTTTCCACATTTCCATGTCTTATTATTATGTTATGATTTCATGACTTATGGTCTTAATTATCTTATGATCTATGTTTTATGTACTTCTGATATTTATTATGATCTCTAATATGTATTTAATGATATTCAAATGTTATGCTCATGTTCCATACCATTTTTTCTGGTTATGATTACACATTTCCTTTATTTAACCTCACTGAGCATCTGAGCTCACCAATTTATTATGTTTACTTTCACCAGGTTATGAAGAATGGTTTTTTATAATTACTAAAGGTGGATATATTTATGTGAGATATCGAATATAATTAACCATTATATATGTATTTGTTTCCATGTTTCCAAGATACTAAACTATTATAGTCCTAGGGCATGCATTTTTGTAATGTACCAAATATTCATATAATATAATGTAATATCCATGTATGATAAGATGAGGTCATTATAGTTGGTATTAAAGGAATGGTTTATTAAACCTTTGGAAACTAGGATGAGAATTTTTTTGGTATCCCTATGTATGTTATTATTGATATGTCTAAGTATGTCTCTAAAAATAAGTATAAGGAAGTTTCAACATTTGGGAAAATGTAAGAGAATTTTGGTAAAGGATCGAGAGAATGGTTTCAATGAAATAAATCCATTTATGGATAATATATTTGAATTTAGAGCTGGTATAGATGTACATAGGGGTAACAAATATGTTCGGATGTTCTGAGCCTAACTTAGGTTAATCTGGTACAAAACAATGAGCCTTAATGCACATATATTTTGACACTCCTAAGGGATATTCATTGGGAATTCACAAACACTTCATGAACCATCATTAGTGATTTAAATATAATTTGGATTTGAATAACATTTAATGAACTTATGGTGTCATAGATTAGGTAAGGTGTCTTGATTGATACATCCTATAATTAATATGTTTCATGACTATGTGGTTTTATACTATGATAAGTATTCCTCACACTATGCTTTGGGTTTTAATCAATGGTGGGAACTCGAAGGAACTAGATTAACATTTAATGTGATAGATAATTTTTTGATGAGAAGTCAATTTGGATGATAATTGGAGTGAAAGATGTTGTGATCATACCTAATTTGTTTTCACGGAACATGATAAACAACATGTATGTTAACCAACTCACAGACTCACCAAGGAAGAGAAAGAAGGTGCTTGTTGAGTGTTCGGGTAATAGAGAACATGGAGGAAAGATGGCTTGGGTTCCTTTGTGTCAGGAATATGTAAATGATGACCTAAGTGAATGTCTTATAGGAATAAGAAGATGTTTTTACTGTGGTAAATAATGATAGAAAGCAAGTTATTACCTTAATATCTTCCTTGTGTTATTATAATGTTGTTTGGATAATCATATATGGGATATGAATAAGTAAGTTGGAAGGTACTGATTACATTAAAACTAATGAAGGACTTGTTGAAATGTAGTATATTATATCATGTATGAAGTTTAAAACTTCATGGATTTATGGAATATATCTAGTAATTTATAAAATAAGGAATAATGAATGTTTTCTAGAACTATTTATGGTAATTTAGTTTATTACAATATTTCAAATGAATATATGATGAGGGTATTCACATGTTTAGAATTTGAAAACAAAGTTATAATTTGTGATAGACATGGGAATGAAGGATAATATTATTTCATGACATTATTTCTATATTTTTTTATTATCATATATCATAAGGTTTTTATGGTTAACTATTCCTGAAAATTTTAAGTTAAAATTATGAGGAAATATTTATGGAATGAGTTTGCCTTGAAAACCATAGTTAAAAGTCTACTTAGTGATTAACCTAATTTTGATTTTGACCATCATATTTATTATGAAAATTATATTATTATAGTTTTAGAAATGGAAATCATGTATATGGGGTGAATAAAACCATGTCCAAAAGGCCATGGGTCTTGAACCCATAACTGAAGGATGATAAGACTTTCATTCCTACAACTGACCTTTTCGATATTCAGGTTAATGTATAATTATTATTGATGATTAATTATTTATGATGAAACAATAGTGTTACATTTCATGTTTATTGATTAATTTTTTAACCATGATGATTTTTAAGAATAATTGTAGATAAATAGTAATGCTTTTTATTATTTTCTGGGCCTTAATATCTTATAAAAGTGTATTTTAGTGCTTTGGGGATCAAAGTTAATTTTTGGACATCCATTTCTCTATGTAATAGATGAATTAGAAATAGTTAAAAGTACAACAATAGAATGAAATATTGTAAATATAAATATATTAAGTAATTATATTTCATTATATTACTGGTTTATAAAAAAATTACTCAATGATAGGATAATGTTAAAAAACATTTTGTCCTAATACCAATTTTTTTGTTGAGAAGATGGCCTTATAAATCATCAAATATTTATCACATTGACACCCTCAACATTTCGTTTATCATTCACTATTTTTGTGATTTATGACCTCAATCAATCCATATAAATATTTACACTTTTACATTGTGTCAAATATTCACTCCCAACTAATGTTCTACTATGTGGAAACCCATTCATATGTTACTTTGTATAACCATTATGTTCCCAATATTCCTTTTTAAGGGATGTTTTATTATTCGTTTTTAGGATGTCGGTTTCTATGAATGAAACATTAAAGTATTAAAAATTTGATAACCCATTTGATGTTTGATGGAGAAATTCATTTTACGTGGTGTATAATGTAACACACAAATACTTTGTGATTTTTTTTGATTTAATTAAACTTTTTTTATATTATTCATTTCACAGAAAACTATAAATAGTTTATTTTATTTTAATTACCATGTTTGGATTGATTTATAAAAAAACATGTTAATATTGCACTGAATGCAACATGAAATTTAGATTTCTCTACACATAACACCATGGTTTGCTTGTGTTACACACTATAATGACTTTCCATGATATATTTCGTAGCATAGAAGGCTGAGTTTTATCAAATACTAATACATCATTAAATTTTTATTATTTAATATAATAATATATTACCTAGAAATTAAATTAGCTATTATAAATTTTATTATCTAATTTCAAAAAATATATGGTTTAAATAAATATAAAATGTATTCATAGGATACAAATTAATTACAAATTTATATAAAAACTGGTTGATTATAGAGGAAAATTATGTTATCATTATAAACTATTTTACCCAGATAAATTAAATTAATCACAATTAGTGATTTAAATTAGGGTAATGTATATTTTATATATTCAATAAAATAATTTTGATATTAATCCAATATATGTTATAAAAATAATTTATGAAGAAATCCAATTTTTTTTATAAAAGACCAATATTTTTAAAAGTCAGCTCTTCAGAATATAACTGGGGAACCCATTTTAAATCCAATTTTTATGAATTTTTTTAGATTTAATATGTCCAAATAAAATTTATATTTGTATGTGAAACATAAAAATTTGGTTTGGGTGTATTTTTGGTACTTTTTTGCAAGGTTTCATTTTTTAATTAATAGTAAAACAAATACCGAATTTTAATTCAAACCCACCATTTTATATAATTTAATTATATGATTAAATTATATATTAAATTATATTAAATGTTTAATTAGATAATGTTTTTATAAATTAATAAAATTTTGGTCATTGGAACCAATTTAACAAGGAAATTGGATATAAAAATATATCAAATATTTGAAGGTTTTTAATTTATAATCCCGCATTGTCGACCTGACTGTGAGATTAATTTTAAATTAATTTATGATACTTATGTTATTAGAATTAAAATAAATTGTATTAAACATTCGTAATTATCATAATTTATATTTTATAATAATAAAATATTTTTTGACCAAATATATTATTGAAAGTGTTTAAAATTAATTACAATATTTAAGAGAAAAATTAGGTCAATAAAGTACAATACATTTAATTTATGACCCAAAACGACCTAGTAACTTGTCAAAAACCCATTGTATGGACATTAATTGGCCATAAACCTTCCATTATTCAGTTGTTTTTATTATATAATTTTTTAATGAATAAACGTTGGTACACCTAACTTGTTTTCAAAAATTCCCAGTGTGTCCTTTCCCTTTGCTAGAATGGCCACCGACTCTCCCCCTTTTTCATATCTCTCAAAACTATTAGGTTCATAAAAGATATGAAAAATAAACATACCAATATCCCTCATTTACTCACATATTCTTTCCCTTGCATAAGATTCAATCCATGTAATCCTTTTGGAATAAACCCAATGAGTTACTAGATTAAGAGGTAACACCTTCTCTCAAGCTTTGATATTTTTTTTCATTATGCACCCATTCAAATATTTTTATTAAATTCTTTTATAAAAACAGCAGTATCAAAATATACAAGGATTTTTTTATAATATGTTTTATAACAACAATTATAGTCACCTTCATTAAATGTGTAACAAAAATACTGTTTACATGTATGACGAACTATCACCTTACTAAACGATGATTGTTTATTTATACTTAACACAAATCATGGTGAAAATTATGATGGAATTTTTTTTTATATTTTATATAATACATTTAATATTTATTTTATATTATTGAATAATTTTTTATAGCAATTTTTTTACTTTCCAGTAAGTTTAAATACCATAATTTCGTTTTTGAAAGTGTTGACTACTACCCCATAAAACCAATGTGATTCATTCATACACTACATTGTGTGTATTAATTATGGGTTAAGTGAATATATATGATACATATGATATCATAAATATACTATTAAAATGATATAAATATATAAATATTTATTTTTTCAATACGATAATAAAAACAGAAACAACATTCATGTGTACATACTGCTTACCTTCTCCATGAATGGTGTAATCCATTTCATAAATATATATTACCAAGATTATTATATTAAAAATATATTTATTATAAATGATATTTATATCATGGTTAACATTATTTAATCATGATATATGTATAAGGGTCAAATATATAAAAAATTAAGACACAAGAAAAGAATGAAGAGAATATTACCCGAAGTGAAATCTTAACATAAGATTGTTTACAAGAGGGTAATATATGGTCATTATCAAAACATATATGGTAATATATGTAAGAATATTGTTCTAAAAAATATGTATAATAATTTTTTATTTATTATACAAGGTTTTTGAATGACTACGAGGAGAGTCCAGATACATGGTAAGGGCACTGCATCTCACTTTTTATTTCTGTGAGGTACATGATTTATTCACAACTCAATCCTAATATGGGGTGATTATACTGACAATGGATGTTTTTAATGGTTCATATAGTTAAATTTATTGGTATTTACATATCCATTCTATGCCCTCTATTTCATGAGTTCTATGTTTCAAAAGGTACATAATCGATAAAACATTGTTTTCTCAATTTGTATTCTTTGACAATCCTAATTTGTTAGGAACCCAAACTCATTTTCAAGGATTATATACTCTCATTTTACTGGAAGTATAATGAATCTCGTTCTTTTATTCATATTTTAATCTTCATTTAAATTTCTTTTCTTACATATAGAGTATGATCCAAAGTTACCAAGTGACAAGAGATTATTGATACAATCTCTTCGTCCCTCATGATTGTGTATGATAATGTTTCAATTAATGAAATATCTAGATTCAACTCTCATGAACATTCATTAATTTTATTCTCCATTAGTTATTAATTATTATTCATCTATTAGTATAATTTTTCTACTCTTTTGTACATAAGATATTTAAGAAAGTGTATTAAAAAAATCTCAACATTATCTTCTCTTTTGCAGGAAATCTATGTTCCTTTAAACCCATGGTTTCTAAAAAGGGTTTCAATGAATATTATACAATTACTCTATGATCATTAAAATAAATTTTCACCCTTTTTAATTTTACCAATAACTTAAAAAGATTCATAATTTCTCTTTCTAAACAAGGAATTTTTCTATCATTGTTACAATGAAAATGGAATGTTGTTTTTTTACAACAAATGAAATGTATGCATTTTAAGACAATCATTTCTTTGAAGCTTCCTTTTCATTTTTCGATAAATAATTTTTAATGTTTTTATTAAAACTTATTTTTATGGAATTTTTTTCAAAATTGTTTTAGGCCTTATTTATAAGCTTGTAATGTATTTTCAATGAAATGTGTGTCAAATAAATTTCATGATTATTTTATAATATTTCAAGTAGAAATGATTTAAAACATTTTCATAGTTTCTTTATATGTTTTCATAGTTTTTTTTATAGAAATTTTTTTTGAAAATTTTTAAATCATTTATCTTATGTTTTCAAGTAAAACGGTTTTGAAGACATTTCCATGATATCTTTATATGTTTTTATATTATTTTTTCAATGAAATTGTTTTAAGAAAAAATTCAAGTATCTTTTATATGTTTTCAAGAAAATTATTCTTCAAACCATTTTCAAGATTTATTTTTAAGTTTTAAATTTTCTTTAAATGAAAAATGTTTTTAAATTAATTTTATGCTTATTTTTTATGTTTTAAGTGGAAATGGTTTTTATAATTTTTTCACGTATTATTTTTATGTTTTCAATGTATTTTATATAAAAATTATTTTCAAATGGTTTTTTGTATTAAAAAGAATATTTCAAAGAATAAATGATATTTTTCCCATGAAATTTTCTTGAAGGATATTTGAAAATTAGTTTTTATTTAATATAAAATCCATCAATGTTACTCATTCCCTTATAAGAAATTATCTAAAGGTTTCATTCATATTCTTTCTATGAATGATTTATTATTTATGTAATGGCCTTTATAAAACCAATATCTATTTCACAAGTTATTTGTTTATGAGATACATGTCTATTTCATGGGTTATATGTCTTTTAAATATTTTTCTCCTTCATGTATTATATTTTTATGAAATGTACATCCCTTTCACGGGTTATATGTTTATGAAATCAATATCTCTTTCATGAGTGATGATTTAGATGAAATGATAATAAAACCTATAACTTTTCCTCTGGTTATGATATGTTGACATGTTCATGAAAACCATTTAATTTCCAGGGTTATGATATTATTGTTTATAATTTTTTAGGTACATGTATGTATGATTTTACTATGATATGAGTGGGACCTATATCTCCCTCCAATGCATTGGGTAATGATTTTTATCTCATTAGATAGACTAATATGGTCTTAGTAGAGAACCTTGACTACTAAGATGACTATGGGAGTGATCAATGGCTACTAAGATGGTTTTGGGAGTGAAACCATACTTATAATATGGCCTAGAATGTGATACCTTTGTTACTATGGAAATCATACTATATGATTATGTGTTTGACAAAATTACATATATTATTCATATTCTATTCTTTAATGACTTATGCTATTAACTATCATATAATCCATGACTTATGAACTGACAATATATATTATGATATCTAATATATAGTGTGTGATCTTCAAATGTTATGCTCCAGTTCCATACCCTTTATTCATGTTATGCTTATGCATTTCCTTTATTTACTCTTTCTGAGCATCCAATGTCACCGCATTCTTATTTTTCCAATCCCTAGGTTTTGGAAAAAGGTTTGAGGAAGAACTAATAAAAGTGGAGATCTTTATGTGATATGTTAAAGAGATTTCACCATGATATAATTTATTGTTACCATATTTCCAAAGAAACTAAAACATTATAGTTTTTAGGATTATATTTTTTTAATATACTAAATATTAATATAAAATGTTTTAAAATCCATGTACGTTAAGCATGGTTCATTATAATACTGCATGTTTTTTACCTATTTGATCAACTACAAGGAGATGAATACATTTCTGAGATTGGACATAATTAAATATGTTATCAATTGAGGTTCAAGAAGGTTGATATACCTAAGAAAAGATTCTATAAAATGTATGGACACTATGAATACACATAGATTATATTTTTTATTAATAATTCTCCAACTATATTGATTAATTTATGGAATATATTCTTCATATATTACCTTGATCATTTTGTGGTAATCATTATAGATGAAGATCTTATCTATTCAAATTTTAGGAAATATTATGAATATCACTTGAGAATTATAGTAAATAACCTATGGAATTAGAAACTATTTGAAAAATTTATAATGTGTGAATTTTTTATAAAAAAAATTCATTTTTGGGTCACATAATATTAAGAGATGGCATATCATTAAATTCATCATAGATAGAGGCTACTGAGTGTTGGAATAGACCAAACACGGTGATTTAGATCCATAGTTTTCATATTTTATCTTGATATTGTTGATGGTTTTTGGAAAATTCCTAAAAAATATCAAATATTCTCACCATTTTAACTCAGAATGGAATTAATTTCCTCTGGATAGATAAATTCGGGGAAAATTTCAAGGAATTGAGGTGGTGATTAATCAGCAATCCTATTCTTACATTACCATATATTAGATAGTATTTCATTAATCATATGTGATGAATCGATGATTGGATTGGGATATCTTACCATAAAAACTTACATGTTTATATATTATGCCTCAGTACAATTGATGGTTCTTGAGAAAAATCAACCAACATATTATTTGGTGTGAGTTGCATTAATTTTTTTATTTAAGATATAGATGCATTATATTTACAGAGAAAAGTGTAATATAAATACTATTTTCAAAATTTTGAAGTATATTTTTACACAAAGGGAATTTAATATGATCCATAGAATATAGTAATAACTGATTAAATAATATAAATGAAAAATACATTACCACCATAATAAATAGAACAAGGTGGGAAATGCTTTAAGTTGAAAGGATCATTCTTGTTAATCTATAATGGGGATAAAAAAGATCTAATATTTCATGATTTTCAATTGTTGGAACTAGACATTTGGAACGTATTGGATAAATCTTATGTTGCCTAATTGAATTTTAAACCATTTACCCATGTACCTTAGTTTAATATTGATCGTGATGGAATGATATGGTTGTGGAACTATATATGTTTCTATCAAAGAAATATTATAATAAGGATAACACTCCGATCGTAGTATTATACCACTAACAGAGTGAAAATTCCCATAGAAAGAGAACCTATATCATGGAAATGAAATCAATATGATTAAAATATGGAAAGATAATGGTAGAAGGCTAATAAAATCATTTTGAAGATAACAGAATCATTAAAATTGATGTAGAAACGGGTGGTATTAGAATCATTTATATGGAATGATTATACTAGTAGAAATATTAATATTTTTAATGGGATACGATAGTGGTAACAACACCAATGGAAGTTTCTTACCATGGAAATAGTTGGTAGTGGTACTTCAACTAAAGGAAGTTGGCTAGAATGGATGTAGTGGTAGAGAGTGGTTGTATAAGCCTAATGGAAGAAGAATGATGAATCACCTCAATGTAAAAAAGATACAAGTTTTATAGTAGAATAGTGTAATTACCTCACACATGGTATACAATAATGATTAAAGGAGGCTAGAGGTAGCAACATCAATGTGATGGTAGGATTCTGGTAGTAGTGGAGGAATCATTGGAAATTAGTAGTAGTAGATCCATAGAGGAATCACTGTGATTATAGAATTAAAATGGTATGATTTCCTATAGAATCTTATGGATAGATTAATTTTTATGGTAGTGGAATTACCATAATAGTTTCATTCACCTAAACTTCATGCATTCCAACCATTAAAATCTTCGCAATTAGTTGTTTATTCTATTTGAAATAAGCTTGTAAAGGCTTATCCAAACATCAAGATATCATTCATGTTGAATCAAGGCTTCATTAATGGTATTAAATGGTTATCTTGAGATCAAAAAATGACTACCATTTTATTTCTGGTCATTTATAGAAGTTATATGATGAACTTCAATAGTGGATGTCAATGAAGGTTCATTTCCAATTAGGGAATTTCATGTCCAAGAATGAGGTGACATCATTATATTAAATGTTAAAAAATTCCAGTGAAAGGGATTACCACCCTAGATTTTCACGTGATATTTTTTCCATTATATTAATCAATTATCCTTGCTCAACTCAAAAGCCCATTTTAGGTATAAGCTATAACATACACTCACACACTCCCCTTCAAGGACCTGTGAAAGCCGAAACGAGGCTAGAAGTCCTCATACCACCCTATTATTTCCCCACATGTAGATTTATTTTCATGTTTATCCCATGAAATATACTCCATAGTTTTCATCATTCAGACCTTCAGTATTTTAGAAAACAAAACTATTTTTTATCCAAATAAACGAAATAAAAACTTGTTAAAATAATTAAACTACTAAATTTCATTTTAAAACATGTTTTTATTTTTTTTAAATGTTAACATCTTAAATTAGTAATTCCCATAAAATGATAAATTAATTAATATATGGTCTCTAATTATTAAAAAAATAAATTTAATTAAAAAATAATGAAAATTATGGGAATCATATATATTTATCTTTCATGGTATCAAAAAGTTATATTGTGATATAGAAATGGTTTGGAACATGACTAGTGTCTTATATTCACTCAATTCCTTCCACATTATGTTTTAATTTTGACATCTTCATTGAGTGGTTCTAAACTAAATCTAAACAAGATGTTTTAATTTTCTAACTATTTCATTATGAGGATCATGATTATTTTTTATACTTGTAGCTACATATAGGGTTACATAATCGATAAGAGGAGATGATAATCATTATATACATTATTTTCTCATTAATTAGTAAAAAAACACCACTATATAATGATAATGTTAGAGGTATACATTACATAATATTTTCCAATTACTTTTGGAACGAGTTAAGATATACAATCATTTTTACAAGGGAATGATCTGTTTTTAAGGAGATGTGTTATTATGGGGAGGATCTTTATCATGAGAACCATGGGTAGGACCTCTCTGATATTTTGTTGTAGAATTTACATCACGTATTGAACCCAAATATTGGATATTTACTTAATCACCTTGGATTATAACTTAATAGTTATTGATTTCTTATTTTATTCATGAGAATGACCTCTAATTACACTAGGTATCTTATCATTGGGAGGACCTATATAACATATACCCTTTTAAGACCTCTATAGATATTGAATTGAACTATATAGTGAGAAAATAAATATTTTTTGACTTGTTTTTAATAGACATGGGCAGGAACTCTATTTAGGTTGTCAAATTATTGAAAACCCTGGGGAGTACCTCCATCGTTATTGACTTCTTGTTGATTGACAATGAAATGGCCCCAATACCTATTGAGATTATAATTATGGGGAGGTACTCTATGATTATTAGATGATGTTCATACATGGAATGTGCCTCTATGTCTGGTATTTATATTGTATTTACGTGGAACTTCACAATGAGTATTAATGGGAGGGAAAACCATTTCTCCTTCTTATAGCTGACTATAAGGATGAACTTTATGGTTAGTGAATTGTTGATAACCTTTATAGGGAGGACGAATGTGATTGGATTTTAAAATATCATAGTGATTTCTTTATTTATGGGTCCTTTAAGAAGAACCCCTAAATAAATTTTCAGCTACATCACCATAGATAGGACTTTCATAGTTGGTATTTCATTACCATATTAGCAACAGACTTTTGGAACTAGTCATCATTACTCGAGTCGACATGATTCAGGATTTCATACCAATATTGAGTTAGATGTTCTTTGAGGTAACCATAAATATATACCATATAGTTCTAGATATGATAGTGGACTTAACAATATATTATTTCTTCTATATCCAAATAGTAAATAAACTTCCATGGTCACTCCTCCACAATTTCTTACCACAAATGAACTAGGTTGTTATAAATTCATCTATGACCTAAAGAGTAATTGAGGATGAGTGGGGATTATAGTCACCACAATTAATGGGATCCAGGTAGGTAGAATTATGGTTTCTATTGGGAAATAGATAACCTAATTTTCTACCTCCCATTGATAAGGTATATATGTGTTTATTCTATCCATTGAGAGAATTATAGAGTAGTTTTAGGTTTAAACAAGGGACACTTATATCCTAGTTACTTTTTGTTTATAGGAAAAAATATAACAATTCTTATTTAATAGATTACCTGATCCTCCTATAGGATTGGGATAATCCTGTTGAAGTCTTAATCCCAAATTAGGTCATACAACACATGAAAGTGAATATTACAAGTGGTTGAAAAAACCTATTGTGGTTGAGAGGCTGTGGTAGTCATTTCTTCTAAATCACATGCTGAGGAATCCATATTCATGTAATTTATTTGAAAATGGTTTGATTCATTATTTATCCAATCTTGCATGAGGAATTTTATGCCTTATGATGTGTTGAGTGATAATTATGGGAGAATGATTAAAGATACAATAAAAATAAGAAAGTCATCAATGTAACATCACAACTATGAATTCATGGTCAATTAATTACGCTTATAAGGAATATATTTCACTATAAGATAAATATATTTTTTCCTAAATGATTTAAATCTTGTTTTATTATGCATAACATATTTAAATGTGTGTTAAATTAAAACTATGTCATGTGGTGGTGAAAAATATAAATAATATTTATTCTAGTGCAACATAATTTCAGACTAGTGTCATCTCTCATTAGAAGATAAGTTTTGGATCAATCACTATTCTAATCACATGTAATCTATTTGGTAAGTTTTATTTAATGTCAATTAAAGGAAAAGAGTGGGGATTTGAAAACATATTGAATGTATGAGACAAACGTTAAGTACATATGAAAATAGAATGACATTAGAATAAATGAAGTAGTCTAAGAAGAAATACTCGAAGTGATCCTTGATTCTAATATTATGAACCTCATACTTAATAAAAAACTCCATCATATGTGTGGTCATTATATTGTACTATATATGTTAATATATAGAGTATATAAAAATTTCCATTTAAATTTTACATCCGCCTCCACCCTGATTAATATGTTATAATGATTCTCAATTGAAGGAACAACTATCCCACCTTATGGGCTTGAAATCATACCAATTCTACACATAAATAAAAAGGATCCATGATATTACTATATAATTGAGTGAAGGATGGGATATTTTTAAAAAATTAGATTTTCATTTTTATCTAACCATAGAGAGGAAATGTTGTCGCCTTTCCCCATTACTATAATCCTCAAAATAACTCGGAAAAGATAAGAAATTTTAAATATAAATGAATGAGGACAGAAGTTAGACAATTAATTATTATATTATAATATCCCTTGGGATGTTTTTCACAATAATTATGATTATAGATCATCGAGTGAATACATGAAAAAAATTATAATAGAGATAGTTAAATATAGAACTATTTGATTAGAATAAAAAATGAAAAAAATCTCTAAACTATAATAACCTCAAACTTAATTTATTTATAATGAAAGGGAAAAATATTTTAATAGGAAATAGTGGGACCTAGATGGAACTGATGTTATTAGAGTGGATTCAGCATGTTCATTTCTTTTAAAGTAGTATTCTTCCACATGGGAAAGAATGTTTTTCCCTAAATTTAAATTTTTTAGATGATCATCTTTTTTCTGTTTCTAAATCACCCATATAAGGATGTTTTAATATTATTTTTATTATTTTTATTTAATGAAATGATTTAAATATTATATGAAGGTAATTTAAGTGTTTAAAATGTCATGTTTTTTATTCCATGTCATAAATGTTCTTCCATACTAAGAAACTTTTTCATGAAAATGTTTCATGTATATAACCCGTAAACATTACAAGGAAGATACTGATATACTCACATGTATGTGGGAGATAATTCATAAAAAGTGATATTATATTATATATTAGATGATATAAACCTTACATATTAGAATTTCATCACAATAGAAAATTCGTTGTCCTTTTTTTTCAATTCATTTTGGAAAAATTATCTCCAACAACAAAGGGATTGACTTTCGCTTAAGTGTTAATTCACTTGATTATTTTTACGTAATTGTCATGGTTACTATAATTTTTGGAATAATCCATAATTCTTCTCATTTTCAATCAAAAACACCAATGGAATCACATGTGATTAACCCAAATTAATATTTCACACCAAAAAATTAATTAATTTTGGGTTTTAAACAAACACGATGCCCAATTTATGATTTTAACACAAGTAGTGGGAAGAGCCACCTAATCTCACATAGTCTGAATTTTGTGATTCATATATAGATTCCAATAAATTATGAGTTCTATTAACAAAACTCTATATTTCTCCTTTAATTTATACATAACAATCCAAATTTCATTTTCATAATATTTAAATTCATGTTTCTCAATTAAATATCCTCTGATCCTTTATTCAAAAGAACATTTAACTACAGCATCTACAAAGTCAACAAAAAATTCAATTAATTATAGAATATTGATAAATTTACTAAATTCATAAAGTTAGTTTATTTTTAAAATAATCCAAAAAATAAACCTATAGAAAATACATGTTAATTTCCATTAAATTATGAAATTTATTATAACAACCTAGGCTTGATGTACATAGACATTATATTATTATCAGGGAATATAAAAAAATACAACCAAAGATCATATTAGTTTAGTGCCTTTGGAAAATTAGAAGCATAAACAATTAGTTTATCATACATGAACATATTCACCTACTTATTTCATTATATTTAGAACACTTTTGGCGTATGATACTTAAAAAAATCTTCATATCCTAGGAAAAAGAATCATAAAAAAGGGTGAGCTCATATGCTTAGTAAGAGGAAAAAAGGTAAATATGTAAACATAAACATGAGCATAAAGAGTATGAGAAAATGATCTTAACATTAGAATAGTATTACCTACATATCATAGTATATAAACATGAATCATGGTTTAAATTTTGGAATATCATAAAACATGAATCATAAGGGAATCACTAAAAATACTCCCTAAGATGATAATAGTTCCATAAGATAGAAAATTATATTTTACACATAAACTAGTAACATTATGAACATGTATAAATTGTAACAGGTTCGCTCTTTAAATTAAGGATATGAAATAAGGTCCTTGAATAAACATATGGACATGGAAACCACGTCCAAACATAAAATTATGTATATGAATACTTGGTCTATCCATATAATTGGGAACATTAAATCAGGTTCACAGATAAAATATATACCTTATGGGTTATCCCTAATTACCCAATGAATTGGAGGGAGATATAGGCCCCTACCATTACAAAATCAAAACCATATATATGTGTGGAACAAGAATATAAATTTGTCATCATATTATAAACCATGGAATGAAATGAGTTTTATAATCACCATTCAATCATAACATGACTAATAGAAATGTAATGGATTTCATTAATATCATTCGATCATAAAAATAAATGAATTTTATTAAGATTAATATAAGTATAATTATATCATTCCCCTAGTAAAACATAAATAACCTCAAATAATGTTATCTTAGATAGAAAATAATTTTGAGAGATCACTTAAACAATTTCTTTGGCAATATATCCTTTCTTATTTCAAAACATTTTTTTATTAAAATTTAATTCAAATTTAAAAGAATATACATTATATTAAAATATAATTGTATGATATATAGTAAAACATAAAATAAATATTGTTTTGTTATGGTGTAAAATTCCATTCATGTTGTATAAGTTAAAAAATTATTCTTTTCATTCTTTTTCTGAAAAAGTCACAAATTACCTTATTTAAAAAATGGAAAAAACATTCCTTTAAATCCTAATAGTAAAAAGTAAAAAATAATTATAAATTACTTTAAAAATTAATAATATGATAGGAAAAATATTTTTTAAATCATAGAATTTGATGAAAAATATTACCCAATAGATACATGAAACGAAATAATCCCAAATATTGATGAGATTGTGAAATAAATACTCATCACTTTATAATCAGTATAATCACATACCCCATGAAGGATAAAAATTTATATGGATATGAATATACCATAATATTATAAATAATTTTCATAAAATAAATTTTTTTATATTATATACACTACGTAGATGAAACAATTAGTATATAAAGCATGTGTCCCACATAAAAAAAAGTAAGACATAAATGTCTTACCTTTGGTATGATTTACTTCATATATATATAAAAATACTGTATAATGGATTAATGAATGTTATAAAATGATTTTAAAAACATATTCATTTTTATGATATCATATATTATAATATTATAACCCATTTGTTAATAACATTTCATTATAACTCTTCTTTCGGGAGTTAAATACTCCATTAACCCATGCATGTTTGGTTATATAAGTCCAAATTCGTGTGCATAAGATTTAGTTATATAATTTTCAGACAAATATTAATAATTTAGATAAAATAATTATTCATTATATTCCCTTATATAATCATTATTTAATGTTGATCATTGAAAATAAATAATATCTTTCCATGAAGACAGTAGGATGTGCGTACTCATGAGTGGCGATATCATTCCATTAATTGTAAAGAGGAAAGGAAGTGGATGAAAAGTTTTTGTTCCAAAAAAAATATCATGTTTTAATAATAATATATAATTATTATTTCCATAATAATACCCATCTATATAAGTGGTGATGAAAAATGTATTACACAATGATGTGGAGATGGTAGGTCGTACGTACACACATATGGTGATTTTTTTCATAGGGCGGATAAAAGGTGGAATATGGTTGTTAAATAATAATAATTACATCATATAATATAGTTAATAATTTAGTTATTACTTTACAATGGAAAAAACACATCAAGATCAAGTTTATGAATAAATTATCTTGAGAGGGTCAACTATGATGATTACCACTTCCTTAGAGATCCTCCTTTGGATCTCCTCTTACATACACTAGGGCTAGTCTGGTGAGAATAATAGAATCTCTCGGATGCGTTTATGATTTTTTATAAAGAAAATTTTATTGGTATGGCTGATATTGAATTCTCAAAGAGATTTTAATAAGTGAGGGTGTAGGTTCCCTTTTATAATTGAGGTGGGACCACTTTTGTAATTTCATACAATATTAATTTATGATAACTTCAATACCAACAAAAATACAACAAAAAGTGAATTTTTTTGATGATAATATGATGTAATGTTGTAATCTAATCAAACTATACATTTTAGAAAAAAATTTTTTGTAATTTTATACCATATCTTTTAGATTAATCCTTAGTCAACCAATTTTAATTTTAACTATTCTAGACTTGTTTTTAATGATAAGAGAATGTAATTTTTTACAAAAAAAATATTGTATTGGAACAAAAATGGATGATTTATCATATTTTAGACTATATCACATCACCATGTCTTTATTTAATATTTTTTATGATTTATAAATAATTTAATAGAATATTACTTTTATATAATATCAATAGTGTCAATTTTTCCACTATCCATTATTTGTCGTTTTAGAATATCTTAACAACATGATATCTTCAAATAGGCTATATTTAATCATCCATAACATGTTAGTATATTCCATAAAAAACTTTTAGGACATTAATTATATCATATAATAATTATTTTAATATTTTAAATATCATTTATTTGGTATTTTGATTAATTAGACAATTATTGCGTCATCAATGTAGAAGTCTTTAAGGTATTTCTTTATTTCCTAAAATTTTTAATAAAATTTCCCAAATAAATAAAATAATTATATATTTCAAATAACAATTTATATTAAAATTTATATTCTATATAATTCCATGTTAAAAATGATATATTTGTTGATAATATGAATATGACATCATTAAATTTTCTGTAAAAAAAATATAATAAATGTATTACTCTCATACAAGTGTCTTAAAAAGGTTATAATTTCATCTAAAGGAATATTTCTATCGAAAACCACTCATCTAATGAAATTATGACAAGTTTTAGGGTAGATTTTTATAATATATAATATTATTTTATACCCTTAATAAACCGATTATCCTTTTACCGTGTTAATAATTTTTTTACTAAAGTTAGTATTCATACTTCCCAAAAATAAGAGACTTATTTAAATAATTTGGACCAACTTATTAAAAATATGTAATCCATTATTCAAAATTCAAAACACATAATTTTCATCAATTCATTTAAAATTAAACACATTGATAGGGTGAGAAAAATGGTTATTAATGCTAAATAGAAAAATATTGAAATGTTTTCAAATGTAAATTCAATATAAAATTGACTCCAATGACTTAATTTAGATTGAATTATAATAATTTATATGTAATTATAAATTTAAAAAACTAAAAATATAATTTAAAACTATAAATTACTTCGATGAAATGATATTTTTCAATTAATATTTAGATATTTTTTGTATTCACTAAAAAATGAAAATTATAATAGAAATACAACTAATTAAACCAAATTTAATATTTATATTCTTATTTAATAGAAGAAGTTTATTTTTTTTACTTTTAGTATTTAAAAGTGTTTTGAATTAGATTTAAAATGGGTTCGTCACTAAAATGTGATAAAATTACCCTTTTGAAAAATATAGGTTTACATGCATAAGATTGTGTTAGTTCTTATCTTAAGCATATAAAATATATTGGATGAATATAAAAAATATTTTATTGAATATATAACACATATATTTCATTAATATAATTCAATAATTGTTTTTACTTTAATTATTAATACAAAATGACTTTGAAAAAAAAATTAAACTATTCCCTTTATACTTAATTTGTATATATTTTCATTTATAATTAAATGGAAAGAAATGATTTCATTTCATAAAAAATATAATTTCTTATGTTTTTTAATAGTATTTATAACTAATAATTTAATAGCTATTTTATATCTTATTATATTAAATAATAGTAATTTAATAATATATCATTGTTCAGTAAAAATTGATATTGGGTGTACTAAAAGCTATCAAAAGAAATAGGTATTGTATAGCACTAGGTAAGGATAATGGTACATATACCATAAAATTACACAATATTGACTTGGTGTTTCATCTATCTCAAGCCATAAAAAGTGTTTTTCATATAATGAATATAATATTTAGTATTGTGTGAAATTAAAAATATCAAAAAGATTAAATTAATTTGAAAATAATATTTCCCAAAATCTAAGGGTGTTATATTATTACCCCATAAAAATTAATTTCACACTCAAAATTTGTCTGGGTTATCAATGATTTAATAAATGAATGTTCCTTTCATAGAAACCCAGACTATATAAATCAATTATAAAACATTATTTTAAAACGTAAAAGTTGGAAAATAATGGTTAACTCAAGAAATTTATAACTAGGACTCTACATTAGAGATCATAGGGGAATATTTGGGCATGGAGGAATATCTAAAATAATCATAGAGATGGATAAACATCCCTGATCACAAGAAAGATGTTGATCCAAAAAAATTTACCAATCAAAATACCATAAAATAAAGAAGGAAGAAAGAGGTCATTGACATCATCCGTAATGATGAGAATAAGACACCATATTATTTTAATATTAGTTTTCAAATTTTGAATAATTCCTATAGGGGAATATACTTACTTGATTTTAGGACAACTTTACCCTTTATTGTGTCGTGATCAATTTACACATCATCTCTTATTCTAGAAAAATAAGTTGAAAATGTCATTACCGAACATTTAGTAAATCATGACATCCAAAACCAAAATGATATGTCATTCGATATATCTATATCACAACAGAAGTTCAAAACAAGTTATCAAATATGTATACATCCATCTTTGTTGAGATAATACTTTAATCTCAAAAACCTCATCTGAAGTTTAACTTAAACATTCCATAAATAGAAAATCAGAAAATCCATTCTAAAGATGAAAATACAAAAATTAAAAAAACAAGTGAACTGAATCAGTATAAAATTTATCTCCCATATATCATAATGCAGCTCTTGGTTTTCCCATTACTATAATATGAATACCTTCATCAGACATACTCTTCAAACATGGTAATAACAGGAATTAGTACACATCCATCATGAAAATGTTAATTTTTCCTTATTCCAATGTTTTTTAGGTATATTACATAAGTCCAAAAGTTATAAAATTTAACAATGATAAAATAAAAAATTTTAAAAAAAACCTTAATCATTTCCAAGGAAATCAGTACCATCCAATTTACTTATTCATATCGAGTATATGATTACAAAAAAATCATTATCTCACTATCATACAAATTTTAAGGGCTATCCGTCTCTTAATACTGTGGTTAACAAAAATATCCCCTTATTACCTCAATAAATTTTTATTGTTACCCGTACAATTCAGTATATGCTCTTAAATCCAAATAGAAAAACTATAGTTTAATGATAAAAAGATGTTTTGTTGTTCTATAATACCATAAGCGTACTTCTACAAAACAATTATTTATTTCCATTACACAAGTACTCAATCGTCCAACCACTTAATTATCAAAATCCATATATAAAATAGTGATCACTTGATATTTTCCTTTTATTTTAGCTTTAATAGGTTTCTATGACTTATCGTTTACATTAACCCATTGATTGGATTATTGATTATCATAGTATCCGAAATCAATGTATTTATAGAACTGAAGTGTTAGTGGTGAATTTTCTTGATCTTTCCCTCCATTTTTTCTCTTAAGGACCTATTTACATCACTTTGATACTCTTTTTCTCAATGGAAAGGCATCCCACAATTAAAGAATCATCTTAGTCCTTTCAGGCATTCCCCTGAGTGTTCCTCTCCACATTTTTTGAAATTATGAGGTTGAAACATTTTTTTACCACCATATATAAAATGACAAGAGTTTATATTTATCTCCCTCTTACATATTACATTTTTTATCACTATAAACATGATAGTTTTGAACTTTCATTTCATCTTTTAGTGCACACTGAAAAATTTCTTCATATATTTTAAATTTTCATTTGGAAAAGGCCTTTTAGAGACTTGGTTTTAGGCCAAAAAAGAATCAATCGATTTTTCTTTTATGTATGATGATTAACACATAAGTGTACCTTTTACGTATAGTAAAATTAGCTTCATAGTTACTAATAGACTCATCCTCCTATTACATAAGCTCAAATAAATCATTCTCCATCTATGTTCATATAATAAAAGGGATGTATATGCTAAAACATCTTCCCCTAAACTCTTCCCATATTATATATTTATTTTTATCTTGATCCATCATTTTATTAATAAGATTCCATCATTGATAAGATTCACCTTAAAAATGATAAATATAAACACATAAATTCATGTTCTAAACCCTAGAGGACAAAAAATATCATTTTAGTGGTATTGATGCATTATTCTGAAACATGTGGATCAGATGACCCTCAGAAAAAATGTGCACGTTTCCTCATAAATCATGAAATAGAAATTTGTTCCCTCCACTACTCATTTGGATGTACAGAATGATTTTTAGTTTTTGTGATTGTAGTGACAAGATTTTTAATTATATCTCCCATTATGTTTGGTTCACCAGAAGGAAAATTGATTCATTTTCCATTTTATTCATCATTAACAGATTTATTTTTGGTTATATTAATTCACTAAAAATGAAAATAATAGTGTGATAAAAACTAATCATATTGGGAAAACAACATATTCCAGTGAAATTGCTGAACAAACTTCTATATATGTCACATTAAGTTAGATTAGGTCATTCATGATCATTACCAAAACGCAAGGATTATAAACTAAACATACCCTTAGGTTTCTTACAATAGTTTTCTAATCATAGTTTCCAAATTTTGAATGAAACATTGTTCTAGTACCAACTATAATGACCAAAGCTTGACTTACATAGACATTTCATCATTTTTTAAGAATACAAAAATAGTATCCTAAAGACCATATTAGTTTATTTCTTTTGGGTAATTAGAAGAATTAAAAACAACTTGATAATACAACTACATATTCAGCATCCAATTTATTCTTATTTAGATCCCCTTTTGAAAAATAATACTTAAATAAATATTCACATCCTCGTGAAAATAAACATTAGAAAAATGGTGACATCAGATGCTCAGTAATGGTAAACAATGGGGATATATAAATAGAAAAATGAGCATAAAGTGAATTTTATTGTGATCATAACAATAGAATATCATCCCCTGCATATCAGAGGGTATAAACATGAATTGTGGCCGAAATATTCGTAGTTCATAAAACATGAATCATAAGAGAATCAAAGAAGATAATCCATGAGATCATAACACTGAATTAAAGCATGAAATTATCACACACACATAAACTTGTACCTTTTTGAAAAAGTATAAAAAGTAAAAAATTCACTTATTAAATTGAGGACATATAATCAGGTCCTTGAAAAAACATATATACATGGAAACCAGGTCGATGCATAAAATAATGACAAAAAACCAGATCCAGACAAATAATTGTGAACATGAAATCAAGATTATGCACTACATATATACCTCATGAGTTATCCATAACTCCCCAACGAATTAGATGGAGATTTATGTTCTACTCACCAGATAATAAAACCATTGATATTTGTGCCACAAGAATATAAATAATTCATTCTATCAAAACATAGTGAATGAAATGAGTTTCCTAAAAATCTTTCAATCCTAACCTTACTCATGGAAGGAAATGGATTTAATATATATCATTACATCATATAAAATAATAATTATTAGAGAGAAAAATAATGTTATAATTGAATCATACACTAATTAAAAAATAAGTAACCAAAAATAATGTTATCCTAGATGGAACATAATTTTGATAGATCACATGAAAACCATTGTTGTGGAAAATATAATTTCTTCACTGAGAACTATTTTATTTTTTAAAATGATATGAAATTTTGAATGAAATATTTTCCTTGAAAATAAAATTGTAATCGAGAATGGGAATCTCCAACTAATCAAGGCATCAAGATATAATAAAAATCTATTCATGTTGTATAAGTTAAAAAATATTCCTTTCAAAAATTTTCTAGAAAAGTAATAAGGTACTATGTTTGGAAGAAGAAGAAAAAGATTCATTTAATAAAGTGTAGTAAAAAGTCAAAATTGACTAAAAAAAATTAAAATTCCACATGATGATAGTAAAAAAATGAAAACATTTTTAGAAAAAATGCACATGAAAGATAAATATCTCCAACAAAGAGATAAAAAGAAATAATCCCAAATATTGATGAGATTATGAAATCAATACACATCACCTTAAAATCCATAAAATTGTATAAACCATGAAAGAAGGAAGATTTTATGGATATGAAAATAACAAAATCTTACAGTACATATTCATAAAATAAATTAATGGTTAGTATATACACTATTTGGAAGAAATAAGTAAAGTATAAGGCTTGTGTACCAATGAATAAAAATGTTACAAAAATCCACTACCTTTGGTATGATTTCCTTTTTTCATATCTTATAATATTATATAATGGATTAAAAAATGTTATTAACATATTTACGGAACATATTAATTTTTATTATATCTTATATCAATTTTTTATTAAACGTTGTTTTATGACATTTCATTATTACTCTGTTTTCAGGTGTTAACTGATTCATTTACCTATAAATGTTTTGTTATATAAGTCCCAGTTAATGTGCATAGTATATAGTTCTATCATTTAAAAAATTATATTTAGATAGTATATAACATATTTTATCATTATATAAATTAATATAATCATTATTTAATTGTAATAATGGACAATGAATCACAATGTGTCGCAGATATGAAAGTTCATATGTATGCATGAGTGATAAAATAATTCTCCTAAATGTAAAAAGGTAAGGCAGATGCAGATATATATTTTGTTATAGAACAAATATCAAGTTTTAATAATCATATATAATTATTATTTCCATCATTATACCCATCAATGTAATGTGGTGATGAAAAACTTATTTCACCACAACAAATGAGATGGCAGGACGTACGTACACACATGTGGTTATTTCAATTGTCATATGATGGATAAAATGTGGAATATGGTTTTTATATAATGAAAATAATATATAAGAATATAATTTATACTATAATTATTAATTTAAAATGGAAAAAATTCAATAAGCGGATGTATAATAATAAATACTCTTGGTAGAGTTTGTAAAGACGATTACCTCTTCCTTAGAGAGCTTCCTTTGGATATCCTCTTAGGGAAACTAAGGTTTGTTTTGGGAGAATACAAACACCTATAGGATGTATATAGGGAATTTGAGAACTAAAATGGGCTGGGTATGGATGAGTTTTAACGATCAATGTGATTTGACGAAGTGAGGGAGTAGTTACACTTTTATAATTGTTTTGGGGCTCACATTTAGAATTTCTAAAAATATTAATCTATAATAAATTAAATATGAATATAAATTACTCACAAAGACTGTATAATAGAGTATAATATATTATTATATTGTAATATCATTGACCAATAAATTATATATAGTTTTTCTTATAATTTTAAATCATAACTTTTTTATTGACCCTTAAATAACCTATTTTAATTTTAACTATGGTATTAATGTTTTTAATTATAAATGAATGTAATTTTTACAATTAAAGATTCAATTGGTCCATAAATAGTTAATTTAAGAAAATTGAGACCTATATTATCAGCTTTACCTTATTTAATGTTTTTACAAGTTTTTGATAATTTAATAAAGTACTACTTTCATTAAATATTATTAGAGCCAATTTTGACACTATTAACTATATTTCTTTTTAAAAATATCATAAAAACATTTTATATTAAAAAACATAATTTTAAATCATCCATAATTTTTGAAAGTCATCAAGAAATTATGTGGAGGAAATTAATTATATCACAGTTTATTTATTTTACTATTTAGAATATCATTTATTTGGTGTTTCAATTAATTAAACAATTACAATATCATCACTATAGAAGCATTTAAGGTATTTATTTATTTCAGTAAAATAAATAATAAATTACCATGATAAATAAAAAAATTATATTTAAAATGAATATCTATGTTCTAATTTATATTATGTATAACTCTACATTAAAACTGATATATTTATTGAAAATATGAGTATGATACATTTATCTTTTTTTAAATAAAATTTAATAAATGTATTACTATGGTAAGATTGGAATAAAATGGTTACAATTTTTAACCGAGTATGATTATTGTTAAAAAACACTCATATAATTAAAAAAGGACGAGTTTTATGGTATTTTTCAATTATTTAATTTTTTTACTCTTAATTACCTCATTTTTCATTTACTATGTTAATAAAAAATTACTACAGATACTATGCATAATTCCCAAAAATAAAAGAAGCATATTTTCATAATTTGGACCCTATTATATCAAATATCGAAACCATTTTTCCAAATTAAATTCAAAAAAGTTTAGTTCATTAATTTAAAATTAATCTCATTAATGGGGTGATAAAATTAGTTATTAAAGTTAAAACATACCTAAAATTGAAATATTTTTATATCTAAATTCAATGTAAAATTGATTATAATGACATAAATTAGATTAAATGATAAAAATATTATCTAATTACCCTTTTAAACCAATGAAAATCAAAATTTAATACTGTGTTATTTTGATGAGAAATATTTTTTCAATTAAAATTAATATTGTTTTTACTATTCATTAAAACTTGAAACTTATCAGAAAAATAATAAAATTATACCAATTTTATTAATAATATTTTTTATAATAAGATTTTTATTTCTTCAAATACAATATATAAAAGGCTCAGAAATTTGATTTTAAAATCAGTTCTCAATTAAAAAGTGATAGAGTTACCCTTTTGAAAAATATAGATTTTCATTCATAAGATAATGTTCATTTTAATGTTTTCCTATAAAATGTTTTGGATGAATATAATAAAATTTTATTGAATAATTAACATATTTATATTTTTAATATCATAAATAATGGTTATTAGTGTAATTATGGAGACAAAAACAACTTTGGGAAAATAAAAATAAATTATTTCCTTTCTAATCAGTTGGTATATCTTTACATATATAACCCATTTATAAAAAATTATTTCATATTCTCAACATTATATTTTTATAACTCAGTTAATACTATTGATAACCCCTAATTTAACATCTATGTTATATGTTATTATGTTATATAAAAATATCATAATAATATACTATTATTGGTTGAACTTGATATTTTGTGTCCATTAAGATATCAGAATAAATTGGTGTTTTGTAACACAAGCCAAAAATAATGTTTCATATTATTAAAGCTAATAAATGTGTTTTATGTAGCGTAATATTCTCTGGGTGTTGTGTATAACACCAGAAAAACAGATCATTTTTCATATAACAAACACTATATTCATTATTGTGTGAAATGAAAAATATATAAATGATTAAAATAATTCAATTTTTTCAATAAATAAATATAATAGTGCTACATTAAGGGTAATAAATTACATAGTAAAAATAATGAAATATTATACACAAAAAATTCCACCACACTTAATGATTACACTCTCGTGTAATCAATAATCACAAAGATCAAATCATATTTTATAAGGTTATTTTGGAATCACTTTTCAATTATCACTCCTATAGAAATAAGATGCTTTAAACATGGATGAAATCTCAAAAATTTACCAATGTCTACAAATATTCCTTTATGTTCTTGTAAATCCCCATGTGCATATTATATATACCTTCCCTAAAATGTATATTTATTACCTCAAGGAATTTATAGGGAGTTTGTCGCATTATCACGAAAAAATTTATTTACATATACTTACTACCATCATAATCTCTAAACACAAAAGAGTAATATAAATATATAAATATATAAATATATATATTGTTAATGATGAAATTACTGGTGTTATTCTGTGGGTTATGTAGGGTGGTTCAAATTTGGGAAATTCTAAGTTATAATGAAGAGGTTGGCTCTATAATGGATTGTTCATGATTAAAAAAGTGGCCCACTAAATGTATCATTACTCACCCATTGACCATCAGTTGATTTAGAAAACCTAACACTTACAATATGATGACATAGGTCTATAGAGACGTATTTAGTAGGGAATACCTCTTTCCCTTCACTCTATTTTTTTAATTTTGTATAATTTTTTGTATATATTTTTTTCATTTTAATGTATTCAGAGAGAGAAAGCGGGTATTTATATATTATAATCAATTTTGTGAACCCACTTTCCTAAATAAATTATTTTAAACCAAATGAATTTTAATACTAGAAAATTAGCCACTATTGAAAACCATAAAATAACTATTCCATATTAAGTCTCTCATGTATTCCTGAAAATTAATCAAAATTAGGGAATGGATGGATAATAAACTTTTAATGTTACTATATTGAAATATGTTCATAGAATCTACGGGGCTCTAAAATAATGGATAAATTTAAGGGTAGTATCAAAATAAGTAAAATTCTCAAATATATTTTCAACAAGTTGCCTCATGAATTTTTGAAATATTCTATGAAATCTAAATATTTTAGAAACAATAAAGATATAAAGTATATATATCATGACATTAATCATGGATAAAAAGAAAATAATAAATTAATAATGATGTCAAATAGGATTAGAAGCCTAAAAGTTTATCAATTTTTGATATTTTAGAGTACTAATGCCCATTGGTCTGAAATCTCACGATACTTACATAAATGATTATATAGGAAAACAAGGAATAAAAATAATCATTGAAATTATTTAAAACCTTATATAGTCAAATCTTGTGGTTTTTCTAAACATTTTAATAGGATTGAAATTTCCCAAGGAATTAAGTTCAATATCAATATATCCTAAAAACAATAAAAATAAAGTAGTAAAAAATTTCTAAAAAAGTATGAGAGTATCCCCCACCACACATAATTCCAATTTCCTCGATGATTTAAAATCATTTAGAGTTTAAAATAATAGATTATATATATCAAAGATAAGGATATATAAATCCTAGAGTAGTTTATCAGGGAAGCCTTCAGTTAACTGTTTAGTTACACCAATTAGAATTCTAATAAAAATCAATAAATATAACCATTTTATAGAAGTAAAACTAAAAAATAAAATAAATAGGAATGAAAATGGATAAAGTATAGTTTAACCCCCTATGTTGTTATTGGGTTTTATTCCCATTAATGTGGATGTACTAATTAATATACCTTATAAAATGGTGTGTTGGGTTTCTTTTAAAAAACTACCACATTTCCTTTCATTTGATGTGTATTATTTCACATTGGTTGTAGAGGATTCCATGGAATGTATACTATAGATTCATCACCACAATAATTAATTAAACCTTTCATGGTTAGGTTACAAGTAGTTATTTTCCACCGCCACTATAAACACTACTTTTATATACTCCCCTTTAAAGGAATCTACATTAACAGTTTCATTCGAGTAAATTAAATAAGAAGTTAAAGTTGAATAAAATTAAATAATGATTTATTTAAATTTAAATTTTATCTTCTAGGCGATAAAAATTTATATCAGTCTCTTCATGAAAGGCCAATTAGATCTCTTAATTAAATCCCACTAATAAATGGAAAAATAATCTAGTGAGGTTAATGTGTTCCAAAATAGTAGTAATTCATCGTTTTCACTGCAAAGAGATATCAAAGTGTTGTATGAATATACAATTTCTAAATAATGAGAATTTCTTCTTAATTAAAATTTAATAAAATTAAATAGAAATGAGTAAATGATTATTCTATCTCCCTCAATCATCCCAACAATAAATTACACTAATTTTCTCAGTTCCCTATAGAGGTTGTTTTCCATATATGGAAAAGGGTAGTCAATCTTCTCAATATTTTCATGAAATTAAACCACATTAGTGGTTCAATTGTATAATCCTAGATAAAGGGAGAGTGATTATGAATATTTATCTTCTAATATATGTGATTAATGTTTGATTTTATCTTTAATAAAGTGAGTCTCGTATTAATATACATGTTTTATGTCAAAAATGTCTTTCAATATGTATGTAATTTTTTATAATCTTTTCTAGAAATGTAAGAAAAAAATTAAGATAGTAGATATTTTTTTAGTTTAATCTCAATATACACAGGTTCTGTATTAGAAATTAATTGTTGTTTTTCAATAGATATAAGGTGATATTTAGACATTAATTTTATTTGGTTTTTTATCTCTTGTTTCTATTACCTATTTTATTTCAGTTGAGATTCTATTTCATCATAAACTTCATCCTACACCTATGTGTAATTGTTCCATTCATAATATAATTCACCTTGAAAGTTCAATATAGATTTTTTATATTTATTACATAAAAAATGATGTTCCTAAAATTTTAAAGGAATGTTAATTTTTTAACTGACTAATTCACCAAAATTAGATTGAAATTTTTTATGTTCCATTAATGGGGTGGTAGAAAAATATAATTTATAATTAATTTTGGTTAATAGAGTGGATGACGAGGGTTTTCTCTCATGAGGAGAATAGTTTTGGATCACACATTATTCTAACTAAATTTTATCATCTTGTTATTTTATATTGTATGAAAAGAAAATGAAAAGCCAGATGGGGGTTGAAAATAGGAATAAAAATATATAATAATTTAGTGAAAATAAAAATGGAATGATGTTTTATGAATATAAATACTCTTAGAAGAATTTAACAAAGTTATTTTTTTCCTCATTCTCAATCTCTTAACTACTCAATGATCACACTCTATAATTTGTGTATTCATAAAATTAATATTTATAAAAAATATATACTGTACCTAACAATCACCATGTATATTGTGCATCTACATCCTCTTTATTTAGCTAGTTATAAGTCTTCTCAATCTAGATAACCCCCATCCCACCTTCTTGGTATCCAATCACAACATATCAACACATAATGATCAAGGATCTATATTATGATCTAATTATTGAGTGACGAGTGATGAAATAGTGGAAAAGAATAATTAAATCCTATGAAAATCGTAGTGAGGACACATTATCACCATTCCCCACTATTGATTACCCTTGAAAGAACTCAAAGGACATAAGAAACTTTAAACATGTAAGCATAAGGACTCAAGTTCATCATTAGATTCATTTTATAAGAGGTACCATAGGTTATTTCTTTACCATCATGAAAATTAGACATCGAAATCAGAATTCCTAATTGAATGTGATACGAGAGTGAGATAAATAGAAAAAATAATTATAATGGAAAATAAACAACAAAAAAGGAAACAATAATAGTAAAACCATAACTAAACCATCTAGACCCAAATCTATTTATAAATGATGAGAAAAATATTTAAATAGGATATAGTGGGATTTGAAAAGCATAAATGTGCTTGACGTGTCTCGGTCACAAGTATTTATAATGAAATAATATACTTCTACATTGGAGAAATAATGTTTTTCTCCACATTTTAATTATTCATATGATCAATGGTTTTCCATAAAATAATTCCCCACATGATATTTATTATTTCACATTATTTATATTTAAATATCATGGTAAAAAATTATATGATGTTATTTTTACGGAAAAAATATTTTTGGTTTCATAAAACAACATTAAATATATACCATTTTATGAAATAATTTTGAATAATTGTATCATGTACATGAAACATTAAAAATATAGGGAGATAATGATACAATATTATATATTGGAATGTTCATTGTATATATAAAGAGATATCATTTTATATTTTGGATAAAATGACTATTTTATATTGTTTTTTAATCCCATGAAGAAATCCTTGACTATGGCACACAAGACCAACACTCCCATATCTTTTTTTAAAAAAAATTCCATTTAACCCTGGTTTTTATACCAAGTGGGAAGAATCAAGATAAAAGTATTGTGATTTCTCATTGTTTCAACAATTAAAACTTTACATGTAATAAATAATCACATAATCCTATTAATAGAAGGTTTAGTTAATTTAATGATCATCTATATAAGCTACTTATTTTTTGATAATTGTAAATATTTATCTATAATCAAACAACACTATAATTCATTCAAGACATCTCATATGATATACCCATATTCATTACTCAGGGAATAGAAACATAATAAAAAGTGTGAGCTCAGACACTTAATATGGAAATACTCATCAACATGTCATGAAGAGTAAGATTACAGGTATGCGAGAAAATATGATCATGAGAGAAATTTCATATTAAGAATAATATTAAACATTAAGTGTTTTATTAATGGAATAATATAATGACCTATAGATTCAAATAATAAATCTTTTAATATGTCATTCTAATTAAAAAATAAAAGATAATAATAATTATCTATGTAATCATACCACAATCATATGAAATAAAAATGTGTTATATGAAAAATAAAATTAAGTCATAATCTAATAGATTAGGAATTTCTACCTGAATCTTATAACGTAGTGGGGTTGGGATTACAACACATGTACACTCTTGGTATTGGGACAACAACCCATTTACCAATTTATTTTGGGTTAAAAACCCACATATCCATTTGGGCATGGGCTAATAACCATTTTACCCACTTGAGCTTGGGCTAACAACCTATGAACCCTCTTAGGACTGAGCTACCAATCCATGAACCCTATTGGTATTGGGATAATAACCCATTAAATATTTAAACATTGGGATAAAAACCACTAAAACCTCTTGGTATTAGGTTAAAAAAATGATTACCAACATGGTATAATTCTAACAACCTATGTAACCCTTAGGCTTGAGATACTACACATTTACCCTTTTTGAGATCAAGAGATATAAAACATCACCAATATATTAAATGGTGATATAGGACCCCATACATCACTATAATAATCATCCATACATGTGTTTACTATTAAAATATTAGAATATCCATACAAAAAACATAAATTATTTACCCCATTGAACGTATATGGGTTTGAAAATTAAATTTACGAGAATATTCTATCATCCATGATAAACAATGATATGGGATGATGGTATAAAAAATACCCCCTCTGTAATTTAAGATGAAAAAAGGATGTTGTCATAAATGAGAGAAATATATTTTTATGATCATTGGATAAATAAATTGGAAGATAGAGAAAATTAAAATTGTCATTTTAAAATAATAAAAAAATTTATTAATTTATTAAAATTTGTGAAGGAAAATTCTTTGATGAGAATGGTCATTATGGGAAAAAATATTTTCAAATTTATAATCATTAAAATGATATATATGAAATATTGTTTAAATTATCTTAAAATGATAATGTTACTAGTCACTTCCAAAATATATTTTCAAAAAGGTGAAGTGAATCCTTTTGAAAACATGTACTTGTAATAAAACAATCTATAAAAATGATTCTTTAAAAACTCATAAATTATTTTAAAGGTAAAGTTAATTAGATAATAAAAAATACAATTATGAAATGAAAAACCTTTTTAATATTTTAAAATTCCATTATTGAAAACCACCATTGTAGTAAAATAAAAAACCTTTTGAAAATTATAACAACAAATATGAAGGTCACACAAAATAATTCAAAAATAAATTTATAAATAAGGAGAACATTTTTGGGGAGAAAAAATTTGTTAATGGGGGATAAATAATCTATAAAGAGGATGTGAATTATTCTCATACCAATTATAAATTTATGAAAAAAATATTAGTCAATGTATATGATTTGAATTTAATGTTCTATTTTACCTGGAGAGAGAGGAAGGAACATTATATTAAATAATTAATTGAATAATACAGATAGCTTAATATCATGATGTTCAAGAAGTATCCTTATTAAACTAAAATATATTAGAGCTACAAAAAATCTTATGATTTTAAATCAATTGAATATAAAACCCTTTGAAACATAACATGGGATGAATTTTTAAATAACATTAATTTCATGAATTGTACGATAAAAGAAACAAAAATTCATATATACACAATATAAAAAATAAAATAAGTGGTTACTTTTTAAAGTTTCTCAATGAATGAAAATTAAGAGGAGAAAAACCCATACCCTAACTATATAGTTCCATGAATTCAATTTTACATCATATAGAATGAACATAAAATATTAATAACTTATTAAATAAAATTATTAATATGTATAAAAATTTCGACTATATAAATATCATATTTTATCATATATTAAATATATATATAATGTTTATTTTTGTCATCGAATATAAGTAATTTTGATTTTTTCACACATTTTTTGTAATAATAAAAATTAATCCCATTCATTGATATTAAGATAAAGATATATAGATTATTAAAATAATTAAAATCATTTTATTTAAATTTTTCATTCATCCCAATTCTCATTTTATGGAAACTATGGTCATGGTTTGTGATAATAGAGTCCATAATGAGGTTTCTTCATGTAATTTTTAAAAAAAAAATGCTGATAATTTAAAAATAAGATAAATATTAATAAGAAAATTTAAAAAACATTAAAATAAATATTCTTGTCTCATTAATGTATACTAATACAAATATTTATGTTATTATAGTCATCTAGGATAAAAATTTGAATCATTGTTCTGGTAGGTGGTTTCCTAGCCCAGAAATGAAAATGTATTAATTATTGCGTGAGTTTGGTTAAGAAAGTTATTATTTTAAAATAATTTAATTGTTATAGAAGAATTATTATATATTTTAAATTTATCCATTTGGAGGATCAGATTTTATGAGATTTAATTGACTATAAAAAACAGATATATGGAAAACAAAATATGCCACTTTGTGTGGGTGGTAATCTACAAGTATGCATGAAGGACATATTCATTTTCCATACAATGAGAGGAAGGTAGGAAATAGTTTATCATATAATAAAATTGATCAGGTTATAAATAATATATTATTTTATTAAATAAGATTTTTGAACTAGTCATGTATGATGGTTAATGAAAACAAAACAAGTCACTTTGTAGAGGTGGCAATCCGCAAATACAGATGAACCAAGTTTTTTATGTTTCTAAAGGAAAATATAAAAAAGTGGATAATTTTTATCACATAAATATAGTGGATAATACATTAGGTTAAATATTACATATTATCAAAACCATCTTTGAAAGGAGATACATTTAATTTTTTGGTATCATACAAATCACTTTTAAAGATAATAAAAATATACATTATTAATATTTAATTGTATTAATAAAATTTCATTAATTAATTGGAATATAATATTTAAATTAAATTAATAAATAAATTTTTTTAAATATAATAACGATATGTAATAAGTTTTAATATTTTTTTAAAAAAATAAATCATTTTATTATCTTTTTTATTTACTTGAGGCATTAATGATATAAAATCATTATTATCGATGTTTCACATCTTGTTGCATTTTTTTAATATGTTCTATTTCGATTCGTTTTGTGTTGTTTCTATTTGTAAAAGAATATATCAAACATACTATTTAATTAAATAGAAATATATACTGAAATTATGGTGTGTTACATTTACTATTACATATCCTCGCTTTTTGGCCAAAATTCTCCCTAGTTGAAATTGAATCAAATTTAACTTTTACATATATCCACTAGGTTACTTTTATGTATGATATATGTGTACACCTACACATGGGGTGGCTCTAGAATTTTTATATTTATCATTTGAGACTAAAAATGTTTATTATATGAGATACTAAAATTTCCATTTCACATTACATGAGTGTTTAATTATATATTTTGATCACATACCACAACAATATGATTATTCTATCATGAGAAATAGGGAGAGGTAGTTAACCTCACACATCCTAAGTGGAATGATTCATATGTAGCTTTTGAGATGCACAAGGTTTTCGTTACAAATATTTTGTTGGTCGTAATAGATAATAGAATAAGGGAGAGGGTGAATTTAGTTTTCAATAAATATTTTGTTAATGAATATTATAAAACTAATATCCTATAGTTTTATAAAAATTGAATGTTAAAAAGGTATAATATTATAAATTTATCATTGGCAGAGCTTCTCAAAATCATTATCATTGGTCAATTAAAATAATTTTGAGAAAATTTCAACATTTAAAACTAATTTAACTATATTAAACACTTTATATAAAACACTAATTTATGTTATCTATTAGTGTAAATTTATTTCAAAACTTTTGAAAACATAAACTGCTTTTATTTACGACAAATGAAACAAAAAAACTAATTCACATCAAATTATAAAAAGAGGAATTTAAACAAGGGGTGGAGTATAAAGAAGATATTTAATCCCCTCTATGTAGAAATCACCTCCTAATAAAAAGATTATAATAAAATAAAATAAAATTTAACTTTGATCCTATTTAAAAACAAAATTCCATATGGTTGTCTGGGAAAAATGCATTTTACAGAGTAATACATGAAACTAAATGCTTCCATGTCACACAAGACCTCTTTTACATTTTTTTTTCTTAATAAAGATTAAAATAATAGAGAGTGTGTTTAAATAAATATATAGTTTAATATATGTGATTTTTAATATAAAAATGTATATAGTAAAAAAACACATCTAAAAATAATGATAAAATATATAGAGAAAGGAATGAGAGTATAGAAAACATAGTGATAATAAATCGCAATACCTTCAGTTTTTGAAGATTCACTAAATCTGTATTTTAATGTAGCTTGAACAAGTTGTATTGAAAATTCATAAAAACAGAGTTTCATGGAATTCTAAAAATAATTCATTTTATATATTCAATAATTGTTTCGTCTTCTTCCACAAACATGTGTATCAATGATTGTTTATATATATAAGAGAATTTTTTTATCTCCATGCATGTATGTTATGAATACTTTGGAGATAATATAAATTTATAGAATCCCAAGTGGTCCAATTATCCATTTTTTTGTTAATAATAAAATTAATTGGATCATCATACTGAGAAACAAATATTGGAGCTCTAACATTGTAACTAATAATATAATGGAGTTTTTTAAGAATAATCATTCATAGAACCATTTTTGTTATCTATAGTGTTAAATTTACAAAATAGACAATTGAGAATAAAATTTTGAAATTAATTTTGGTTATCTATAATATATCTTTGATAGTAGAAAACTTTTATGGTGGCTCATGGTTATATAATTCCAAGTGGTAGCATCACATAGTGAACTTATAGTAGATTCACTAGATTGTAGAATCACTTAAATGGTAGATGATCATGGTATTAGAAAAATATTGTACTTATTGGAAGATAATATAGTTTGTAGAAAAGTTTTTTGGTAGCACCATTGAAATTGCAGTATCACTAAGAAATTGTAGCAGATACTGGAAGTATATGTTCTTCGCAATGGAGGTAGCTCTAGTTGATGATATCACATCCTGAGGGTAGACCATAGAGGCCACATATTTGAGCTATAATTAATTTTCTTCAACTAAAAGTAGATCATTATATATAATGCTCGATGGAATTAGTAGATCAAGACATAGAATTTTTTTTTTAATTTATATATAAAACTATTTACTATCATATAACTTTAATTCATTAAAAACCTAACTAAAATTATTTTTTATCATTGATATAAGGAGATTTTTTTACTAAGACAATAATATACCACTTTTATGGTCATAAATCGTGACATATATAGTTTTACAAATTCATTTTAATAGATAGATATAGTAAATAAAAATTGAATGAAATGAATACAATATTTTTGGTTAATCAAATCCCATATGTGGTATTCCATTCAAGTATTTCCCCCAATTTTGGGGTTATCACAAATATAAAAAGAATATAAAAATATATAAATGATATAAGTAGAAGGAAAAAGAGGGTTACCATTATATTTTGTTGTAAAAATATTACATCAGCAGAGGGAATAATAGAAAAAAAAATCTTATTAGAGCCTTTTTAAAATATGAATAAGAATACAAACTGTGGATAGAAGTAGGATCGACTAAGTCCATGACTTTTCTAGTAGTAGGAGTTTTATGTGATGTTTAAGGTGTAGATAAAAGAAATACTATTAAAAAGAAACCAGCCTAAGCTTCCTCACAAATTCAATAAGGGTAATTTCAAAACTACTAACCATAATGAAGATTGGATTCAAGGGTGTTGATAAATGTTTAAAAAGCTACATACTAAAAGAAATAGATGGAGGTGCAATGAAAAAAATCTAACTGGTATACCAATGTAGTTTAATAAACTCCACAAAATAAGTAATCACTCACCCACCATTCACTATAACCATGAATAGGTGGGCCATGTCTTCCATAAAAAACATGTTTAGTGGTAATAAGGGATTCAATTTGGACACTTTATCATTAAAAGACTTGGACATATGATACATTATAAAATTCACAGTTAAGAACATAATGTGAGAATTAAACCCATGATTGGTATAAATCCTTGAGAGATAATACTAAATATCTTTTTTGATTTATTTCCTATATTTATTTTAGAATTATATAATGAACTTATAAATTTTCTCACAGTGAGATTTAATTAGGTGATGATCACCCTGATGATAATTTGAGGTGTCGACCATGAAATCCTATAAATCACCTCTCCCCATATATTTGATCAAATAAACATTAAATATAGAATGATAAAAGGAGGCGGAGATCTTTGAGAAGAAGATCCTTGAGTATATAAAGAGTCTAACCTCTCCATGATAGCTATATCTCTCCTTTTAAAACTAGTAATCATAACCTCCATAGAAATTTTAATGAAATCCATCTGTTATATTATCTTCATATTATCAATTTCTTGTTTTCCGATATTTTAGACCACTATGTTTTAAATATTATCATTGAATAAATAAAAAATCATAATGGCATTAGCTTAATGAACAATGATTCTTGAATTTTGGATTACTAAAGCATCCCAATAAGATATTATAGAACATATATTATTAACTAAATAAGACTGTGATTAGTTTGATAGATATAATAATGTAGAGATAAAGGAGGATGTGTTAAAGTAATCTTATGGCTAGGCAGGGTATCGTCCAAATTTCTAGGTTCTGTAATAGCAATGTCAAAAGAAAATGCTTTCAAAAAATTTTCATGACTAATCATCTCTACTTGGGACCCCTTATAATCTATTATAAAAACTAAGATGGCAGGTCCATGAAGATCTGTCTGAATTCTCTTTTCGTTGTCAAATTATTTGGAATAATCTGAACCATTATTAGATGATATTGGAGATTTATCTCCTATAAATATAAATCCATAATCATATTTATCGTAGGCCTGAAGATCAACATTGATTATTGAATATTGAACCACATAGACATATGGTTCTTCTGTATCAATAGATTCTTTAAATAAATATGTAGATGGACATATACACTACCACTCTCCACTTACAAGCCTCCTAGACTCATTGACAATATGATAGGGGTTAGACTTCTTATCTAAATCTCCATCATCAGCACCATACTATAGATCATAATAATTAATGACCACATCATGTGTTCTCTTGGTGAAGATGTCTCATACTAATCAACATTAGATAATTCAATATCTTTTGTTTCATAACCTTATTTTAGAAAAATATAACTTCATGGAAGGGAAAGTTTTGTAGTAGGAGAAACATAAGATAAATTGTAACTCTTAGACAGTTCATGGTTACTCCACTCTTCTACTAAAAGTTTTACATACTCTGGTACATTATGTGAAAATTTATTTTCCATAACACCACCATATACTTCATCATATTAGGAATATTGTATTTCATCATATTGATTCAAAACATTGACAACAATATCTCTTGGAAAATTAGAATTCTTTAATAGATTAAACTTTTATAAAATCTCATCATTATCCACCACCAACCTTTTCCACCAAGGGATCTTGTTTACTATAATCCTTTTTGTAGTTTACCTGAATCAGATAGAAACAATTACATTTGAATACCTTTTCATATCTAATAGGAAAAATACAAATTTCTTCACAAATAACATAAATCATTTTTTGATAGGCAAGGAAATTAGATATTGATGAAGTATTTCACAATTCCATCACATGCACCATTAAATATTTTGATAAATTAATCTTGTATACTATTTTCAATTGAAACAAAAATAAAATGTTATGATACCTCATTATACTGAAACAACCCTTAACTAAAAAACACCATACTATAAACTATAACATCAATCATCATTGTTCATCAACTTACACTAAAATAAGCCTTCTCAGAGTTTTATTTATAGTCAAATTCAGAAAAGAATATTCAATTATAAAGTTTTCAAAGTTGATGGAAAATGATCTATGATAATCATAATGAACCCCATTATGAGAAACTACTATACATGAATCACAATGTTTTTACAATAAAATCATATATTTTACATCTATTAATTTTTTATAACATTATTATAATTTCAAAATTTATACTCTGAAAATTGATTGAAATCCAAAACCAACCTAGGGTTCAGTTTTCTATCATTCCTTGAGAACTATTTTACCCATCCTTAATCTTAGATTACATTAAAAATGAGTTATTTTTTCATATATAACCATGGGAAGTTGATTTTCTTCATTGTGAAAACAAAAGTATAAATAATCTGGGGATTATTTGGTTCTACCAGCCAACTCAATTTTTCTCTTAATTTCAATGAAGAACATGAGCCATTATATGATTAAGTAAGACTATTCAATTTCACCATTTGTTCACAATTATTGGGGATTAAGGAAGAGGGTTGAGATATAAATACAGAATATGAAACGTGTGAATTTTATCAAGGTTATTACACACAAGAATGGGTTCCTCACACTCAAGTTTTAAGCAAATTATATCATTTAGGGATTCAAAAATAAAAAAAATACTAATTATAAATTTAATAATAAGAAATAAATCCAGAGATATTTTTCCCATAAAAAAAGGAATGGTATCACTAGGGAAATTATCAACCTAATTTTAGGCTTTATGGTATCTTCCAAATGGTAGGATGCAACAAAAACACAACACAATAACATATATACAATAAAACGTTGTTGTTCCACATCATGGTATCATGTAATGGTATTATATAATGATTGAAATTCACATTACCAACTAAATAATAGCTTTTCCTGGTATCATAGAAATGTATTTTTGAAATGGTTAATCAACATGGTATCATAAATGTTGTCCAATCATCCCGATAGCATGACTAATATTCAATATTAATGGTAGTATACCAGTAGAAGATCATCCATGGTAGTACCTATATTTTGACTTTTATCTAATGGAAATATGTTAAATCTAGTAATAATTGTCCATCCCAAATTTATCATTGCATTTTCATGTTTGATATAGTTGATTATCTCAAAATTCAATGGATTTGTGAATATGATAGCAAGCTGATGATCAATACCAATGAATTCTATATTTATATCACTATTTTGAAAACTGTCTATCAAAAAGAGATTCCTTATATCAATATGTTTTCATAGGAGTGAGAAATATAATTATTGGAAATTTTAATAGAATTTGTATTATCGAAATTAATGGGGACATGTCAAATTTTATATCTATAGTAATGAAAACTGCATTTCATCCACAAGATTTGTGCACAAAAACTAGTTTCATTAGCTTTAATAGTAGACATTAAAAAAATTATTTCTTATAATACCATGAAACTACATAATTTATCAAATCATGAGATGTTCCTATGGTTATTTTTATATTTAAAATACAACCACCAAAATTTTCATCTGAATAACATAGTAAATCAAATTTGTTTCCCCTAGAATAATAAAGTCCTAAATTTTTTGTATTATTATGGTATTTGAAAATTATTTTGCAAAACTCAATTGTTTTTTTTGGATTTTTTTAAAAATAGGAACACTTTTATTGAAAACAGGAACTCATTAACACACTAAACATTATATGAGTGAGGTTAGCAGTTATTTATTGAAATCTTCCAATCATATCTTTGTAAGTGATTTGATCAATTAAATTTCTAGTTACATCAAGATTCAGTTTATATCTCATACCCATTGGAGTATCACTAACTTTAATATTTTCCATATAAAAATGGTTTACAAAATATTTATTATATTTTATTTGATTTAAAATAATTTTTTCATTATTTTAAAAAAATATTAAAACGAAGGAAGAATATTAACTCGCCCATTAAACACATATCATATTCCATTGACATCATTATTGAAAAATTAGTACATAAAAAATTTATTATAGATCTAAGAATAATGAAATCAATATAGTATTATATTATTAAAAAAAATTTGAAACTTTTTTAGGAAATAAAGTACTGTCATCTATTCCATTACTATAACCTTTTGAAATCCAAATTGAGTTGAGCCTATTATACCAAGCTCCAGGATAATGTTTTAAAACATAGAAATAATTTTTTAAATTAAAAAATTCAATTGGGAAGTGGGGATTTTAAAATATAAGGGGTTTCATCACATAAAATACGAAATTTTATAACCATTTATGAATACACTAATGCATTTAATTTGATATAATTTTAAATTAAAATTTACATCATAGGAAAGAAATATTCTAGTGATATCTAGTCTACCTAATGGATAAAAAGTCTACTAAAATTCAATGGATTTCATTTAACTATATCCTTATTGATAAAATCATTTCTTATTTATAACTATTGTAGAAGAATCCCCAAACATTTTTCTAAACACCCATTTAGATCCAATATTCAGGTATTCATTAAGTCATTCAACTAGTTCCAGGTATCTATTTCTTTCATCCTGATTTACCTCTTCTTTAATTTTCATTAGCCATAATTCACCATTAATTGATTCATTGATGTTCTCAAGTTCATGTTGTGACAAGAAAGCATGATATTAGAATTCTTCTATAAGATAATCTCATATCATTATTCCTTATGTAGGCCTCATATAACTACATCTATGGGATGATACATGTATGTCTTAAATGATCTATTGATAAAGGAATTGGATAGATCACTTTCATCTATTGGTTTAGATTCATGTAGTTCCTTATAATCGAGATATTTTTCTATAGTATGTTTTATTAAATGGTCATAAGGTTTAGAATAGATATTTATATTGGAATGATCATACTCTATATTCTAAAAATAGGTCATAGGTTTAGGTTGATCTATCTCATCAAACATTGCATGCACAGATTCTTCCACAATCATGGTTATTTAATTTAATACCATGCATGATTTATTGGTTATAGAATATCCACGGAAACTTCCTTGATCTCTTTTGGATTAAAACTTGTCAAAAGTTTCCTTTTTATTGAGTTTAAATTATATACAACCAAGAAATTTAATATATTTAACATTTGGCATTCTACCATTACATAAATCATATGGGGTTTTCAATATAAAGTGTCCTTATTAAAACACTATTGATTATATATAATGTTGAATGCAGAAATTATTTCAAAAAATATAGAGTTAAATCATACTCATTGATCTTGTTATAGAAATATATTGAAGGGTTTTATTTCTTATTTCTACCCAACTGATATATCATAGGGTCATAGGTGAAGAAAAGTTGTGACTACATCCATATTGTGATAATAATGATTAAAAATATTTATTTTAAAACTCATTAACATGGTCCTTTAATATGATATTAATTATATGTACACTTTTATTATATACATATTTTGAATACATAAAAAAAGGAAGTAGATTCACTTTTACTATAAATGAAAAACACCCATGTGCCCTTGGAATAATCATCCACTATAACATAGGTATATTGTTTTCCTACTAATCAAGAAACTATGGAATGTCCAAACCCATCCATATAAACATATTTTAATGGTTGAGATGTTGAAACATATTTCATTAGTTTGAAACATTTTTTTCTACTTTCTTTTTGGACATGGATTTCAAAAAAAATTGGTATTATAATTAGTTAGATCCTTGAATAATAATTTCCTAGTTATTTTTATAATAGATTCTATATTGTAATGTAATAGTATCATTTACAAAGATAATAATCATTAGGAAAGGAACCTAAAAAATAAATAATATTATAAAAATAACATTTTAAAAAAATAATATAAAAATTATTATTACTCTAGGAAGTACATAATAAAACATATTTAGAATCTTAAAATATACTAGAATTATTCTAAAATCCAATATAATAACTCTCATTAAAGAATTGAAAAAATATGAGAAGATTAAATTTCAATCCACAAAATGTTGTACCTTAGAAATTAAAACAATACTAGAGTTATAAATTTTATTGAGTCAAATTATTTTTCATGTAGGATTGTCAAAAAAATTGACTTTCCCACACTCAACTTCGGTAAGGTTCTTGCAGCTTGAGTAGTCACTAGCCATGTTCCTGAAACAACTACCATCCAGATACTATATGTGTTTATTATAAATTTTCATGAAGGTTTCATACAAAATTTATTAAAAACAAATATTATTTCGGTACCCATATTTTCATGGGAATAGAAATTTTAATAGAAGTATCTTTATGAATAAATAAATGTTTACGTAGTTTCTTATAAGTATATATTATATGTTCTGAAATAAAAACATTGTTTGATCTATAGGGGTAATAATATTTTATAGAAAATATATAACTATAAAATATGAATTTCTTTTATAAGTGATTCTCTATCTAGGATGTTAGCCAATTCCAATAGTTTACTTAGGTGCTGTTTATATACTAAAAATCTTGGTTAGAGTTTATATTCTATTAGTGAATCTATATAGATCTTTCTATGGTTTCTCATTTGACAATTTCATCTAAATATTTTCATTTAGGAGATGAACATTCTTATCTATATCTATATCAAGATCAGTTTTAAAGTGAGTAGACATATAATTATCCTTATTTATACATTTAATTGTATAATTCAATTCATTTAATATAACTTATATCATATTAAAATATTAAAAAAATCATCATGAGTCATACATTTTTAATTATTATCATTTTCCTAAAAATAATAATTTTTTTATAGATGTGGGAAAAATATCTAAAACCTATGATATGTTTTTCATGAACCAGATGTTGGCCCAATAGATATTATCTCTTTAAATGAAATTGGAATCACTTGAACTATCCTATGTGGAACTCCATGTAGATTTCATAGAATTTTTATATATTCTTCATTAATTATAATTCTTCTTCTTATATATATATATATATATATATATATTACTCGGATAGTCTAATTTGATATTTCGTTTTATTTTAAACTCTTATAAGTTTATTTCATTGGTTGAATCATCATTTTTTTCATTTATTTCTCAAATTTCACTTATTTTCATACTTAAATTTATAGTTATATTTTTGGAAGAATTACTTCTTCTTGTGTAATTTCATGAATTATTGGGAAAGGTTATCCATTTATTTATCTTTTACTGATAAACATTCATCATCAATTGAACTCTCAATGTCGATCTTCAATTTTTGTTTTAAGTCATATTTTTTGAAGGATGCGAACAACCTTTCAGGTTCATCATCTTCTTCCTTGTACACTAGATGTAAATATTCCTAAATAAAAACATTTCCAATGACTTCATTCACTAGAAACTTACTAATTTCATATGATTATTTGATGAAAATAGAGTTTACTCTCTATATTTCTGGTAGAAGTCACAAAACCCTCAAAAATTGATCCTTGTCAGCAATTTTCTTTCAATGTTCATGAATAATACATATAATTTCATTATTCCAGAGATACATATTAGAAATGTATTCATCCGGATTCAACTTAAAAATATCATATTTAATAGTATAACTATTCATACATATTTACTTATCATTGGAAGTTCCATCATGATAAATAGAAAGTGTTTCCCATGTTTCAAAAGTGTTACTATAAGATGATATTATAAGAAATTTATTGTCACCTATAGCCTAGTAAAAACCATTAATATATTTATAGATACAATTAGAAGAAAACATACTTTTAATGCTCCAATATTTCCTAGGAGCTTTAGGTATCTCATATTTTTTCTAAATAATAGTACAACTATCAAACCCATTGATTTTTATTTGAATTATAATTTTAATATTCCACCAAGAACACTTTCTTCAATTAAAATTAATATTAAAATTATTAAAATGTTCTTTTAGATTAATATTATTCATAAATATATAAATTTATAAAAAATATAAATTTACGATTGATAGGAAAAACTAGATCACAGAAAAAAGTATCTTTGAAAATATCTGATAAATTTTTTTCGTCCCTATGGAAATCTCATTATTTGGATGAATTTCCTATCAAATAATATTTATATTAAAAATATTTCTAAAACAAATATCCTTCAATTTCATAAAAATTACTATTTAAAAAAATGTAGAGTGATATAATTTGATCTTTAGAAAATATTCAAAAAAGATTTAACACAACTCAATTAACAAAATTTTGAAAATACATTTACTTTTGAAACTAATTCCCACATATCAAAACCTATATATATATATCACTAATTTAATTTTACTGCATGAGTAATGCTTTGTTAAATAATTTAAAAAACAAAAACTGGTTTGATATAAAATAAAGAAATCAAAAGAATTAAATCACATCTAATAATGAAAATTTAAATTAAAACAAGGGGTTTAGAATGAAGAAGAGTATTAATCCCTCCACTTGTAAATAACCTTATAAAATTTAGTATATTATATAATAAACTAATATATATCCTGGATTATGTTTTACAAATAATATCACATAAGGCTGTCTAAGAACAATTAATATTCCAAAGTTATAATGTAATAAAAAAGGTTCCAAGTAAAACATGACCTCTTACATAGTTTTATTTGGGAATCAAAATAAAAATAATTTAGGTACAATGTCAGGATCACTCTAGTTTTTTGTAGGATATCGGGGTTTAGCAATAAATACAGTGAAACAAAAACAAAGATAAAAGGAATTCTAAAACATAAAGGTAATGATATAAGAAATGAGAAAATGTTTTCTTGTTCAATATGAATATATTAAATTGTTTATGAGTCCTTAAATAAATATTTTAAATGATATAAAACAATTTTCACTATAAATGATGAAAAATAAAGTGGAATGGATGTCTGGAATGGTTCATTTGTTCTCAGTGAATAATTATAAAGTATTCTTCCACAAAAATTTGTATCAATGCATTTTTTGTATACAAGAGTATGAGATTATATATCCAATAATGTTTGTTATATTAATGAGTGACATATTCATAATTTATAATGTTACAGGTGTTAAAAGTAGCAACTTTAAGAAAATAAATAATAATCTTGGATCTTATTATAAAGACAAAAAATCATTGAGGTATGAAATTTTCATTAATATATCTATGGATTTATTTATGCATAATAATTAATAAATCCATATATATTTTGTATATAATTTAATTCATAAACTATATATTAGATAATTAATTTTGAAATAAATTCTAGATATCTACAAATACTCTTTAGGAACAAAAAACTCTGATGTAGCTTATAGTAATACCACATCCTGGCAATAGCATCACCTAGTGAACTAGCAGTGGATTAAGTAGAAAATAGAATCACCTAAATAGTAGATGGTATTGGAGAAAAAAATATATTTTAATTTATGGTAACTTTATAAAGTAGTAGAAATATTTGGTAGTAATACCAGTGAACTAGCAGTAGCACCGAGAAGTGGTAGTAGCTACCTATGGTAGATGTTGTTAGTAGTTTATGTATATCTACTCGATAGTGGAATAAACTAATTCTAGATCCATGAAGATATAGATTTGAATAATTTTTTTCTTTATTCAACAAATGGTAAGTCATTTATACAAAAATTAGACGGAGATGATAGATCCAGAATTATGATATATTCACAATTTATCCATAAAAAAGTTACTATCATAAAACAAAAAATTCAATAAAAAAAATAATAAAAATGATTTTTGATCATTAAAATATGATGGATGTTGTAAAATAAGATCCATATTAGTCCCTCAACTCATAAATAGTGTATAAAATTTTTCTTTTTATCATACATGACAATATAATTATTCTTTTAGTATCACATGGGTCATTATTCTTATATATGATTACGTGCTTTATCTATAATAACAACCATAGTTTAATTTAAAATATATTTACATGAATATAAATTCTATATTATTTTTCATATTATTAATTTAATGAAGTTATAGAATATTTATAATAACAGATAAAATAATCCTATAATCTAAATACATGATAATTGTACAAAAAATATGAAATTCATGTGGATTAATCCATTAAATTTCAAAGTGAAAATTAGTAAATCTTATTCTCTATCATTGGTTGTTGGGGTGATATAAAAACAATTCAAATCACAAATCAAGGTGGAAAGGTTGAGAGGCCAAATAAATTCATTAATGGTTTTATTTTATATTTTAATACATTCTTATAAATTTAAGACCAATTTATGAAATCCTTCCCTATAAAAATATTGATTAACCTGGTTTTGAACGTGATTGATTGATACCACATATTGGTGTGAACATCCGTATGTATCAGAGGTTCTCCTCCAACATATATGATTAGTTATAATATTCCACCACATTGGTTTGTCACACTATACTATAAAGAAATGATGTAATGAACCAGCGTGTGTCAACCCAACAAATCACATGTTCTATCATTCCATAAGGTCCAAGGCACAATCGTGATAACCATGGGCTGGATATAAAAACTATGGAATCAAAAGATTCTATTTTGGAATGATATCTCCCTAAAATCCAATTAACCATTACAGAGATTCCTCATAAAATTATGGAATGAACCACCATAAGCCATTCATCTATTCCATCAAATAAAATGTTTACAAATATAAAATAAATTAAATACATTACATTAGAAAAAATGAGTGAAAAATTAAAAACCATCATTCTATTAATATAAATAAAATAAATAACATCATCCACTTAAAAATTAATTAGACAAAAAATATTTTTGGAGAGGATAATACAAGATAACCAAAGAAGAAATAAGGATCCCAAAATAATCCACCAACACAAACTCATTAGGAACTATTGCTACAACCATCACTAAATCAAAGGAAAATGATAATCAAGAAGAGCCACCAAATTACAAGGATCTATTTTGTGTGCCTGTATCCTATAAAATCAAGTCTATATATTCATAAAGGCACATATTGTGCATGATAAAATTACTATAAGTATATAACTAGGAATATATATGACGTACTAAACCATATATACCTTATTTCTGGTTTGAGAAAAATATTTTGAAAACACCTCCATTGAAAAAATTCCATAATACCTCTGGAATTCAAAAAATTAATCCAATTTATAAAATATTTTAATCAATAAATGAAAATAATGGAAATAATTTATAAAAGATAATAAAAGATAAATAATTGGATTATAAATAATCAATTATTACATAAATACTTTGGGATCATCATATGGATCTACGAAAACTTAGACTAGCCCTTGGAACTCTAGAGAAAAAATATGAACCTTGTAACTTATTACCATAAGCTTGTACATATCATTAAGATACTAATACACACTATTATAACACTCAGTTTAAATAGTCCACTTACCCTATACCTTATAATATTCAAGAATATTCATAAATACATATCACATCTTAAGAGATGAATATTAATCACATAACATAACAATTCATAACATAATCATATATGTCCAGTGCCTTTAAAAATGTTGAAGCATAATCATCTTGTTCATAAAATATCTAAATAATTTTCGAGTATGTTCTTTATAAGAACATAATTATTTTATACTTCATACATAATACCTTTCATTAAAACCCAAGGAAAGGGAACATAAAAAGGTATATCCCAGATGATCAGTAATGTTAAACAAGAGAGCTATAAATGATCACATGAGCAGAACATGGACATAAGAGTATTAGAACATGATCATAACATTGGACAATAAAAAACAACATATTATAGATCATAATAGTGAGTCTTGGAAAAAAACATGGTAGTTCATAAGACATAAATCGTAAAATAATTAGAGAATACAAGCCTTGATAGTATAACATTGGCATAATAAATATGTTTGTGGCCTAGAAATAAGAATAAAAAATCATTTCAACTATAGTCAATGATCATTTCCAAGAATATAAATATGGAATAGGTTCACTCCCAAATCCATCATAGTAGTCATAGATCACTCCCATGATGATCAGAGTGGATAAAGCCCATTACTGAACTAGGATCACTCATCATTCAAGTCCTATTTATCTCATCAGATATCAAACTTTACCCAATTAATTAAATATTTATATTACCACAAACCAACATTTTCTATAATGTCACGACCTTATATATTTATAATATAACCTGCATCCTTGGTTATAACTTATGAACCATACTTAGTAATAATGTTACCATATTCCTTGGTTATAATGGAACCACAATCAAATAATGAAAACCATACATATATGTTCCATAAATCATAAAAGATTCATCATCTCAAAACCCCTAAAACAAATAGGATTCATAAATATTTCATCATACAATGACCATGTAAAATAAATATGATCCATAAATATTTCATAATTTCAATATAGTATAAACAATGGAAAATTTGTTGGTTTCATAAACACTTCACTATCAAATCATTGTATAACTTCGGGAAAAAGAAAAGGTATCATAGAAATATTTTTATCATAAAAAAATATCAAAAGAAAGAATAAGGATAGTATATTTGGATCCTATCCTCTGTAAATTACAAGTTTAATCGAAGGATATTGTCATTGATTAATATAAATACCATTAAAAGTTCATTAAAATGTTCTATAGAAAAAACCATTCCATTTTAAAATATCTTCTTTAAAATATAAAAATATTAAAAATATTATTGAAAAAATTTTCTTTTAATATAATCAAAGAAACATATAAAGAAAATATCAAATTATAGAGACATCATGGTGGTGGGAAATATTTTTTCTAGAAAATTTAAAAGAAACAATTCATTTTACAGTTTTCATTACAAATATACCTCATTTAGAAAATGACACAATGACTCCATTTGAACAATTTTGTAAACATTTAGTCATTCGTAAAAATGACTATATAAAATAATATTATAATAATAAAAAACATGTTTAATTTTTTTTTAGAAAACATAGATATGGAAGAAAAATATTTTTCAACTGAAGAGATAAATAATGTTTACTTTTCTGTAGAAATATATTTTCAGCCTATTCATTACATAAGGAAAAGAAAATTAATTGAAAAAAATTAATTTTCAAGGAATTTACATAGGATAATAAATGTTATGAGTCTATTGGGAATAATATCATAATAATTCATTATCAAAAACATGATAATAAACAATTCTGATAAACAATGCGACTGTAGCATAAAGCCCTTACCACTTTGATAACTTTTGAATTATAATACCAAATAAATAAATACACTTGTATGTATATTTATTTCATATAATTTTCATTATTATAATTTTAAAATACTTTCATGGGTATTACATACCCTAAAAATAAATAAACAAATGTTTTATAAGGTATGTGTCCTAGAGAAATATAATTGAGATGAAAATCGATTACCTTATGTCTGACTTCCATTATACATGTTGTAACATCCTTTATTATAATTCGTGATCTATGATAAAAAAATTAAATAAAATCAATCATATATTTAATACCATATATTATTTACTTATAAACTTTTATCAGCCATTTATTAATACATATTTATTAAAATCAGTAATCTATGAGATATTTGCTTCATTTTTCATGTATCTTCGGGTTACATCGTTTTGTTCCATGTATTGTGATCAATGATCAATAATTTTCTTGAATTTTAAGAATTATATAAATAAAATATATTTTCATTATATATATTTTATGAGTCATTCATAAAATATAGAGACATAAAAATGAATTACAGCATTCATGGTGAGAGTAGGTCATACATATGCATGAATGATATTTCCAATTTTCATCAAACAAAATTAATGAAATGTAAATAATAACTAAAAATTAAATAATAATTATTATATCATATATAACATAATTATTTTTTAAAACTATTATTATTATCATCAAAATAAAATATAAATGTAAAAAAATAAAATCCCTTTGTGGAGGTGGTAGTCCACACATACACACGATCAACATTATAATTTTACAATTGTTTGAAATTTAAAAATATTGATATGATATTACTATTACATAATTTTAATTATTACATAATTATATTATATAATCATTAAACCAATAATAATACCCATCCATAAAAATAGTGATGAGAAATGTTTTGGTTTGCTAAGTAAAGATAGTATGTTTTATGTATACAAGGGAAATATTTTCACTTATCATTTGATGGAAAGTGGGTGAATATAGGTGGTTTCATAATCATTATAAAATTTTATTATATTGATAATAAAAAAAATTATTATATAAAGAAAAATAATAATTAAAAATAATGTGACAGGTTAAGGAGATTATCTCTTTTTAAAATAAATACTTCAGATTTCTTCTAAAGAGCTCTAGGGTTAGTTTATTGGAAACCCTTCACCTCTAGAATGTGACTAAGTTTATAATTAAATTAATATAGGTATGGTTTATATATAAATATAAAATTGGGTTGATGGATAGAATTTATGGGAACCTTTTTATAATTGAGTGGTTGGTGGTCTTGGACTTTCATAAAATATTAAATTAATAGTAATAAATTTTGATGTAACAAATGGTCAAATTTTATTATATTTGAAGAAATGTTGAGTATGAGTTTAAATGATATCATAAAATTACATTTTCACATGATTTGATCACATTTTATACCATATCAATTTTTAACAATTTATTAACCCTTTTGAAAATTTTCATAATATTAATGTTTTCTATATTTTAAGGGTAAATAATATAACTAAAAAAACGATAAACCAAAAATTAATGAATCAAGTATGATCTTTAAAACCATATACCATTAATTTTTTGACATCAATGTTTTTTATGAAATTTATATCATTTAGTAAATTATTATTTATTATAAAGTATCATCAATATAATTAATATTATTGACTTAATTTGACATTAAATATATCACGATAATAGGGGAATTTTAAAATAATTATTCCAAACCATCCTAGTATGTAAAATATATTGATAAAAATTGAATTAAAAATTATATAATGGATATTATATCACTTTTATTATTTTTAATATTACTTACTTTAAGTTATTTTAATTAAATAAATAAAGCATTAGTGTTTCACACGAATATAAGGACATTATATAATTTCAAAAAATTAGAAATTTTTTTTAACATGATAATAATTTTATTAATATCTAGATAATCACTTATATTCTTTCATAAAATTATTTTTTCTCTCTGGGACACATAAGAGAAGTTTAAAACTGAGAGATTGATATTTTGTAACATTATTTAACTTAAATATTATATAGGTCATTTTCATGGAAAAATGACAATTAAAACCCAATTTATTGTATAAGGGGATAATGGTTGAATAATATTAATCCAATAATAGTTATGATGAAAAAATATGGTCTTATTAATTAGTTTTAACCTTTTTTGACCAGATTTATCCTCTACCGTGGTGATAACTTTTTCAATGGTTTCTATTCATTTTGACCAAAATAAAAGTGATCAATGTACCAAATTATAAATTCAATATTTAGAATGTGGGATCCATTTTATCATATTAAATAAATATATGTGGTACCAATAAATTTTAAAACAAGTTTTCAAAATGTGAGAACAACTGGTTTTTTAGAAAAATGATGGTTTTTAGCATAAAACCTAATTTTTTCAAATAAACTGATTAGAAAAATATTAGAAGAATATTATAAAATTTGACAGAGAATATAATAAATATAAATTTTAATAAAATAATTCTTCAATAGTGATTAATTGAATTTATTAGAATAAAAACACATTGAATGTATTAAAATAATTTTCTAGGAAAATGAATTTTTACCAATAAAAATGTTTTTATTCTAAATATATACACAATATTGATTCCAATGGACATTACTATATCATTTAAAACATTAAAAAAATGATAGATTTAAATTTATTTATAAAAAATGTATCTTTGTACATGTAGTTTTCAATAAAATCATCACATTTTTATTATTCATTGGAAAATAACATTTTTCATAAAATTCTAAAAAATTCATGAAATATAATTTTAAAATAACAATTTCAAAAAATATTCTAATTTTGTAAAATAATATTTATACAATTATATAAAATAATTAGAGTATTTAAAAAAAATTAACAATTCTTTTGAATAAAATTTATTTTTGAAGAATCAAATGACTTTACTAAAATATAAGTTATTATTGAGTATGAAATTATCAATAAATTTATACTAAGAAGGAGATTTATATATGTTTCATAAATTAGTTAATACTAATTGTAACATCCCAGATAAATAAGGAATAAGACACTTTTCATATATATTAATATTTGTGAATTAAATATTAATTTTATATTAATGGGGATTCTAGGTTCGATAGCGTACCCGATGCACAACAACATGTTTCTTTGAAATCTTGCGTTGCACACTAATAATATAATATTATTATTTTAAATGGTCGTTAACTACTAGCTGTTGTATTTGCGGGAATGAAAAAACTAAATACAATATGATTATACATATTTGTTCTATGTAATTACATTTATCCAATAAAGGTTAAAGGCTTAAATGTGGATGAATCTAATTTTAAGCATAATTTACATTAAAAGGTCGATTTACCACCTTTTAATGGAGAACTATATTTAAATATAGTTTTGTTCATTTTATTACATTCTATATGAATAAATAAAATCCTTCTTTATAATGGGGGAATCAAAATTTACTTTGTGTAAATTTTTTGAATTTTTCCGAAAAAGTTCATTTTTTATGAATAGTGTAAATATGGTATTTTAATTCAAAACAATGTTTTAATATAATTTATTTATATGGTTATATTATCTTTTCAATTTTTATTAATGTGTAATTAAAAAATATGTCTTCAATTTAATCCAATTTTTGTCATTGAAATTTATTTCACTTTGAAATTGGACATAAATAAGTGTCAATCATTTGATAGTTATTGTTTCAAAAAACACGCTATATGTTTTAACAATGGGAATTAATTTTAATATTAATTAATTAAAATTTTATGTTTTGAATTTGGTAAAATAGACATCATTTTTTCATTTGGAATATCAAATATAGCTTATGCTGAATTTTTTGTATTTTTCTGAAAATATCAATTTATGATGAATAGTGAAACCACTTACTGGTAGTTAAAAAAACTGAATTTTTCATTTAAATGAAATTTTACCACTTCTATGGATTGAATTTCAAAAACATGACATAAATAGTTGTTATCAAGACATAAAATTTGGTTCATTAAGATGAAAATAATTTTTGGTGAATAGTAACTTTCGACTATTATTTACAGTTGTTAAAGGTAAATTGGGCAATCCAAGGTGAAAAGAATATTATAATAATTCAAAATTACCTTAAAACTTTTCCTAACCATATTGGTTGAGTCATGGCCGACCATGGGAATATTTGGGTCAATTTTAGGACCCCATTAAGCCACTTAAGTGTGATAATGACACTTTTGATTAATTAATTTAATGTAAAGGGAAAAATGACATAAAGAAAAATATTTTAGTAAATTAATTTTTATAATGTATTATAAAAAGAATAGTTTTGTCTATAAACATTCATTATAATGATAAAATAATTATCTATATGATTGTATTTTTTATAATTTGTAAACATCGAATAAATTAGATTATCCATGACACAATAATGATGTAGTGTTTAACTCATTGATAAATAATTTAAATAAATACAATTATATATATTTAAATAGCATCCAAAACATGTCCATTTCTTAATGGATGATTTTATTTAGACCATTAGTAATCTGGTCTCATTCAATAATGATTTTTGGACCTTTTGAAACCGAATATATGTTAATAATAAAATAATATTTTCACACATTCCTAAAGAGCCCCTCCTCTCTCTTATAAAAGGAGACCACTTTTAACCAATTCCTCAAACCTCTCAATCCACTTGGATTATCAAAAATATAAACCATTAAGCTCCCTAAATCCCTATACTTCACTTATTAGCCTTACCTTAGGCAAAAGACTCTTCAAGAAGTCCTTTGGTTCAAACCAAAGGGAGTTACCCAAATTAAAGGTAACAATTTCTCTTAAATTGTTTTCAATTATTTTACTTCTTCAAACCCTAAAATATTTTTATTTCATTTATTTTGTAACAAAATAAGTATCCTAAATATCATAGGTTGTTTTTATGAGAAGTATTCTAGTTACACTTACACACACCTCAATCAAATGGGTGAAGAACATAATGTTTCTCTAGATGGAAAACTAATGCCTCACGAAACTATGATTGTTCAAATATATCTAACTGCTTCTCATGTTGGCCATTATGATGGAAATGTATTTATATATGATATATATTATGTTTATGTTTTCTTTATTCTTATGTATCTTTCATTTTATATAAATACTATATGGTTTCCATAGTGGGTAAATACGAAAATCTCATTAGAGGAAGTGCGGACTACCGCCCCCTCAAAGTGATATGACCCGTTAAATGCCTTATGTGGGACGTATAAAGGATGGAATTAATAATATTGTATATTCTATTATACTGTAATTATAATATAACTATGAATCATCAGTTTCTTAATTTCCTTAAAATAAGAAATAGAAATGGAAGTAGCATTCATGCGTACGTACGGCTTACAGTCTCCATGAACGGTGCATTTTATTTCATACCTCTAAATGTCTTGTACTATTATAAATACATGTATATACTGGATATATATTATATATATAGTATCTAAATCATTAATATCATTCTGAATATAATGTATATTTTACCACATGAACAACTTGTAATTATAAGATGTTAGTTTTTTGACTCAAGTACCAAATATCGACAAAATGGACATTATTAACTTAAATGATAACATAATATTTTTAACATGGTAATAAGTTTTCTAAAAGGATAAATAAACTTTAAAAAGGTTTTTAAGAAAGTATAAATTAACTTTTGTTTATTATTTCGGAGATTAAAGAACGATCGAGTCAAGTCGGACATAAGGTAAGGGATTTTCTTATCTCAATTTTAATTCCGCAAAATTTATATTGTTCGCCACTTATTCATTGAATGTGGTGTATTGTGTACTAAAATTTTATATATATTATCATGATTATCATTATATTCATGTTATTCTGTGATTTATTTGGTGGTCATTAACTTTTGGTTATACGACTTAGTTGATTACAACGTGGTAAAGGGTTTCGTCTCACTTTTTATTCCTGTGAGATTAATGATATATTTTCCACTATTTCATTTTTTGTTGTGTATGTAATGCCCATTATTAAGCACTTTATGTAATATAATTTCATTTATGAGTATTTACGTCTTCATTTTATGATTCTTCTTTAATGTGGCGTATGTTTTGAAAGCTACCAGATCGGTAAGGGAACTATTCACCCTCCTCTTTATAAAAGACTTCTTTTTGTTATGTCTTTTAATTTACATCTTATTATGTTGGGATATGTTATTATATATACTTATTGATATAAAATTTATATCCAAGTGATGAGATTACATTTTTTATCTCATCAACGTATTTTCTGAATTTTAAAGTGATGTCGTTAGGCTATCGAATTTTTACAAGGGAACCTCTAAACCCAATTTCAATTCTTTGGGTTCAACTTGTACTTCATGAAAATGTCATCCTATGAATATGTGTAAATGGCCTCTTGTTGTTTTAAAATTAATATCCACTTATATTGGGTGTGATTATATTTCTTACACATAATTATGTGATTGAATTATCCTTAATTTAACGATACCAACTTTATAAGAGATTTCATCCCAATTTACATTTCCACTAAGACATCATTGTTGTTATGAAACTATTCACTCTTATATGGTGTATATACTGTCCTTTGAAATATTATATCATGAATCACTTTATTATCATGAAATTATAATGTTTTGATTAAAATTTATTGTTCAATTATTTGTATTCAAGTGTCTATCTTTTTGTTAAAAACATGTCAACTAAAATATTGTTTTAAATATTTTTATGATTGATTCTTCTAAATATTTCTCATTAATGCCCATATTTTAAAAATTGGTTTTAGGAATTTTTTTATATGGAAATTAATGTTTTTAAATGACAATTCATTTAAAATCATCAAAATGGTATGGGACACTTTGATTCAGAAACATCGTTTTAAATGGTTTTGAAAATGACTTGATAAAACATTACCTTGATTTGATACATTGGAATGTGGAAATGTTATCTTTCCTCTATACATGTGTTATATTTTATGATTATGTTATGGTTATTGGGCATTGTTTACATATATGGGGGGTTCCATGGTAATCCTAGGGTGGGTGAGCTCGAGATAGCTCTCCAATGAATTGGGTAACATGACGGAGGTGAACGTGATGTTTCTCCTAAGAGATTTAGGGAATATACCATGATGGGTATTCCAATAGTAACTATCTATGTAGCTGTGATAGATACAATGTATGTTTGATATGGATGCCATATGTAACCGTTATGATTTATGATTTGTGTGTGTTATTCATAAATCATATGATTTCGTAAGTTATGTTATGATTAAAAAGTATGGTTTCATTGATTTGTATTTATTTATGGGCTAATGTTTTCCATTATTATTTTATAACCCTTACTAAGATTTTTTATTCTCATCCCATTATTTAAATGTTTTCCACAGTACTTAAAGATAGATAAGGTCAAGGATGGGATCATGGAAAAGTCATGCTATCTAAAATATGGAACTATACATGTTTCTTTTTAAAAGTTTTTATTTAATAAAAAAATGGATATTGAGTAGTAGTGTCTACTTGTAATATTGAAGTTGTTATGTAATAGTTATAGCCTAATTCTATGAAACTCTAAACCTGAAAAGATCCTCAATGTGAATTATTTATTTAATTCAATATTATGTAATGTTATAAGGTCGGGTCCTTATTCTAATAGTATCTTCCAATTTAATGGATATGTTATAACTGTAAAGAATATAAATATTTTAATAGTATATTGTGGTTAGTTTAAACATAAATTTGTGCACAATGTATGATATTTATGAAATAAAATTATTTAAGGGGAAATTATTTGAAAAATATTTGGGTGTTACACTCCCCCATTTAATAACTTCCATACTCACAATTTTATACTTTTTCATAGTAATAAAAAGGTTTATATTTGAAAAGTCATTTTTTAAAAATTCACATCATAAAAATGAATAATAAAACATACCCTAAAAATAAGAAAAGGGATTTATGAAGGTCACCAAAAACAAAGTTTCCAAATTGGAGAACATCAATGGGAAGAAAAATTATATACACGGAATAGAAATCTAATTCTCTGGGAATAATAGAGAGTGGTAAAGAATATTTTAAATAGATAGGAAATAAACAAAATATAATGAATCAACGATGTGTTGATAGACCAAAAATTCATCAAAAATAAAGGTTATATGAAAAGATTTTTGTCTTAAGATCATTTTTCAAGATTTTAGGAATTCCTTTAAAATAGAAACTAAGAACATAAGGAAATATTCTAACATAAAATGTAAAATTTCATCCATTAATCAATTTACACAACAATAAAATCTATTTATATAAATAACCAGTATTCAAGATGATTTTTTTATTATTGATGCACCAAAAGAAACCACTAACAAATTGAAAAATTATATAAATATATTCCTCATATATTTAATAGTTAATCAAAATAAAAAATAGTTAATATGAGATATATATCGAAATGAATAAACCAGCATATGAAGAAATAAGAAATTAATATCTAAAACCCTGATTACCCCAAAATGGAAACATTATATAATTTTTTAGTCTAAAAGTAAGTATTATAAACTTCCTCATACATCTTTAAAAAAATTTAATTTTATTCTTCACAAATAATCTTTCATCTTAAATCACATTATTATCTGAAGGGTTACATATAAATATAACAAACGAAACATCTCAAAAATATCATCAATAAGAAAGAATAATTACATTATAATATTGTAAATTAGTGATATTCAAAAAAATATAATGAATAAAATTTAGATACTAATTAAAAAGATTATCCTTATCATGAAAAAATATCATTTAAAATATCAGCTTGTCATTAATAATTTTTCAACTATAAAGATTAACTATATCTGACTAACTTATAGTCCATAATTAACATATCATAAAATCATATATCAACACCAATGGATTATTTAAACATCTATTAATTATTATACCTAATACCTAATAAATTTTCTAAATAAATTAAAAATACGATTTCTTAAAACCTCATATCGAGGGTTTAATACTTTGAACATATTTTTAACCATAAACATATAAACCATGATGGTATACAAAAATCATATGTTATCCACACATGGAAACCCAATCATTATTCTCTAAAATAAAATCATAGACTATTTCCCTAAATCCAAAAATGTAATATAATTCAAAAATGGTGACCTAATTCACTTTTTCATCAAATCACTAACCTATTTAAAGGTCACTAATACTATCACATAAATTTCAATAATCTCTTTATCAAAACCAAATATTATCCACTAAATATCATACATTATTAAGGATTATCATTTCACATAATCCTATGTTCTCCAAAAATACCACCTTTCCAATAATTTCAATTCTTGGTTATTAGTAACATAAAATTTATTTTTTCAAATACTTTAAAATACATCAAAATATACATAGATTTTCATGGCTTTTTACATAAAAATATCAGTAGTATAACAGTTATACTGCATAATTCTTGAATCAAAACACATAAAAACATAAATCATCCCCCTTTATTATTAAATAATAAAATATTCTTAATAATCTTATTACAAAATAATTATTTACAAAAATATTAAATATAAATCATGTGTTAAGATTCATCAACCTCATTTTAATTATGATACTAACATGTAACATAATACACACTGTTAAATCATCCTATACCTTTCAGACTACATTCATATTTTCATCATCATCATCAGTAAAACTATTACTCATAAAACCATCCAGATTCTCTTCTTGAGCTTTCTCCCCATGGATATATATTTTTATGATGCCCATATATTACTTAGGGAAAACATTCAACCATCGAGGATACCTTAAGGGGACCAATATTCAATTCTATTCCATTGACCCAAAATTTCCTTTTTTCTTGGATATTACTAATGAATGAAATATTTTCACACAATTTATACTATAATTATATTTTTAAAAATAGAACATAATATTATTTTATGGGAAATTTTCATGATTTTAGGTTTTAGTTGAATTTTGATCTTAAAGGGAAAAAATGTTCAATTATGGAATTTTAACTGTTTTTAATAACATTTATATTTTGAGAATATTAGGATAATTTTTTATCCAAATAATTTGATTCAATTTTAAGAGACCCAATTTTATTGGCAACATAATGTTCAACTAAAAAATGTCTTGATTTAGACATCTATAGGCTTAAATAAATCATTCTTTGTGGAACATTGTTCTTTCCAGAATAGTAAACCCCTCATCTGTAATTGAGGCCTAAATCCCGATCAATGTGTCAAAAATAATTGATTCCAACTAGATATTATGTAGGATTCGTTCATCCACATCCATGATGAGCATCAAGTCAAAATTTTCTATTTAAGGAATTATTTGTGAAGTTCAAACATGTAGAATTTGAATAGTCTAATCAGACTGAAATACTAACATTCCCTAATTAATTCATATATTCTGAAACCCATAACCCATATATCTAATATTTTGTGGAGGGATGAAAATGGAAATATGGAACAAAATTTTTTATGGGTGGAATGAGTGAATCCTCTGGTTTAAAGGCCATTATGACATGGGTAGTTTAATAATAGGAATCAGACGAGGCACATGCACATCATTGATGTCTCATAGTAAGACATCCATTAATCCTTCATTATATGTTAAATGATGATTATATTTTTAGGCTTCACAGAGGAGATATTATAGAACAACATTCCAGAAGGAACCTATTACAAACTCAGAAATTGAATGAGTCATTCACACAAAAACCTTTTGAGGAGTCTTTTACAGCGAATTCATTCACCCCATCTCCCCATATATATGTATCCCTTCTTCATTTCAAAGTGTGGAATCATGGGGATAGCCAGTGTTGGCCTTTTAGGTAACTTTGTAGTAATTTATATTTTTAACATCTTTTTACATTTAATATATTAGTTTTCTTTTTCATATCACACTTCTTCCATTTAATTTAATATATGTGTTGTTCCTCTGTATTCCCTTTTCAACTATAATAAAAATGGATACATAAACTAGATGGTTGTAGAAGTGAGGGAATGGTTTTTTCAATAAGTTTAATTGGATTCATTTTTTAAATTGTTAATTTATTTTTGTAATTCTGGTGTTATTTAAATGGATATGGTTAGTAGTCTCCATGTTTCCTCTATCATTGAGTTCTTCTTCTTGTTTATCATTATCCTTCCTTCACTATTTATGTCATGAATATGGTGGATAATGGAATTGATTATGATGGTCAATTAAGACTTATCCTAGTTTTCTTAAGGAAGATAATTACACCCTATTCAAAGGTATTGGTATGAGTTAATCACATTTTAAATGAAATGGTAAGGTTTCAGAGGTCTTGATCACCTTATTGAGTAGAATATTGAGAACAATTTATGAACAATGATTTTAATAACCATGATCTACTAAGAATAATTAAATTTATAAATTCTATATAAAATCATTATGTATTTCATTATAATTTATTTTTATATTATTTTATATTTTATTCTTATCAAACCCCCAAATATATTAGTTAAATAGTTTTATATTAGTTACTTTTTTCCATAGACAATAGAAAAAAAATGCATATGAGTGGCCTCCTTGTGATCGACCCTAGGTTGTGACACAATAAAATATTCTTAAAATAATAATAAATTAATTTAAAAGTTGTTTACAAATAATCAATACCATCATTTTGGAACAATTTCTGGGGATTCCAAGTCCTTTCATATGCTGGGTTTTATAAAAAACAAAAAAAATTCAGAAAACATAAAAAAAAATTCATTGCATATCTTCCATTTATTTGTATAATATGGATTTTTATGGGGTTTATTATAATTATTTTCATATTTAATAATTTGAGTGTCATATAAGTAGGGAATACACAATGAATATCCCAATGGAACAAAATTCCCAGATACATCAAGATAGTTTCAATGTTTTTGAGAAATCAAGCATGATGTTGTATTTTTGGCCACTGAAGATGAATTTAGTAATGCCTTAATGATATAACGACAAAAAATACAAACTATGGAGAATAAAACTATTTTTTAACCCACAATTCTGGAATACATTGGTGATTGTGAATCAAAACATAATGATCTTATTCCCTCTACAATAGATGAATTCCTTGCTGCCCAGCTTCAAGAAAATGATTCTGAAAGTAAATTTTTTTTCGGTGATTTAATTTATATGTATTATTTACCTTAAATTTTTATTACATTTTAATTGATAAATAATCCCCATTATGTTGATTCTTTAGATTCAGTACCATTACAGTAGGTCCTGGATAATGAAGAAGAAGAAGTTTCATGTGATGGGGAGAAGTTGGAGGAGCCGGTCGATCTATAAACTAATGAATTTGAGGATGATGTCACCAAAAAAAATCAAATAAGAATCATTTTTTGAAACTAAAACAAAATATAAGACACTTAATATTTTACTACCATAATCACAAATGGACACCACTCCTCCAACAGATCTAAATATGGGAACCCCTATTTTATTTTCTTTCCTCATTTACACCTCAAATATTCGTTTTCATCTATTTTTGGGGATGGTGCTATTTTTGTTTTAATTGTGGGTTAAAAATCTTCTCATATACTATGGAATGCCTAGAAAAATAATATATATAGTATTTTAAGAATGAAAGTCCATACACCATTATATTGGGGTTAAACAACTATTACTGGATATATAGGGATAGTAAAAACGTATCACCCGCTTATGGGTCAAACCAAACAGTATCCATTTTCTTTACCCTATATAGATCTTTTTTTTATTTATAATGTTTTTTATTTATTTTATTTAGGATTAATATTTTACTATCTATGATCTTAATTCTAATCATCCCTTTCTAAAAAAAGTTAGGTTGTATCTTTTCTTCTCTCTAGTTTCTCCACTATTATTTATATTTTGTTGAGAAGAAATGAAATTTAGTGAAATTTATGTGTGGTGGGAGTGTCAACCTAGTTGTTGTTTTTCATGAGTTTTATTTTGCATTTTCAGTTTTTAAGAAATTGGATATTCAATGAATATTTTGACCATTTTTCATAAAAAAATTGATTTTGAGGGAGTTGAAATGATTTTTTTAAAAATTGATTTTAAAAGATTGTTGATATGAGTTTTTTTCCATGAATGAGATTTTAAATAATTTTTATGAGTATGGCTATTTAATGAATAATTTTCCAATAAATTTTTGACTCAAAATATTTTTAGATTCTTGTGTGGCATTCTAAACCACTTTGTCATATTCATCATTATACCCCCACTCTCTTTAACGAAACAAGGATTTTTGTGTGTGAACCAGAAATTTTGATATTTCTGTTTTGAAGTGTTGGAATTCATGGAATGTTTTTCATATGATTATGGAACTTATTTTTCTAGACACATTTTAACTGGAGACCCACCCATACATCTATCCTTCACTGTCCCTTAGAATCTGGAAATTTCTTTATAGGTTTAGGCCACAATATAAGATGATATCTCATTAACTACCCACACTCTTAAAATATTTTAATGGATATTTCATGTTTTATTGTGGGGGAAGGGAATTTTGTGTGAATTATATGGGATTTTTTAATTTATCAGAGATGTGAGGTGTGTGTAAACATTTGGGACACTAGAGAATGATAAAATTGTGTTTGATTCTTCATTTTATTATACTACATTTTTTTTCATTCGGTTCTTCTAAAAAAATTATAAAAAATGGGGGTTATCTTGAATTAAAATATGTACATTATTATATGAATAAATTTCCATTCAAAATATAATGGGATTTAATTTTAATTAATTCATTTTATTCAATTTTTATCTTATCCTCGATGAAAATATGAAAATAAATTTTTTCCTTTTTGGAGCTTTACAAAAAAATTAAAAAAAGGGGAGAAATTAGATGGTATTATTCACTGTAATAAATTATTGGATCATTTACCAGGTAAAAATAAAGGGGATGGTGTTTTTTTACATTGTAAAGGGAATTAGAGTAAGTTTTACCTTATTCAATCAACTTATTATTCATGCATTGTAGTTAAGAGTCAATCCTCCTCTTTCTATACATAATATTTTTAATCATTTTCCTACCAACCCTATTCCCTAAAATTCACCTAGAAAATCATAATGCTTAAATTCATTTTTATGTTTCATGGTGTGGAAAAATTATAATTTTCCCACGATTATGGTGATACAAGAAATTTTCAAGTATGATTATAAATCAATATTTATTTTCTATTGAGTGAAGAGTGACATAAAATTTAAGCCGAGTTAGGTTGTGATTGGGATATGGATGGATTTATGAGTTTTAATGAACATAAATGTGAGTAATCAAAAATTATTTGGATTTTTTTCATAGATGAGACATGGTGGAATTTCATTTTGTAAAATATCATGGACGTTTTATCATTTTTTATTGTTGTGGGAATTTTTATTTGAATATATGGTTATTGCTCATGAGTGCAATAGTTAAGTGTGGTGGATTGATGAACCAAATATTTTCAAATCATTTATACTGTAATTAAATGTTTATAAACCCACCAAAAAATTATTTTATGGTAAATTGTCATGTTTTTAGGTTTTAGTGGTATTTTGAGTTTAAATAGAGAAAATGGGAAATTTTGGAATTTTATCTATTTTCAGTCAAATTGATATTTCAAGAATACCATTAAATTATTGAACCAAATAAAATGATTATTTTTATGGGATAAAAATACTTATTGGATATATATTTTTCAAAATAAACATGTCGTAATTCCGATAAATAGAAGCCTAAATAAATCAATCTTCATGGAACATTATTCTATCATGTGGATTAGACTCCACCTCCGTAATTGAAGAATAAATCTAGTTTAATGAGTCCAAATCCATTTATTCTATATGGATATGATATAAGGTTAAATTATCAATCTTTCCTAATGAGTTTTAATCCAAAATTATCTCACTGAGTAATTATTTATGCAGTTCAAACAAGTGTGATACAGGTGGGATGATCGAAGAGAAATAGTTACATTCCACAATTAATTCAAATATTATAAAACATAGTTCACAATTATTTGAAATTTTCTAGAGGGACTATAAAATAATTATGAAGAAACTTTTATTAAGGGTGGAATTCGTGAATCTACCTATTGAAAGAACATTATGACATGGGGTGTTGAAGAATATGAATTTGATAAAGCACATGGATAAAATTAATTTCTCAATGTAATATTTCTATAACTCCACCATCTGTGGGTTAGTAGTGCTTATATTTTGTGCATACATTGTGGAGATGTTATATAAATAAATTTATTAAGAAACATATTATATATTCTTCCATTTAATGATTTATAAGCAAATAAACATTTGGAGGAGTATTTTGGAGAAAATTATTTCAACCCCTATCCTATAAAAATGTATTCCATCTTTATTTTAATGTTTAGAAACACATGGATTTTATTTTATGGACATTTAATTATCTTTTTAGTATTTTAAAATTTTAAATATTTCTTTACTTTTAATATTTTAGTCTTCTACTTCATATCTTAGTTCATCCATTTCATATAATTTATGTGTTCTCCCACAGTGTTCCTTTCTAAAGACTAATAAAAATGCATAGATAATCTTGGTGGTTGTTCAAGAGAGGGAATGGTGCCTTTAATGAGTTTATGATGATTCATTTTATTAACTATATATTTTATTTTGGTAATTTTAGTTGAGGTTAAGTCAATTATGGTGATCATTCACCATATTTTCTATACCACGGAGTTATTCTTCTTGTTTATCATAATCCTTCCAGTCACTATTTGTGTCATGCACACGGTGGAGCAAGGAATTGATTGTGATGTCCAAATAATGAGACTCATAGTTTTATTAAGGAATAAAATTGGTGTGTCAGGTCTTGATCACCCCATTGCATTTAATATTGCGAATGATTATTGAACAATGAATTTAATCACCACGGACTCCTAAGAACCTTTTCCCTAATTAATAATTTATAATTTAATTTTTTATTTATTTTTCATTTTTATATATTATTTAATATTTTACTAATATCAAATCAACAATATATATGGGGTAAATTGTTTTATATTATCTTTTTTTACATAGTAATAATAGGAAAATAGTGTGTGTGAGTGGACAACTTGTGATTAAACCTAGGGTGAGAAACTATGGTGATTTTTGAGGATAATAAAAAATAATTGAATATAGTTTCATGATAGATACCAACTATAAATCAATTTCAATGTTCACTTTTAAAAACTCAAAACATCTGCTCATTCCTCAGAGACATTAATTTGAGTCTTTCCTCTAATATTCTAGAATTATTTGATGACTTATCTTATTTTAAACATTTTTTTATGAAACTATAATAATATATTTTTGAGAAATTCAGGAAACTTACAAATATTGATATTTATAGTCATATAATGAGTTAAATGATTGGGAATAATCAGAAGGTTTTTTATTCGACATCTTACTTCACATGGTTTCTTAGGAGTACATTCATTCAATTGACTATCAAATTAAACAATAAACGAATTCCATTAGGTTCCATAAATTATCTAAAACCAGAAATCATAGTGTGAGAAACAATACCAATATTGATAAACCACATAATCATTAAAAATAATTCATAGGATGTCAAAATCATACCACCTTATTCGATGACACCTTAGGTTTAACCTAAATAATTCATAAATAATATCAAAACTTTAATATTTTATCCTATAATTAGAATTATCCCTATGTTTCTCATTAATGTTTTCCAACATTTTTTTCAAAAGGCTAACTAAAAATTTATATAATAAAATCTATAATGTCCCAAAATATTCATAAATGGATATAACATCTCAAAAGATGAATATTCATTACATAAAAAGTTAATCAATTCTATAATCATATTGGACTAGTGAATTTAGATACCTAGACACCAAAAACATGTTTCATAATGTATCTACATTGTCTCCCACTAATTTCATCATAACTATCACCCTTATTACATATATCATGATTATTATTATTCTTCATATCATGGGGAAAGGAAACATAATAAAGGGTCAACTCAGATTAACAGTAGTGGTAAACAAGAGAGATATCAATGATCACTTGAGCATTTCATGAACATATGAGAATGAGAACATGATAATAACATTTGAAAATCATAGCCATCATATTATAGATTATAACATTGAGTCATGTAATGGAACATGGTAGTTCATAAGGCTGGAATCATAATGTAATCAAATAGCACGACAAAAGAGAGAAAAAAATTTTCTTAAGAAATAAGTTTGTAGAATAAAAATAATCATAGAAAATCATTTCCATTATATTTAGGGATGATGTACAATAATACAATAGTATAATTTTCTCAATCCCCAAACCATTGTATTATTCAAGTTTCACTCTCATTAGTATCTTAGTGAACAAAGACCCTTATTGAACTCGATTCATTCCCCAATCTGGTCTTTTTTACCTAATAAGATATCAATATTCACCAAATGAATTAAAGGGTGAAATAGGTCCTACCTATAATTTGTTATAACGTGACCACAATACATGGTTATAATGGAAATACCATCATTTTAGTGCACATAACAACCATCCTTGGTTGTTACAAAACCATGTTCCTGGGTTATAATGTAACTGCTTTCACATATTCAAAACATACATACGTGTTCAAAAAAGAATAAAACATTCATCATTCTTAAAACTAAGAAAATAAATAGGTTTAATAAACATTTCATCATAGGATGACCCATATAAAATAATTGTGATACATAAATATATCATCATTTAAACATAGTATAAACCTTGTAAATAGCATGTGATTAATAGAAATTTCACCATTTAATTATAGCATAACCCATGGAAAAGGATTGGGCTTCATGAAAATATTTTAATCATAAAAATAACCCATATAGGTAAAGAATAAGGGTGATATTCATAGATCATATCCCAAGTAACTAATAAGTAAAATAAAATGTTATTTCCTTTGATAAATATAAATAACAGTAAAATATCATTAAAATTTATTGAGGGAAATAACATTTCTATTTGGAAATCATATCCTTAAAATATTAATATTAAAAATATGTTATGGAATAAAATTATTCAAAAATAATTGAGGGAACATATAATTTATTTTTAAAATCATCGATTTGTAATGAATATGAGAAATTTTGATCCTTAAATATATGTAAAAATAAAACATTCCTTTTAAACTTTTTTTAGAAAATAAAAAATTTCATTGATCAGAAAATAAAAACATGAATACATTTAAATGTATTTTGTAAAAATTAAATCACGGTTAAAAATAATTTAAATAATAAATGTTTAATATTAAATACCTTATTTGAAATATTTTCTAGAAACATCGATATGGAAGAAATTGGGGTTTCAATCGAACAGATAAATGAAGTTGATTTTTTATTTTAAAAATACCTTACATATATTATGTATTCATAGTGAGGAAATTAGTTTTCAGAAATAAAATTTCAAGAAATAACCATAATAAATGAAAAATAATGATTTTATTGAGAGTTATAGTATAATATTTCATCATCAGAAACATAATCATACTCAATATCGGCAAACATTGAGATTATAACATATATCCCTAACCACTTTGATAAACTCTTAATAATAATCCAATTAAAATAAATAAAATAAATAACATCTGTATATGACATAGTTCTTATAGTAATGATCATAAAATAAATTCATATTAATTATATACACTGCACAAAAGAAACAAATGGTGTATAAGTCATGTGTTCCTTATAAATAAAAATGAGAAAAAAATCTATTACATTATGTATAACATCCTCAAACACATTGGAAAATACTATATAATTAACACATATTTATTTTAAACCTATTAAAAACCATACTAATATATATCATACAATATATTTTTCACTTATAACCTTTTATCACAGGTTTGTTATGACTACATTATTGAAATCAATATTCTAGGTGATATCTTCTTGGGTTTTCATGTATAGTCTAGTTTTCTAGTATTGATACTTTTATTCTGATCATGGTATATATTATAAACAACTTTAATAATGTTATAAATATTATATATGATAATTATATATATTTTTTGAGTCATTCATAAAATACCTCGAGTGAAAAATTAATTACGCCGTTCTTAGAGATGGTAGGTCATATGTACGCATGAACTCTGTTTGCGTTTTATGATGAATGGAACGAAATAAAGGTAAATAATATATAATCATTAAATAATAATTATTATATCACACATATAATATATATTCATTAAATCTTTCATTATTACCATCGAAATAAAATAGAAATAAAAAAATCATATAGCTTCATTGAGGTGGTAGTCCACTTGTATGCATGCTCGACGTTATCATTTTTAAATGGTTTAGAATGTAAGAAGGTAGATATGATATTATCACTTAAGAAGTATAATAATTTAATAAGTATCATATATAAATATTAATCCCATTATAAAACCCATATATAAAATATAGTGATGAGAAATAAATTGTATTTCTATGTGGAGTTGGAAAGATGTAGATACACATGAGCGATATTTGAAATACACATTTGATAGAAAGTGGGTGAAAAAATTTCTTTCAATAATAATAATAACATTTAAGTATATTATTGATAATAAATTTATTAATTTTTGAAGAATATAATATATTTAGGGAGGTAAAAGAATAATTAAAAAGAAAGTAATTGATTATGGACATTACCTCTTTTTTGAATGAACTCATCTAGATCACTTCTTATGGGATATAGTGTTGGTTTTTTGGGAATATAAGAAACTCTATAGTGTGAATAAGTATTTTTATAATGTAAATCTTCATGTAATGGTCAATATATAAGGCTCAAGGTTGAATAAATAAGAGAAAGGATGGGTTCCCTTTTACAGTCGAGTGGAGGGGAACTCTTGGAATTTTATAAAACATTAAATTAATAAAAATACATTTCGATGTCTAAATGGATAAATATTGATAATATTATAATAAAAGGTGAGTATGAGTTGATATAATCAAATCCAATAAAATTATGAAATGTTTGGATACCATTTTGACCCTTATCTTTATGTTTTAACCCTTCTGTAACCTTTTAGACCATTATTGTAATTTTAATGTTTTCCACCCTTTAAGGGTTTATAATATTATATTAAAATAAAAAAACAATAAATGGTTCATATATTATATTAAAAACAATAATAAATTTATTTTTATGAATAATTTTTTTTAATATTTTTATATAATTTAATAAAATATTATTTATTTTAATGAATCATTAATGTAAATTCTGAAAGAATTCATTTAATTTGACATTAAATACTGGAAGACAAATGACTAATTAGAATGTAATTCTCTAAAAAACACTGCTATTTAATATATATATATATATATATATATATAATTTTGGGGCCATATTAATTCATTCCAAATATTTCACTTTTAGTTTTTTTAAATCACTTAGTTTAATCCTTTTTTAATTTGATAAGTATCTTATTAGTATGTCTAAAGAATTTAAATTCATTATATAATTTCTAGAAGTTAGAAAAAAAATTTATCATGAAAATAATTTCATTAATACAGTAATAGACAGTTATATTAATTCATAAAATGATTTTTTTCTATGTAGACATATAATAGATTTTTAAAATGAAGAGAGTGACATTTTTCAACATTCGTTAATGTAAAAACTCTTTATAACAAAATGGAACATTGTACATATATTTTTCAATAAAATAATCTTTTTTACTAATCATAGAAAAATAAATATTTTAATTAAATTCCTAAAAATGGATCCTAAGAAAATTTAAATATGATTATTTTAAAAATAATATTTATTTAATAAAATAAAATATATATTTTCAATAAATTAATCATAATATATTATAAAAAAAATTAATACTTTTTTTTGATAGAAACCTATTTTAGAAGTATAAAATGATATTACATAAAATTGAGTGATTATTTTCTAACGATTTACCAATATATTTATAATTGGTAAGGAATTTATATATATTTATTAAATTAGTTATTCAAATTTATATCATAAAATTTAATAAATTGATTATAAAAATAAAAATAATCATATTTTAATTTTATATTATGGTTTTTTGAAACATTATGTAGTATATAAGTAAAGATATAAATGATATTAAATTATTTATAGAGACATATTTTCTAAAATACCAATGGTGTTATAACCGTAACAAAATCTACAATAGGGATTTCACCCTTCTAAGTTACCAACTCAGATAGGGTCACCCATGTTCTTTAAAAAATTGAAAACCAATTTAGTCCACGATCATAATTTCCTAAATAAAAAAACATAAAGTTCATGATCAATATCCATTCCAAAACTCCCTTTGTAACACAATTTGAAACCATTTTCCTCTTTGCATAATTTTATAAAAATCATGTTATGAACTAAATTTATTTTCAAAAAAAACCCAATTGAAAATGCTATAAATTCCAATATATGAAAAAAATAACAATAAAAAACATATAAAAACACTATATAACTTATAAAAATAATAATTAATGAATTTACCTACCATAAAAACAATGGAACCTCATCATCTTAACATGAACCCAGTAAAATGAGAAGAGGGGATCCACAAAAGACTAAATCTCAAAGAAATTACATTAAAACCCATGAGAAAAATATTTTCTCTCCAATGTAAAACTTGGGTTTCTAAATCCAAATTAAAAAATATTAACATGGTATTATTGGAAGAGAAATGGAATCAATTAATGTAAATTAGGTATTAACATGATGAAATTAACTAAGATTAAAGGATAAACATCATGAAATACAGTAACAATAAGTTTAATGGACTAGGGAGGATGTTTTGATGAAAATAAGTGTATTAGAGGTTAACATTTTTCAAGAGAATATATGAAAGTTATTATTTTGAAAAAAATGGGAAGATTATAGGATTTTACCACATGGTTTAAAAAACCATACGCATACAAAAATAGATAAAAATTTCATATATTTAACTTTTATTTTCATGATTATAATACCATAATTTTGAACAATTATTTTGTAAATATCACATTTATCAGTTTTAGGAATATTCAAAAATTTAATTGTAAAATAGGTTAAAACATGTTTTTTTATTTTTTTCATATTTTTATTTTTAAAATCAACATACACTTAAAATTAGATGATTTTATGTTATTAAAGGATAATAATAATATATTTTAAAGGACCAAAATTTATTTTAATATGTTTGGAGTTTATTTGAAGTATTTTTGGAAACATTATACTGGAGTCGAGGAAATTGGTTGAGAAGAATGTATTTCAATGGACCATGTATGACAATTTCTCTTAAATGTAAGAGAATTAACCTTCATGTAATTAATTTTAGGAGGATAAGATATATTTATATCATTAATATACATTTTAGAGGGAAAAATTTCAAATGACAAAATTAAATGTGTAAGACATTACATCTCCATTAATAAAATTGAATAAATCATAAACAAAATTATCACATGAAAAAGAATCTTTAGCCAGTGGGTATGATTTTTTTATCATTAAATGTATTTATGAAAAATGAGAAAGGAAAATAATATTCTAATACTTTATTTCATGTACAAGAAATAAATTATATTTATGCATAGGGTATTTAATCTACACATAGGAAATCTTGGTCGTACATAGGTTATTTGATCAATTCATATGATGTTTCCCCATAAAGGATAATTTATTTTGTGAAATTATAGGAATTTATAGAGTGATACTTTTTATATATTTTATATTATGTAACTCATGGATTAAAAATAATTATATGTTCTGAGAATGAATCCATGAATTTGGAGCTGCCACATCAATATTCACATAACTGTTCAGAGGTGGCAACCAAGACAGTGAAATGAAATATATTTCCATGAATTACATGGAAAGAAAAAAAAATTAAGAAGGGAAGATCACAATAATACTTAAATCCATGATGAATAAAAAGTATACTCACATTTAAATAATAAGAAATCATAGAGTTTTTACTAAGACAAAAGAAAGGAAGTTGTGGAATTTAAAAAGTAGCACATGTTTTTTAATTTTGTAATTTTATTTGTCTTATGGAACTAGTTGGGGAATCAGGGTCCACTATTGTTTTCATTTTATTTAACTTCTTTCTTAGTTTAATTATTCTTTATTCTCTACTCATCTATCCCATACTTTGTATTGAGGGGTAACATCTATGTGATGAGGGAAGGGAAGGCTACTATTTTTTAATTATTAAGTCTTCACACAACAATGAATAAAAATATCATTTTCTTCTTAACTAGTTTTTATATTTAGTAAATGTTCTTAATGTCGATTGTTTTCTTAGTTGAAAAAAATATACTTAATTTTTATTTCCTTTTTTCAATGATCCAAAATCTCTTCCAACTAGTTTCAGGGTATATATGGTGGAATAGCATGAGTTGAGTGGTGAAGTCGTGGGAAATCATTAGCATATGTTGAAGGGGAAATAGATTATATTGGTTTTCTTATGGGAAAAAGGAATCAGTTGGGTATTGAATATGTAATATGGGAGTGAAGATTTATGCCACATACATATATATAAATGAGGGTAGTCTAGAAAAAGTTATTTTTTATTTAATTATCATATAAAAATTGAACCAATGGTGAGAGGTGAAAAATAGTGGATCCTATTATTCATTAGTTAAATATAATGATATGATATATTTATTTAGTATTCTAGCACAACATTTCATGCTGGATTGTAATTTTGGCCCAATCACCTTCCATAATTATTTTTTTCATCCCCTTATTTACAATTTCATTTATCTTTTAAAAATAAAATCATTTTTAAAAACTACATTATTTCGTCCCGAAAAGATTTTTCATTTTAGTGAATCAATATCTAAAAACAACCCTAGATTTACCACTATTTTTACATTTATCCATGGAATAAATAACATTTTTCACACCCCCGATAGTTTTTAGTTTTAAAACCTTGTTCCATTTCTAGGGGAAATTCGAAGTTCTTACTTTACCACTGCATGACAAGAACCTCAAATAAAAACATATATTATTTTGAAAAAATTATAAATGACATTAGTAATTAATATTAGAGATAATAACATAAAAGAATATTTTTTTCAAAATTTGTTTTTGAATACATAGGTGCAACATCTAGTGTTCAACATTATCCTTCCACCATGGATGGGAGTTCCAACTAAACATTGAGATATCTATCTACACCCCAATTCATTGAACATGAAAATAAAATTTCGTTTAAATATTTAGAAATTAATTTACAACAAATAAATAAACTAATTTAATTACTTCCAAAACCACATGGATTGGTAGGTGACGATAAAAATAATGACATAAGGGGGTTCACTCTATTTTTTCCAACATTAAAACCATAAAGAGTGGCGTACGAGTAAGATAAGTTAATAAAATTCCCATTATTTATAGAGTTATGATCCGATGAATTATTTTATAGAAAAAAACTAGGAGACATACTTGAATGGGATGATCTAGATAAGATAATTCCTAATTTATTTCCATTACCTCTTGGATAAAAACCACAATGAAAGATATTTATTCTATTAATAAATCTTCTAAATAAACACTATATGAGTATTGGGAGTGGATTAAAAAGATATTTACAAATTTACCACATCATGTTATATAAGAGAACCAATTATTATTTTTATTCAATTAAGGATCACTAGAAAAAGATAGAAACAAGTTGGATGCCTTTTTTAGTGGAGCTCTTGAAGAAAAATCACTAGTATAATCTAGGGGTATCATTGAAAATATACTAAATAACAGAAAAAATTGGAATAATAGGTACAAGAAAAATATTAAATAACTCCAAATACTTGTGAGATAGTTGGAATTATAACAAATTAGTAACCAAAAGGGACCAACCATGTTATGTAGATTGTATTTATCTCTTTTTCACTTTATTGGTAAGTGTGATATAGTACACGAAGAATTTTTAACCACCTTTACAAATAAGTAAATCCCGAAAAAATCATGAATAGATAGATAAATACCAAGTATAATTTGAATTTGGAAATACAAAACTAGGAAAAAAAACCCTACCAAAACAAGTATCACAAAAACCCCACTTATCAGTGACAAAACCATTTCTATCAAGCCCCAATATTTGAAGAACCTATTAGAAAATATTATAACCAGGAAATATCCAACCTACACCCTTTACAAAAAACATTTTTATCCCTAAACCATGAAAAAATATGAAATAAAACATCAAGGATCATATTTTGATGACCTTTTAAATAATTTATAATTGTTAAAAAACAAAGTAGAATGTATTAAAGAAATTATATAAATGAAACTATGATAATTGTTTTCCAAACTAATCCCCAATAATAAAGACAATTTAATTAAAATTACAACAATAAGTGCAAAATAACATCAACCAGCAACCGCCCCTAAAAACAAAAAAATTCATTAATAACTTGTGGAAATTGATGATGAACTATATGGATATATTATGGAAATCCATCCACAGGGAAAATAACAAATAAGAAAATAAAAAATAATAAAGGATGAAAAATTAGGGGAAAAAATATATAAGAATCATAAAAAACCATAGACCCCCTAGAATTAATAGAAGGATAAGAAATATATTTCACTTCATTTTTCATCAAGAAAAATTTAATCCAAGAGAACTCAATATTTGTATCTACAAATTGAAATTTTTGAGGCTTTTTAGATAGTGGAGATCAACATACCCCATCTTCAGGATCTAAAGCCAAATACATTAGTACAATACGTTTCTCATGTAAATTTTTTCCAAAATTAGTAGGCTTCATGGGAATTAATGATTTATATTTGTAGTAAATTTCTGAGCTTTTACGTAGCCACAAATTAAAAAATATTTCAACATTTAGGTAGATTATCTGTTACATTCACCTTTGTTTATTTACATTTTTAGATTAATTATGTTATCTTTGTGCTTATATAAATTTTATTCCTTAAATAGTATTTTATTTTTGGATAATTGTATAAATGAAGTCTATAATATTACTTGTATAACATTTAAATATATGAAATTCCTTATTAATCAGAGTTTTAGAAGATGTGTTAGTTGGAGTTCAATATATGCTTTTCCCAGATGAAGTTAATATTCTTAAAGTCGAAGAAGATATAACTCCATCCAATTGAACCTTAATTTTGGATAAAAAATTAAATAAATTGAATAAAACCATAAATGTTCATAAAGGAACACTCACCATGACAGTTGGATAAAACAGTGTTCACATCAAAAAATTTGACTCCATAAAGAACCCCTTAGAGGGAAATTCAATTATAACATTCTACATCATTGAAATGGATAAATCCAGTGAATATCCTAGTATGTTCCATAAAAAATTATCTTTTGGTAACCTTATAATGATTGAAAATACTATAGACAACAAAGCTGTCTAGAAATATGATAAATCTGCATTCATATTTTTGGAAAAAGTTAATTTTAATTTTTTTAATGAATTTTATCTTTTTTGTTAATTATAATCTAATATTTAATCAAATTTATATTTAATTAATTGATATAAAGTGATAATCAGAAATTAAATTTAATCAATATAACAATCCCAAAATAAGGAACTTAAACCATTTACCACTAATTTCAAATATATATTCCTACTAAAAAGGGAGAAATTTTAGATGATAATTTGAAATAAATTGAACCCTAAACAAGAATATAAATTGTTCAATATTTTTATAGAGAATGAGAACGAAATTATATAATATTAAGTTAATATTCTTATACGTAATCCAAAAATGTTTATGCATAGGAATTTTCTTGAGGAAAATTTCAGACAAGATATGAAACCCTAAAAAGATGAATACCACCATGATTTATGTTCTTAAGACATAAATAGAAAATATTTTTGATTCATAAACCATCTATCCCATTTTTGACTCACAATGTGTTATACCATTCATGAAGATTGAAAGAAAACATGGTTGACCATTATGTGTAATGAATAAGATGAGTTGATCCTTATGAGAATTCAGAATTAATAGATTGTTTCTATAGACAATATGAAGATAAAATATTTCATAAGGAATTATTATTTTCCACCATATATATTGACTAAATACTGGAGAGATTATTAGTCCTAAAAAGTACTATTTCATAGATGGGGTTTCATGTAACATTCTTTTGAACGTGCACAAAAATGTACATGTATATGATGCATGTGCATAAAACACTTGATTATGATTCATATTTTATATTAATATTAACAATTTAATACTACATATATGATTATAGTATTTCAATAATGCATATTATAAATTTATGTTACATGAAAATGATGCATCTAATACAAGTATAAATTATAAAAGAATATGATTCATGTAGACCGCAAATATATGAAAAACATTACATGATGCAAACTATTCATCACATTTCACCTCAAGTTGTCTCATCCATATTGAAAACTTTTCATTATGAATTTTTAATATTTTATGATAAATTATTACGGCAAATATCATAGGTATTATTTGATAATAACTAATCCATATAGATAAATTCTTAATTTATAAATATGGGATGTTTATTACCTATTAAAGGAGAAAAGGTTCTCCTTATTTAAATATATGGATTGAATTCATTCATTTGATCTTTTTTATATATCATCAATTTCACATATGAATTTTAATGTATTTCTTCTTCCCCTATCTCATTCATGACTATTCACAAAGTTGTCAACACTCTAATATTACCCAAGTCCTCTGATAATGATCAAAATGTAGTAGTTGATGTTCCCCCCTTGAAGGTATCAATATTACTTCAACTACTAATCCTTATCTAAATTAATAATTATCGACAAAACAGGGATTATATAGGATAGTAAACTACAATTGTAGGTATAATTTATTTTATGATATATTTAGTGCTTTTATTTACTTGATATATGTCAACCTTTTGTGTTTTTAACACTACAAAGGATCATATAATGATAACATGAAAACCATTACTACTAGAAAATTAGATTTATTCATTAAATCAATTTTTTAAATCACTATTTTTACTTAAAATCATAATTAATAAAATGATGTGTAGTACATGATGCCTTTACATAGCTCACATGAAAAGAATCACTTGTTACCATTATACATAACAGTCCTTGTAAGGGTCTTTTTGAAGTTCCACTACATTGATTGGGATGTGAATATATCAACATTTAATTATAAATATAGACCCATTAATTAGTTTTCTATAATGTACCTCTAGGTATAGGGACATAGGGTAGGACAAACTATAGTCCTCATGGCTTATGCCTTGTCTCAGAGTGGTGAATATGGTTGGATATATATTTTCCCATGATTAGTCATGATGATATTATCATATTTATATAACACCATTCCTTTATGTGAAGATTCCATGTACCTTATGTATATTGTCATTTAGATATGTATGAATATTTTTGTCTTAAATTTTTGAGTTAGTAATGAAAACATTGGGTCATGTAAGGAGTGTAACATTAAAATAGCTTGAAAAAATTTATTTTCATGAAGAAAAAGGGATTTCGAAACTAAATAATTTTAATATTTCATATATAAACAGAATAAAATAGGAGAATATAACAATTCCATTAGATTCACCAATTGTGAAATTGTTATGAATATGATGTATATTAAATTAGTGATACTTTTTGAAAGAAAACCCCTTGAAATATTAATTATGTGATTCCTTACATAATATAACTTATCAAGACATTGATTATCCAACCATATTATTTCAGGCCATATCATTATTCCCATGTATTATCTATTGTATGATAATCATGTGATAAGTGATACTATAATATACTTGTGGAATTTTCATGCAATGAGGGGTCCCATAGTATATTCATAGTGTTTTCTAGAGTTTATAATAGATGGTACACTATAAGGGTTCGAATACCTGATGAATAAAGTTATGTATAATATAAATGATGGTTATGTAAAAATATTTAACCACTCATGTATAAAATATTAACACATATCTTGATTAGATTAAATCGCAACATTAATAACTAATGTGATGTGTTTCACAAAAAATTATGTTCATGAATTGTGAAATAAATAAATTTTCTCACTAATTGGATATGATGAGTGGGTTCATCCAATTGTTGGGATAACTATCATTAAAATTACATTAAGAAAAGATATTAAAAATTATTCTCCCCAATTCATATGTGCTTGTCATAGATTTTTTTCATTCATTTGGAAAATGATATTGAAATGATTAACAGAAATGTAATATAAAATAGTTTGACTATTACATATGGGGTTTTGAAGTGTTCTGAAGGAGATACATACAAATAAAATTAATTTTTATACAATAGAAATAAATTAATCTACATATTAATAATTGGTATTATATAAAAATTCTAAATGAGGACATGTTTAAGTCTTCTAATTCTTTTAGTGTCCTCAAATTTGTGGATGAATAGTTCCCTTAGAGACTCGTAGCCAATCATGTAAGAGGAAAATTAATTCTCTTTCCCCCCCACTGATTACAATAATCACTCAGCCTAAAAAATTCCATTTTCATTATATATTCTTTTCTAAAAGATATATTATGCCAACATTCACCTATTTAATATTTATCATGATTTCTACAATGATATGGAATGAATGGGGATTTGGATCTCCCTAAAAATTAAAATATCTTATCTTGGTCATCAGAATAAAATATTTATCTCTCATAGATATATTATAAACCATGAAAAATTAACTTCTGCTATAAACTGTTCTTAGGAATTCCATTTGGATCACATATTTCATGACCATCCATCTAACTCTCATATATGGGTTTTCTAAGAGGATCAAGTTCTTATGCTTTTACTAGAGGTTTCCATATAAAAAACACTTTCCACATAAAAAACCCATATTTATTAATTTATAACATTCAAATATGCTAAATGTGATGTTGAAGAATGGCATGAAATTTGGGAAACATTGTATTATTTCAATACTCGGTCAACAGCATTGTTTGTAGGGGTAAATGCGGTAGTATACTAGACTATTTATGGAATAGCGGTGGGGTCTTTACTCAAGTAATGATATGGAGGATTTCAAATATTTTTTTCCCACAATATGTTACATGACATGGGATTAAATGGAGATAATTTTATTTGGTGTAATAAAATATTGTTAGTAGAATGATATAGAGTAGTATGGATATATGCATAATAAATCTTCATTCAATTTCTAATTTCTCCATCTCTTCTATAAACCACATTTCACACTCTATTCTTGAACAATATCTATTGATTTTTGAAATACAATGAATTGTGAACTATGATAAAATCTTCATATACTCCAATTGATTGGTGGATGATAAAATATTCATGGATATGTTCTACTCTTCTCAGTTTTCCTCTATATAGGGACATACTTGGGAGATTGTCTATAATCACCAAAGGATATTGAAAGAAGACATCATAAACTTGAAAAAATGAATCTCTTTATGAATTCATCATTATGGTCCCTCATGAGGGAATTAGAATCCATCGTAGCAGTCTGTCATACTAATCTCCTTCTTTCTTACAAGCAAAATCAAATGGAAGAGGTTTTTCTGGTAGACGAATGCATGGCCAATGAAAATTATAGGATTATATGGTTGAGGATGTGGGATATAAACAAGGATTGTTTTTATTCTTATTTAGGAGAAATTTTTTTGGAAATATTAATATGAATATTTAATATATAACTCTCTATAGTTATTTTAATTTATCCATAATTCCTTATCTTATCTATTTCTCTTATTTTCTTATAGGCCCATGTTAGGTGTTGAGAGAGGTTTCTAACACACTAGATTATAGTTATGTTTATTCTCAAAACATTTTTAGGTTTATTAAATACCAATATATTTATATATGTGTGTCATCTTGAATGAAAATGAAATCCAGGAGGACATTAAAGGGTTTAATCCTGAGCCCACCACTTGATATGATTAGGTTCTGGGAGACTTCTTTTCTAATTCCAAGTATCTTATTCAGATTAATATCATCAACGAAATTAAAAAACTCTATTAAGGATGTATTATTTCTATAATTTATTATGCTTCTATAACTTTTCTCATTAAAAAAGGTAGTAACACAAATGAATTAAAATAGTATAATCCCATTAGGATTCTAAACATTTTCATACCAAATACTAGCTACTTTTCCAGAAAAAATTTTTATTTTGGAACTTAGGAATCCAGATTTTTGATGAGATACATAACTTTCTAAAATGTTGAAATATTCAAGGTTCTATTTGGATTACATATAAAAATTTATTTGACCTTGAATGACATGTTTTTTTTAAAATAAAATCATTAATATAAACATTCAAAAGGCTGATAAAAAATGAATTGGATATTTATCCTTAAAGATTTATGGTATTGTGGTTTCTATGAATGGGTTTGTAAACTTTTATTTAAGTTATTCTCCCCCCATGGTTCACAATATCTATAATTTGGAGATTATTTTTTATTTATTTTGTCTGAAATGGGTGTTCAAAAAGGACGTAATATTTCTGTACATCAATTAATTCTATCATAATATGTCCTCTGTCAGAATATTAATTTTTGGAATCACTAGTGGTCTAATTATTCCATTAATAAGATAATATGTTTCCAGTAGAATATTACACTTAATATTTATGGATTTCATACCCTTATTTATTAATGAATGTGGAAAATACATTAAAAATTTCATATATATTATGAATTCTTACATTATAAGATGTTTGATGTTTTCCAATTTTTACAAAATAAGTATCTGTATCTCAAAATCTTTCACTATATTGCATGCAAGGATTATTGAGGATAGACTTCTCATTTCATGGAGGTATTTACATATAGACTATCAGGGTGATACATTTTAAGATGTATGTTTTCATATTATCTATTTTTTAAGATATTTGTAACAATATAAATGGGAAAAGAAATAATTGTATGTGTATTTTTTTCCATAAAGGGTCAGATAATTCTTGTCAAAATATTGTTTTCATACATCCCAATCCATGTAGTCTCAATTTACAAGGCTCCAAAATTAGTTTTATCGAATATTGAAAAAATTCTTTATAATTTTTTTAGCTTCCCAATAAAAAGGGAGATATTACTAGAATAGTTGGTTTGGAATGGATAAATCTATAAATGATGGTTGAATAAATATTAGAAGCATCAATGATTCAATTAAATATATGCAAGATAAAATTTCATAGAAGATATCTCTGGGAAATCCCATTGGGCCATGTTTATAAGGTGGAAGTATGGTAATTAAATTTTTATTTGTTATAAAATATCAAGAGATTCCCACTTCAAGAGTGGCCTTAAAAAGTCAATAAAATTGATTTGTTAGAATTCTCAATGAATCATAGGAATATGAGACAATTCCTTCAATAATGATAATTGGGTTGGTTATACTCTCTTTTTACATGGTTGTCCTAATATGAAGATAATCTTCCAAAATTATTCTTCATATACTAAATTATTGGAGGATCCTCAAAATCATGATTATAAATATCTAATATTTATAACATGTTGTTTGATTTCCTTAATTGCTATATTTTTACTCCATCAAATTTAGGTTCCTTCTCTTACTCTACCATTATACAAATATTTCATGACTAATCGAACTCTACCTATACAGACAATAAAAATTGGTCAGATGATCTTTCAAATTAACACATTTTTTTATTTGGATACTATATAACCAATCCCATCCCATTAATAAAAAATTTCAAATTATGGTCATTCAAATTTTCTCCAATTTCCAATGTTTTTTAATTATAATTCTGATTGTTCCAAGGCACGCTACAAAAAATGGTGGGATAGGAATTTAAAATTATTCACATACATTGTGAGAAAATATTGTATCTGATGATATGATCCCTAGTAGATGTGTTGGTATCTTTCATGAATAAAATGAAGCAGAAAAAATAATTCTGATCAAATACTTTGTTTGAAACCAAGCGTGCTCCACTACAGCTCCTTGCTAATGATCATTTCTCAATGGATTTGTTGACGATCCCCTATAAGTCATAAAAAATTGATTTATGAATCCAAAAAAATGAATATCATAATATTTAAGTTTCTATAACATATATTTAGTGATCCATTCAACATCACGAAGATAAATTCAATATCGTCCCTTAGATCCATTAAAGGCATTCTTGGACTGGTCACTATAAGATAGATTTTTTATCTATAGGAAGAGTGAGGTAATATAATATCTTATTAAAATAGAATGAATAATATATGGAATGAAATTATCCTCTTTCGAGTGTATTTGGTGGCTGAAATATGAAGAATGGGTTCCCCGGCTGCCCAAAAATTAACACCCCTTAAATAAGCACGAAATTTCATGTTATAAAGAACTCGCTATATTGGAAATATAATTTATATTTAATCACATAATTAAAATATAATATATATATATATATATATACTGTGATAAAACCAACTCATTTAACTCTACTCAAAATTCTCTCTAATATTAAAAGAACCATGAATATCAAAACAATATTCGTTCATATAATGTTTTTACTATATTCAATGAATATCTTCTGAATAATATTAATAAATAAATGAAACCCAATTATTAAATAATTGAATAAGAATAAATGAATTCATTCATTGGTTATCGTTAATACATGTATAACTCTTAGACCCCATGGAAGGTCCCACTATGTCTTATATTCCTATTCTCTGGGATAGGGTAGATTCATGAATAAACGATTGCGTGTAACACTCTAGGACCTTATCTCAATATAAGTGAATACCATTCACAAACCAAGAGTGGTATCTTTAAATATATATAAAGGACCCTAATTGAATAATGAATATTCATAGACAATAAAACCATCCTATAAACATGAAATGTGTAATATAATATCTTTTTTCTCATGAAGTCACATAAAGTTGGATGCAAACTTGATTCATCAATATTTATATCTTTATTATTTTTTATCAAACTATATATACATATCATAATTTTCCTATTTTAAGTATTTATGAAGGTATTTCCTTCATGATATACTCGGATCAAGATGGCACATCCTTATCTCAGTAGCGAAAAATTCTATCTTGACTATTTAACCAATTTCAAACCACCAGTGACACACCAAACACAAGATACCTCAATAAAAATTCAATGTCATAAATTTTTACTTGCATAAAATTATGTTTTCAAAAGATATATATTGATAATGATATCATTTTATGAGACCAATAAAAATTATCATATATCTAAAGAACCAATAAAAACTGAAAAATGTAGTGTTCCTATTTGATTATTCATGTTGGAATTGAATTAGTTTTTTTGTTAACGGATTAAGAGTTTGATAAAAATAATGAATAAAAGAGATGAATATAGTGTGCTTTAGGTAAAGAATTAAATCAGATTTTCAAAGGTATAATGTAGATTAAATAGAGCCATGTATAAGTGAAGGCACTATCCCATTGCAAAATAATGAAAAACCATTTTTATTCATAGTGAAAAGATTAAGAAAACAAACTTTCATTTCATGTATTTTATTTACTAGAAATTAGTTGGAGTGATTTTAAATTCATGAACCAAGATGTGAACCACACTATGAAAAGTTCTATCCCTATACTATACACATCGTGTAACAGTTTGATTACATGAATCCTTCACCAAAGACTCAAAACCTAACTTTTGATAGAATTTATGGCATGAACCCAACTTTTATGTCCCCTTGATGACTGATAACTAGGGGAGACCCATTTATGATGAAATTAATGGTTCCCAGTGTTTCTTTTGATACCTATAAATATTGGTATAGTGCATAAGAGAAATAAATTTGATCCTAAGGATCCTCCATTATATTGTACTGTAGGTAGACTATTTCTAGGGTTTTTACTTTTATTTATATTTTTAATTACTCTCATAATGTAACACATCTAATAATTTTTAATTCAAGTGTTTCCCCTTTAATATTCCATCCATATTTATCTTCAAACCATAATCTCATTAGATCTCACGTCCATATTTCCATCAAGATATTTTTTCACTTTGAAATGGAAAATGACTAACCCATGACTTGGAACTGGGGTAGTTTTCATGATGTTATTAATCATTTCACCTTAATAAAAAATTGATTAAATTTATTTTTTGGTGTATGAATGTGAATTTCAATATGTATCAGCAGTAAACTATTGCTTGGATATCAATTTAATTTCTATTTTCTATCAAGGGTAGGTATATTTGGCTTGTAAAAGAGGTTTCATAGGCATGATAAAGATGCCAATTGTATTAGGTTATAATTATCCATGTATAGAATGGAATGGATTTTAAAATTAAATTTATTAATTAATAAACATGTGTAACCAAACCCTAGAACCAATCCTTTCTTCCTAATCTATATTCTTTCTAAATATTTATTTAGTATAAGTATATTTATGAATTACTTTATATTCATAAAACTAAAAATAATTGATTACAGTAAATAATAACAACTAAAAAATAAGTATTATAGGTGAATAAGAATTAGTTATTAAACTCACTCTGTCAATTCTCAAGTGAGATGGCCATGGTTAGCCTCTCTGCTACATTAGAAAAATCAGATATTCTTTTTCCACACACTATGAAAGAAGTGCATCACACATCACCGAATATTCAGACAAACTCGCTTCTCTGTCATTATGATGCATCTATGAAATACTACATATGTTTATGATTAATGTTATAGTATCTACAATTTATCATTATAGGCTTGTAACTATTATAAAATTTTGATACGATAATTAATATTTTGGAATTACTATATAAATAATGGCTGTAGGAAAATCAAAAATATAAAGGTAGGTATATACAAAGTATAACTATATCTATACATGTTATGGTAATAAAAAATTACTGATAAAGTTTGGTATATAGATTCTAATATTAAAGAACATTCAATTTCTCTAGATACAACTTTTTAAATATCCTTTATAGATCTCAAATGATTAATATCATGTTTCTGCTAAGTCATGGATTTAGTTTTTAGGTCTATAACATCCCTAATGCATGGATATTATGTTATGTGTCCCCAAACATACTTATTTACGACTTCCAAAGAGATTTAAATGCTTATTATATATCATTTATTCCACTATCAAAACATGAAATCTTGGATAGTACCTATACATAATTATCATAATGATAAAATTTTAATTACTAGGTCCGATTCCAAGAACTAGAATAAAAAATGTTGAAGTTTTAATACACTGCTTGTTGGATAAAAAAAATATACAATATACTCTTAATTTTTAGTTTTGGATACCAATAGATATATGAGATTCTATCACTCATTAACGTAGTCTATATATGATATTATATCACATTGATCTAAGGAATATTGGTTGGTATCCCTTCAAAACTAGTTTCCTTTCCTCTATGAAAATACTTCACATATTTTTTACTTTATTAAGTATAGTTAGATAGCTCTTATTGCTTCCATTGTAGTTATCCTTGATAAACGTGGTATTTAGATAAAAATAATTATATTTTTGAAATATTAGTATTTATAGTAAGAAACTTGGCATACATGATTGATCCAGTAAAAAATCATATGGAAATCAAGTAACTAATTTAATATCCTATTATTCCCAATTCCTATCTTCTTAGAGTGATTTCTGTCATGTTGCAATGGTGAAAATGATCCCTCTAATATTTTCCATCTTGTATTGATCAATACCTAGTCAGTATATGTACTTTGACCATGTTTATGCATCCCCTAAATCCACCTAAATAGATGTCATACGCTAAAATGATTGTTTCTACTTTAATTAAATATTTGGAGAGATACATTCATTATGGTATTAACTAATACATGGACCATGAATTATTTTACATATTTTAGAAAATATATTTTAATTATCAAAACATTGTGGTCCCACTATCCTTCTATAGACACATGGAAAAAAATCATCCCAAATTAATATTATGTAACTATTTATTTGACATTAATCTTGTACTATATTTGAGTAAGTTGTAACCATTATTAAAATTCCATGGTGTACCTATCAATTTATTGTTTTTTATAGATATATTCAATATATTATTGTCTTTGACATCTATTTATAAATAAATTTATTAAAAGAAATTATATTTGATAGGTAAAACATTAATGGATTTAGGCATAATCATTTCATATAACCAATCAGTCCTGATTAGTTAAACACTTATTCCATCCATTTATAGTCTAACATCCATACCCACTATAGAAGTCATCATAATAAGACCCTTGTACATTGATAAATAAATTAGGTTATTTAATTTTAAATTATCTTGTAAATTTTAATTTATTACAAAATACTACTTACTTGTAGGAATAATTATTCCCAATGAATACAATATCACCATATATAGAGAAAATAAAACTGACAATATGGTTTTATCCTTTATATTAAACTTGTGTCAAAAGATAATTATTTTTCCAAAACAACTTGTGGATATTTTCCGCCTTCCACTAATTTTAAAATTTATATCTTTGAATAAACACAAGTTGATTTTTTTCCACTTCCTTAAACAGATATGTGAAAACTTTTATAGAAATATAGTCTATAACTTTACAGTCTCCTTTCTCTCAAAAATGTTTCTATAATATATTTAGAAAACATAGTGATAGTTACTTTAGATTAACATTTTGTTATCCTTTATAGAAGAATGTTTATATCTTTAACAATAATGTTTCATCAAATCACATGTTATTATAACATAATGTATTTCCATCATACTATAACTCTTATGATATCTATTTCTTATGGTAGATAGTAATTGGTTATGAGTTAAATATATTAATTTTGATGCATATATTGAAAAATAATATAAGAATCTATAATAAATAATATTTTCAATATTGATTCTACTTTTACAAACACAATAAATCTGATGTATATTTGGAACCTTACATTTATAAATTACATAATGCTATATTTTATTGATCATTTGTAACATGTAAGTATTTTCATTGATCATAATTATTAACATCATATATTTTATTTTAATAATTTAATTTTAGTATATAAATTACACCAAGCTACATTATAATGATCGATGAATGCTTGGTCTAGATATTTTACAACACACAAGCATGATGAATCTCATATATTCTGGCCATGCATATACTATACTTCAATTTAAAATTCCGTAAAAAATTAAAGGAGTCTTATGAAGTATATTTACCAAAAGCTTACACTATGAATAATTCATGCTCTCTAGACGAAATAATTCTAAAATAATTGTGGCATACCTTAATTTCTAAAGGCTTCATTATAAAGAACTATATACATATGTATTTCAATAATAGCTAAAGTATTTTACTCTAAATATTTTGATACCATACAAGGTTTGTCATTAAAAATTACTGAGTTTTTCTTGAAAAAGTATTGTCTCTCTATAATTGGGTAAATATATCTCACATGTTATATTCATTGGGTATTTATAACGATTAAATAATTAATGAACTATTCAGTAAGACTTTAACACAACAAAAAATATTTTTTAAAAAAGTTTAATAATATATCATTGTTTCTAATGAAAAAATGGGATAAATGTTTTGGTTTACTTAATTAATGTTCTATTATAACCATTTACATTGTAATTAGAAGTTGTGTTATTCTCAACATAGATATTGGAATGACCTTTTCTCAGTGACTTGGGGAACACACCTTACTTCTAGTAACATTTATATACATAAATGATTAGTTTATTTAAATAAACATATGTGATTGAGATATTGTATTTAATACCCAATATTTGTAAGAAACACATTACATAAAATTTATGAACATTTAGAAGAAGTGGTTACTTCCTTAGAAAATTCAATTCATTATATTTAAGCATTCTAGGAATTACTTCATCATTTGAATTAAAAAAAATCATATTTAATACCTACTTTTTTGCTGAAATATGTGAAGGTGTTTATGAAATCACTATATCCCTTGGACATTACTTATTTTCTCCCATAATGTTTTACATAAGAACTAAAGATTACTCTTATTTAATGGATTATTATTTTTGAGAACATTACCTAAAAAGTAGTAAAGTGTTTTATACATTATGATCATTTTATAATCCTAAATTAAATTAGAGTTACATGGTGAAAACAACGTGAGAAAGGGATGTATTAATATATCATGATCCATTATTCAATTTACACATATCCAGTGTAACAATCATCTATTCGTATCACTGCTTCTATTTATCCTTGAATGATTCTCGAAGGTGAGATGACATGTAATATCATTCATTTCATGATGTAATATGAACAACTTATGTCAAATTTTGATGACAAAATTGTGACATAATGATCATATGAGTCATACATAAATATATTGTAAGAAACATTTTTACTCCCACTTCTTGAGTTCTCTTAATAGGTATTTGGGATATCATAACCTTGAATATTCAATGTCATTGAAATTTTTAAAAGCCCATATACTACTATTTATAAACTACTTACAGTTTTTAAATTTTTCATTGTCTAATATTGTAACATCCCAAGTAAGTAATGAATAATAGATATTTTTATCTATGTTTGTTAATGATTAATATAGTGTTTTAGAGGCTTAAAATGAAAATAAATCCAATCTTAAGCATGGAATACACTAATATTCTTAAAAGATTGTTTTACTGCCTTATGATGGAAAACCCTTTTTAAATATATATTTTGACAATAATATAAACTATGTTTGTCAAAATAAACTTATTCTTTATGATTGGGACATCAAAATTTACTTTGTGTGAATTTTTGGTATTTTTCTGACAATGTTCATTTTTTAATGAATAGTGAAAAATACTGCATTTTACATCAAAACTGCTTTTAAATCTAATTTATTTATGTGATTAGTTTATCATTTTAATTGGTCTTAATGTGTAATATGAATATATTTTTACCATTTAATACAATGTTGGTCATTGGAATCAATTTCACTTTGAAATTGGACTTAAACTAGTGTCAATCTTTTGATATTTATTGTTTCATAAAAACACGCTATTTGCTATGACAGCGGGAATTAATTATTAAATTAATTAATGTGAGTTATATGTTTTGAATTTTGTAAAATAGAATTCATTTTGGAATTAGGAATATCAAATATAGCTTAGGGTGAATTTTTGGTAATTTTCAGAAAAACTTCAATTTTTGATGAATAGTGAAACCACTAATTGGTACTTATAAAGACTGATTTTCCGTTTAAATGAAAATTTGCCATCATTGTGTTTTGAATTTCAAAAATCCGACATACATGGTTGTCATTAAGAAGTATAATGTGGTTCAATGAGATTAAAATAATTTTTTGGTGAATAATAACTTATTCAGTTCTTAATCGCGATTAGTGGTAATTAGGGTAGTTTAAGGTATAAATAATTCTTTAATAATATGAAATGACCTAGACACATGTCCCAACCTTATTGGTTGTGTCATGGACGACCCAGACAAGCTATGAGTCAACTTGGGGACCCCATGAAGACACTTTGGATGGGAAATGACATAAATAACTTTTTATTAAATGTTAAAGTAAAAATGACACAAACATAATATGTTTTACGAAAACAATTTTTACATGGGGTTATAAAGATCAGATTGTTGATTATAAATAGTCATTGGAAAGATAAAAATATTTAATAAATCATAGTATTTTTTTATAATTTTTAGAAATTAAATAAATTAAATTATTTATGACATAATAATGATGCAGCGATGACATTATTATTTGACGATTTAAATAAAATGGAATGATAATGTAAAATCTATGAACTACACATGTCCAAAACCAATTGGATGAGTGGATTTCGAACCCTTATCACCTTAGCCACGAATTATATCAATTTGGGACCTTTTAAAACCGAAACACATTTTCAAATAAAGTAATATTTCCTTACTTTCCAAAAGTGCCCCTCCTCTCCTCTTATAAAAGGCCCCCACCTCTACCTCATTTCACACACTCCTCAAGCCTTTGGCTCGGCCACCCCTGCCCATTTACTCTCTCAACATCCCTCTCCTCATTCTAGAGGATTTCCTTTGGGCAGAAGCCTTTCAAAGGAAGCATTTAGGCTCAGATCAAAAGGAGTTACACTTTTAATGGTAATTCATTCTCTCATGTTCATTTGTTTTATTTTGATTCTCCAACCCCCTAAACTCTTTTTATTTACTTCTATTGTAATAAAAACAGTATCTTCAATATACTAGGATGTTGTTATAAGATTTATTTGAGCTACACTCTCACAAAACTACATCAAATGGTTAAAGAACATACGGTTTCCGTGGATGGTGAAATTCTACCTCCCGAAATGATGATTGTTCAATACTCATTTAACACCTTCAAAGGTGGCCATTATGATTTCAATATTTTTATATATGATATATAATATGTTTATGTTTTCCTTAAACTTCTGTTTTTTTCATTTTGGGCATACCTTTATGGTTTCCATTATGGGTAAACACGATATCTTCATTTTAGGAAGTGCGGACAATCGCCCCCTGAAAGTGATTTGATTCGTTAATACCATATGTGGGATGTGTAAAGGATAAAGTTAATGATATTATATATGTTATTATACTGGAATTATAATATACTCCTATATCATTATTATTCCATTCCAGAAATTACAAAATAGAAATGGAAGTAGCGTTCATGCGTACGTACGGCTTACCGTCTCCATGAACGGTGCATTTCATTTCTTACCTCTAAATGTGATGTAATATTATAAATACATGTATATGATGAATATATATGATATATATGTTATCCAAATAATTAATATCATTCTTTATATAATGAACCTTTGACCAAATTAACAACATGTAAGTGTAAGAAGTCAATTTTTGACTTAAGAACCAAATACCGAAAAAATGAACACTATTAACTTAAATGATTACATGATGTTCATAACATGGTATAAAAGGAATAATGAACTTGAAAAAGGTTCATAAGCAAGTATAGATTAACTCAAGTTTATTATTCATGAGATTAAAGAACGGTCGGGTCAAGTCGGATACAAGGTATGGGACTTCGTCTCAATCACCTTTCATTGAGGCATATTTTATTTTATACACAACTTTATTTTATACGGTGTATAAAACCCTTTTACTTTTACGTTTATTCAAAAGGAATCTTTTTATATGAAGCGTTTACTATACGACAAAAGGGAATGTTTTTGTCGTACATATGCGGCGACAACAACTTCTCCGTCGTCGTAACCGTTATTTGAGTTTCGGCTTCCTCTAGAAGCCATACCTTCTTTTTAAAAGAAAAATAAATACCATGTTTTAATTTTCTTTTATTTTGGTATTAAAAATGGTTTTCACAATGTTTTTTTGTGTTGTATTAATATCTTGTGATTAAAATGTGGAAATGTTATGTTTCCTTTATGCATGTTTTATGTGATACGATTATGTTATGGTTCTTGGGCATTATTTTGAAGACGGGTGGTTCTGTGATAAACTGTGGGCGGGTGGGCCCGATATAGCTCTCCAATGCATTGGGTAACGCGAAGGAGTGAAACGTTAAGGATTATCCAAAGAGATTTTAGGGAATATACTTTGATGGGTATTCCAAACGTAACCAAGAGGGTTACTCCCTACGTAAGAATGTTATGAATGCCTCAAGTTACCTTTATGTCTTATGATTTCTATGATTTATTCATGATTTTATGAGGTATGTTAATGTTCCTATGTTTTATGGGTAAAGTATGATTTTATTCTTATGTATATATGAACTCATGTTTCCTTTCCATGTTTTTATAATCCATACTGAGCTTTTTATACTCATCCCAAGTTTTTTTGAAATGTTTTTCACAGGTCAAGGGAAAGGTACATGATATGATGATAGTGTCAAGGAAGTGTCAAGAAAGAATCCATGTTTATTTTAAATATGTTTCCATTGATGGGAATGAAGATTACTATCATTATGTAACCACTTTGTTTATACGTGGAATGTAATGCAAGTTTTTTGATCTAATTCTCTAAAACTCTAAACCTGAAAAGATCCTCAACGTGTAATCTTGTGATAACTCATGATTAAGTAAGGTTTAAGGCTGGGGCCTTATAGTTGGTATCATAGGTCGGTTTAGACAACTTTAGGAGTTAGAAAATTTTTAAATTATAAGTTAATTTATGATATGATCGAAATGATATAGCATTTACAGATTACCATGTTGCTTCATCTAAGACATGTTTGTACAGAATGGTTTTTCGCAGAGGAAATAGGGAAGCAGTGTTAGGAAGGCATACAGAAGGAAATAACCTTCCGAATCAGCATCCAGAAATTGTCGGAATCAGAACTGAACAGTTTGTTGCAGTGATGGCATTGTTGACTCAGGCTATTAATGGTGGTGGTATCCATGCACGAGATCATCCAGATCAACCACAGAGGAACATGTCAGTGGTGGAACATTTAATGAGGCAACATCCCCCATCATTTAGAGGATCATATGACCCTGTGCTAGCTGAAGGATGGATTAAAGCGCTGGAGAAGATTTTCGATGTCATGGGGTGTTCAGACAATCAGAAGGTTAGTCTTGCTATTTACCGTTTGGAGGGTGAAGCAGATCAGTGGTGGTCTATGGTTAAAAATATCAGGGACACCGATGAGATTGATGCTCTTGACTGGGATGAATTCAACGGTATGTTTCTAGAGAAGTATTTTCCTAAGGATGTTCGTCATAGGATGGGAAAGAAATTCTTGGAATTGAGGCAAGAGGAAGACTCAGTGGCTGCCTATGAAGAAAGGTTCACTCGATTGGCAAGGTATGCTCCAAATTTTATCCGAGACCTTGATAGTAAAATCAATCATTTTTACTCAGGATTAAAGCCAAAATATCGAAGGGAATTAGCTTCTCGTGAGTTTAAAAGTTATGAAAAGCTTTATTGATGTGTTGAGAAGGTGGAAATGGAGTTTTCCAATGACCAAGTGTTCTATGACAACCAGCAGAAGAAGAGACCGAGGTGGCAGGAGAAAGGTAAGAATTCTTCAAAAAAGTCTGATGGTAAGAGAACTAAGTTTCCAGTTTGTGATAAATGTGGCAAAAGGCATGCTGGGGAATGTCTTCTGAATTCTGGAATGTGCTACCGATGTGGTAAGATGGGACATAAGGCTCGTGATTGCACTAAAAAGGATCAAGGTGAAGGTAAGACCAAATTTGATTTACAGTTAGTGAAATGTTATAAGTGCAATGAGATGGGTCACTATGAAAATGAGTGTTCGGAAAAGATCTTGAGTGATGGGAAGAAGTTAGACTACAAGCAGAAAGAGGTGGTAAAATCCTTTGAAACTACTTCAGAAGATGTCGCGCCATCAAATGAAGTTTTATCAGCTCCAGGGAGCTCAGTTTTTTTCAAATATTGACCTGAGATCAGGGTACCATCAGCTGAAGGTAAAGGAGGCAGATATTCCGAAGACCGCGTTCCGTACAAGATATGGCCATTATGAATTTATAGTAATGCCTTTTGGGCTATCCAATGCACCTGCTGTATTCATGGACTTAATGAATAGAATTTTCCATGAGTTCTTGGATAAGTTTTTGGTGGTTTTCATTGATGATATTTTGGTGTTTTCTAAAAGTAAAGAGGAGCATGAAATACATTTAAGTGTTATCTTGCAAACCTTAAAAGAAAAGATACTGTATGGGAAATTCACCAAGTGTGAGTTTTGGTTGCAACAAATTTCTTTCCTTGGTCACATTGTTTCTAAAGATGGAATAACTGTTGATCCTGTAAAAACAAAAGTTGTGGAAGAATGGCCAAGACCCACAAATGTAACCGAGATTCGTAGCTTCTTTGGTTTGGTGGGATATTACCGAGGTTTTGTTAGATATTTTTCACGGTTATCTAGTCCAATGACTAAGCTAACTCGGAAGGGTGTTAAGTTTATCTGGACAAAAGAATGTGATGATTGTTTTCGGGAATTGAAAAGAAGATTGGTGAATGCTCCAGTTTTGGAACTACCTTCCAGGAATGGTGAGTTTGTTATATAAAGTGATGCTTCATTGAAAGGACTTGGTTGCTTCCTAATTTAGAATGATAAGGTAATTGCTTATGCTTCACGATAGTTGAAAACTCATGAGGTAAATTACCCTAGACATGATTTGGAATTAGCTGCTGTTGTTTTTGCTTTAAAAATTTGGAGGCATCATTTGTATGGAGTAAAGTGTGAAATATATACCGATCACAAAAGTTTGAAGTATATATTCACTCAGAAAGAGTTAAACATGAGACAGAGGAGATGGCTAGAATTAATCAAGGATTATGATTGTACAATTCATTACCATCCGGGAAAAGCAAATAAAGTGGCTGATTCTTTGAGTCGAAAAAGTAATGTTTCATTAACAATGTTGTGTTTGGAACGTGATCCTTTGGTTAAGGATTTGATGAGCTTTGGCAAAGAAGTTGTTGGTGCAGGAAGTCCTTCTGTTTTGTTTCAGGTATCAGTGAGATCATCTCTATCAGATAGAATCAAGCAAGCACAGAAGCAAGACAGTGAGTTGTACAAAAAGGTAGAGCTGGTTCAGAAAGGTAAGTTTCCTGAATTCAACATTGATAATGATGGTGTTTTGAGATTTGGGAAGAGATTGTGTGTGCCTTGTGATTCGCTGTTGAAGAGAGATTTGTTATGTGAAGCTCATATTTCTCCGTTTTCAGTTCATCCGAGCAGTACTAAGATGTATAGAGATCTGCGGGAGTATTACTGGTGGGATGGAATGAAAAGAGATATTGCTGATTTTACTGTGATGTGTTTGACATGTCAACAAGTTAAAGAGCGGCAGTTACCAAAAGGGATGCTTCAGCCTTTACCAGTGCCAGAGTGGAAATGGGAGAATATATCTATGGACTTTGTTGTGGGATTACCGAAGACATCTCAAGGTAATAATGAAATCTGGGTTATTGTTGATCGCTTGACCAAATCTTCTCATTTCCTTTCTATACGAGATACTTTCACTCTTGATCAAATTTCCCGTTTGTATCTTAAAGAAATAGTCAGGTTAAATGGATTTCCTCTCTCCATTGTATCGGATCATGATCCCAGGTTTACTTCTATCTTTTAGAAAGGCCTTCAAAAGTCGTTGGGTACTAAATTAAATTTTAGTACAGCTTTTCATCCTCAATCAGATGGGCAGTCAGAACGAACAATACAGACATTGGAGGATATGCTACGAGCTTGTTATATGGATTATCAGAGAAGTTGGGACCAACATCTTTCTTTGGTTGAATTTTCATATAATAACAGTTTTCATTCTAGTATACAGATGGCACCATTTTAGGCATTATATGGGAAGCGGTGTCGAACTCCAGCTTTCTGGGACGAAGTGGGTGGAAGGAAGTTGATGGGACCATAATTGATAGAAGAGATGACCGAAAATGTTCAGCTAATTCAGAAGCACATGAGAACAGCTCAGAGCAGGCAGAAGAGTTATGCAGATAACCGGAGGAAGGATCTCTCTTTTGAGGTAGGTGATCATGTTTTTCTCAAGGTTTCTCCTTGGAAATGTGTGATGAGATTTGGTAAGAAAGGAAAGATAAGTCCAAGGTTTATTGGACCATATGAAATTCTGGAGAGAGTTGGATCAGTTTCATACCGAGTGGCTTTACCTCCGAGTTTATCTCAGGTACACAATGTTTTTCACGTTTCGATGTTGAGAAAGTATATGCCAGATCCATCTCAGGTTTTGATCCCAGAGGTAGTTCAGCTGGAAGAGAACATATCATATGAGGAACAACCGGTCCAGATTCATGACCACAGGGAGAAAGTGTTACATAATAAAGTGATTCACTAGGTAAAGGTTTTGTGGAAAAACCACATGATTGAAGAGGCAACATGGGAATCCGAAAATGCAATGAGGGATAAGTACCCCCATTTATTAGATAAGTAAATAAATTGAGAAGACTCAATTTTCTAAAGGGGGCAAGGATGTAACATCCCAAGTAAGTAATGAATAATAGATATTTTTATCTATGTCTGTTAAGGATTAAGATAGTGTTTTAGAGGCTTAAAATGAAAATAAATCCAATCTTAAGCATGGAATACACTAATATTCTTAAAAGATTGTTTTACTGCCTTATGATGGAAAACCCTTTTTAAATCTATCTATTGACAATTTTATAAACTATGTTTGTCAAAATAAACTTATTCTTTATGATTGGGACATCAAAATTTACTTTTTGTGAATTTTTGGTATTTTTCTGACAATGTTCATTTTTTAATGAATAGTGAAAAATACTGCATTTTACATCAAAATTGCTTTTTAATCTAATTTATTTATATGATTAGATTATATTTTGAATTGGTCTTAATGTGTTATATTAATATATTTTTACCATTTAATCCAATGGTGGTCATTGGAATCAATTTCACTTTGAAATTGGACTTACACTAGTGTCAATCTATTGATAATTATTGTTTTAATAAAAACACGCTATTTGCTATGACAGCAGGAATTAATTATTAAATTAATTAATGTGACATATATGTTTTTAATTTTGTAAAATAGACTTCATTTTTTAATACTGAATATCAAATATATCTTAGGGTGAATTTTTGGTAATTTTCTGAAAAACTTCAATTTTTGATGAATAGTGAAACCCACTAAGTGGTACTAATAAAGACTGATTTTCCGTTTAAATGAAATTTTGCAATCATTGTGTTTTTAATTTCAAAAATCCGACATACATGGTTGTCATTAAGAAGTAAAATGTGGTTCAATTAGATTAAAATAATTTTTTGGTGAATAGTAACTTATTAAGTTCTTAATCACGATTAGTGGTAATTAGGGTAGTTTAAGGTATAAATAATGATTTAATAATATGAAATGACCTATACACATGTCCCAACCTTATTGGTTGTGTCATGGACGACCAAGACAATCCATGGTCAACTTGGGGACCCCATGGAGACACTTTGATTGGGAAATGACATAAATAACTTTTTATTAAATGTTAATGAAAAAATGACACAAACATAATATGTTTTACGAAAACAATTTTTACATGGTGTTATAAAGATCAGATTGTTGATTATAAATAGTCATTGGAAAGATCAAAAGATTTCCTACATAATAGTATTTTGTTTATAATTTTTAGACATTAAATATATTAAATTATTTATGACATAATAATGATGCAGCGATGACATCATTATTTGCTGATTTAAATAAAATAGAAAGATAATGTAAAATCTATGAACTACACATGCCCAAAACCAATTTTATGAGTTGATTTCGAACCCTTATCACATTATCCACGAATTATATCAATATGGGACCTTTTAAAACCGAAACACATTTTCAAATAAAGTAATATTTCCTTACATTCCAAAAGTGCCCCTCCTCTCCTCTTATAAAAGGCCTCCACCTCTACCTCATTTCACACACTCCTCAAGCCTTGGGCTCGGCCAAACCCTGCCCATTTACTCTCTCCACATCCCTCTCCTCATCCTAGAGGATTCCCTTTGTGCAGAATCCTTTCAAAGAAAGCCTTTAGGCTCAAATCAAATGGAGTTACACTTTTAAAGGTAATTCATTCTCTCATGTTCATTTGTTTTATTTTGCTTCTCCAACCCCCTAAACTCTTTTTATTTACTTCTTTTGTAACAAAAAAAGTATCTTCAATATACTAGGATGTTGTTATAATATTTATTTGAGCTACACTCTCACACAAATACATCAAATGGTTAAATAACATACGGTTTCCGTGGATGACAAAATTCTGCCTCCCGAAACGATGAGTGTTCAATACTCATTTAACACCTTAAAAGGTGGCCATTATGATGTCACTATTTTTATATATGATATATAATATGTTTATGTTTTCCTTAAGCTTCTGTTTTTTTCATTTTTGGAATACCTTTATGGTTTCCATTATGGGTAAACACAATATCTTCATTTTAGGAAGTGCGGACTACCACCCCCGGAAAGCGATTTGATTCGTTAATACCATATGTGGGATGTGTAAAGGATAAATTTAATGATATTATATATGTTATTATATCGGAATTATAATATACTCTTATATCATTATGATTCCATTCCAGAAAATACGAAATAGAAATGGAAGTAGCGTTCTTGCGTACGTACGGCTTACCGTCTCCATGAACGGTGCATTTCATTTCTTACCTCTAAATGTGATGTACTATTATAAATACATGTATATGATGAATATATATGATATATATGATATCCAAATCATTAATATCATTCTGGATATAATGAACCTTTGACCAAATTAACAACATGTTAGTGTAAGAAGTCTATTTTTGATTTAAGAACCAAATACCGACAAAATGAACACTGTTAACTTAAATGATTACATGATGTTCATAAAATGGTATAAAAGGAATAATGAAATTGAAAAAGGTTCACAAGGAAGTAGATATTAACTCTAGTTTATTATTCAGGAGATTAAAGAACAGTCGGGTCAAGTCGGATACGAGGTATGGGACTTCGTCTCAATCTCCTTTCATTGAGGCATATTTTATTTTATACACAAGTTTCTTTTATACGGTGTATAAACCCCTTTGGATTTTACGTTTATTCAAAAGGAATATTTTTATACGAAGCATTTACTAAACGAAAAAAGGGAATGTTTTTGTCGTACATATGCGGCGACAACGACTTCTCCGCCGTAGTAACCGTTATTTGAGTTTCGACTTCCTCTACAAGCCATACCTTCTTTTTAAAAGAAAAATAAATACCATGTTTTACTTTTCTTTTATTTTGGTATTAAAAATGGTTTTCACAATGTTTATTTGTGTTGTATTGATATCTTGTGATTAAAATGTGGAAATTTTATGTTTCCTTTATGCATGTTTTATGTGATACGATTATGTTATGGTTCTTGGGCATTATTATGAAGACGGGTGGTTCCGTGATAAACTAAGGGCGGGTGAGCCTGATATAGTTCTCCAATGCATTGGGTAACACGAAGGAGTGAAACATTAAGGTTTCTACGAAGAGATTTTAGGGAATACACTGTGATGGGTATTCCAAATGTAACCAAGAGGGTTACTCCCTACGTAAGAATGTTATAAATGCCTCAAGTTACCTTTATGTCTTATGATTTATATGATTTATTCATGATTTTATGAGGTATGTTAAAGTGCCTATGTTTTATGGGTAAAGTATGATTTCATTCTTTTGTATATATGAACTCATGTTTCCTTTCCATGTTTTTATAACCCATACTGAGCTTTTTATGCTCATCACAAGTTTTTCTGAAATGTTTTTCACAGGTCAAGGGAAAGGTACGTGATATGATGATAGTGTCAAGGAAGTGTCAAGAAAGAATCCATGTTTATTTTAAATATTTTTCCATTGATGGGAATGAAGAATACTATCTTTATGTAACCACTTTGTTTTTACGTAGAATGTAATGCATGTTTTATGATCTAATTCTCTAAAACTCTAAACCTGAAAAGATCCTCAATGTGTAATCTTGTGATAACTCAAGATTAAGTAAGGTTTAAGGCTGGGGCCTTATAAATATTATCACTATGTACATATGGTATTACATTAATTTTTATAAAAAAATATTATTTATCATATTATTAAATTATTATTGATTACTGATTAGAGAATACCAAGTAATTTATTCATCAAATGTATCCCACTATTTTATCAAAATTCTAGCAACCCTTTATCCAATAATCCATATACTATTAAAATTGGGTAATCTAGTGGAAAAGATCATTGAAACCTCTCCTTATAGTCTACATGATTTGTAATCACCACTAATTTGAGAGTTTCTATGTAGGAATTTTACTTTCCAACGACGTTAAATCACAACTCCATGATATGTTGAGTTAATTTTATGATTTTAAAATATCAAAATTTTATTTACAAAATAATTTCCTATATAATTTTAAAACGTTAAATTTGTAAACTCCATTTATATAAACATCTGTTAGGTCAACCAATCACTCTCATAAGAACATGCCAGTAGAAAGACTCACCCTTAAAATTGGATGATGAGAACCTTGTACATATGGTTTTATTCAAATTCAAATGATTGAAGTGGTTTGTGAATTAATATTTATACAAGGGTATTCTTTATATTTTTTATGAATTTATTACATTTCAATTAAAATAGTCATACTATATTGTAGCTCTCCCAACTAAAAATTAATGTAAAACCATTCATCTAGTCTTTATGCATTATTTTATTGTTCAATAATTAATTATATTCCTACTGTCATCAAAATGTATAAAATATTACACAATATATAAAGGATATAAATTACCTTTCTGGTCATAATCACCTAATATTTGTTAATTCATTATAAATAAAATGGATAAACAATGTACTAGATTCATAATTTCATAGTTTTTTGACTCATGATAGAGATCATCCTTTGTCCAGTTTTCCACCTCTCATCTAGATTTATCCTTGACTTGGAATGATATGATACCTAAAACACAATCATTAATAGCACATCAATACTCAAAAGTTGGAAATGGGGTATCCAAAAGTGAAATGTTCATACAAAAATTAGTGGATGTGTATGACCTTATACAAATTAAAGAATCATTAATAATTATGTTCAGACAATATTATCTAAATATTTGTTTACATGAATCATAATCAATGAAATAATGAATTAACTAAATAAAAACCAGACAAACATAGTTTGTTAATTATTAATACTACTCTATAGGTAAATTAAAATAAATATAAAAATTAAAATGCAATAAATTTTATCATTAGGTAATTTAAATAAATTAAAATATTTTCTGAAATTTAAATAATTTTATTCTATTCACTCATAACATTAATAAATCTTTTATCCAAAAATATTAATTAATTAATCGATTTAATTTAATACAAAAAATTAAAATAATTTACTGGAATATTAAAATATTATTAATATGTTACCGAAAAATATAATTTACTTAATTTTTGATTAAATTAAAAAATACATCGACATAAAAATCCCATGTACACCCATTGTGAGATTGTCCAACCCATGCAGGCCCTTAGCAGGTACTGTAGAGGGTTTATGGATGGACATAACCCACAAGTTGGCTGATCTTCAAGTAGGGTCGGACTAGGGAACCATGGATGGGGCCGTTCTTTGTCCAGGGGTCACACCTAGAAGAACAAGGGTAGGAAAACCAGTACCACCATGTAGCATCATGTATATAGTGAGTGAGGACACTATTGTGGTCATGTGTTCCTAAGGTGACAGAAGATGGCATTAGGGTGGCCATCTGTGGCATGCGATCGGTGGACTAGAATATTGAAAAGAAAATGTGGTGAGCCCAGTGACTCATGAGTGGATGTAGGGAGCTTTCCAATAGTGATAGTGGCTTGGGTCACCGACCGAAATGAATACGGTGTTGTCGAGGTGGCGACTCCAGGGTTCAGTAGTATTGGTGGCCTATTGCACGGTGGGGTCAAACATGATGGGAGGTAGTGGGAATTTTTATAGGAAAATAATGGTGGTTGGGGCCAGTAGTGGTTGGATGCCTATGGTATGTGAACTCATTTAGGTATGGCTTGCTGCCTAGACGAAGTAATGACATTGTCCAAGTGGTTTGGGAGTGCCATTTTGGTGTGATGGGGCTGATTAGTGCAGCTTAGAATAGAGGGATAGAGGAACCGCTGCTCTAGTGAGATGGGGAGTGGGTCAAGTGGGATAGAGAGGGGGATCATAGATTGATTTTCAGTATAGAGAAGGGGAGGGTCGTAGGGTGATGTCCCCGGGTCTATAATTTACTATGGGTTTCTTCCTTGCATTGTGTTCCTTGGTGGAGGATGTATCTGATATCGTATATATTTATTTCAATTTTCCAGAAGCCTTGTCATTTGGATATATTTTTTTAACTCATGTTTCACAAAAACCAATCCCCCAAAATCATTCTAAAATACATTGGGAATTTATCTAATAGAGAAACATAATTCATGTAATCAGAATCTTGTTGGATTTAGCTAGGAAAAGGAACAAAAATGTATTATTCAATTGAAAAAAATTTGGGAAATAAAAATTCAATCTTAAAACAGAATATGATATTGGGATCATAAATTATTTTTCTTCAAAAATTTTTCATGTAAAAATAAACCATTTTTGACCCATATTAAATAATTTGATATGTCCATAACATGTTCATTAAAAATGAGAACGATCTGTTCCGTTGAGGACAAATTAAATCACTCTAATTAATTTAAATCCATTTAATTTCTTCCTTGACTCATAAAGTAACGATGATATATCTAATTCCAATTGTTTGTTCCAGGGTGTGTAGCTGTAACTGATGAGCCAGGGAATTAAAATTTTTCATCATTAAAATGATAACAATTTAACATCTCTAGTGATCTAAGTCCTAATAGATGTCTAATGATCTCATGTGAATAATTAAAAGTGGAATTACTCTATACATAGACCATGTTTGAAATAAACCTAACGGGAACAAAGCTCATAACTAGTGACTTTTTCTTGAAGGATCCAAAGATAGACCCATCCATATCATCCACAAATGCCTCAAGAATCCACATAAATTCCAATATTTTTAATTTTGGTGTCAGGGTTAAGTACCTATTATTCATTCAATGATGTGATGATCAAAATAATTTCATACGATCAATCCATCAAAAACGATCATGGATTAGTTACATAGATAGATAATTTATCTCTTTAGGATGTAGGAGTAATAATAATCTCTCATTCCAATAGGTTGAAAGGTATATGGAATGATATTCCCCTCCTATTTATAAAGAGGGAGGCACAAATACCTTGAAAGGGTTCCCCAACCCCTGGAAATTCAATTCCCACTAAATAAGATGTTAATGTAATCTTATGATAAACTAACTGTATCATAAACATCATTTCTATTTTATCAAATGATTGTAATATATAATAAATATGTTATGTGGTAAAACAGAGTCATTTAACTTGATTCAAAATACCTGCAAATATTAAATGAACCCTAAATATTAAAATAAAATTCATTCATATAATAGTTTTTTTCTATTAAATTAATTACTTTTGAATACTTCTAATAAATAAATTCAACCCAATTATTTGAAAATGGAATAATAATGAATTTATTTATTCATCGATGATCATTAATACTTTGACAACTCTCGGACCCAATGTCGGGTCCCACCAATTCCTACATTCCTATTCACTAGAATAAGGAAGATCATTGTATAATCTACAGTGTGTGACCCTCTAAGAGCATATCTCAAAAGTAGTAAAAACATTCAAAGACTAGTAGTAGAGTATAACAATACATCAAGTGCCTTAATGAAATAAGGAATAGTAATAAAAATGATAACCATCCTATAAAGATAAAATCTGTAGTAAAATATGTTTATCTTGCAATATATCATAAAGAAAGACACACACTTTTTTCATCATCATTTATTTATTTACTTTTTTTGAACTAATTAAACATTTTTTCCTTTAACTTCCATGTCCAAGGATTTGTAATGGTATTACCATAATGGTCATCAAGGCCAGATATATCACTTAACCAACTAAATGAGAGAAATTATCTCCTTCCCATTCAACCAATGTTATACCACTAATGAATCACCAACCACAATATACATAAAATTTAATTCAATGGCATTGTGTTTCCTTACATCAAACTACATGATAAAATGATACACATTAATAATGATCACAATTTAGAAGAAAAATACACATCTTTATTTATTGGAACAACCAATGACACTTGAAACTTGTGGTGTTCCTATTGGTGGGTCTATCCTTATGATATCACCTACCAGAGATCTCCTTGTGTGAATATCATGAGAAGATGTCTCAATGCTTATGATCCCCAACACCTGATATTCATAAATCAACTATATTGAGTCAGTATGATCTATCTAGATCATAAAACATATGTTTATGATTTATGTTACTGTACCATGAGGATCTCAATATATCATGTGAACTTCTATATCCATTTATATAATTCTTAATTAATGAAATTTAAAATTAAAAAATGAATGTAGAAATACCAACACAATAATTGTAGGTGTACAACATGTATAACAAAATGTATACATTGTATTGTAACAAAATATTTCTGATCAAGGTTGTTCTAGGGAACCCACTAGTACAACAATGTTTGAATCTCTACTTCACTTATTTGTTTAGGGGGATTGGGAATACTACATCTTGGTATTACCTATATAATGTCACCAATAATATTATTAAACATATCACTTTCTAGAAATCTATTTATTTTTTCGTGAATATTCCATAATGAATGAACACGGGTGAAACATCTTTATATTTTCTATATGACCAGTGTTTTGGGACACCTGAAACACTATCTGAATCCTAATATATCAAGTATTATTTCAAATTTATAATAATCCTTTTGACCTCACCACATAACTCCTTATGCAAGAAAGAAAAATTTTCCTCTTAAAATGAGTTTTCAAATTCCCCATGCACTATATGTGACCTGGAATTATTTAATGAACTTAGTGGATCATGGTTGTGATGGTCTATACAAATTCATGGGAAAACATAAATCCAGATGGGGCATGTTTCTATAAATCCATGCATATAAGAGGGATTTCCAATGATTGTGAAGGCAGAATTATCCTTTACTTCTCATCCTTCTTTGGACAGGGATCCTCTATAAATTATGAATGTCTAAATTTGTCTACTAGAGTTAATCATTATAAATCCAATAAAATACCATTGTCTGTTTTGAATATAAATAATATTTTTTGGTCAAATATATAAAATACAATATATCCTATAATAGTATCATTGTATACATTGTCATGAAATCTTATGGATTTCATCATTTTTATGTTGAAATCCAACATACTTTAAATGAGGGGAATATGGATGCTTATACTCTTCCTTCAAAAGGTGACCAATGCACTCAAATTTTTAATTATTTGAGTTCAATATGCCTCCATATAGACTACAATAATGACATTCAAGGGGATTCCTATAGTCTTCATTGCTTTTAGCCTCATTGATTTCTTATTGCTCACCTTCCCCAATATATTATATGAATAATAAATATTTAAAATTTTCAGCCATTATTAGATAATGATTGTGAATCACACATCTATGGGGACAAAAATAGATTCAGATGTAAGAGGGAATTGATTATGGATGAAGTATATCTTCATGTCAGTAATAGTGATAGAGTAGCTGCATTAAAATTTTTCACTTATTATCTCAATCTACCAAGTTGATTCATCGTACAATCAGAGTATTTTTATTAGGTTACCATTAAAAAAAACTTATTCTTGTAAACTATTTGGATAAGAAGGGATTTTCATTCATTACTAAGAAATTGAGTTTTTTTATATTTTATAATGATATGTTCAAAGGAATTATGAATAGAATCAGTGGATTATAAATTTTATACATATATAATCATATTTATAAAATTTAGAAGTAGACGGTTGGTGTTGATTCGAACTCCACCAACCTGTGGAATTATCTCCTTAGATATATAAATCAGAAAAAAATTAACGAGTCTATATAAATATATTTTTGGAAACATTAAATTAGGAATGTTTGATATATATATATATATTACGAAAATAAAAAATAAACCTTTTTGAGAAAATGTGATAGGGTTAGTGGACCATTGGATCTTATACATAGTGATGTGTGTAGACTAATGAGTACTCAATCATCTGGTGTTATTTGGAATTTCACTACCTTTATCAATGATTTTAGTTCGTATGGATATGTCTATAATGAAAAAATATAAACCCTTTGAAAATAAGAAATAATTTTAGAATCAATTCTATAATCAATTAGGAAAAAGTATTGAGATTCTAAGATTAGATCAGGGTAGTGAATACTCGATCCAAGAATTAATAGATAATATGAGAGTTTGTGAAATGGTTTTATAGATCGGTCCTCTAAGAGTACCCCAATCAAAAAATTTTCCTTAAAGGATGAATCATATGATTTTAATCATGGTTCGGTCTATTTTGATTTTTTGTGACCTTCCTAATTTTGTCAAGGGTTATGCCTTAGAGATTGCTACATTCATACAAACATTTATTCCACAAAAAGCAGTGATAAGTACACTATATGAGATTTAGATAATAGAACACCCAATTATGTATTTTTAGAGGTTTTTTTGCTAAAAATAATATGTTTTCTGATTTAATTATTTAAAAATATATGCAGTGATATAAATTTTTTTATCTATTGGTTATCTTATAGAGAAAAGGTTGATTATTTCTATAAATCTTCTGAACACAAATTACTTATGGAATGATAAGGTTTTTTCCTACAGATAAAAAATAGTGATTGAGTAGACAATGGAATGAATGTTGATCTTGGAAAATTTTTAGAAAAACAAATAGCAAGTGTTCATATGATAGATGATGAGTTTTTTCAAAAAGCGTTATAGTCATATAAATGAATCAAGCTATATAAGAACTTCAATGGTAAGGTATAATTTTTAGTATCTCAAGAGATATGGAATCCACATAACTAATGATGATAAAATAAGGTTTATAAGAAATGAATATACTTCCAATAATGAATCAATTGTGTTTTTTGATTCTGAGAAATGGTTAAAATAGAAGGAATCTAAGATAGAATCCATATAAAACCAAAATTTTTTGGACATGGTGGATGCATTGGTAGGGGTGAGACCCATTAGTTGGAATTGGGTTTTATGTTAATAAAACTAACATGGATAGTAGTGTGTATACATATAAATCATAAATAGTTGAAAAAGGTTAAAAATAATAGATAATATTGACTATGAAGAAACCTTATCACTTGTTGTGATGATAAATCACAAATGAATATTTCATTCCATAAAAGGTCACTATAAATATGAGATATATGATATGGAGGTCAAAACCACTTTAAATAGTTGGTATTTGGTCATGGAAATGTATACAATGAATCTTATTAATTTTGTAGTTTTAATGATATTAATATGTTTGTATGATGAAATATTATAACTTCTCATAATTAGAATATATAGTTTGACAATGCAATAAAACCGTTTGTTCTCATAAAAAATCTTGAATATTCTTGTGTATGAAATAAAATTAGTGGGATCACTATATTTTTTTTGGATTTTTATGTGGTTCAAAAACTTCTTATCAGAAATAATATCCAAACTATTCACTCTACAAATATTTGAATGTGTAAATGATTTTCAATGAATTATAAAGCTGAATCTTCTAATATACTAGGTATAAATATCTATAGAAAAATATTTAAGAGGATTATTAGAATCTATAAAGACTCTATATTGTTAATATTACTAATTAGTTTATCATGGAGGAATACAAGAAGGTTTATATACCTGTATTTAAAGTATCATATAGTAAGAAAATTTAGGGTCATTATAAAGAGTTAGATAAGATGGATAAAATTCCTTATGCATCCAATATAGGATCTATCATGTAACAGCCCGAGCATCCATGAAACACTTCTCATTCAATAATGCAATAGCTTGCACTGTACGCAACTTCGAGTTCTAAAACACCGCGACTAATCAAAGTAGCCGTAATGAATAGTAATAACCACTTTTTAAAATTATAGAAATTTTATATTTCAAAATGGACTTCATTTTTGGATTCGGAATATCGAAATTAGCCTATGTTGAATTTTTGGTATTTTTCTGAGAACTTCTAATTTTTATGAATAGTGAAAAATACTTAAAACAACTTTTTTTATCAAAATAATTTATATTGATAAGTTATACTACTTAGTGGTTTTAAAGTATAATTAGAATAATTTTTTACCATTTTATCCAATGGTGGTCATTAGAATTAATTTAACATTGAAATTCGACATAAAAAAATAGCCAATCTTTTGATATAAATTGTTTCTTAAAAACACGCTATTTGTTGTGACAGTGGAAATTAATTATAAAATTAATTAATGAAACTTATATGTTTGGAATTTTTTAAAATAGGCATAATTTTTGAATTCGGATATCAGTTATAGCTTAGGGTGAAATTTTGGCATTGTTCTGAAAAACTTCAATTTTTGATGAATAGTGAAACCACTAAGTGGTAGTTAAATAACTGATTTTTCATTTAAATGAAATATTACCACTTCTGTGATTTGATTTTCAAAAATCCAACATACATGGTTTTCATTAATAATTAAAATGTGGTTCAATGAGATTAAAATAATTTTTTGGTGAATAGTAACTTTTAAGTTCTTAATCGCGATTAGAGGTAATTAGTGTAGTTTAAGGTAAAAATAATGTTTTAATGAGCTTGACACATGTCCTACCCTCATTGGATGTGCCATGGCCGACCAAAACAATCCATGGGTCAACTTGGGGACCCCATGGAGCCACTTCAGGTGGAAAATGACATAAACACCTTTTATTTAATGTTAAAGTAAAAATTGACATAAACATGAAATGTTTTACTAAAACAATTTTTACATGGAGTTATACAAGTCATATTTTTGACTATAAATAGTAATTGGAAATCTAAAATGATTTCCTACATCATAGTATTTTTTTTAATTTTTAGACATTAAATAAATTAAATTATTTATGACATCATTATGATGCAGCGATGACCTCATTATTTAACGATTTTAATAAAATGAAAAGATAATGTAACATCCAAGGATTACACTTGTCCAAAGACTACTGGATGGGTAGATTTAGAACCCTTATCACCTTATCCACGAATTATATAAGTGTGGGACCTTTTGAATCCGAAAAGCATTGTATAATAATGTAAAATTTCCTTACTTTCCAAGAGTGCCCCTCTTCTCCTCTTATAAAAGGCCCCCACCTCTACCACCTCATTCACACTTTCAAACCATTTGGCCCGGCCAAACTCTGCCCAAATACTCTCCCAACATCCCCCTATAATTCCTAGAAGCCTCACTTTGGTCATAACTCTTCCCAAGGAAGCCTTTGGCTCAAATCAAAAGAGTTACTCGATTTTAAGGAGGTTAAAGAACGGTTGAATCAAGTCAGACACAAGGTAAGGTAACTTCTTAACCCAACTTCTATTATTTGGGTTAATCTCCTACTTTCAAATTATGTCATGATATTATTATGTCCTATCTTGTATTTGTACTTTATTTATGTGTACTTATATTGAATACACATTATAGATTTACTTTATTTTAAAAAAATGATCTTTTTAAGGACTTCGTCGCAATCCCCTTTCATTGAGGCATATTTGGTTTTATACACAACTTTCTTTTATACGGTGTATAAACACCTTTGAATTTTATGTTTATTCAAAAGGAATCTTTTTTATAAGAAGCGTTTTACTAAACGACAAAAAGGGAATGTTTTTCTTTCCGTACTTATGCGGTGAAAACGACTTCTCCGCCGCCGTGACCATTATTTGAGTTTCGGCTTCCTCTACAAGTCATCATTTCTTTTAATGAAAAATAAATACAAAGTTTTAACTTTCTTTTATTTTGGTATTGAAAATGGTTTTGAAAGCGTTTTTATTATATCAATGTGTTGTATTGATATCTTGTGATTGAAATGTGGAAATGTTATGTTTCCTTTATGCATGTTTTATGTGATACGATTATGTTATGGTTTATGATATGTTTAAACCTATTAATATGAGGAATGCATTGGACTTAATAAGTGACGGGTGGAGCCCGCTATAGATCCTCGATGCATCGGCAGGTCTCATGAGACAAACTCGTGTCTTGGCACAAGGCCTTGACAAAATCTTATTTGTAGTCTTGGCACGAGGCCTTGGCTATGTGGTTATGATAGTCTGGCATTATGCATTCCATCATTATGAAAGTGATTATTGATATTGCATGTGATTATTCGACCAGTAGAATATCCATGTGAAGAAGTGAATGGCATTATCTCATTTTACTTTTTCCATATTATGTTGAAGTTCAAGTTTAAAAGTCTTTTTTTAGTTATACATTGCCTTAAATGTTTATGTTTATTTATGAAAGCTTCTGCTATGTTGTTATCCTTACTGATCAACTGAGCTCACCCATTTCAATGTTTTAATATTTTCTAGGATGTGAAGAAGTATTTTATGAATGACATGCAGGGATAGTCAGAAGAGGATATGAGTGTGGACTATGAAGACTTTGTTATTAGTTTTTCACTTTATGATGTAATGTAACATTTATGAATGATTCTAGTGTTTACAAGGCTAATAAACTAATAGGCCTTTTGAGACATGATCTTTTGTGATCATGCCAATGTTACGAAGTATTGCACCGACTCTGGGTAGCTGGGGTCGGGGTGTTACAGTTGGTATCAGATGCAGTTTATTACTAACCTTGGAAGCAAGATTTAGATAAACTCTCATTAGAGCACATAGCCTGAAGATAGACTCTAAGGATTAGTATAGAAGAACTTCCTAGAATTTTGGTATTATAGAGATTTTGTGAGTTTTCCGAGCAATACATCCCTGTCTGGATACGAGCAGGTAGAGGTGGCTCTGGCACAGATGTACCTAGGGGTAAAACCTGAAAACACCGCGTTGAGCTAGACTCGAATGGGAACTGGTGCACGGCAACGGGCCTTGCGGCACTCTTGGTTACGACACTCCCGGGGGATATTCTTAGGATAATTCACATTTTCTTTACAAACCACTATGAAGGGTTATGAATATATAATTCCTAAAAGAAAATATTTTTTATGATTATGGATTATATCCATAAATAGTTCAATTTATTATAAGTATTTTCAAGTTTGTTATTATGTATTTCGATTCATAAACTAACCTAGTTTATGGCAATGTATAGAAATGGCGCCCTGTAGAAGAAATGTGAACTCCATCAATACGTATGATCCAAAGAGTAAGAAGGATCATATCTTTCATGGTATTAAGCCAAAATTTAGAAGGGAAATATTCTCCCATGTGTTATCAACATATGAAGAAATAGTATCATGTGTTAATAAGATAAGGACAGAATTCTCTGAGTCTTATGGATTTTAAGGGATGAAAGAGAAGAAAAGGATGGAAGAGAGAATGATGGATAATGGGAAGAGGGAAAAGAAGAATTTTCCAATATGTGATAACTGTGGGAAGAAACACCTTGGAATTTTCCTGAAGGGAATGAGAGTTTCTTATAAGTGTGGAGAAAAAGGACACCAAGTGTGTGACTGCAAGGGTAAGAAAAAGGTTTCAAATGTACAATGCTTCATCTGCAAGAAGTGGGGACACTACGCAAACCAATGTTCAAATCATCAGAGTATGCCCCAAAATCATGTTATATGATAATAATCAAGTTATGATACTACCACAGATGAGGAGGAATGATTAGAGTTCTTATGTTGTTATTAAAGAATTTTGTAATTTGAGTGTTGTATCAATGATTTACTGGTTATAATAATTATGGAGTATATAAGGATTATACTGTAGTACTATTTTATCTATGACTTGAAATTGTGTGGAACCAAGAAAAGTGACTCCAAATTAGGTTATATTTTTGGAAAATATATGGTAGAGAGAAAGATAAACCATAATATGGTTCTAATACCGAGATAGTGATTTTGGAATAAGACATGATTTATTCGGATAAATTATGTTGGATATTCTTAACATCCTTGAAACTGATTAATGATTTGTATACATTTTTGGATAGAAGGAGTATATCTAGTTTTCTATAAGGAATAAGGGATCATGAATGTAATCAATAAGGATTTATGGTAATTCAGTATTTTGCAGTGTTTTAAAAGAATACATGATGAAGGTGTTCACATGTTGTTACGCAGAAAAAAAGGAGCTTCATTATGTTTACCTTCCTCATAAAATCTGGACTGTGAGTTGGACAGAAGTATTTTGGATAACTATAAAGTTTGTAATGGATTATATTTTACATTGGATACTATTGTTATGGTCATTTTTGGATATTTATAAAAAGGACAACACGCAGACCGAGTGACAACCCATCGCGTCGTACAAAGATGTGGGAATCGAACACACAACCATAGTGCGATTTGGATTAATCGCCTACCACTAGACTACGTGAAGTCCCTGATTATTACAAAATAGTTTTTCTAATCTAAATAGTATGTGTTAATATTTGGAACCTTATACAATTAGGGTAAGTATAATATTTTTGAGTTCTATTATCTTTTTGAGTGAAAGATGAGTTGAAGTTTGAAACTCAAATTGTCAAGCATAAATATATATATACCTATCTCTTATTCAATGAATAAATTAATTCTTAAACTTTAGTAAAGGGATATTAAAACAAAAAAATGCGTTATCCTAATACCTTATGTCTTGTTGAACTGATGATATTTTAAATCAACATAGATTGAAGGCTTTGAGGCCCTCAATTTGACACTTGATTGTGATTGATGACCTCAATAACTCCCTATAAATATTTACGTTTTTCCTCCAATTATATGTCTCTAATTTCCACCATTGTTCTCCTAATCTAGATCATAATTGGGTGGTGACTTTTTCATTTCCCTTTCCCTCTTATTAAGGCTAAATTTTATTAATCTTATTTCCGATGTGGGTTTTCCACAAAGGTATTTTCACTTTCCAAAATTTTATTTTCAAAGAAAAAAAATTTCAAATTGCGAGGACGCAATTTATTGAAGGAGGGGAGAATGTAACACCCCAAGCTTCCACGATACGCTTCTCATTCAATAATGCGATAGCTTGCATTGTACGCAAGTTCGAGTTCTAAAACACCGCGACTAATCAATGTAGCCATTATGAATAGTAATAACCACTTTTTAAAATTATAGAAATTTTATATTTCAAAATGGACTTCATTTTTGGATTCGGAATATCGAAATTAGCCTATGTTGAATTTTTGGTATTTTTCTGAGAACTTCTAATTTTTTATGAATAGTGAAAAATACTAAAAACAACTCTTTTGATCAAAATAATTTATAGTGATAAGTTATACTACTGAGTGGGTTTAAAGTATAATTAGAATATATTTTTACCATTTTATCCAATGGTGGTCATTAGAATTAATTTAACATTGAAATTGGACATAAAAAAATAGCCAATCTTTTGATATAAATTGTTTCTTAAAAACACGCTATTTGTTGTGACAGCGGGAATTAATTATAAAATTAATTAATGAAACTTATATGTTTGGAATTTTGTAAAATAGACATAATTTTTGAATTCAGATATCAATTATAGCTTAGGGTGAAATTTTGGCATTGTTCTGAAAAACTTCAATTTTTGATGAATAGTGAAACCACTAAGTGGTAGTTAAATAACTGATTTTTCGTTTAAATGAAATATTACCACTTCTGTGATATGATTTTCAAAAATCCGACATACATGGTTGTAATTAAGAAGTAAAATGTGGTTCAATGAGATTAAAATAATTTTTTGGTGAATAGTAACTTTTAAGTTCTTAATCGCGATTAGAGGTAATTAGTGTAGTTTAAGGTAAAAATAATGTTTTAATGAGCATGAAACATGTCCTACCCTCATTGGATGTGCCATGGCCGACCAAAAAAATCCATGAGTCAACTTGAGGACCCCATGGAGCCACTTTATTTGTAAAATTACATAAATACCTTTTATTTAATGTTAAAGTAAAAAATGACAGAAACATGAAATTTTTTACTAAAACCATTTTTACATGGGGTTATACAAGTCATATTTCTGACTATAAATAGTCATTGGAAAGATAAAAAGATTTCCTACATCATATTATTTTTGATATAATTTTTAGACATTAAATAAATTAAATTATTTATGACATCATTATGATGCATCAATGACCTCATTATTTAACGATTTTAATAAAATGAAAAGATAATGTAACATCCAAGGTTTAAACTTCTCCAAAGACTATTGGATGGGTAGATTTAGAACCCTTATCAGCTTATCCACGAATTATATAAGTGTGGGACCTTTTGAATCCGAAAAGAATTGTATAATAATGTAAAATTTCCTTACTTTCCAAGAGTGCCCCTCCTCTCCTCTTATAAAAGGCCCCCCACCTCTACCACCTCATTCACACTTTCAAACAATTTGGCTCAGCCAAACTCTGCCCAAATACTCTCCCAACATCCCCCTATAAATCCTAGAAGCCCCATTTTGGGCAGAACTCTTCCCAAGGAAGCCTTTGGCTCAAATCAAAAGAGTTACCCGATTTTAAGGAGGTTAAAGAACGGTCGAATCAAGTGGGACACAAGGTAAGGGAACTTCTTAACCCAATTTCTATTATTTGGTTTAATCTCCTACATTAAAATTATGTCATGATATTATTATGTCCTATCTTGTATTTTTACTTTATTTATGTGTACTTATAGTGAATGCACATTATAGATGTACTTTATTTAAAAAAATGATCTTTTTAAGGACTTCGTCTCAATCCCCTTTCATTGAGGCATATTTGGTTTTATACACAACATTATTTTATACAGTGTATAAACCCCTTTGACTTTTACATTTATTCAAAAGGAATCTTTTTTATATGAAGCGTTTTACTAAATGACAAAAAGGGAATGTTTTTCTTTCCGTACTTATGCGGCGACAACGACTTCTCCGCCGTCGTGACCATTATTTGAGTTTCGGCTTCCTCTACAAGCCATCATTTCTTTTAATGAAAAATAAATACAAAGTTTTAACTTTCTTTTATTTTGGTATTGAAAATGGTTTTGAAAGCGTTTTTATTATATCAATGTGTTGTATTGATATCTTGTGATTGAAATGTGGAAATGTTATGTTTCCTTTATGCATGTTTTATGTGATACAATTATGTTATGGTTTATGATATGTTTAAACCTATTCATATGAGGAATGCATTGGACTTAATAAGTGACGGGTGGAGCCCGCTATAGCTCCTCGATGCATCGGCATGTCTCATGAGACAAACTAGTGTCTTGGCACGAGGCTTTGACAAAATCTTATTTGTAGTCTTGGCACGAGGCCTTGGCTACATGGTTATGATAGTCTGGCATTATGAATTCCATCATTATGAAAGTGGTTATTGATATTGCATGTGATTATTCGACCAGTATAATATCCATGTGAAGAAGTGAATGGCATTATCTCATTTTACTTTTGCCATATCATGTTGAAGTTCAAGTTTAAAAGGCTTTTGTTTTAGTTAGACATTGCCTTAAATGTTTATGATTATTTATGAATGCTTCTGCTATGTTGTAATCCTTACTGAGCATCTGAGCTCACACCTTTCAATGTTTTAATATTTTCCAGAATGTGAAGAAGTATTTTATAAATGACCTGCAGGGATAGTCAGAAGAGGATATGAGTGTGGAGTATGAAGACTTTGTTATTAGTTTTTCACTTTATGATGTAATGTAACATTTATGAATGAATCTAGTGTTTCCAAGGCTACTAAACTTATCGGTCTTTCGAGACTTGATCTTTTGTGATCATGCCAATGTTACGAAGTAATGCACCGACTCTGGGTAGCTGGGGTCGGGGTGTTACATATCATGTAATATATATTGTGTACTTGAACTGATGTTTCCTATTATATAATAATTATGATTAAATAAAAATATAATCTTGGTAAGAACCACTAAAGTATTCTTAAAAATATAATAATGTACTTGAGATGGACTAAGGATATGTTCTTGGTCTTTAGTTGACTGGTTGGGCTCTTGGTAAAAGGTTACATAGATGTATGTTTTCAATCTAATAAAGAAGATATAAAATACTAATATAGTTTTATTTTTATATCTTTAATGTGAAAATAATGGATAAATAAGCGAGTCTCAAATATCATGATCTCAATAACATATGAAAAATATCCTATTAAAATTTCATCTCATTAGGGAGTTCATTTAGAGGGGTGATGTAAAGATCAGTGGCATTACTATTGAGGATAATGTAATAGATTTAGTGAAAAAACAATTATCCCAACAACAAAATGATGGCTATCATATTTCTATGTGTATTCAATACTTTGGATATTGGTTCATTGAATCTTAGTTCATTATGTATTTATACGAATCAAAATCTCCATTAATCATTCAATCATATGAGCTGTAATTTATTTTACATGAATGGTCAAATGATAAAATCATCTCGATATAAAAAATTTGAGTTGTCCCTTATTGATGATCAACACTCTGTATTATGGATTAAGATTATTTTATAAGGATTGTAATAACCCGGATTTTCCATGTAATTTTTTTAATATTTTGGATATTTACGAGTTCGTGAAATTTGACTACGCTTGATTCTGAGGCCCAGAGTGACCAGAATGAATTTCTAAACCATATTTCGTGTACTTTCAGTAAATGTGCGAGCGGGTTTTTCTAACTTTTGTACTGGTTCATGGAATTGAAATCTGAGGGAACTGTTGAACTCGCAGCGCCGGTATTCACGTAAAGAGACCTTCACCTCGACCGCAGTAGGTCGAGGGTAGAAGTTTGCATTTCACATATTCGTGATAGAATAAAATAAAAATAAAATTGCATAGATTTTATTTTTATTTTTATTCCTCATGGATGTGGAGAAGTGGGGACCACTGAACTAAAACCTCTCATTAGGTAAGGTGGTGGGGACCACTCGAGTCTTCAAAACCACCCAATTTCTGAATTTAGGGGTGGGGAACACCCGAACCCTCGTAATGGGGGAGAAAACTCTCAAATATCCAAATTAATATTATGTGTAAACATAAAAATTCAATTTTATGTCACCAATTAATTTTATGTGTTAAACATAAAATTAAATGTTATGTTACCAATTAATTTTATGTGTCAACATAAAATTAAATGTTAAGTTATTAGTTAATTTTTGAGTCGTCAATTTCTTTTCTCCTCTGAGTAATTGGGGAAGGGATTGGAAAAATGGAATTGAGAGAGATCATGAAGGATTATCCTCTCCAACAAAGAAATCCAACGAAGAACGCCCACGAAGAACACTGACAAAGAACTCTGACTCCATCTTTGACTTCTTCATCAGGATAATCATTGACGAGGAACATCTTCAACTTCAACGAATCAACGACTGAGGGAAAGCTGATGTCACCAACGTCTGTCTATCCCCAACGGCGTCGTCTTCTTCTTTGTGACCTCCATCGACGATTCAAATAAGGTAGGGGTTTAAATTGAGTATGATTATATTCCCATGTTATTCCCTTCTAAAACAAATAACTTTGATCAACTCCTTATCATGTTGATCTACATATGTTTTATTTTATGGGTTGGGAATGTATTTATTGTGGGTGATTAGTAGGTTGGATGATTGAATTTCTCTCATTTCCATTCTTGACAATTATTCATGAATCACGGTAAAAATTATAGTCACTTGCTAACATCCTAATGGAAAAAGTGAGGGCCAAACAAGAAAGGAATGTCCTATCCGCAAATCGTGGTTCCTGGAGTGTTCTTCGCAATGGACAAAGTAAAAATAGTTTACAAAGGCGACAAAGGAAACGGTGTCGCCCCACAGCCATAGCCTCCCACAACCCCCACAGCGCGGAAATCTGCCACCTAGAGGCCTCTGTTCCATCCGCGGCTGAATGCCCATGGCCTCGCAATGCTGCCCCGAAGCCCCACCAAGACCCTGACCGAGCCGCCGCAGCCTGAGTCGCCGCCACCGCCGACCAAGATGCCACCATCCGAGCCCCTGCCGCCGGCCGCGACCTCACCACCAGAGCCGATGCCGCCGTTTGTGGCACCACCACACCACCCCATGGCCCTCCCCATCGTCCACGACACTCCGCGCCGCCCCGCAGCCCTCACAGCACCTCTGCGGCCATGCCACCCCAGGGTCTGATGCCACCCTTGGTCGAGCCTCCTTGAGGCGAGCCGAGTCTCCCCGCGCCCTCGCGACACTCTCATGAAACCCTCGCGGCTCCATCGTGGCCCTCGCGGGCCGGGCCGGACCCAGCGGGTCTGGCTGGGATGACCAAAATCCGGTTGGCCCAGGTCTGGTCAGGCCAGGTCAGTTCGACCAAGTCAGACTGGACCCTGACCCACTACGACCCATTTATGCTCCTTCGACCATATCATTGGCAAAAGACGTTCATTTGAAAAATCATCAATGGTGCTGTAAATCATGTATTGAGATAGTCCCATTGAGTTACCCCAGTGTAGATTCAGATTAAGATGGGGTATGATCAGGTTGGATCGAGCACGAATCTAACTGGGCCCTTCAGATATAATGCTTAATAACTCACATACCAGGAATCTAAATGATGAACCATCTATTATGTTGAGACCCCTATTTCAAGGCGGTCCTTTGAGATAAATCTTCATGGGACATCATGGAAGTTTGAAAATCGACCAGTGGATTTCGGAGATGACACTCCCAGAGACGAGCAAGCCTAGTGTAGAAACCCTGTAGCTGTTTTTGAAGAGAATAGTGCTCTTAGTGATCCAGTGCGGGTCATATCCAAGTGATCTTGTGCAGGTCATCTCCCTAGAGATCCTATGTGGGACAGCTCCTATCAATACTGTGTGTGTCATCTCCTAACAATCCTGTGTGGCTCAGCTCTAGTGATCCTGTGTGGGTTAGATCGCAGCGATCCTGTGTGGGTCATCTCCCAACGATCCTATGTGGTTCAGCTCCAGTGATTCTGTGTGGGTCAGTTCCTAGGGATGTTATGTGGGTAAGCTCCAGCGATCTTTTGTGGGTCAGCTCCAAGCGATCATGTGTGGGTCAGCTCCAATGATCCTTTGTGGGTCAACTCCTAGTGATCCTATGGGGGTCAACTCCTAGTGATCCTGTGTGGATCAACTCATAGTGATTCGATACAGGTCAACATCAGATCCTCTTAACAGATTAAGATGATTCAATAGTTATAACTAAACATATCTAATCTTGTATATAAAAATATACACAGGGTGAGCAGAGTTTGTACCTCAGTGTTTCTTCATGATTGATATGGTAAATCGATTACATAGTTATATGTATGGACATATACTTAAGTAGGGTTATATGTTGATTTCATAATTTATGGTATATCATTGGTGGATTATTGTGAGACCTTGAGGGTCTCAGGGTCTCTAATGATTATCGTTACACTCACCCCTGCACGGGCTATGCCCGTACCGTGTTGTGTTGGATGTAGACGATAGACAATGCAGACTGAGGAAGAGGGTACTGGGATTGGAGGTAGCTCGGAGGTGGAACTAGATGAGGCATACCATAGATAAGACTGATCAAGAGCTATACATACCGTTCAGGTAGTATACTTTGTGGGTGATCACAGGAGCTGTTCTAGTTACTTGTACTTTCAGCTGTCTTGTACTTTCCAGTTTTCCTTGTACTTTCCAGTTGGTATTGTATTCTGACACCTTTTTACTTATTGTAATCACTCTATTTACAATTTAGTTTACTTGGGTTTGTATCTTGTTTTGTTCATGGTTTTGTGTTTTATATGTTATAAAGGGAATTGATTCCATGTTTTAGGGAATACACATTGGGTGCTAGTCGCCAGCACCAGGCCTATAGAAGGTGTGCTTGGGGTAGTCACGGAATGGGCCCCAGGGGACGGGTCCTGACAAATTGGTACCAGAGGAGTCAGTTCAACCATAGAAAATAGGTCACTGATCATTCTTTTTAATGACAATAGTGTTAAGTGTAGTGAGTGTGGTTATTAGTTTAGGAAATCCAATGTTGGTGCAGTGACAGAAGTATCCATACACCAGGACCTTGGATTCTGATTTCTGGCTCAATACACAAAAACAAAGATTGCATGTGTGTTTTCAAAAGTTTTCTTTGTGATATTTTGAGTCAGCTCACCAGTTATAACTAATTAACTGTGGCACACCTATTTCTTGTCAGGATTCCTCCATAAATACAGCCATCTAGGGTTCTAAGAGTTTTATGCACTGATATCCCACCAAGCGACAAGGCCTCGGTGGAGGGCCCGTTTCAGTAGAGGCACTAGTGGAGGCACCAGTGGTACCTTTCCCCATTGGGACACTGACGCCACTAGCCCCAGCAGCAAATGGTACACGCAGCTTGAGCGCATTACACGAGTTCCTACGCTAGAGGCCACCAAGGTTCAGGGGAGAGACGGACCCATAGGCGGTTGAAGATTGGATGGAGGTTGTGGTGAGAGTCTTCCAACTGGTAGGGACACCAACCAATCTCTTGTTGATTCTTTCTGCCATCCACCTACAGGTAGTATCTGGCAGATGGTAGAGCATGATGCTCCAGGTTCACGATGAGGTGATTCTTCTCTGGGCAGATGTCGAGAGCCTATTTCAGGCAGAGTTGGTCCAAGCGACTCTTCATGCAGTGCACATACAAGAGCTTCTTCATCTGCAGCAGGAAATCATGATTGTGGATCAGTACTCAGTGAGGTTCACTGACCTCCCACGCTACTCCATAGGTATGGTGTGGGTCCCATTCATTAGGGAACAGACCTTCGAGTAGGGACTCAGACGGGAGATTAGAGCTTTGATGATCTCACTCAGCTTCCTATTGCAGGCGGGGGTTTTAGAGAGTTCCCTCATAGTAGAGAGTTTCCTTGTTGTGTAGTGACCAACAGCAAGACCCACCACCTATCATCACATGGTTGAGTCTTCTGTAGATGGAAGCAGACAGATGTTGCAGATGTCCAAGAAAACCAGACATGTTGGTGGACGAACGCTTGACACAAGGTCGGTTGTGCGAAGGACCCGAGGAACAGCTAGTCATACAAGGAGCGGATAGTGTTATGCATGCGGAGGGCAGGGTCACATGGATCGTGACTGTCCGACCTATCATAGAGATGATCAGAATATGGTTGAAGGACCGCCCAGACAGAGACAGAGATAGACCAAGGAGGTCTACAGGGGGAAGGCAGATGTGGAAGAGGAGCTGGTCGTGCAACTAACTGTGGGCGACAATTCATGATGTTACTACCACCACCACCAGGATGTCCACCCCGACCATAGGGATCTGGTGGACAGTGGAGATCTCAGCTCTTTGTAGTTGAGGACTACAATCATGACGCTCTAGAGATGATACGAGGTATAATCTGTGTCTACTCCACCTTATCTGTAGTACTTATAGACACGGGAGCCAATCATTCTTTTATTGCCACTTCCCTCGTTCGGAGCTTAAAGATTCTGATGGATCCGTTGGCTTGATCCTTACAGCTGGAGACTCCTACAAAAGCAGATTCGATGATTACACATTGTTTCCAGCAGTGTGAGATTACTCTAGGAGGTGATAGCTTCAGCTAGGATCTCATAGTTGCAGCGTCATGTCCTTACGACGTCATCTTGGCTATGAACTGGTTATATATATATATATTCTAGGCTCAAATTGACTATATTAGGAAATATGTGTGGTGTGTCTGCATGGATGGGACTAGTTTTACCTTCACCATTGTGAAGGGAGCCCTTTTAGAATAGGATGAACTTACCTAGAGGGGGGTGCGGCTGATTACACATCAGTTTTCCATCCTTACCCTTAGAGCGGTTGGTATAGAGACTTTGAATTATCCTTTAGTGGTGGACCAGTACGCCGATGTTTTTCTAGATGATGTTCATGGTCTACCTCCTCATAGATAAGTGGACTTATACATTGAATTGTACCCTGGGACGACAATGATATCTACACCAGCGTATCGTATGGATATTGTGGAGCTTCATGAGCTGTGGGTACCGCTGGAAGGCTTACATGGGAAGGGGTTCAACTGGCCCAGTGTTTCAACTTGGGCCACCTCGATTATGTTCTCCAAAAAGGCATATCGGAGCTTCGGGCTTTGTGTTGACTATCAGCGCCTAATCCAAGTTACCATGAAGAATAAGTACCCACTTATAAGGATTAATGACCTCTTTGATCACCTGAAAAAAGAATGATGGTTCTATAAGATAGACCTCAGATCAGGCTATCGCCAGCTCAGAGTACGAGATCAGGATGTGTAGAAGATGACATTTAGATGTTGGTACGACCACTTAGAGTAATTTTTTATGCCATTCGGTGCATCCAACACTTAAACAGTGTTCATGGTACTCATGAAAATAATCTTTCACCAATACCATGATCATTTTGTATTAGTCTTCATCGATGACATTCTGATCTACTCGGCTACTAAGGAGGGGCATGCCTATCATTTGCATGTAATATTGGTCACACTCCAAGTGCACCAGCATTATGGTAAGATCTCAAAGTTCCAATTCTGGATCTGATAGATTCACTCTTTGGGACATGTCATATCGAAGGATAGAGTTGTAGTAGATCCAGTGAGGATTAAGGCGGTACTTTCTTGGAAGCCACCCAAGAGTGTGACAGAGGTACGATGTTTCTTGGGTTTGGCTGGATACTGGCAGTGGTTTATGCCAGATTTCTCCAGAGTTGGAGCACCACTATTATCATTTACGAAGAAGGGGAAACCATTCGTGTGGTATGAGAAATGTCAACAGAGTTTTCAAGAGATGAGGCATTTTCCGATTAGTGTCCCCCTTATTGAGGCTACCGGAGGAGGGCGTAGGGTACTTAGTCTACTACGACGCATCAGGGACTGGGATTGGATGTGTCATAATGCTGGAGCATGTGCTGATCGAATATTGTTTTTGACAGCTAAGACAGCATGAGCAGAACTATGCTACCCATAACCTGGAGTTAGAAGTAGTGGTCTTCGCTTTGAAGATGTGGCGACATTACATGATGGGTGAGCGTTTTATAGTATACTATGATCATAAGAGTCTCAGGTATATCTTCTATTAGAAGGAATTGAACCTTATAAAATGACATTGGTCTGAGTTTCTCTAGGACAATGAATTCAAGATAGTCTATACTCCTGTGAAGGGGAACCTTGTTGCAGTTCCAATTAGCAGGAGATCTGGTATACAACTGATAGTTGAGGCAACATAGTAGCTGGATTCTTTACAAATATCCTTTGTTGATATTGATGGAGAACACTTCCATAAGTCTATTACAATCACTCCCTCAATTCTTTAGCGAGTCCGGGAGGTGCAACGTGGGGACACTGACTGCGAGACATGACGTGCTCAGATATCCACAGGACAAACACCTGATGGATTTTCTGAAGGCGGTGAGCATGGCATCCCCTTCAGAGGATGCACCATGATACCAGTGTCTCTTTAGGAGGATGTGATGAGGGAGTTTCACACATCCCCTCATGCAGTATATCCTGGGGTATCAAATATTTACCAGGATCTCCGATGACATCAATAGTGGCCATGAATGAAGAAAGAAGTAGCAATGTATTTCTCTCGATGCCTCACTTTTCAGCATGTGAAGGCAGAGCATTAGGTACTAGTAGCCTTGGTTCATCCTTTAGAGGTCCTAGAGTGGAAGTGGGATGGGATATCCATAGACTTCATGAAAGGACTTCCAATTACATCTAGAATTCATGAATCGATTTGTTTTATCATCAACCGACTCACCAATTTTTTCCACATCCTACAGATTAGAGAGCAGGGATTAGTAGAGAGCTTGAGACACCTCTATGTGTAGGAGATTGTGTGGCTCCATGGGGTAACCTCAATGAATGTCTTCGACCGTTATGCACGTTTTACTTCCTATCTATGGAAGGGGTTGTAAGAGACTTTTGGGATGCAACTCCATTTGAGCACTACCTCCCATCTCTAAACATATGGTCAAACTGAGAGGATCATTCAGACCCTCAAAGACAAGTTGCGTGATTGTGTCCTAGACTTCAGTAAAAGCTAAGAGTATTAATTTCCTTTGGTGATGTTTGTGTAGAAAAACAGCTATCACACCACCATTGGGATGGAACATATCAAGGTGATGTATGGGCGACCTTGCAGATCAACCTTGTGCTAGACTGACCCTGGGGAATCAGCACTCCTGGGAACAAAGATGGTACGAGCTACCACGGAGAAGGTGCTGATTATCTAGTAGTCAATGAAGACTGCCCAGAGCAGGTAGAAGTATTATGCCTACAAGAGATTTAGACATCTGTAGTTCGAGGATGGCAACCACTTCTTTTTACAGGTCTTAGCCCGATGAGGTTTGCAGAGATTTGGCCAAAAAGGGAAGTTATCTCCATGATTCATCGGACCCTCCCAGGTTTTCAGTAGAGTTGGTGAGGTAGATTATCGCTTAGCTCTTCCACCTCAGTTACACCATGTTTATGATGTCTTCCACATATTCCATCTGAGAAGATACGTGCACAACTAGTCTCACATCATCGAACATGGAAATATAAACATCGACGATGGGGAGACTTTTACAGAGGTCCCAATAGCGACTGAGGATTTACAGGAGCAGGTCCTTCATGGACAGTCGATACCTTTGGTGCGCGTTCGCTGGCATCATGAGAACCTCCAGAAGAGCACTTTGGAGTGGGAGGCTCACATTCATGCTCATTACCCCCCATTTGTTTTCCTAGTTTGAGTTGTGGCTTATGGGGATGTAAAGCCTAGAGGTGGGGAGAATATAAAGACGTATATTTTCAATGTTATTTTTTAATATATGGAAATTTTACGAGTCCTCAAAAATTGACGGTGCATGATTCCGAGGAGCGGAGTGCCTAGAATGAATTTCTGAACTTTAATTCAAGTACATTCAATAAAAGTGGGATTGATTTTTTCTATATTTAGAACCGGAACATGGCATTGAAATCTGAGAGCACCGTTGAACTCGTTGTGCTGGTATTCGCTTAAGGATACCTTCACCTCAACCACAGTAGGTTGAGGGTGGAAGTTATCTTTTCACATATTCGTGTTATAATAAAATAAAAATAAAATTTTGTAGCATTTATTTTTATTTTTATACCATGTGGATGTTGAGAAGTGGGGACCACTGAACTAAAACCTCCCATGAGTTAAGATTGTGGGGACCACCCGAGTCTTCAAAACCTCCCAATTTCTGAATTTTTGGATTGGTACTACTAGACCCTTCTTAATGGGGGATAGGCCTCTCAACTCTTCCAATTAATTTTATGTGTCTACTTAAAAATTAAATTTTATGTGTCAACATAAAATTAAATGTTAATTTACCAATTAATTTAATGTGTCAACATAAAATTAAATGTAAAGTTATTATTTTATTATTGAGTTGGAAATTTCATTTCCCCTCGGTAGAATTGGGGAAGGGATTGGAAAAAGAGAATTTGGAGAGGTCTTGAAGTATCATCCTCTCCAACAAAGAATTCCAATGAGGAGTGCCAATGAAGAATGCCAACAAAGAACGACGATTACGTCTTCGACTTCTTCCTCAGGACAATCATTGATGAGAAATGTCTTCAACTTCAACGAACCGATGACCGAGGGAACACCAACATCACCGACATCCGTCTATACCCAACGACGTCGTCTCCATACTCACAACCTCTATTGATGAATCAAATGATGTAGTGGTTTAAATTGAGTATGATTATATTCCCATGTTCTTACCTTCTAGAACAATGAATATAGATCAACTCATTATATAGTTAATCTGAATATGTTTTCTTTTGTGGGATGGGAATATTTTTATTGTGGGGGAATTGTATGGTGGATGATTGAATTACTAACCTTTCCGTTCTTTAAAATTATTCACGAATCAAGGAAGAAATTATAGCCTCTTTCTACCAACCTAAAGAGGAGAGTGCAGGCCAAACAAACAACTCTCATCCTCTTCGCAAATCTTGGTTCTGGGTGTGTCCTTATTAATTGAAAAAAGGTGATGGAGGTGATGAAGGTAACATCACCTCCCCATGGCCACCACCGCTTGGTGCTCCATCGCCCTGCGGCCTCTGTGCTATACTCGGCCGAATGACTGCTACCTCACAACACCGCCCCGTGGCCTCACTGTGCTGCCCTGCAACCATACCGAGCTGCTGACCGGGTAGCCACAGTCTGAGCTGCCACCGCCACCATCCAAGACAATCTGTCACCGTCATCTGGGATGAGCTATCGAGATGCCGACCGAGCCACTGCCATCTGAGCCGCCACCGCCCACGGCCTCGCCACCTGAGCCGCTGCCACCGCCCTGCGGCCCGCCGCGCCATCAGAGGCCCTCCGTACCGCCCTGAGGCCCTTCGAGCCGCCGCTGACCTCGCTAAACATCCGCAGTCGTGCCACCCCATGGTCTCACGCGACCCTCGTCCGAGCAGTCCCGAGCAAGGCCGAGCCGCCCGACGCCCTCACGACACCCCTCAGCCGAGCTGCCCATGTGTCCCTCTCAGGCTGGGCCAAACCCAATGGTCCCATCTACCCAGCGGGTCGGGCCGGACCCAACGGGTCCGGCCAGAATGACCCATACCTGGTCAACCCTGGTCAGGTAGGGCCAGGTCAGTTCGACCGAGTCGGACTAGACCCAGAGCCACAATGACCCATTTAAGCTCCTTCGACCATATCTTTGTCACTAGACATCCATTTGACAAACCATAAGTGGTGTTGAAAATCATGGTACGAGACTATCCCTGTGAGTATACCAAACTATAGTTTTAGATTAAGATGGGGTACAGTCAGGTTGGATCGAGAATAAATCCAAACCTCCCCCAGGACTAAGAGGCTAATAACTTACAGACCAGAAATCTGATTGACTTGCCATCTATTACGTTGAAAACCCTATGTCATGGCGGTCCATTGAGATACATATTTTTGAGACATCGTGGAAGTTATATAATCTACTGGTGGCTTGGGGAGAGGAATCCCTAAGAGATGAGATAGCCTAGTTCTGAAACCCATTAGATGGTTGTGAGTAGAAGAGTGATCCATGTGATCTTGTGATGGTCATCTTCGAGCTCTCCTTTGCAGGTCAGCTCCCTAGAAATCATGTGTTGGTCAGCTCCCAGCAATCCTATGCAGGTCAGCTCCTAGTGATACTATGTGGGTCAGCTCCAGGGATCTAGTGTGGGTCAGCTCTGAGAGATCCTGTGAGGGTTAGCTTATAGCGATTCTATGTGGGTCAGCCCTAGCGATCATGTGTGGGTCAGCTCCTAGGGATCCTTTGTGAGTGAGCTCCAACGATCCTATGTGGGTCATGTCGTAGCGATCCTATGCGGGTCATCTCTGTCGATCTTTTGTGGGTCAACTAATAGCGATCATGTGTGGGTCTGCATCTAGTGATCCTGTGTGGGTCAGTTCATAGCGATTCTATACAGGTCAGCAGTAGAGCCTCTTAACCGAATATGATGACTTTGTGGTTATAACTAATCATATCTATTACCGTATCTAAAAATATACCTGGAGTGAGCTTATTTTTTACCTATGTGTTTCCCCATGATTGAGATAGATCACTTGATAACTTAGGCATATTTATGGCCATATACCTATATAACGTTATCTTTTGATTTCATACTTTGTTGTTTATACTTGGTGGATTTTTGTGAGACCTTGATGGTATTTGGGTTACTTCTGAGTATCGTTACACCCACCCCTACACGGACTATGCCCGCGCCTTGTTGTGTTGGATGTAGACTACAGACAACCCTGACTAATGATGAAGGTACCGGTACTAGACGTACCTCGGAGGTGGACCTAGACGAGGTGTACCACAAAGATGACCGATCAAGAGCTGTACTTACCCTTCAGGTAAGATCCTTGGCAGGTGATCAAAGGAGCTATTCCAGTTACTTGTGCATTCTGTTGTCTTGTACATTCTATCATTCCTTGTACTTTCCATTTGGGCTTGTATTCTGGCCCCTTTTTTCTTTCTGTACTCAATCTGTTTACTATTCAGTTTACTTGAGTTCGTATCATGTTGTGTGCTTGGTTGTGTGTGTTATGGGTTATAATGGAAATGCCTTCCCCATTTTATGGAATACTCTTTCGGTGCTAATCACTTGCCCCTGGACTATGGAAGGCGGGCTTGGGGTAGTCACATAAAGGGATCTGAGGGACGTGTCATGACAAGGATAGTCTGATTAGATTATTTTACTCATTATAAAAAGGAAAATACGAGATATTAATAACAGATTCATTACGAATTAAATAATGACTTTTTCATAGGCTAACTCACTATTGTTTATCTCATGTAATTTCATATGATCATTAATATACATAGGGTGTATTATCATTATCAAATTTATTAACAAATTTTGAAAATAAAACTATCATGAGAATGATCATAATTTTATATGATACATACATAAGTCAAATTATGACCTTAGTTAGTCATGGAAGGTCGTTAATGTCGACGATCTTTTCACCAGTTAGAGTGGAACCATGTTGAGAGATTTTTACTTATATATCGAGGTAAAAATTCTATCCATTCATTTAATTAGACTTATAAAATATACTGACATTCTTATTTAAGTCCCATATGATGTTCTTAGCTATATAGTTGTGGGACATGAAATGTTCTCATCTGATAGATGAATGAAATGTGATGTATTCATCAACATGGAAAGTATTTTTAGTAGAATAAATAAAAATGAGTTATCCTACACCATATTAAAATGTTCTATATGTAGTGGTCACTCAATTCCATGGAAAAAGTAATTATATAGAAATACATTTGAGTTATATGACACATACTATAATGGAATTGTTTATATAGAGACCTGAGTATGTTTGATGGATATCACACAAGACCCCTTTATTTCTTGAGTGACACTAACTCTTTTCTAGATGCCAGTCTTTTCTAACATCTATGAAATGCATATTTATTTTTTTGTTTCAATGTTGATAAGACCTATAAGATCAAATAATTAACCTTTTCTAAAAGTGAAACATTTTTGACATAGTGATTGTTGTAAATGAAAATATCTTAATTAAACATAATATAAATGTGTTCTTATAGATTGAAAAGTGTTTTCTTGTCAAAAAATATGATATTTTATTTCAAACAAGAGTTTGGTGGATGTCCTCTAAAATGAAAGTGTATATGATGCATGTACTTAAAACACATGCATATAATATTTTTTGTATATGTATATACAATATCCAATATTATATATATATATATATATATATATTAAGGGAACATATAAATCATGAATATGATGTATAAATATTACATTCATATGATTAACGTAATGAATGCATACAATATAAATGCATATGATCCATGTAAACCCAAAATATATGTAGAAACACAACATGATGAAAATTATTCATCACTTTTCTCTTTGTATTATTTTATCAGGATTAAATTCTTTCGATGTTGTTTGTTGAATTTTTTAATATAGATTAATAAGTAACATATATTGTATATTATTTTGTAATACCTCAGTATTATAGATGAATTTTTAATTTATAATGTATCGTCAAATATAACTAATAACTGAATAAGAGTTTCTACTAATTTCTACATGTGGATGGAATGTGTTAGTTTGATATGATTGTTGATCTTCAATTTCATGAAAAATATATAAAATATGTCTTCTTCCCATAAAAATATCATACCCATTAGAAGAGCGATATAACTCCTTCAACTATACAAAAGTCATATGATAGTTACTAGGATCTACCAGATGATACCCACTTGGAGGAAGTAGGCTTAGATTAACCAGACCAAGTGATCTTCCTTGATAATTCGACACAAACAAAGAAATATGGAGGCTACAACACTAAAATTTCAGGTATGAAATATTTTATGAAACACATAATACATTTCTTTTTTAAATATATATAAAATTATTAATGAGTTTTTTTAAACGACCTAAGACAATATAATTATTATATAAAACCCATTACATTCAATTTCCCACTACTCTATAGTATTAGGAGAAATAAAATGAAATATTTCCCTATAGAATATATTATTATATGATATTTGAATTTCGTTCGTAAAATTCTCCATGTACAATACATAAGGGTATGTTCAGAATATTTTCCTTCCATATTAAAGTCTAACTAGATGAATTTTTTGGATAAAATTATTATTTTTGGTTATTATTTTGATAATTTCATGAAAAATAATGAATGTGTATTGAAAAAATTCATTAAAATTACCCTTATTGATAAATTTGGAAAGTGTATATTCATTTTGTAAAAAATAATAGTTCTTGAGAAAGTCATTTGAAAAAAAGTTATCTAAATAAATAAAAATTAAAATGATAAATTATTCTCCTTAACCAACATATGTGAATCATTTTTGATCAATTCTAGGACATGAATTATTTTATAAAATGTTCATCAAGGGTTTAGTAAGATTTATGTACCTATTTATAGGTTATTTATGAATTAAGATGAATTTTATTTTAATATTTTGTGAAGATATTGTTTTGATGAGTTTTGGAGAAAATTGATCACCCATTTCTTATATAACTACTAGACTATGAGAAACAGTTTTAGCTACTTTCTTATTCTTCTAAAAAATCCACAGGAGTAGTTATACACCAAAAAATTAAATGGATATATGCGTCTATTTTATATACCTCTATAACCATAGATGTTACCTGGATCAATTAAATAACAACAAGAAAATATTTTCTTTTAGTTTTATTTTCTTTAGATAAATTAAGATCCTATTTTTTTAGATATAAAGTTATAATATTTCTTGATTATGTAGCCCTTAGGTACTTGATAAAAAAGGAAAAATTAAAAATGATGATATTTATATGGATTTTTATATTTAAAAAACCAATCTTAGATATCAATGAAAATATTTGAACTAAGAGCCAAATGGATGGTCACCTTAGTAGGGTACACAATACATATGAAGTTGAGATTGCAGACGAAGCACCACTGAATGATCACATTTTCTTAGATTAGTTGTACATGGTTGAAGGAGAAGTAAATTGGTATGAATAAATGTATAACTATTTGATATATTCATTAGTACAATCTCATTTAAATCACCATAAATTTCAATGATATAAATATGAATCAAAATATTACATTTTATATGATCTATACATGTATAAAATCTACAATGACCATGTGATATGGTGATGTATACCAAAAAGCAAAACACATATTATTTTTTGTCTTTTTTCACATTATACCTTATTGAGGAAACTTTACAATTCACATTATTATATTAAAATATATAAAAATAAATATTTTTTCACAACTTATTTAAATATGCACAGGTATTTTTTAATTAGTGTGAAAAATTACGATTTTTAGAAACCATTAAATTGGATAAAATATCCTAAAAATCAACAAGTTTTTGTGAAATTTGTGAAGTATGGGTAATATAATTTATGGTATATTTTACTATTAATTTTGTAAATTCTTATTTTATTTTATATTATAATTATGAATAAAAAAATGTTGGAATCTAAGTACTTATAAATTTATGATAAAAAATTTGTGTGTGGTTTTAGTAGAAATAAAATATTAATTTTTAGATTGGAGTTCCATGACCCATCATCATTGGTCAATGAACCTATAATTATAATTTGAAGATATATAATTTTATGATAAATAATGGAATTCATCATAAGGAAAACAATATCCAACCAACCCTACAAAAATGTCGAAAAAAATATCCATTAGATAAATCCATTGAATTTTAGAGAAAACTATTAAACCAATACGAAAATAATAGAGGAAAAGATTTTAGTTCACCCTTTTGGATTATAGTAAAACCTAAAAATACCCATTTTAATGAATCCATACAATTTTATTTATGGAATATATGACATACCTATGGAGTTAAAAATAAGATAATATTGAACTATAGGTTAGATGAATTTAGAATTTGATATATTTGGAAATGTAATAATATTATAGTTTTATGAATTGGAAGAATTTGGGAGAGAAGATTATGGGAATTCATAAATTAAAAAATAAAGGACATTAGTGGATCATGAAAAAATACTTCATTATAAATACTTCTTACATGGGAAACAAATGCTTCAAAAAAATCAAGACTCAATATAAAGCCATGTAAATTGCACTAGATATGGGAGTGTGAATTAAATTTCACCCATTTATAGTCAGAGTGGTAACTATCATATCAAATTTAGTGGAAGAGAATCATCCAAGAATGTCTGTTTAAATGATATAGAATTTGAGCAAACATATAATGATAAATCAATGATTTATTTTTATTTTAATATGAATGGGTATAATGAATATTTTTTATTGGTTCTTTTTCATATATACTTACATATTTTAAGGGACTATTGAAGGATATAATATACTTGGACCCAAAGGATAATTTAATAGATGATTAATTAGAAAAACAAGTTGGTAAATCCATGAAACTCTGAAGACTGGTTAAATAAAGGTTTGAATTCGTTAAAATTTTCAATAAAACAATTTCTTTAATAAATACATAATTAAAAAGAGTATAATGTGAGAAGGTTGATATTAATGATGTTTTCAATTCATTTTAGGGGTGAAATATGATTTATATAAATATTAAATAATCCCAAATGAATTTTAAAAATAGGAGAGTAAAGGAGCTATAAGGTTCCTTAATGGAAGAAACTAATTGGCATGACGAAATGTTATAGAAGATGAAGAATCCTTAGGAAGACATGATGAGATTAGTTTTGTATAAGAAGAATACACTTAGTCTAAATTTTTTAGTGATTTATGTAAAATTGATGAATTTGGTAGTGACACTACATGAATCCACCTAGGATATCACAAACCAACCAGGGTCGACCCTAAAACGGTAACTTAATCTGGCCGACAACAAGGCCCAAGAGGCATCATCATTCATCTAGGGCTTGAGGATTATGACATGAATCAAGTTTATCATATTGTGAATGATTTATACCAAAAAATAGGATTAAATAAACCAAATAGAGCACATGGTAAACAATATTAGGCAAACATCAATGATTAGAAAACCAAATCTAGCTCTGACAAAAACAAATAAGACAAAATTAGAAAATAAAACTAAACCAAACCGCAACTGACATGATCTCGACCTGACCTCTTAGTCACCAACAACCACAATACCAACCTATCCAAAGGAAACCTAAACCTACCAAATAACTTTGGTCTTTTTATGTTGAGTGGTATTAGTAGGGTGTGAGATTAAATAAATCACTATGAAATAAATACAAGGTACAAAAATTTGTTTACTCAAAATAGTACCCAAACTATAGTTTGAAATAAATTTAGGATATATGTTTTATTATTTCAAAATCCCAGCACATTTTTTAGTTTGAAAAAACACACACACAATTTTATATTTTTAAAACATATATCCATTTTAAAACAAACAAATTTCACAACTGAAATCCAAATAAGAATCCAAACCAGGTAAAAAAGGGATGCACTAAAAATGAATGGAAACTAATAAAGTAGAAAAAATAGCAATATAACATGAAACCAGGAACAAAATAAATAATTATGAACATAAATATAAATAAACATGGGTATTTATGAAAAATAAATAGATGGAATCCTTTGACATACTCCATTCCTGCTCACCTACTGATGTATGGTGAATCTAAAAATTCAATAACCAACTCCCCACTCTAATCTAGTCAATATAGTTTCACATCCCACCCATCCTATAATATAATCCATGGGGTATGATCCAATCTAATTTGGGATCCATAAGAAACCATCACATGACACTCTAGATGATTTCCATGAATCCCATGATCATATTACACGCCAAATGGGGGTATCCACACACACGTAGCTAAAACTAAAAACCCAAAACATTGTTATTGGCTATCCTAAAAATAAAAACTACATATGCGATGGCCCTCTCTTTGGTGGGTCTACCATATAAGTCCCGATCACAATAAAATCCATTAAAAATCATCAACTAGGCCATAACATCATTCCTGTATCAAAACCAATTCCCCCAATCATTATAAAATACCAATCACTCAGTCACACAATATAACAACTCAAACCATTTTCCAAAACATTATATGAAGCCTACCAGGCATTACAATTTTTCCAAGACTAAATTAAAATCCAAAATCATTCCAAAAACCTTGATGAAATATGAAACCCACTCATATATTCGTTTATGTGATTTTAGAATCTGAACCCCCTCACAAAATGCTAAATGATTTATGTCTTAGGGAATACATTTGAAACCACCTTTAAAAAATTTGAAAAAACATGACACAATTTTAAATCCAAGGAACTATTTTGAATATAATAATGGGTTTGAATAACCCTTTGGTAAAATAAAGACTAAAGAAAATAAGGAGTGAGAAGGGGTTCTTCTGAAATCCAGGGTTTATGGAAAACATTTTTAAAAAATGTCATCTTCATTTGTGTACATATCCATGTGTGAACCAGATACAAAAATGGATATTTCAAAATCTGATGGAAAGTACTTCACAATCCATTGAGGTAATACATAACAAATTCATAGAAACACCAGTTGTATTACACATATAACACCAACAAACGGAAGTCTCCATAACTCATACAAAAGTCACAAATCATAATTCAACCAATCAACAAAAACATAATGGTGGCCTACAACACCGTTGAAATACCCAAATTCACTAAAAATCACCAATTGGAATTTCACAAAACACCTCCCATACACTTATACATTGGAAAATTTAATAAAACACTTTGAAAACCAATTTGCATAAACTGTACATTTTGAAAACACCAACTAAATTTGATATGAAATATCTCATTAAAGGATATAAGATTTTGAAATTGTTAGATGATATTTCATGATTAATACAAATGTGAAGAAAAGGAAATGTATGGAAACACCTAACTTAGTGATGTTTGATCATAATGAGACCTTCGAAGGAGGATTAACATAGCCTGAGGAATGATTTTCACTCCCTAACAATCAAGGAACACAAGCTACACATCAACCACAGCCTCTAGGGTTTTTTAAGGGAAAACCCACCAATGAAACGCCATAAAACAAATATAAGAAAGAGGTAATAGAAGTTATTTGACCAATAATAGAGAAAAAAATTACCTAAAAACCTAATGGACTATTTAATGGATGAAGACGTGTTAAGGGGAAGGAGTTTGGGGGCTCTTTTCTTGTGAATAGGTCAAACAGGGGGAGGACAATCTAAAATTTGTTATAAATTATGGATGGAAAACATGAAATTTCAAAATTTTAATGATCTGGGTAACTCACACGATTTGGAAGCATGATTTACCAAACCATGTGCCAGCTTTACACACCCTATTGAAGAGAAGGGACACGTGTATGGTTTGTTGGCATGGTTTGGGAAATCATGCGACACACATGTGATTTGGCTAAGTCAAAATTTTGATCCCCCTCACATGATTCCCACAAAGTTTCTCTTACCCATATGCAAGGCATACACTTAGTCCCCAAAAACGAAAATCAATACGTACATTTTATCCTTAGCCTCACACGATTCATCCCAAACCATTTTCAGACCATAAATGTAAAAATTCCAAAAAAACAAAATAAACTAGAAACACCCTCTTCCTCAACCGGCCTCATTATATTCCCCCAAATTGTGGAGAGGTAAAAAATATACTAGGAACCTCCGAAACTGGAAAATTTAAACTAGGTACTCATCCCAAACCATAACCTAAATAAAAAATTCCAACAAAAAATAAATGAAAATAAAAAATATGGTGGGTGTGTAAAAAAAATACCCTACACAATAACATTATTCCCTTAAAATTAAACCCAAAAACACAGTGAAAATATATTAATCTAAAAACAAGAAAATATCGAATGAAACAACAGTCCATGATGTGATGTTTCTCTCCACAAGTCACACCAAACAATATATGTAGAAAACAATAATGATGAAATCCATAGGGGATGATGAAAGAGGTCTCCCAAATGCATGAATCGAACCAAACCTTGTATGAGAACCCCCCACATGAGGCAAAAACCACCCACCAATAGAGGGAATTGATAAAATAAAACAAAAAAAATAGTGAACATTACCATGATTGATCATTTTCTTAAGTCGACGTAACCATAAAGGCGAGAATCACCCCTTAAAATAACAAATGAGTAAGAAGGATAACCATTTAAAGATTCATCATAAAATGAAACAACCAAAAAAATAAATTTTTCCACAAGGATAAACACAAAGGATTCAGAAAATTAATCAACCCCATGAAACATATAAGAGAAAAATTCCAACAATCCTTTTATAAAAATTATTATCTTACAAAAACCAAGAAAACCAAAAAGTGGAAATCAAACTAGTCCCACTCCATGGTTCTCCACACCTCTTATGATCCATGAATGGATGAGGAGCATCACAATTGGGCCTATAACTTTATCCCTAATGTGTTGATGCATCTAATGAACATAGTTAATAGATAACATTCTGTGATCAATATTTCCTCATCTAGAAAATTTTCTTGAAGAATTTATCTATGTGATCCAATTGGAAACAGGGACGAAATGCCTTTAGATGATTATGAAATGATGAATTAAAATTCCCAAACATACAATACTAGAAACAAACTAGTGAATGGTCCAAAGAATGGGAAGCCGAAACCAATGATGGAGATTCATATTTTTTTCTCTAGAAAACAAATCTCTCTAGATGGGGAACATTTACTAGAAATCAGAATGTTTGGTTAATCAACCTAAACTAACATCATTAGAGGAACTAAATTTTTGAGAAATTACTCATCCACCAATTTCAGGAAATGAACTTCACTAAAGAAGATGCTATTATCCATGGTCTCTGATCTAATACAAAACACAAATAGAGGATCCTTTAGATGATTTTATGATTATATTTCATCAAAAAATAGAACCAGATCATTGAAGTGATTAGTAGAAACCTTAAACATTAACTAACCAGGATTAACACCCAACAATTATATCAATTTCATCACTTTCACATCCTCCAATACGAACCATCGTATAAAATTGGGAATACAAATATCATGAAACATGACATATTGTAATGATGATGAGAAAAAAATATCAATAGATCCCTAAAAATATCCCAAAATATCTTAAAATGGAATAAAATCTTAAAACATTGGGGGTTCCCAACACCCTGAATACACATTTGACATCTGCAAGCCACTAGTCAACGTCTAAAGAACCCTGGCCAGCATGAAAGATGGGAAAAAACTAAGAATAACCTAACTATTCCAAACAACTGGGAATATGGGTAGTTTCAACCATTAGAAGAGACATTCAAGAAACCTCTAAGACCTTTTTTGGAAGTACAATTTTAACAGTAAAGGAACAAAAATATCAAAATCAACATAAAACAAAACTCAACAAAGAAGATAATTTCTTGCCAATACAACAACTCATAAACTAAAACATTAGAAACAAAACCATAATTCTCATAAAAACCCACTATTTAAATCTAAAATTCCAAAACCACATGGCCCCATGGCCATATTCCAAATACGATACCCACATTAAAGTATAATTTAAACACTAAAATATCAATTTTAAACAAAACATCAACCCAAAATAATTTATCGTTCAATTTTTTTCAATAAAAACCCATTCTCCATTTTCAAAACACATTCATTCGCACAAAAATTGGTCCAAAACCCAACTCAAATTGAACTCCTAGTATATGGAACTAGCATCAACGAAAAACCATGTCACATGGTTTGGTGGACCATGCCCCAATTAAACATCAATAACTTGGAATACTTTGTTCCATGCCACAAACACCACATGCGTCACCACTCCCTGTAATAATTACATACATCATCATCTCACCTATATTGTCATCCCCTGTCCACACTCCCAAAAAAATAAAAAAACTCAAATTCAGAACTACTCCAGACAACTCTGGTCTTTCTATGAGTGGTGGTGATCAAGAACTGAACCAAGACCTACCACCTGAGCCTTGATAGTCCCAATATGGAAATACCTGATACCTAATGTAGTGAAAGTTTACTATGATACCATTTTATCATAAACCAACATAGGTCAACCATGAACGGATCAGAAATGCTGACCTTTGTCAAAGCACAAGGGGTGTCCTCGATCCTCATGGGCTATCGAATAACACTAGCAATTAATGTAATCATAGTTGGAATGATTTATCCCATTAATCAACTAGGACCTAATAATGTAGAAAATAGTAACTAAAAAAATTATTCCTAAGTAAATTCAAAATAAAATAAAGAATAATTATATAGAACTAAAAAATATAACAAAATGCAGCCACAACTAACACTATATCCAAATGACCCTAGGGTCACCACTAACCAAAATACCAACCTACTCCAAAGGAAACCAAAGCTAGAAACAAAAACCAATAGAACATTTGGATTATACCAATCCCAAGTTACACAATTTGGATGTGGGAATAAACATATTAGTAAGAAATCACCAATGTCTCATTAATTTCATTCCCAAAACAATCCCTAAACACTAGTTTTAGATTTTTTAGGAAATAGGTTTTATCATTTCAAAATACCAAAACATATTTTCCATATTAAAGCAACACACACCACATTAAACTTTAAATAAAATACTTCTAGACTAAAACATACCAGTTTCACAACCAAAACCCAAAGAAGATTCCAAACTAGGTAATAAAAAGGGATAAAATAAAAATGAATGGAAATAGAATTAGAAGGAGAAACAATAGTAAAACAAGTAACCAATCACAACAAAAATATGCAGAGAAAGTAGATAAATAATCAAGGGAATTTCTCAAACATAGATATAATAAATTCCTATACATATGTTTTTCAAACTCACAAGATGATGTATGGTGTATCTCCATAGTCAATTACTAATTATCCATTGTAACTAGCCAATTAAGTGAAACCTCCAACCTAGACTCTCAGTTAATCCATTGGTCCTAGCCCATCTAATACGGGTTAATAAGAAACTATCACTCAACCCTCAAGACGATTCCAAGGAATCCCATGATTGTAGTATATATTGTATGGGGAGGTCCTTATAGGTCATTCTCAAACTAAATTCCACAACCACCCTGATTTCCAAGACTAAACACCAAAACCACCTATGAAATGACCATATTCATGGAGGATCCATGATAGAGGTTCCCATAACAAATAAATTAGTTCTAACATTCCCACTAGGTTGTCACATCTTATGAGTTTTAAAACCACTTTCCCCAATAATTATAAAATACCAATCGCGCTTTCACATTACATAAGATTTCAAATTATTTTTCAAAATATTCTAATAAGCCAATTGGGACTTAAAATTTTATTAAGACTAAATTATTTACTAAACCATTCCCAAAACTAGGATGAAAAATGAAAGACACTCAAATCTTTTAAATGTGAATTTATGGTATTTTAGAAACTGGGCCACATCAAAAAATTGAAAAATGGGCTATGTCATAGAGAGAAATTTTGAAAACACCTTTGAATTAAATCTAATTAACAATTCCACATTTACAATCCATGTAATCATTTTGAAAATAGTAATGGTCTGAAAGAACCCTTTTAGAAAAGAAGGGATAAAGAAAAGAAGGAGAGGGAAAGGTTTTATTTGAAATCTGGGGTCCAAAGAAAACATTTTTAATGTAATCCATCATCATTTATGTACCTATACATATGTGAACCCCATGAACACATGGATACACCCATATCATATGGAACATCCTTTTCAAACTACCGAGGTAATCAAAAACCAATTTATAGAAACCCCATTCTCATTACACATATAACACAAACTACTGAAATTCACCATAACTCAAACACAAGGCAGAAATCAAAATTCAACCAAAACACAAAAACATAAAAAAGTCCAAAAACTCTTTAAATACAATAATTCTCGTGAAAGTTCAATCGTAATTTCATCAAAAACCTCACATAATTATATACATAAGAATACTTCAAAAAAACCATTGAAAACCAATTCGTAGGAAATTTCCATCAGGAAAATGACAAAATAATTCATATGAAAAAATCATAAGCAAGGTTATAATATTTTAAGGGCATTAAAGTAATTTTAAGGTATCAATAAAATGTAAAAGAAAAGAAAACAAGTAAAAAAATAACCCCAATAAAGTGAGATCGCAACGATACATTTAGAGTAGGAAGAACTAATATTGAGGAATTATTTGCACACCCTGAAATTCAATAAATCCAAGATACACATCAAGCCTAGCCCATAGGGTTCATCAAAGAGAGAAAACGCAAAAAAAACACCATGAAACCTAGAGTAGAAAGAGATAATATAAATAAATTGAATTGTAATGGAGATAATATTATTTAGAAACCAGAAGGGAGCATTGATGGATGAAGAAGGGCAAAGAGGAAGGAGATTTGGGATTTAATTTATGTTCCTAAGTTGACCAAGGGAGGAAAAAACCTAAAATTGGAAAATTTGGTGGGAAAATAAGGAATTATAATTTTTTAAAGACTTGGGGAACTCATATAGTTTGGTCACATAGTTTCCAAAACTATCAGCTAACCATGAACAACCAACTATAAAGAAGGGAAACCCACAAAGTTTGGTTGTATAGACTGGGAATCCATTCCACAACCTTTTTATTTGGCTTTATTAAATTGCAGGGTCTCCAAGAATGCTTTCAGCATAGTTTCTCATTACCATGTATAAGATGTGCACTATGTACTATAAACTAAAAACATTCCACATGATTTCCCCATGGCCTCACAAATTTCTTCCAAAACAATGTCCAAATCAGGAAAGTTAATCCATGCATGAATAGACCGAACTAGATATACTCTCTACCTCAACAGGTCATAATTTTTACCAAAAAACCGTTCTTATAAACTGCAATGACCCAAAAATTCATTAATGAATATTCCTATTGATCAAATTAAATGTATGATTATGTAAAATTTTTATATATAATGTGACCACAATTGGTTTTATTTTTTTGATTTTAAAATATCATTAATAATTATGACCGTTTCTAATATATGCATTGAACAGTGATCACATGATTAATATAAATATTGGTCTTTAAAAAATCCAATTTACTTAAACAAAGGAAGAGATGGCCTAATCCAATAGACTTTCCCCATATGAAGTCCATTTTCCAGATGTATGGAAGGAGGATGCGTCATTGGGCTTCTCACTTAACCAAGCCCAAACCGAGCTTCAACATGTTATGCTCGAATGGAACCGCCTACGAGAGATGTGGATATTGATAGAGATTACCACCCGAGTAATGTTATCTGTGCCACCCCAAGAGTCTGTCACCATCACACAGCTTAACCTTCAATATTATGTGGGTGTTATAAGGGGTTATCTTACAAGACCTTATCACTATGATTGTTTTCATTATTTGAATATATAATAATGAATATACATTCATTTTATTATTGTTACTTTGTAAATTATTTTTAATGTGCAAATATTATTTTTAGTTAATATTCAACAAAGAAATCTATTTTGATGAATTAATGGATTCTTGAATAAAATATTATTTTAATAAAATAATCTTATAATTAAATTATTTTTTAATAAATATAAACGATCGTATAGTTTTATGAATGAAATTGTAATTTTTATTAAGGTTTGAATTTCATTTTTGTCAAAACCCACGAATGTTTTATAAATGTCATTTTGTACTTTAAAAGTAAAAAATCACATATTTAGAATATTATTTAAATAAAATTAATATTATTTTTTGGAATTAGGATGTCAAAATTATATAATTGTGAATTTTTCATAATTTTCTGAGACAATTGAATTTTTTGGGTCAAAATTAAATATCGTTTAAATATATAATGTGTTTTATGACATCATAATGTCCCAATATTTATGTAATAAAATACTATAAATGATATTTTCGGCCAATATATATTTTTTAACCTTAAAATAATGTTATTTTTGGTTTGTTTGATTTAATTTAAAAAACATTTGTGGACCTTCCAAGATTCATAAAACATTTTCACTTTTTAAATGAATTTCTTGGAATGTGTGACTCACCTCTACATAAGAAACCCTATTATATTAAGAAGTTAGGCCATTTTCCTTAGGAAATATTGTTTTCCACTTCCCTATGGAAAAAACCATGAGCAAAAACCATGGGCTGGTTGTGGTATTGATTAGATTAATGTGTGGTGACCCTAACCAAAATAATATAGAATTCCCTCTCCTTTCGTATATAAACACACTCATGATCCCAAATACTCTTCACTAAAATCATTTGGATTTCGTCCAACACATTCCCTCTTCTCTCTAGAGTCCTCCAAAGGCGCAACAAGCTCCCAATAATCCTCTATCAATCCCTTCCCAAGCCTTTGGGATCACACTTCCAAGTAAAGGATTTCCTATTTTATCAATTTTGTCTCAATTTCATAATGTTGTTATAAAATTTTAATTTCAATTAAAAATTTTGGGGTATGATTTCTAACCTCCCCCATACATCCCTCTTTATATTTGGATTTTGATGGAGCCATATATGTCTTATTTAATTCCTCCCATACACACATGTTACCATGCCAAAATTCTATAAGGAATTTATCTCTCCTCATTAACATTCAAGAAATTAATTTGTATTATGACTCTAAATTTGTCTACATATTTTGGGACATGTTTTTATATTAAAAACTTATTGTCCATTTAATGTAAATATTATTATACACCCCTTTCTCTCTCATCAAACATTTTTGTTAAATTTTATGTCACGCCATTATGCTGCCGGAATTGCACCACGACTCTCTAAGTCAAAATCATTGTATAATGAATATCATACCAATGTCTCTATTAGGGGTATTCACCTTTATGAACATATACATATTAAATGGTACTTTCATGTGTGTATTCATGATTTCTTAATCAAGGAATAACTTATGATGTTGAATGATTCCATGTTATATGATCCATGTGGCTCACTTATGCATGAAATGAAATGTTTAAGAAGGGTGCACCCTGATAGACTCCAATGCATTGGGTAATGATTAGTATAATGATTCGTCAAGTGAAATTATGGTTTTCTAATGATAATTCACATTCAATGAGGGTTTACTCATGCTCCATGTGCAATGATACTTTGATCATGCTAAAAACTTGTAAAATGTTGATTCCACATTTAAATGAAATGTTAATCATGTAATATCATACCTTTATGTTAATATTTATCTTATGGTCAATTTCCAATAATATTTCCTAACCTGTATTGTATCTTTTAGGTTATAATCTTTTAACTCCCTTAAAGGGCTTTATAGCTCACATTTTTCTTATGCATGTCCTCAGGTTTTCCCATCCAATGCTAAGTATGAGGGAATGTAGTGGTCATGTAATGGAAGATTTCAATAAAATGTTGTGTCCTATTTTTTAAGTTGTTATGTAATGTTCCTAAGACCCAAAGGCACCAGACCTCTAGATATTCAATGTTATATCAATTGAATTTTTCTATGTAATAAATTATGTTTAGGTGCGTAATAAAAAGCTGGTTTGTTATAGTTTGTATTAGAGGATAGGTTTTATTATTTTTGGGAATATGATTAGAAAAAACTAGAAAATACTAAGAGGAAAGAATATGTATAATAAAAACGTCCCTATGTTTTGGTGAGTATTGACTAAGTGTTTTTTCAAGATAATACATCCATTTCTAGATACGAGTAGGTAGAGGAGGCTCTGGAACAGATGTACCTAGTGGTGAAAACCATGACAAGGAGTTTTGAGCTTGTCCTGGGGTATCCTAGAACACAACAACGATACTTGATGCACTCCTGGTTATGACACTCCCAGGATATATGCTTTGGTAAATTCACAAGATTAGTATGAAACTTTATTAAGGGAATTAAAAAAAATCCCTTAAGAATAAATGTTATAATGTAGATCAAATATAAAATTTATTGAAGCCTATAGGTTCATAAGTTAAGAAAATAAAAGTTATTTATAAGTCATCAGTTTTTCTATTGGATTACACATTATATGTTACACCTAACATAGCTTTTATTCCAGCCAATGGTAGGTAATTGGAGGAATCGGGCTAACAACTGATTTGAAGATCAATGTGTCGACTGTGCTAATGATATACCCAATCCGATGGGAGCAAGAATCTCAAACTTTTTCACGATTCACTATCAGTTAACTCAAGATTATAATAGAATAATGGGTCATGAGGAATGTTCAACCCCCCTAATAAAGAACAAGTCGATGTCAAGAGCTTCATGAGACAAAGGCCACCTACCTTTAATGGATCATCTGATCCCTCAATCACCGAACAATGGATCAACACCATTGAAATGTTCTTCTCCATCCTTCAATGTTATGAACAAGAGAAGGTTCTATTGGATGCTTATTTTATGGAGGGTGAAGATGATACATGGTGGATGTTGATAAAAAATATGAGGCCTGAGGAGGATATCGAGGTGTTAGAATGGAAGGATTTTTAGAAGATGTTTTTTTGATAAAAAATTTCCGCACACCCTCTAAATTAAGATGGAAAGGGACATCCATTCCAGAAAAATGACGAAGATTCTATCGAAGCGTATGGGGAAAACATTACAAGGCTTTCATGATACGCCTATGTATTTGGAATTAACCTCTACTGAAAGGTAGATCGTATATTTGGTGGGATAAAATGAAGTTTGCAGAATGCGCTGGAGATCCATGACTTCGACAGCTATGAAATTTTTTTCTGATGTGCCCAAAAGGTTGAAATGGAGATCGTAGAATATCAAGGTAATCATGGGGATAAAAATCATTAGGTGGAATTTAATTCTTGAAGTCTGATGGATAAATCCAATTATGCTAAGAAGATACAACACCCCACTTTCCAAAGGTGTGGAAAGAAGCACCCTAGAAATTTCCAGAAGGGGACGAGGAACTGATTTAGTTATGGAATAGAAGGGCACTTGGCTATTAACTATCGACATGAAAAACTTGCAACTGCAACATATGAGAGGAACACTCTACTCAACCCTCAATGCATTGTATATTTCTCAGTCTACAATGAACCATGTAACTTTTCAAACCAGTACCTGATGCCAAGGATTTTCAAAGGCAACCTACAACCTCCAAGGTAGAAAGGGTGAGGTTTTTCCATCCCTACCGCCAAAGATAACCCCGACAATGAAGTGGTGATAGGTATACTATTTATTCCTTCAATAATAGCGCATGCAATTTTTTATTATAGTTCTACGGATTCTTTTATATCATGAATGTTTAGTAGAACAATCCCAACCCCACCACAAATCATGGAAGTTAAGACGTCGGTGGGTATAGAAAATGGTGAAATCATTACATCCCATGAATATAAGACCTCTCTTTTAATAATTTGTGGATTCAAAATCCCAGAAACCCTCGTCATAGTCCCTATGGTGGAATTCAATGCATTCGTTGGCATGGATAGGATTTTTTTATATAGAGCCAATATAAATTACTGTGAGATAGAAATCACTCTCTATATGGAGAATCGACCCTCAATTCTTTACAAGTGCAAGTAGGAAGATGAGTCTTCTTTATCTCAATCATATCAAGAATAGATATTACTTCCCTATGAGCACACGTATCTAGAATAGATGATTGATTCCAAGGAAGCAACCAACATTAAATACATGACTATTCTGTGGGAATTCGCTGATGTGTTTCCTGAGGAATTTCTTAGTCTTCCTCCTAGAAGAGATGTTTAATTCTCAATTGACCTTATACTTGGGGTGTTTCCAATATCCCAGACTCCATATAGAATGGTTTTTGTGGAGATTTAGGAGTTGATGAAACAACTACTGGAGAATCTGGATAATGGATTTATATGTCCAAGTGCTTTACCTTGGGATGCACAAGTCCTATTCATCAAAAGTAGGATGCGTCAATGCATTTTTGAATCGGTTATCATGAGATTATGAAAATCACGATAAAGAACATGTATCCTCTCCCACGAAATAATGACCTTTTCGATTAGCTTTGTGGAGAACAATAATTACCCAAGGTGGATTTGTAGTTGGGATCTTATCAAGTAAGTATGAATAAGGAAGATATACACAAGACTAATTTTTGTACAAAAAATGGGTGTTATGAATTCTTAGTAATGGCTTTAGTATACACTAATACTCCAATAATATTCATCGATTTGTGGAATATATTATTTAGATATTACCTCGACAAATTTGTGGTATTATTTATATATGATATTCTAATACACTCCAATACCAAGGAGGATCATGAGGAGCATGTAAGAACTATACTAGAGACCTTGAGAAAGGAGAAGCTCTATTCAATGTACAACAAGTGTGAGTTATGGTTGATGGAGCTCTAATTCTTGGGCCATATCATCAAAAGCTATGGGATATCTGTGGATCCCTCCGAGAAAGATACAATAGAGGGATGGTCGAGGCCAACATCAGTAATGTGTATTCGAAACTTTTGGTGGTTAGATGGATATCATCGACAATTTGTGATATATTTCTAACAATCTTCCAACCCTCTTACCAAGATAACTCGGAAGGGTGTTAAGTATGCTTGGAGTGATGAATGTTAAGAAATATTCCCGGAGTTAAAAAACAGGCTTATCACTACACTAATGCTCACTTTACCCACCAGTGGATTATTTTTATGGTAATTAGTGATGCTTCAATGAAGGGCCTTGGATGTGTGTTGATGAAAAATGACAATGTAATTGCTTATTCATTAAGGAAATTGAATGTTCATGTGAAAAATTATCCAACACATGATCTGGAGTTGGTTGTGGTGATCGTCACTTTAAAATTTGGTGGCATTATCTCATTGAGTAGAAGTGAGAAATATATACAGATCAAAAAGCCTCAATTATATATTCATACATTAAGAGTAGAACATGCGCCAATGAATTTGGTTAGAGCTAATCAAAGACTATGACAACTCAACCCATTACCACCCTATGAAAGAGAACAAGGTAGAGGATGATCTAAGAAGAAAGGACACAATGATTCTTTCATTGGTGAGAATTGAGAATGATCCAATATTCATAGATTTTATTAAGATGGACATGGGAATCACAATGACGGGAAAATCAACATCCCTTTCACAAATGATTTGTCAACCGTCTCTTTTAGAAAGGATAAAGGATACTCAAAAGGATGATGTGGGGATTTGAAAGAATGTGGAAGCTCTCAAAAAAGGTAAATCCTCATAGTTCAATGTTAATGAAGAAAGAATTGGGAGATTTGGTAAAAGAATATGTGTTGCATCAAGTTCAGAATTGAAGAAGGAAATTTTGGATGATGCATGTAGTTCAAATTTCTCTATTCACCCAACAAAAAAAAGATGTACTGAGATATCTGATGGAATTATTGGTGGGATAGAATGAAGAATGAGATCGCTGAGTATACATAAAAGTTCCTGGTGGGTCAGCAAGTGAAGGCAGAGAGGCATATGTCTAAGAGGATGATGAAACCATTTCCCTTACCAGCATGGAAATGGGAGAAAATCACCATGGGGTTTGTCACCGGACTTCCAAATACATCCAAAGGAAATAATGAAATCTTGGTTATTGAGGATCTTCCTACAATGTATTCACACTATATTTCAATTCAGTAAGATTTTTCGTTGGATCCACTGGCACATATATATATATATGGGAAGTGGTAAGGCTACATTGTGTACCACTAGCTATTGTATCCAATCGAGATCCAAAATTTACAAGTTTGTTTTGGAAGAGTCTTCAATATGCTATGGATACTGAACTGAACATTTGTATATCCTATAATCCTCAAACTGATGTCCAATCCAAGTGTCCTATCCAAACACTTGAGGACATATTGAGATCTTTCTCAATGGACATCAAAGGAGGATGGTACCAACATCTTCCACTAGCTAAATTATCCTACAATAACATTTTCCACTAGAGCATCCAAATGGCACCATATGAAGACCTTTATGGGAAAATGTTCTTAACACTTGTACGTTGGGATGAAGTCGGTGAGCATAAGTGGGTAGGACCACAAATGGTCGATGAAAAGGTGGAGAAGGAGAAAGCCATTCAGCAGCATATCAAGGCATCCTAGAGTTAGCAGAATTGTGATGCAGATAACCATTAATGAGACATTATGATTAAAGATGGAGAGATGGTATTTCTATGAATATCTCCATGGAATATGGTCATGCGGTTTGGAAGGAAAGGGAAGTTAAGTCCTACATACATATTCCCCTTTGAGATTCTTGATCATGTCGGGGTTGTGGCCTATCAACTAGTGCTTCTACCTACCATGGCCAAAGTACATGATGTCTTCCATGTATCTATCATAAGGAATTATATACCAGACCCTTCACATGTACTCTCTCCATATGTGGTATTGTTAGAGGATGATCTTTCTTACGAGGAGAAACCAGTGAAGATCATAGATTATAGAGAACAAGTTTTAAGAAAAAAGAAAATTCCCCTCATCAAGGTGTTGTGGAGAAACCACATGTTTGAATTATAAATCTGGGAATTAGTGTAAATGATGAAGAAGAGTTACCCGCATATTCATTAGTGTGGGAAAAGGAAATTTCAAGGAAAAAATTTCATAAGGGGGGAAGATTGTAACGACTAAAACATTCATTAATGGAAATTCCTCTTGATCAAATTAAGTGTCTCATTATGTAAAATGTTAACATAAAATGTTAACATCATTGGTTTTATGTTTTTGGATTTTAGAATACCATTATTAATTGTGATCTCTGTTGATATAGTCATTGAACAGTGATCACATGATAAGTATAAATAATGATCTTTAACAAATCCAATTTACTAAGACAAAGGAAGCAGTTGCCTCATCCAGTAGACTTTCTCCATATGAAGCCCATTTGTCAGTGCTCCAAAAATAGGTGGCGTCATTGGGATTCATTCTTGACTAATCCCAAGTCTAGCTTCAATGTGATATGCTCAAACGGAACTGCCTATGAGACAAGTAGAAGTTGATAGAAATTACCACCTGAGAAATGTTATATGATCCACTCCAACTGTCCTCATCGCACACCTTACCCTTCTGTCATATGCAGGTGTTATAAGGGGTTATGTAAGAAGACCATAGAACTATGATTATGTGCATTGTTTTTTATATAATAATGAATATTAATTTACTTTATTATCGGTACTTTGTAAATATTTTATAAGGGTCAATTGTATTTTTAGTTAATATTCAACTAAGATATCTATTTTGACGAATTAAAGGAATTTTTAATGAAAATGATATTTTAATAGAACAATATTATTATTAAATTAAATTTTATTAAATATAATTTATCGTATAATTTTATGAATGCAATTATAATTTTTAATAAGGTTTCAAAGCCGTTTTTTTCAAATCCCATGAATGTTTGATAAATTTCTATTTTTATATTAAAATTAAAAATTCACTTATTTTTGAAATTTTTTATATAAAATTAATATTATTTTTTGAATCAGGACATATAAATTATCCAATGGTTAATTTTTCCTAATTTTCTGAGATAGTCTAATTTTTGGGTAAAAATTAAATACAGTTTAAATATATAATGTGTTTTATGAAATCATTATGAACAAATAGTGATGTAATAAAATATGATAAATGATTTTTTGACTATTATATGTTTTACCATTATAATTATATGAATTTAGGTTTTCTTGTCTTAATTTACAAATCTTTAGTGGACCCTCCAAGAGTTAAAAAACATTCTCACTTTTTAAATGAACTTCTTTGTGAGTGTGACTCACCTCCACATAAGCAACCCTATTATTTTAAGAAGCCCGGCCATTTTTCATATAAAAAATTGTTTTCAACTCTCCTCTGTCAAAAACCATGGGCAAAAACCATGGTCTGGTATGTGGTATTGATTAGCTTAATGTGTGGTGACCCAAACCAAATTAATAAAGAATTTCCTCTCCATTCATATATAAACCCTCCCAAGCTCTCACTTCCTCTACAATAAAAGCCTTTTGAGTTTGTCAAAACTCTTCCCTTATCCCTCTAGATTCCTCACATGGTGCCCCAAGCTCCCAATAATCATCTCTCAATCCTCTCCCAAGCCTTTGGGATCTCACTTCCAAGTAGGTGATTTCGTCTTTTGTCATTTTTTTCTCAATTTCATTATATTGGTATACCCTTTTAATTTCAATTATAAATGTTTGGATATAATTTAGAACCTCCCCCATCCTACCCTATTTATGTTTGAATAATGAGATAACCCTTTCAGTATCATTTATTGCCTCCCATGCACACCCGTTACCATGCTGAAATTCCGTAAGGAAGTTCTCTCTCCTCGTTTACATTCAAGAAATTACTTTTTATTATGAATATGAATTCCTTTACTTATATTGGGACATGTTTTTATATGAACCCCTTAGTTTATATTTCATTTATATATGATGAGACAACCCTTTCTCTCTCATCAACCATTATTATGAATTTTTATGTCACACCGTTATGCTGCTGAAATTGCACTACGATTCTCCAAGTAAAAATCATTGTGGAGTGAATACCATAACCATGTCTTTATGAAGGGTGTTCACCTTTATGAACATATACATATTGAATTTTAATTTAATGTCTATATTACACATTTCTTAATCGTATAATAACTTATGATGTTGAATGATTCCATGTTATATGATCAATGTAGCACAATTTGTATGAAATGAAATGTTTAAGAAAGGTGTGCCGTGATAGCGCTCCATTGAATTGGGTAAAGATTGGTATCATGATACACCAATAATAATTAGGTTTTACTCATTCTAATTCATGAGATATGAAGGTTTACACCTGATCCATGTGCAATGAGCCTTGGATCATGCTAAAATCATGTTAAATGATGTTGCCACATTTCCATGTTATGTAAATCATGTTATATAATACCTTTATGTTCATGTTTATAATATGATCCATTGATAAGAATAATTCCTATAATGTATTGTATTATTCATGTTAAGACTCATTAACTACCTTAATGGGCTTTATAGCTCTTTCTTTTATTATTCATGTCCTCATGTTATCCCAGGCAATGATAAGTACGAGGGAATGTAGTGGTCATGTAATGGAAGTTTTCAATAAGATGTTTCAACATATGTTTTAATTTGTTATGTAATGTTACTAATCCCCAAAGACACTAGACCTATCGATCTTCTATGTTTTATCAAGAGAAGTTTATTATGTAATAAATCATGTTTAAGTGTGTAATAAAAAGAAGGGTTGTCATACAAATAGTACTACGACCAAAAATCCACTCGGAAACTCCCAAACTAAAAAAATTCAAATCTGTAAATCAACCCAAAGATTAACTAAAATATCCAATTCCACATCAAGAAGAAAATAAAAGAAATTTTTTGGTTTGTGTGTTACATGAGCTATTATGAAAAGAAAAAATAATATATTAAATTAGTTAAGAGTTTGTATTTTTGAAAGACACTAAATGGTGGAAATAATTTCATAAATACATATAGGAAGGCCTCTAACTTAATATCATTTAAAAATTTATCGCACTAAAAAATTTATTATGTCAGTTCTAAATATATATTTTCTAGAAATATTGGAAAAAATAATACTTTTATTGAGGTGAAGTATTTTAATTTTTGGGAATCTCTCCAAAATTTGATAGAAGACGGTGGGAACTGTCATGAAAATCCCCCCCAAAAAATGGAGCCTAACCAAAGGGGGTTCTATCCCAAAAACAACAAGCAATAATATATCGATAGACTTCATACAATAGAAAATTATTAAGACTTATTTTGAGGTATTGGTGTTGTATGATATTTGATTACTGAGCCATTAATTTTTAGTAAAAATATGTATGTCTGTATAACTTCAAGAAGTAATGAAGCATGTGGGAGAAATGATAAATGTTAAAACAATCCATATCAATAAAATCCTTAGAAAAAGGAATAATATATTCAAATAATATATTTGACTATCTAGAAAATTAATATGTTTTTGATATCATTATTGGTCACACATATGATGAATATTGATATTTTCCATCCTGCAATAACTATTATTATCATGATATGAAATATCCTAAAAAACATATGAAGAATAAAACAAAAAACAATGTAATTCTTCCCATATTGGTGAAACATTAAATAGATGTGATGTAACCCCTCCAAATAATTCATTGGAAAATGATGATGAATGGGGTGTTACTCTATATAAAATAAGATTATTATATAATGGTATGATATTGTATACTATTTTTCTTAATTTATGTAAATAAAATACTCTATGATAAATATATAAATTAATAATAAGTCATTCAAATGGATTGGCAGGATTATTGGAAAGGTAGAAGACAACACTGATTATGAGATTTAGAGTCTTCTAAATAAGGGTTACCCAAAATATAATAAAATATTTTATGGAATGTGTAATAAGATATGCCACATTCTCAATAAGTGTATAACTTTTTTATAATAACTGATATAGATCTTAGAATAAAAAGTGAAAGAAATAATTTTTCTTAAAATTGTTTGCACATATATCAAGTCCACACCAAGGAATAAGGATGAAAATATAAAGAGTTAATGTTTAGTTATATAGACATATTAGCTCAAACTGGAAAATATGATGTAATAAGAAACAAAATGGTGAACTAACCTTAATTTCCCAAGTATAAATTCCAAATGTAGCTATGGTGGAAGATGAAAATAAATTTAAATCCATGCTAAATCAAGTTATTAGGTTTTGGAAACATATAGAGAGAGAAATACTAGAAAATAAAATTCATTTTAGTGCAACAATGGAATGTTATTCTATGTAGAGAAATAAGTTTCAACTATATTTATTTTACTATAGGGTAGTGGATGTGCACATTATTCCTACACTCTTTTTATTTTTCCTTTAAGAGAGATTTCAAGATGAATCTATTATTAAGACTTCCATAATGGTGTATTAAAATATAAATTGGAATTAATTTGTTATTTATCTAAAGTTTCTACTTGTAACCCGATTTCATGGATCTTAATCCTAGAATAAAATTACCTCTGTAATTAAGTATAGAAGGATTCCCCTGGGAGAGATAATAGAGGAATTCATATCTTCAATTCATTTCAGATATTCTTATAATTTGGAATCTGTATATCCCCAATACAAGTTGGTGTTTATGGTAACATACTCTCTAAACTCAATTATTACTTTTTCTCACCATTATAAAAAATCATGAGTTATTGACTGTCAAAATAGAAATGAAAATTTAATATCACCTGAGTAATTTTCTTCTGTATTGTGAATATTGGGTGAAAGTTCCCAGAATTTTTCTACAAATATATTTCTAAAATCTTATGAAATTATCTTATGAATTGGAATTATAATATGATATATATATATATATGGAAACGTATTAGTCTTATTAAAACACAATATTTTCTTATACTCAATAATATCCCATGTAGACATAGTATTGACTAAATCATTTATCATTTTTATGAACACTTTGGTGACTTCATTTTATTAAAATAGTGTAAAATTATGGGGATAATAATTTTCTTTGATAAAATAAGGATAACAGTATTTTGCCTATGGGGATCCCATATATTCATAGGGAGAAAAGTACTCTCTCATATGATTCACTATCAGTTATTTTTAATGTGTAAAAATTGATCTCAGGTGTTTTAGTGGTATTAATAAAAAACCAAAGGGGAAGGATAATGATACCTATTGAATTTTATTATGAAAATTTATTTTCATTAGTGTATAAAGGGAATGTAAATGTATTCTATGAAGTGAGGTTGATAGATTGAGTACCCAACCATTAAATGGATATTGAAGGTGCTTTCCATGTGGTTTGTGTAAAGAATAAAAGTACCTAATTTATTTGTAATGTAAACCATATTTAGAATCAGTTTGAATTGTTGGCTATAGTTAATAGCTTAATGAAGCTATAATAACAAATGTGTAATGAAAATATAAAAAATGAGGGATATAAGGGAATATGTTGAGGAGGAACCATCCGTTTTTATTCAAGATTGAATTATAAATATTTCATTATTTTAGATAACATGGATGAAGATTTTTCATTGTTAGAGATTACTGGATATGATTTGATGTGATTTTGGATTAATTTGAATGAATCCTAGAAATATTTTATTGATAATATGAATTTGATAAAAGCTCATAAAAAATTGATCAAGAATATGACTATGAAGATGAAACATATTAATTACATGATTTTATGACTTCGTGGCCATTGTATTACTCTGGAACATTACTCTAAACCATAATTAATTCATATAAAAATTCCAGTACATCGTATGATATTGAGTCGAGGCAGAAAAATGACATAGGAATTGATCAAATGACACTGAGAATCCATTTTATGAATTTTCTACTTGGCGTAATAATTTAATCTTTAGTATAAACCTTTTTAATTTTTGAGCATAAGTATTTCCTCAAAACACTGTTTTTCTAAAAGTACATTTTTGTTTACTGATCATAATAATGACCTAAATGTTATATAAGGCTAGATAGGAAAATCAGTTCCAACATAAAGGTCATATTTATTGTGTAATTTCAATATAAACATCAACCAAAATTTATAAGGAATCATGTGCAGTATAATAGTAAATTATTTTAAGGATTATGATATTTAAAATAATTTTATTTTGAATAAAAAATAAGATAATTATTGGGCCATTTATATATGAATAGAACGTCACAAAAATAGTGTGATATAGGATTCAAATTATGTCTGCTAATATTCAATGCTGGTTAAAAGAAGATAATTGAAAATGTGTTCTAGAATAAATTTGATATAATTAAAAGAGAAAATTCAAAAATAAAGTGGAATATTATTTGTGAATGATAGATCTTATCAAGAAAATAACCAATAGGGCCCTTTTTATACCAATATAATGAAGAGTGTGATATCCCAATATAACTCCAAATAGGATAATTGATAAATAATAGCATTGAGTAGGCATATATCACAAATTAGAGGCCATATGCTAATGATATTTTACACATGAACACATCCATGAACATTAAAACTAAGAAGGTTAAAAGAATGTACTAACCCAAGAAGAATCAAATGATTATAATAACCACTATAAAAATTAGATTGTCGCAGTGTAAATGAATCTAAAGTCTAAAAGGTGTAAAATTAACGTCCAACACAAAATAAATGGAGTCCCAACATAAAAACTAATGGGGAGGAGTTACTTCTCATGATCTATGATCCAGACCACCATCCACTAACCACAATAACTATATAATTTTAACATAAAACTACACAAAGCCCACTAAATTCGCCATCTAACTCCCTATTTCATACATAAGACATGAAATGTTCAATAAAATTGGATGAACGGATTAATATATACATACATAGAATGATTCCTTAAAAAGACAGGAAATTAATACTATTAAATAGTCAACCTCAATCCATAATAATGGATAAGTTACCCAACCAATAGATACAAGAATATTGAGAACCAAATGAAGAGAGAGGGGAATCACTCAATCTTCATAACCCTTCACAAAGGGATATACTATCTGCATCTCCAATATCTAGTGATTTCCTAATTCCAGTAGTGAAACATTAAGATCACATGATGTGAGGGGCCCATGCCTCGTTGATTTCACAACATGGTCAAGGGGGTGTAACCCCAAGATGTTGGATTCCCTAACCATACCTAGAGAACCCAACTCATTTGGATCTCAACTTGACTATAGAATGATGCAATGGGTATTCTTGATTCCCACAGGTTGATGAAAACTAACTAGGAACTCCAAAATTAAAAAACGGAACTATTTTACCACCCTAACAAAAGAAACAAATCATACATATAGATAATGATAACCAGAAATACATATCCCATTGTAAAAAAGAACATTTGTGGTAGTGATACATTCTAGGTAATAGGTCAAAACCAAGATTCATGTTCCAAGAAGTACCATAAAGGTTAACCCACATTGAATATATCTAATCAATTATATATATTGTTATCATCCCACAATATCACCACTAGATAAACATGGCCAATTAACATAGACCTCAAAAACCTCACAGAATCACCTATACCATTACATCATTAGAAAAAATAGATATGTACACCTATGAGGGAGTGTGAAGGGTGGGAGATAAATAAGTTTAGTATAACTCTCCCCAAGTGTTCCATAAAATTTATTTTCTAAATATTCACAATATCCTCAATTAATGAAAAAAATTTATGATAAAATGATTTAGCAATTATATCGAAAAAATGGTAATGAAACTCCCGTTTTCATATTTTTGAAATAAAACTATGCAATAAGTTTTCAATGTATATTTCAAAAAACCAATTGTATTTATCTAATCATGAATCATATATAATATCAAATCCAAAAAAATGAAAATCCAAGAACAAAAGAGATCACCAATATGATAAAATAGTTCTAATCGTGGTAGGTGTACTATTCCACAATAATCAAGACTATCTCGCACATAACTACAATATATCCAATGAATATATGATCCAGAGATAGAGGAATACCCCAAATATTGAACCCTTATCTTATCTTGATTACGTTCCTAGATCCAATGAATATATGATCAGGGAATGGAGGAAAATCCTTGAATGTGAACCGCTTATGATCTTAAAGGAAAAATCCATAAACTAGACCCCACCTAGCTATATAAGGCTACCATGTGATGCATATGTCAAATAATTTCAAATGTATTTATCATATTTTATATGAAAATTTCAAAACTCCCCTTTCTTCCATCAAAAACTATTCTTTGAAAACAAATTTTACAAACCATTTAATAAGTTTTTGGAAACCATATTCTTTTATAAGAATGTGGAAACCTTTATTTTATAATAATTTAATTTACCCATTCTTTTCAAAGAAACCAAAGACTATTAAAAATATTATTTATAAAACCATTATGAAATCCTGGAACATTTTTTTCATCAAACATTGGCGAGACACAGAACCACATAATGCACAATTGGGTCACATGATAGCCACCAAAAAACCCACCCATCGAAAATAATGTGAACACAAGAGGAGTTAATATGAGGCCCTAAAAATTATTCTCACATCTTAAAATTGAATTCCCAATACGAATAATGTCAAAAGGGAAGAAAGATAAATCCATACCTCAAAGGTCACATGTGTAAAACAACATTCAAAAATAGGATTGACCTCTAGGACAAAAATTCATGGTGAATATATAAGATTTTTAGAGGGATCATTTCATGATCCATAGATTCCAAAAAAGCATAAAACTAATTCTTATTCCAAGAGAAACATAGTAAATGAGTGAGATTCAATTAAATATAAAAAATGAGGAAAAACCACTTAATAAAAGATATATTTACTAATAAAGGATGATAGAGATATATCAAGATATCCCGGGAGATCCCCTTGATTATAAAAATGATAATTAGTATTAAAGGGGTGATTAGGGGTGTTAAATAGGGGTATCAAGTGTGAAAAAGACTAATAACCACTTATTAATCCAGAACCAGTAGAGGACACAGAATAAATGATGTATAATACTAGTTTGTCGGTGGGTTTATTCCATAACCCTTCACCCTTAGATGTTCCACAAACTAGCCAGTAGATTTTGTGTAGGAACTAAATTCTTTCAGTGTGCCACTGATTGGATGGTGGCCCTCTACAGTCACCAAACAACCTGCTAAACATGCCATTCACCTTTGAGAACACGATAAGTAATTCTAAAACATCCAAAAAAGATACAAAATTTTAAAATTGATGTAAAATTATACTTTAAAAGGTCTACAAATGAGGGTAAGGTTATATATTACCATTCTCCCAACCATAGTAATTTTGGTCCATATAATTTCACATGGAAGAAGGTTGATGTAGAAAAGGGTGAGGCCACTACCCCCTCACCATTAATCCATTCTCCCATGTCCCGTGATAATCTAATACATGGTTCCAAAACAAATTGAAAAATATAATATACATCCAATTAAGAACAATCATCTAATATTTAATTATCTCATCTAGATATTCCATAAATGAAGCATCTACCTCCACCACAATATCATCCCTACAAAAAACATGGTAAGGATCAAGATGAAAATTATTATGTTGATATTAATATAATACATAATAAATTTACATAATTCTAGATAATAATTCTGATAGATAAAAAACCAATCCAACCAAGTCATCAATCTTAAACAATCTAACATATCTTAAAGCTGAAATCCTTTATATCATATTTCTGTGATGACCCAAATGAGGTTATAACTTTAAAAAAACCCAGTAACCAATGGGAAACACCCATGGATGGATTAAATGATATATTATATATTTCTATCAAATCTATGATGTATCCAGGAATCATCATTTATTCCAAATCCTCTCTAAGGTATTCTACATGAAACTTGGTCCCATAGGAAGTTCATTTCCAACATCTGACTAAAAAGATGCTACATGAATGGTTGACCAAATAAATCCTTGAATGGATCCATTTAAATCAATGACATGTAACTATTATTATAGTAAATTTAAACCAGTCCCAGATGGAAATCCTAAGATTCATTGAAATCCAAGACACATGAATGGAGTATTTCCTCTTGAATTTAAGTCACATGCTATGTCTGAAAATATGTTTGTTGATGGTACACTGTAATCAATATAACATGAGTACCCATATCACCACTCACACTTCTCTAGAATCAAGCTATAAAAATGAGATCCTTTTCAGAGATAATGAATGAAGGGACCACATGAAACCTCAAAATTTCAAAAATATTCAAGTATCAAAGATAATGAACATTAGTGGTGTCCCGAGATAGATTAAAATCAGTTTATTTTTTCAACCAATCTATCACCACCTAGTTATAGTTATTTCCATGAATATTCAATTATAATCCAATATTGAAATCATTGTACACCTCTTCCCACTTCAATTAAAATTCTAGAAGGGGATAGATAAGACAATATTTCTTTATGTTCTTTTCCTTAATTTATTAGTAGGTGTAACAATGTGACACATAATCAGTTATGTCTTGATTCATACCCATCCACTAAAATTAATGTCTCATGTCATAATACATCATCATAGTTCCAAGATGAAAATACCAAGAAGAACAATGAAATTCATAGACCATAAAATTTCAAAACAAAGATGGGATAAAAAACATTATCTAGAAGGAATTAATTCCATCAAAGGGGATAGACTAATAATGAATAGTCTCCATACCATATAATGATTACATGATTTTTTTAAACTCGTATTACTATTGATGGTCCAACAGAATATACTCAAGGATAGATAATGATAACTATGCACTGGTCACAACCATACCTGAATCATCATTATACACATCATAATGCATCATATAAAATAACCACATAACGTTACACTCATCTTTTCCTTTGAAGATAACATGAGAATTAAATGTCATAACGAGAGCATCAGTGACTATGTTCCCCTTCCTAGGGGTATAGGTGGTGTAAAATTTATAGATCTAGAGGTAATATAACAATAACCAAAATTTAAATTTTATTTCCTTATGAGAAAATATATAACTCAATAAATTAATATTAGAAAAGTATGTGAACCTCTCACTAAAACAATTCTGTCACCAACACTTAACTGTATGTGTAACAGCAATGGGCTCCGTGTCATGAGTAGGAAAATTCATCTTGTGCAGCTGAAGACATCGATAAATGTATAAAAAATGGTCATCATGTATAATCAAACATCCTATAATAACACTAGATTCATCAAAATAAACCACATATCCCTTATCATGTTATGATATGACCAAAATAAAGTCTGATGTCAGATACCACATCAACTCATTGATGGGGGACTAACATTTAGGGTCACAAAATAATTTCATCCATTTCATGGTAATAGTAGTCAATGGTGATACCATCAATTATAAATCAATTTTAAACCACAAATAATATCTATTTAGGCATAATAAGCACTACATAATAAAGAAATTCTATTTTCCATCCCCACAAAAAGACCATATTCACCTTTTTAAGATTAACTGAGAGACCATGTTCCCAAATATTGTGCCCCAAGGACATTTCCTCTCAAGTCCAAAATTTTAATTTTAATATATTCTCTTAATATCGGTAAATCCTCATGTTTTCGAAAACTAAATTTATATGGTTCTCATGGTCACACTTAGGTCTCAAATAGAAAAATATATCATCCAAAAATACAATAATAAATGATTTGAGATACTGGTGAAATATATATTTATTAAAATCCATAAACACTTCTAGGTAATTATTTAGTCCAAAAAGCATCAATGTATATTCTTAATGTCTATACATTTTCTTAAAATCAATATTCTAGGTATCTATTTATTATATATAAGCTGATAATAACCTGACTGAAGGCCACTTTTCTTAAACCACAGCCCCTTAACAAATAAAACTTGTCATCAATTTATCGAAGGGGAAAATATTTGTAGTTGTTACCAAATTTACCTTCCAATATTCTATAAAGAGATGATTTGAACCAAATACCTTCTTGGGAAAGAGCATAGGGGTTGTCCATTGTGAAACACATGGTTGGAAAAAGACCTTCTCTAATATTTCATTGAAATGGATCTTGATCCACATCAACATAGTACGTTCCATATGATATTATGGTATTAATAGTGGATGAGTAATAGACACCACATTGATGGAGAACTATACCTCTATCTATGAAGGAATACTAGAAAGGGAATCCAGGAAAACAATGGGAAATCCAAAAAAACCTAGGGAAGATCAACATGAAAAGAATAATTATAAAGATAGACCAAAATAAAAAATGAAAAACTAATATTCTATCAGTTATAAGGTCATGAAAGACTAACCATGGGTCCCACTGTCTGTTAAACACTAGTGAGATCCCATTTTCAATAATTTATAGAACTTGTTGTTGATAACAATCAATATTAACTTGGTGAGAACAGGCCAATCTATCCCAATGTTAATTTCAAAATTATCCAGAAAAAGAACTAAGAAATCCATTACTAAGTTAGAATTATCTATCAAAATAGAATATAATTAAAACCGCGCAACTTTATCCTATTTCATAGAGGTGACACTGGATCCATAACAAAGGGTATGTGCTCCGTTAGAGGTTTCAAAACATCCATAAGACTGGTAGAATAAATCATGTGAGGCTTTTATATCAAATATAATAGTTTCTATATATGATTTAAAAAACAACACCACTCACTACTTTGGGACCCACATAAACCTCAAATAGAAACACCTCCACTATGTGTAATTTCACTACTTAAATGTCCAATAGTTGGGTTATATTGGCATTGAATATTTTGACTATGCTATAGTGGACATTGGAGCATATGAACCTAAACCATAATGAGGCATAGAATGAGCCTAGTATAATAATTGTAGATGTAACTACTGACCACATAAATTATAGTTCTCTAGAGGTTCAGGGAAATATATTTATGTGCACCCCAAATTTTCACACTAATAGAATGTTAGGGGATCATTTCTGGCTAATAATAAGGGATTAGAGGAAGTATATTATTGAGAACTACCTCAAGCACCCTTGTGTATATCATGCCACTTCCTCTTCTTCCAATGGATTCCATTAGAACTACCACTGTGTGAAAGGGATGTTCTAACCAATATAATATTTCCCTATATATCAATCTCGACCACAATATCTGTATCAACCACAACAACGTTAGTGGTGATATTTAACATATATATATATATGATACGATGATAGATATGAATAAAATTAGGTATTTATAATCCTTCATTGTATCATTCATCATGTATTCAGAATAAAGAACTAAATTAATGAAATTCTTGGGATACTCTATCACATAATTTTCAACTTGAGGAAAATAGAGGAACATGATATAATTCACCATGATTAATTATATTTGTGTAAAAATATTGAAAGAAATTGTTCCTAATGTATTTCCACTCTAAGTCCTCCATACTAATTCTTCTATAACTTAGAGTCCCACCAACATTTTCTAAGACCCTCAAGATTAATTTTTGTTAACTTCTACTTGAGAGAATCATGTGTATCATGAAAAGTAAAATGCATGATCAATATTATCGATCAAGTCCTAAACTTCTTGATGGTAATTAGTATGATTAAATGTTTCGGGATTCTAGTGTATGAAATTTAATGTTTGATCAAATTTTCTCCATCTCATGGTTCACCTCATTATTTTGGTTATGAATAAGTTTTATATTCTAGTTTAGGGAACAAATAGTCCACATGATAGCCACCAGGAGAATTTGATTATCATGAACCGAATCAGTTCGCCATCAAAACTGGCACCAAACCTGGACCATGACAAGGCCCGATGGGCATTCCTGAGCCGCAAAGGCTAGAATGAGTGCTTGGGTACCATAATATAAAAAATGGGGATCAATTTACACGTGTTTATAAACATACAATAACAAATAAGTCCAATAAACCCAATATGGATTTTTCAAACAAAACCATCTTTTACAAAAAATTTCAGAACTAAATTACATTGTTTTAAAAAACTCTCAAAGACTATAAAAACTGAATAAAACCAAATAGTATATCCCAAGAACTTCGACAGGGCAAGATGGACCTCCCTCAAGCCCTCTCCACAACACCGCATCACAATGGACCGCTAAAAACCCGAACTGTTTGCATAAAAGGTGTACCCAAAATTACTCCAAAAATAACCAGGCCAACTTAAACCTAAAGGTGTAAGTAGGGTGAGAGAAAAATCCCATTACGATACAACCACTAAGATATTCAATGTGATAAACATTCAAAGATGAAAAGCATGCATGTTTTCAAGACATGAAATGCTGGTAATAATTTTAAAAGATGCAACTTAAATAAAAGAAGTTTTCAAGTGGGATATTTTAAATAATCAAATTATTTAAATATAATTTCAACACTACTGAATATTTCATCCAACCATACCATATGTCTAAATTAAGCACAGAGTAACTAATGATCACAAGCAATGGGAATTTAACCCCTAGGCACTAGCTTGTTGTTGGTCCCAGGTACCTTGTATCCCAGTGAGAGTAACCATCACAATATCCATTCTCATGAACACAAGCCACTAGTAGCGAGAATAAACATAACATATTGTCCCCCCATAATCATCATAATCATAGTTTAGTTAGTTTTGTAAGAGCCAAACATACTATGTGAATCTGAGGCCAAACCCCATGGGATCACTAGCATTCTATTGCACGTCCACACACCTATATACCCGACTTTCCCTATTGTGATCAAACAGGTTGAAAAAGTAATGAAATATAATTTTCACAAAAAATATGACTTCCACATCAAAAATTCACCAAAAATACAACATTTATACCCTTAATGTAACATAACCCAATTTTTCATTCAAATTCATTTCGATATCATACTCAAACCAAAATAGCACACAACACAATCCATATTTCTTTATCACTTCCTAAAATCCATTAAAAATATTTATAAAAACATTAAATGATAGTACAACCCACATAAAAAACCACACACACATAAAATAATACTTATTTCATAAAAAAAAATTCATTTTTCACATCACACTCACACAAAACAGCACACATACGCATTTCTCCCATCTCTTGCCAATTGATAAAACATTGCAGAAATTTATAACACATTATGAAACCATTTGACATCATAAATCACCAAATTACCTTTCAAAAACCCATATTTGGTGAACACAGTCCCTCAAACAGTAAATATACACCCTTTTCCCTCTTTTTTTAACCAAATAAAACTTTTTTAATTTTTACAAAACAATCCCAAAGGGTATTACTATATGTTGCACACAAAACCTATTTCAAACCCCCCTTTCAAGGCCAAAATCACACCACGACCCCCAACATTTTAATTTTATTCCCTTTCTGAATTTATTAAACCATTGTCATGTATTATAAAATCAACTCAAATTATACAACAAAATATACACATGAAAATCACACATTTTCAAAAAACACTTTCTAGGAGTGAAACAAGCTTTTACACATAAAACCAATTCAGAAACCATGTTTTAAACCCAAAATCATCCCAATACCCTACCGAAGCCGAATTTTCATCCCCAAAAATATTTAATAAACCACTTTCATATGTTATATCATAAACCCAAAATTACCACAAGGTTTTCACATAGAAAACACCCATTGTGAAACAATGTGAAACAATAAAAATAACCGCTCTCCACCTAACATTGTTTTGTCACAATGAAAATCATTTGAGGAACATCCAAAATAATTAAATCATGTCTGCTAACTCATCCAATAATTATTAGACATGGAATCACCTACCTTTTGAATCAAGCCCCTAAATCATGGTGTGAAATATCCACCGCCCCACCGCCGCACCTAAAGGAAGTGACGTCCAACCTAAAACCCAAATATGTGACGAAAAACACCAAATTAAAGCCTAGGTTCGAACCCTAATCTCTAGAAATTTCCAAACTACATGAAAGGGGGAGGAATCCCTAAATATATGGAAGGAAATGAAGAGATAAATACGTACTTTAAGAAATATTGAAGGAATCGGCCCAAATCCACCAATAGGTGAATCTTGATGCAACCCAAACTGGTAGGGAGGCTCTTAGGAGTCATAGTAGGTCAAGTGGAGACTGAATTTGGGAAAAAAGAGTGAAAATTGAAGGATTTATGAATGAATAATTTTACCTCATCATATCTAGGATATTTGAGAATGATTAAGAAATACCTCCCTAATCTGTAGTGGAGATGTGCTCCAAAGAGGGGGAAGAGAGAATGTTAGCACGCCTTGGTTTAGTAAGCTAGGTTGACAGTTGTATTAACCTAAAACCCATAAATATTGAATGATATATTAATGAATTAAAGAAATATATTGTAATGCATTAAACGTTATTTCGAGATGGCCCAACACCATAATAAAAAACCCAAATCCAACATTATTATGGATTCATATAGGGTCTAAACTGATATGTTGGTTTCAACATACTAGGGTATTCCAATTGGGAAGAGGAATGGGAGAAAAATTCTGAAAAATGAATAATTTAAAAAAGAATCAATATTTATTTTCAAAATTAGAAATGGGCTAACAATTGGGACCAAATTTTCATAACCAACCATTTCCACCAAAATGAATGGGAAACCCCAAAAACAAAGAACGAATGGAATGTAAATGAAAACTAACTTTAAAATAAGTCATGTATTTGAAAATGCATCCCACCATAAAGCTTTCCACCCCAGAAAAGCGACAATAAGGCTAAAGGATAAAACCAAACCCAACCAAAAGTCCATAATGGACACCTTTTCCTAGTTTCACCCATCCCCAAAAGGCCAAAATACCTCTAATTGATCAATCAAGGAAGGAAAAATCTCACCAACCAAAACAGACACCACTTATTGAAATGATCATGTATATTCAGATTTATCTGTAAAGAAAACTCCTCAAACAGTATCTGATCATGATTCCAGCAATTTACCCAAACAAACAACAACAATAAACAATGTTACACTTACCTTGCATTAACCAGTCTGTTGGGCCTTATCCCCTCCCAATGATTACCCAAGAAATAATTAGGTAGTTATATTACTCCTAAAAAGACTACATACTACCAAGACAAGACCAAGGTCCAATCAGAGTTTAGTATAGGGGAAAAAATGGACTCCCCACCACAAGAGGAAACTCAAATTTTCCTGAGATAGGTTTGGGACTCTAATAGGGGAATGACCAAACAGAATCCCCGGTATAACAGGTATAACTCCATTTTAAATTTCCAAAGGAAAATACATGGGAATTATTGTTGGTCTCCCCACTATAACAACCATCTAACTTAACCGACCAGTATGGGCTGACACAAGATGAACCCAAATTTAAAGAGTTGGGACAACCTCACGGCTAATCCGCACAGTTTGAAAAACTATGTGATAACTCTATATATCCTTCTAAATGCATGGTCTTGTGGCTCATGGTTACTAAAAACCATGACCAAACCATGTTATTAACCTATCTAGACAATTTCTCAACCATACTCTAAAAAGTCAATGGAAACCAAATGAAAAAAGAATGACATTAGCTGATAACATGCACACAATTACCTCAACTTCCTTCCAAAAATTGTGAAAAATAGTATCAATACAATGAAACTAGAGGTATAAACTATTCCCATATTTCATACTTTCGATAAGAGATTGTACATGGGTTTGAATGACCCTGGTACTTCCCCTGACTACACACCAACTTCACTCCGGGGCCTATGGATAGATCCCAAAAGATTGAAGCATCTTTAGCCCCACAGATAGGCTTCAGAAACCACTGTATGGATCTTCTTCTTACTGTTCCATAAACAACTACACCATAATCCAAAACATGTTTGCAGGACATAACACTCTCCAAAATCATCTTTCCTTAAACCGTAATTTCACTAAAACAAGGTATTATAAGATCCACACACATAACCCCTTGTTTCGTCATATGAGAAACGAAAGGAGGAATGGATTATTAGAAACACCATCATCATAACAAAGGATTTCGAGATTTTCCAAAAGAAAACACACTTATAACAAAACAGATACCCAAAAAGTATTTTACAACATCACATTTAGAGTCAAACAAGCATGCAACATCACAACACATCATCAAACATGACCAATGCGATTGATAGAAACAATACATTGACGGGGGACCTTATGAAACGTCCCAAAACATCACACAATTCCAGAAAATAGCCATAAAAACCACTCATGACCAGATTTACCACACTATTGGATTAAATGAAACCCCTACGTATAAGAGACTACGAAGGACCTAATGGCCCTATTAGACACCATCCAGATTCTCATCTCCATGAACAACCCCAAAATACTTCCACCTTGGACGAATCAGGTAACTTATGAATCTAAGGTCTCTTTCAACCTTCCATGAACACACTTCCACTACTAGTGGATACACAAAATGAAAAAGGAATGTGTGAAGACTCATTCTATAAATTAGGAGAAATGATTCCTTATATTGATCAACAAGAGTGTTTTCCAACGATAAAAGAATTCGGGTTGCACTTCAGTTGTGCACTAACCCTTAATGAGGGTGTACCTTATCCAATGAGAAAACACAAGGACCCCACCAAGCTGGTCCATTGGTCAATACATTCCAGAAACGAGATCCAAACACATGAATTGAACCATTGTAATGCCATCCAAAATTATTTCTCTGAAGATATCACTAATTGTCCCTTCTTCCCATTTTACTGACCAAACACAGACCCAAAACATAGTTCAAACAATAGGGGTTCTGGGACTCAAATCATCCAACAACAAAAACTTTTTTATAAACATATAATACACACCATCCCAAACCAGTCATCAAGACATTATGTTTTCCTTTAATTAAAATTTCGTTTAAAATAAACGGTTCAACAATTAGCTTATCCACCAATGGTACCCCATGGGCCTCACACATGCCTGTTTAGGTTCCACACTTGGGACCCTCCTCATATCTATCCAGAAACTCATCTCGTTGGGACATTAACCATCTATCACCCCTTGTAACCCCATTCACATGGTCGCTCATGGAAATACCAAAGGTTAAAACAAAAAATCTTTCCACATTGCAAAACCAAAACAATCTACCAATACTTCATTTTTCATAATATAAATAACACGAAATAAAAATCCCAATCATTAAAATGAATAGAAACTTTCAAGTAATATAAATCAATTTCAAAAAATTTCATCCCATTAAACCACCTTTAAATAGATTATAGAACTCTATAGGGAACAATTTTTCAAAACCAACTTTTACATAATTTCTTACTTTCAAAAGAGGTGTAAACACACCATTTTCCATTTCAAAACAATTATGAAAATTTAGTTCCCCCATTTCAAAAATAAAACAATGACATCTTTACGTGGAAATCATTTCCCTTAAACTTTACGCTTTTTAAAACCATGTCATTTTTTCTTTAAAACCAAACTTCCACGATTTCAAAACTAAAGAACACAAGACAATGATAGGGGAAACACGTTTCAGTGGGTGGCATAGAAATAGTTTTTATAGACATACTCCATTCACTTAACTATCATGGAGTGATATATAGGTAAATATCCTCAACTACACATGGCTTTCCAGGCCCTACGAGCTCACTGATTCCATTAACCCAACTCTCTTACCATTTCCCCTAATCATTATCAAACCAAAAAACCAAATGTCTCAGGCAATTCCCGAATTCCCCTAGAAAATCGAATACCTTAATGTGATGTGATAGACAGACACACTACCCATAACTAGAATTACATGTCTTGATAGTCCTAACTATATACTATCCTGACTATTCCCCAAATAACATGACCCAAAAGAGTGAACCTCCTTTGATACCATTTTGTCACTAACAAAATATGGTCTCCAAAAAAACAAGAATCAAACCCATACAATGAAAAGGACCAAAGGGTTTTTCCATTCTACATGGAATAGAACAATTGGACGATTATCATAAAATGAAAACTGGGAATGATTTATCTGATTTAATAAACATACAATGACAAATAAGTTCAATAAAACCAATCTGGATTATTCAAACAAATCAATCTTTTAAAATATTTTAGAACTGAATTACATGGTTTTAAACAACATTAAAAGACAATAAAACATGAATAAAACCAAAAATGAAAACCCAGAATCCTCCACATGGTGAGAGGCCCCGCCATCAATCCATCTCCACAACACCGCATCATGATTGACTACTAAAACCCAGAACTGTTGGCACAAAAACTTGTACCCAAACATGCGGCAAAAATAACCAAGTCTACTTACACCCAGATGTGTAACTAGGTTGTGATCCAAATACTAGTAGTATACCAGCAACAAGATATTCAATGTGATAAAAATTCAAATATTTAAATCATGCAAGTTTTCAAGTCATGAAATAGTACTGACAAGTTCTAAAAGATGCAACTTAAATAAAAGCAGTTTCAAAGTGGGCTATTTTAAGGAATCAAAAAATTTAAACAAAATTTCAAAACTACTTAATTTTTCATCCAACCATATTGTATGATGATGGTAAGCACAAAGTTACTAATAATCACAGGTAATGGGAATGTAAACCCTAGGAACCAGCTCATTGTGGGTCTCAAGTACTTGATATCTCAGTGAGAGTAACCATCACAATATCTCTTCTCGTGAACATGAGACACTAGTAGGGAGCATACCAAAAACCTAGTGTCATCACATCATCATCATAGTCATATTTTAGTTAGTGTTTTAAGATTCAAACATTCTATGTGAAACTGAGGCCAAACCCCTCAGGGTCACTAGCATACTAGTACAGGTCCACCCACCTAGACACCCTGGTTTCCCTCTGGTGCTCAAACAAGTTCAAAAAGTTATGAAATATAATTTTCACATGAAAATACCACTTACACATCACACATTCACCAAACATACCACATGTATATCATGAATTTTATATAATCCACTTTTTCATTCAAATGCATTTCGAAATCGTACTCACACCAAAATAGCCCACAACACTTTTCACATTTCATTAAAACATCCAAATATCCTATAAAAAATTTTATAAAACCATTCCAAGATATTAAAAATCACATAATAGTCCACCCAAATATCACATAATACTTCTTTCATCAACAAAATTCATTTTTCACATCACACTCACACAAAACTGCCCACAAACTTGTTTTACCCTTCTCTTACCATTTGATAACACATTTCAGAAATTTATAAAACATTTTGAAAAGGCTTGACATCTTAAATCACCACATTACCATCAAAAAAACAATATTTTGTTAAAACAGTAACTCAAACAGTACATATACACCCTTTTCTAACTTTCTTTAACCAAATAAAACATTTAAAATTTTCTCAAAACAATTACAAAGGGTATAACTATGTGTATCACAAAAAACCCATTTCAAACCCCACATTCCAGGAAAAAATCACACCAAGAACCTACCAAAGAAGAATTGGAAGCCCTTGAAACATTTATTAAACTATTCTCATGTACTATAAAATCACCTCATATTATACCACAAAAGATACACATGAAAAACACACATTGTCATTAAACATGTTCAATGAGTGAAGAAAGAATTTACACATAAAACCTATTAAAATCCCACTTTGAAACCCAAAATCATCCCAATACACTACCAAGGAAGAATGTTTTCCCAAAAAATATCTAAAAAATACTTTCATATGTTATAACATCATCCCAAAGATTACCACAATGTTTACACATAGAAAACACCCATTTTGAAACAAAGTGAAAGTAAAAAATTAACCTCTTAACAAACACCATCAAAAATAGGTTTTTCACAATACAAAACATATTAGGAACATTGAAAATAATTAAATCAAGCTTTCTATCTAATAAAAAAATATTTACACTTGGAATCGCATATCTTTTGAATTAAAACACCCCAAATTGTTCGTTGAAACATCAATCTCACCATAGCCGCACATAAAGGAAGTGAAATCCAACCTAAACAGAAATATTTGAAAACAAATGACACCAAATAAAACCCTCGGTTTGAACCCTAACTTCCGTATGTTTTAGAACATCATGAAATCGGGGGAAAACTCTAAGGAGAAGAAAAGAAATGAATAGAGAAACACTACCTTGAATAAATCTTGATTAAATCGTCCAAAATCCACAAATAGTTGAATCTTTAAGTAACCAAATTTGGTAGGGAGGATCGAAGGAGTCATAAAAGGTCAATTGGAGAGTGAATTTGGGAGAAAAAAGTGAAAATCGAAGGACTTATGAATGAATAATTTTACTTATTCAAATATAGAAGATTTAAAAATGATTAAGAAATAAATCCCAAATCTATAAGGTATATGAGATCCAAAGAGGGGTAGGAGATACTAGGAGAGATCCTTGGGGAAATGGCCTTGGGTGAGAGTTTTAATCAATGAAAAAACATAAATATTGATAATGATATTGAAGAATTTAAAAAATATTTTAATGCAAGAAATGGGATTTTGGGCTGACCCAACTCCTTAATAAAAAACCCAAATCCTTCATTATTATAGATACCAATGGGGTCCAAATTTATATAGTCGTCTTTATATACAAGGGGATACCAATTGGAAAGTGGAACGAGTGTAAAATGTTGAAAAATAGAAGAGTTATAAAAGAAAAAAAAATTATTTTTAAATCTCGAAATGTGCTCACAGTTAGGCCCAAATTTTGAAAACCCACCATTTCCACCTAAATGAATTGGAAACCCCTAAACAAATCACTAATGTAAAGTAAAAAAATAACATTAAAAAAAGTCATGGATGTGAAATTTATATAGTGGAATATTCTCTTGAGGATCATTTCTGACTAAACCATATTGAGGGATCGTTGGAAGAAATCATAGAGGCATGATTCAATATACCAAAAACAGAATGAATCCTTCATAAAATAAGATAATAATAGTTTATATAATGAAATCATAAGAATAAACCAATGACTAGATCAAAAATAGACATAAGAGACACACATAATAACATATCAATGTTACGTTAGTCATATAACAATGAGATATGGAATGGAAATAACTCACAACAAACCAATGAAGTTCGGAAAATCATATCAATATCTACCATACATCACAATTTTGTGCACAAATAGGTTATGATACAAAATTATTAAGAACTAATCCAAATATCACAACCAACTATTCTATAAAATGAACCACATAAATCCCAAAAGGGATTTTTATATCCCTATTAGATGATGATATTCACTTGTTTATCCTACAAAAATAAAATTTAATTATTTCCTCATCATGAAACAGGATGAATGAAATACATATAAAAAAAGATAATCTGAAACGAATATGACATTATCAAAATATACAACAATTATATGATACATCCAAAATTTTATGTAAAAACAAATGGAGATATTCTAAACAAAAACTAAAATGCATTACTCAAACTGATAATAGAAACTCTATATGATATGTGGTAAATATCCTACTATATCACCACCAGATACCCATTTCTAGATGGCATAAAAATGTCCACCTTCTAGAAACATATTTCCCTTTCATGCATCTAATAAATCAAGGATTACACACACATGAGAGAGCGTGGAGGGTGTGAGAGAAATAGGCTCAGTAGGATCCCACCCAAGTGTTCTTTAACAAGTTTCTATCAAATAATCCCAATACGATCAATTTAAAAAGAACTTGGAATGATAAAATATTTTGAAATTTTTCTCAAAATATGCATAAATAATTTCACCTTTTCATGATTTAATAAAATAAGTTTTAAATTTATTCAAATGAAATTAAATTTATTGAATAATGTGTCATATATTATATCAAATATAAAATAATGAACATCTGAAAATATTGGAGATCACACCTAAGATAACATAGTAATGAGATGACTATGTCTCCTGTACCTAAATAAACCAAACTAGTTCACACATCAAGTGCATAGGTCCAAATTATTTATGATCTAGGGATGGAGTAAAACCACAAAAAGTTAATCCCCTTATGGTGTCAAGATAAATTTCATAGAGATGATGAATATTTGATCTAATAAAAGAGTAACACCCTAGAAAGTGAACACCTTTAAAAAGAAATGTACCAACACTATACCCCCATTCCTATGTACCCAAGGCTCCCAAATGTTCTATATTTCATATCATTTCATAATGGATTATCAAATTTGACAATATAATTTCAAAACACCCTTTTTTCAATCCAAAATCATGACTTGAAAACAAATTTCACAAAATAATTTATAATGTTTGAAAATGTATTTCCAGAACCAAAACTATATGAAAAAAATATTTTAACAAAAACCCATTATTCATACATATTAAAAAAACAAGGATCATCTTGATTATTTTTTAAAAACAGATTTAGATTACCATGATCATTCAAGGGTGATCAAACATTGGCTAGAGATAGAACCACCACAATCAAAGTTGGGTTGCATGCCATACAAAATGGGTTCTACATTATAGGATGTTGATGAAACCAAGATCAGTCAATAGGTGGATATAAGCAATGATTATCACTTCATCGAATAAAATTCCCAAAAGCGTGAGGTAAACATAAAAGGTATATAAAAACACCACTCAGTGGTCACATGTGCCACACCACAATCAATAAAAGGCATGGCCTCTTATGAAAAATTGAACAAAGAACCATTAAGTAATAAAGAGGAATTATAAAATGAAATATATATTAAAACAATTATTACTTAGACCACATCATATTCAAAGAAAATTGATGAAATGAGATCAATATGATCGAACATACCAAATGTGGTCCAACCACCTGACAAAAAATCTATTTGCATAGAAAGGATGAAAACAAGATCCCAAGAAAAACCTAAACAACCAATGGATTCCAAATAGGTGAAATAACATTTAGAGTTAGAATAGAATTATCAAAAAAGGTAATTTGTGGTGAAAAAGAATAATACACCTCTTTTAAATCTAGCTTAGCTTGAGGCCATTGACTATACTATAGTCACATAGATTAGTCTTACACCCCTTGATGTCCCACTGGATAGATGGTAGGCTTCTTATGATTAGAAAATGGAGTTATTTTAATATGTATACTTCAATAGTGTTTCATCAGCACATTTGTGGATCCCACTGGTAGGGAAATGTATCATACTGAATAGTCAGTGGCCTTTTGTAGCCACAAAATAGCCCCATAAGTTTTCCTATCACATATATACACCCAACGACCAATTATTAAACCTCTAAAAAGATAAAAAAAATTAAAAATTAGGTTACAATAATACATTAATGGGTTTATAAATAATGGTTTGGAAATATGTGATAGTGGAAACCCCATGCATTATGTGTTCCTGAAAGAGAGAGGGTTATAATCTATATATATAAAACATATGAACATGGTTATATAAAGGGGGTGATTTCCAATACTATCAATATGGAAAATAGGGGGACCTATTTTCGGATCTAAAAGTCCTATTAGGTTGGTTTACAACACTTATCAATATACAGATCAGACTAGATCCTCAACATTCTCCAACCCTGATGTAAGGAATAATCTAATAACATTACATTGAATTATGTCATTGGTGTTCAAAAAAAGATCACCATAATTCTCTAATTATAAATATACCTACAATGGATAACTCATGTGACTGATTCCTAGTATTGAATATGGACATATGAGAGGTATGTTTTTTAAGAGAAGTACATAAAATTTCCATGGGGGTACATGAGGTGTAATCTCATTTCCAATAGAGTTCATATCCTGCTGCTGCACTTAACATGTGGAGATTCACACAGACTATGTGTTTAATGTTGACCATGGGGAGTGGGGTCCCTTAGGATCATAGGCATGTATTCACTATACACAAATCAGTTGACCATGTAGGGGGGATTAACATGTAGTATTTCCACATGTCTATGTGATAGTTAATTTCGATGTAAATCGTAGCCTCTAAAGAAATTGGGCTACATGACCTATGTTATTTTGTATCACATGTCCTGTTGTAATAAATTTTACATGTGGTAATGTTTATCAAATGAGATCATCATTCTTCCAACAAACACTTTTAAATCTCAGCAATTGTCAAAGCAGTTCTTTCTTAGGAGCCTCCAATGAATGTGTATGAGGTGAAAAGATTTCATCGCTTGGTGGGGTACTACTAGAGATTTGTGGAAGACTTATCTAGAATCACAACCCTATTGACTGCATTGATGTGGAAATGAATGTTGTTTACCAAGTCTTAGTAATACCAGATGGCCTTTGAGGAGTTGAGGTAGAGGCAGATGAGTGCTCTGGTTTTGGGACTACCAGATTAAGGAGTTGAGTTCATGGTATATTGTGGCACCTCAGGAGTAGGGATTTATTGCGTGCTGATTCAATGACAGCTGGTCACTGAATATGGGTTGAGGCAGTTGAGACACAATGAGCAGAAACTAGGCAACTCATGATCGATATCTGGAAGTGGTAGTATTTTCTTTGAGGATGTGGAAGCACTACATTCTGGGAGAGTGATATCTGGTTTAATTAGATCACTAGAGTGTCAGGTACTTCTTCACAAAGGGGGACATGAACCTTAAGAAGTAACACTAGATGGAGTTCCTATAGAAATATAGCTTTTTGATTGTATATACTATAGTGAATGGAAATGATATAGAATATGGACCTATTAAGGAGTCGTATGGTCTCCTACTATTGGAAGATTTAGAGAAATTAGCTACCATGTAGCTGACCATAATGGTGTAGAAGGGTAAAATTTTTATATAGTCGATGGTGTTGGTTCCTATGCTCTTTGAGCATGTGAAAGTGTCTCAACTGGCAGATATTGACTGTGAGGATCAGTGTGATCAGATAACCATATGAAACAAACTATATGAGTATTTTAAAAGAGGGAATCACGAGATCTTAGTCCAGGGGATAACAATTGTTCTAGTGGAGATACATGAGGAAGCTATGTGGGAGTTACAAATGTCTTCCTTAACTGTACATCCTGGTGTGGGGAGGATGTAAATTTATCTTCAGTGGTAGATTTGGTTGTCATACATGACATGAAGTGTAAATGATTTCATCTCACTATGCCTTATAGGTCAGCTGGTGGGGGATAATCATTAGGTCCCAATAGGGCTGTTGCAGCCTCTTGATATCTAGGAGTGGATGTGGGATGACATATCTATGGATTTATTCAAAGGGACTCCATTCATAGAGAAGTGACATGATTTTTTCTTGGTGATAGTTTGACCGTCTCACAAAATCAACACACTTCCTTACTATGAGGTAGAAGAGTCCATTGGAGTTTTTGGGGATGGTTTATGTGTAATAGATTGTCCTCCATCACGAGGTACCCCTATTGATTTTATATGACCATGATGATCATTTTATGTCACTATTGTGGAGTGGGCTATAAAAGGAATTCATTACACAACTACAGTTTACTACAACCTTTCACCCCTCGACAAATGAGGAGACCGAGCACACTATCCATGTGCTAGAGGATATGAAGAGAGCTTGCATCTTGGAATGATGCTAGATCTAGGAGGATCACCTAACATTGGTGGAATTTTTGTACAACAAATGCTACCACTATACCATCGACATGGTATCTTTTGAGTCCCTATATAGGAGACCATTCAGGTCACCGTTATACTAGCTGGAGGCTGGAGTGTCATCTCTTGTGGGTCCAGAGATAAAGCAGGCTAGGACAGAAAAGGTGAATGTCATCTGTGATCAGATATAGATGGCCCAAATGAGATATAACTCCAATGAGGATCATCATCATAAGCCCCTAGAGTTTGATCAGGGAGACCACATTTTTTTCATATTCTCACCATGATGTAGAATGCAGAGCTTCGTTTGGGGAATCAAGATATCCCTGAGGTTAATCGAGACATTTGAGATAGTGTAGAGGATTGTAATTGTTTTCTACCTCCTCTAGATACAACCATAAATAGTGCAGGTGCATGACGTATATCACGTGTCATAGCTAAGGGGATACGGACATGACCCCATGAGCGTTATTGACTGGGGTGAGTTGGACATCCAGGATAGTGTGATCATTGAGGAGCACCTGATGATGATCAGGGACCGATAGAAGAGAAACCTAGGTGGAAAATCCATCCCTCTAGTCCAAGTGTTGTAGGAGCACAAAAATATGTAGCCGAGTTCCAAGGAGCATGAGAGCCAAATTTGGAATCAGTATCCTATGTTATCAGTTTCGTTTTTCTTTTAGGGGATGAAAATCATGATGGAGGGAATGATGTAGAGACCCTGTTTTGGCTAATATGACTATAAAACATTTAAAAAAAATATTCCAGATACATGCAATGAGATGGAATACGATTCTAAGGCCCAGTGTGCCTAGAATTAATTTTATTAAAATATTAAAAAGATTTTATATTATGCATAGACAAATAGTTGACGAAAATGAGATAACCCGTAATCGAATGATCAGAAAAAAATATGAGACCATGGTTGGGTCTATAATGTGGTGTTTTTCCTAGGAACAAAATAAAATGATTCCGCATAGAATGTTTACCCCCCTCCTTATTTAGCAGTGCATTTATGTGATTAAATGAATTAATTTCATCAATTAATTACATAAATCCTTTAGCCTAATAAAGGGTTATATATTCACGATTATCAGGTTTTAGCCTCATAAATGTGTTTCTCTAATGATTAATACCTATATTCCTCTCCTTTCCATTAGGAGAACAATGAAAAAATAAGAACAGCTGATGAATCCTTGGATCTAGATGGATCTAGATGTGGTGAATGCAACGGATCCTCCTCCTTCGTCAGTGAACACGTTATTTGTAAACAATAATCTATCCAACAAAGTTAGGAGAAGTCATTATAAATTTTACCCCTAGGATGAAATTTTTGAGAATGTTTAAACTTAATCAATCAACAAGTCCGTTTGAATTCAAAATTTCCATTACCCCGAGTACCAGTTTTGAATTCTTTGTCAATTGTTCTAACTCAAATTGAACAATTATGATTGGTTTTCTAAGAATCCATGGACAACAATCCAAATTTGTTTTTCTGCTTTTACCACTTGATTCATTCACAATGTCATCATGGAATCCCTGTGGATCTCGATTAGACAATTGTCGGGTGACTCAAGCTTGATCAGGCCCCCGAAAATGAGACAAAATCATGGAACGACAACAGATTTGTAGGTGAGGAAAAGATATGTAGATGAAATTTTTTGGGATGAAAAATCTGAAGGTTTCACAAAAATCAGAAAAGGAATGAAGATGTGATGGTGATTGTAATATCTGACCAAACCCTCATTTTTTATCAAGGTTGATTCATGAAGAAAAGTGATTAAATCCCACTTTCTTCAACCAGATCAAATGTTTTCAGAGTAGAATTATTCTCTATTGCTCATGATTGAAGATAATTTAGAGCACAGATGAATATTCAAGATAATATAATGTTTCTGAAAAAATCATGACTACACACTCTATTCCTTTAAAAACACATAGTGTGTACCCTCCCTCAGAGGTGGTGATAGGGTTTGGGAAAAGATAAGTATGACACATCAGGTACTCCTCTTTATAATCCATGTACCACCTCTCCGTGTGTGATGATCTGTTTGAAGGAGACATGGCTAGGAACATTCTGTATGATGAGAACATAGACATGGCTTGGTCACATGGGAAGCATTCCCTGTGGACCAACACAACATATATCAAAGTACACAGACACAGAGCCCAAGTACAAATACATGACCATTAGACATGACCAGGTCCCTAGATAAGTGGGAAATGTTGTGTAGTCCACCAATATGGCATGCAGTACTACATGTGGTAGGACATGTGTCCAGCAAGAGACATAGCCAAAGAGTGAAGAGGGGCCACATTCCATGTGGGCCCCATCACACATCTTGTACTGTTTGATCTCCCAGGTTCAATATTCTATCCACCACATCTCTATCATTTGAAATAATATTTCGACCTGTGAGATGACTATTATAAGGATTATTCCACATAGAACATGACAGTGCCCTTAGATGTGGACTTTGAGATACGATATGGATGTTATGGTTTTGGTATGTAGAGAGATGGAAACCGATTATGGAAACGATCCAAATTGATTACCATAGATACCAAGATGATCCTCTAGTTGGGATGGGTAGTTTAATCATCAATGAGAGATACTGGGCTAACCCTCTAGTTGGCCTGGGTAGTGTAGTTCCCAACAAAATAACATGGGATGACCATCCAACTGGGTAGGGTAGTGTAATACCCTATGAGATATATCCGGATGACCCTCTATCTGGGATGGGTTGTGTAGCCCCAGATGATTTTGGGATGAACCTAAAACTGCGTTGGGTTGTGTAGTCCCTGATAATGAGATATTGGGTTGACTGTCTTATTGGTGTGGGTAGCATAGTCCCTGAAGATACCGGGTTGACCCACCAGTTGAGCTAGGTAGTGTAGTCACAAATGATTCATAGAATATCCTTTAATGTGCGGCATAGTATAGAGGAAAGGTTTGACATACCTAGGGACTCATGAGAAAGAGGGGAACATTCACCACCTAGACGCATCCTTGTGAAGTGACCTAAAACCATGTAGCTGAAGAGGATATTATCGATGTGTAGTGATTTAATGCCTCCTGACTTTTTTCACCTAGGCATACACATGAGGTGATAGGCATTGCATATGGTTTTACCTGGGAATTGTTGGCTACTCATCTTCTTAGGCTGAGCTGTGAGATAGATATCCCCTAACTCTCTTGTTTGAGATTCATTGACTGAGAACATATATATCTATTCTGATATAGTATGCACTCCCTGGGTCTGGTTTACTGACCTTCCATGAGAGGTGTCAATGCACGTTTTATTCCGTGTGATTTCATGGTCTATATTTTTGTGGTTTGAAGGGTATACTCACTATCTATCAGTAGAGAAGACTCACTGAGGGGTTTACATCCTCACCGTTTTGATCTCCTTGTGTATAAATGAGCTTACATGCACACTTTTCCTTATTTTAGATACACCCTTTCCATTCACTTTTACTTAATGTTGTTCCATTTACTGCTTCTCTTCAGTTTTATCTATTACTGAACCCCCTTCACCTTTTTGAGGGATTTTACTGGGCATGTATATATTCACCCATGCATGGGATTTTACCAACACATGTCATGTATTTTGAAGATGATGGACAAGTCGATCATTACATGAGATGAGTGCAGGGATATAAGTTGTGTGTACAACATATGTTGATAATAATTTGGATACAATAGCTGGGATCTCTCAGTGGATACTCTTTTCCAGTTGTCCTCATGTTAGGACTTGATTATACTTTGGTCATGTGCTTTCCGCATTACATTTCAGTATCCACTACTATAATTTTTTATCATTTATAGGTTCATGCATATTCACTTTACTTTATAGTAGTTGAAATTTTTTCAACTTCCCCAACCCACTTTTTCAATGAGTTTGATATGTGCATGTGTACATGTTATTAGGAAAATTCCACCCCATATTTGTTGTTCCTTTGGAACCTATCCCCAACACCTGACCCAGGGATGATGGATTGGGGTAGTAGTAGCTCGATCCCTAGCATGGGTCAGGTCATGAAATATCCCTTGCCGATATCTGGTAACATTTAAATTCATAGTTGATGTTTATAAAATAAGCCACACCCAGACACTAGAGGAGATATAGAGTATCTACCATCTACTGGATATAAATTTTCCTAGCCCTCTCCTCCTGGGTAAGCAGCCAAGATCCCAATAGTATTGATTCATCCTCTTCAAAGTGAAATAGGTATTAACTACTAAGGGAATCATTCATCACATTTCCATTCCCTAGACCATAGATTATCTCAAAATAATTGTCCTATAGGAACTCTTTACAATGTATATATCTTAGTTTGATATCTTGTGGGTAAAAGTTATACCAATGACTCATGTGGTTTTATTTAACCAAAATAAACTGACTTTGAATATAATTCCTCTACATCTTTAAGGTGATTTTCATTATTACTAATTCCAAATCATTGTTCATGTTGTTCAATTAATGGGGTCAAAAATTCTTGGTCATGTAATCTATCACTGTCTACCTCTACATCATCACACATTAGATTCCATCACTTAGGGGATTATTGAACACTATATACTCAACGACCTCCTCTAATAGTATGAAAATAGGAGCACTGGTCCAACCATACCTCATCTACTCAATTTCCTTTTTAAATTTCTTGGTCTAAAGGCATGAACACCCTTCAAATGTCAAATTATTAAAAGGGACCAGAGTACTGGAATTATCAACCACATACCTTCGATATTACCCATCCATCCTAAGGAATCTTTAGACCTCCAATGGACCCTTTAGTCTCTCCATGAATAATCTACATCTCTCTTAATTGGGTCCACAAAAACACCTTACTCTAAAATGAAATTACCAAAAAAAATAAACCCTTCTAATCTATAACATAAATTCTGAGAGCCTACCATATAAATTGTTCTCCCAGATTTAGTTCGGAACCATTCTCAAATTCTTTGTGTGTTCCTCATAATATGACAAATAATTGATAATTACATCAACAAATACAATCGATGAATAACCCTTTAAATCCTGAAATATCCAATTTATATGTTTTGGGAAGACAATGTGGGAAAACATTATACAAAAGGTATTCTATTAAATCAAAATTCATATAGTGACATTATGAATCCATCTTCAGAATAACCTCATTGGGAATCACTATGTTGTGGTAGCTACACCTAAAATCAACATCCATGATCTATATCATTCCTTTTAGTTGTATTAATATGTTATCAATCCTCAATGGTGGTATTTTTTATTGAGATTCAACTAATTCATTGATTTATAACCAATGCATAGACATAAGCCCCCATCCACTTTCCTGTTGAAAAACATCAAATATTTCTAGGGGATACAATAAATATAATGAAACCCTTCTCTTGAAGATCCTCCGATTACACTATCAACTACCAAATCTCATTAGGGGACATCAAAAATAATGGGGATGATATTGATCCAATAAATAGGAGAAATTTAATGAAGAAGAAAATATCTCAACATGAAGGTAGTCATAGACTATCATCTATTAAAATATCAATATATTCATCCACTATTGGTAGAATATATATGTTTAATGTTATTATTACAACTAGGGTTAAAAATTACAAATTAAAGAAGATAGGTCGTAGATTTCTGCACATAATTCCCACTCTATCTACCAATGGGTTCTTTTTTCCAATGAAGGAGTATCTATCCCCATATATACAATCACATCTAAATATACTGATGTGGTATTCTATCCAGGAATGAACTATGGATAGCTAGTCCATATCCAAGTTGACATCATAGATCTCCATTGAAACAACTAATAATATCCACATGAATCTCTATGCACCAAGAATCAACTAAAACTATTGGAAAATGTGATAGATAAAGTGGACACTCTCTTAGAGATGTAAAACCACAAATGATGGGCTAAAGGCTATATAGTATTCTAAAGCTCCCACATGAGGTACATGGTGATGAAATAATGACATAATACTATGTATATAAGCACATGTACTAATGTAGAAAATAAAAAAATCCTATCATGAATCATCTCATTATAACATTATCATATCCATCTATATCCTACAATTGGCCATGTTGTAGACCACCAACCCTATGATATCATAATGGTTCACCGAGTGGTAGTGGTGGAAGTAGGTTAAAGAATCATCCTCCACCCATAGATACTCATCTTATTCCTCTTCCATGTCCTATTTTAGAAATACCTCCCTAGGGTATTCCATGAACACCCTTGAGAGATCACTGATTGTGATGATGCATCTATTATAGAGGATTATTTATTTCCTTTCCACCATCTATCATGACATTGTTCTGCTAATATCGGGCAATGTAGCCTCACCCATCATAGATATATAAATTCTTTTCAGTCAGTTTACTGGATCCTAGGGTGGATCCTATAATGACCCTGACCCCATTAGCTTGATTCCAGTGAATTACTTTATTAAATTGGAATTATTACAAGGATCCTCATCTAGAAGGACTCTAAAGAAGTATATATATATACATAGTTCCCTTATTACATAGGTAAATCATAAAACATAATAAAGGAAAATAACATTCATCCTTAAACTCATTCAAACATTTCATCATCATAACATTTAGAAAATAAAAAAATTAAATGGGTGAGGTCATATTCACAATATGAGTTACATTTAGTAGAATCAATCTTGAATCAATAATTCATAATCAACTTGTCTATGTAAAATGAATTAATAAATATTCCATTTAAAAAAAGTATCAATTTATCAATTTGAATGCATGGATAATATCATATTGAAAATATCCTAGAGATAATTGATTGAATATATAATGAAGGAAATGCTTAACTAATAGATTCCATGTTTCCTAAGAATATGAAACCTTTACTATCAAGACCTTTCACATGAATTTTGAATCATTATTGGTAAAAATCCAGTTTATTTTGGCCACCTTTATTCATCTCAAGATACGACAGATTCATCAAAGATATTTTCTATATATGGTCCCCACAAATTCATTCATGTAAAAATATTTACTCATATTCTTAAATGATATATTTATTTCATGGGTAAATAATACTTATCAAGAAATATCCATATTGAATAAATGATTCGGATTTAGCATTATTTCACCAATTATTTCAATAATTTCAATATAGAAACTATATATAGAATTTTATATATTTTTGGAAATAATTAAATGAAATGATTTTGAGTAGAAACTATGAAACCAGATCAAACAAGGGGAAATAAGAAATAAAAAAATCTAATATTGATTTCATACAAAACATTTTAATAAATGAGATATTTGTTTATCCCAATGATGGTAAAGTGGGTTAGAAAATCCCTTAACAGTTGTAATCAGTAAAATAGTATGGTTTATCAAAATATGTTAAATATAATGAGAATAAATAATTTAATGATATAATATTTGAAAAGGATATTGTATACACAACCCAATGATACAAGTGATGAATAAAGAATATGTCATCCAGAAATATAATTGAGACAAAAAACCCTTACCTCGCGCCTTCCTTTTATTGAACAGCTTTAACTTACCGTGTAATGGTTTAGATCATGTACATATTATATAAAATAACCATATTAATATTTATTATATGATATATAATCCTCTTATAACCTATATGTTTATAATATTTCATTATATCCCTTGTTTTGTGCATTAACTGTTTTATTTTCTTTTGGATGGTTTGTCATGTAAGTCCCAATTCTTTGGTATATTAGATAGGTTCACTATATTGAAAATTATATTAAAGTAATAGATATACTATTTATTCATAATATATATTTTCATAATCATTATTGAATGGTGAACATGGAAAATGGATCACATCACATCGTGGAGACAGTTCGCCATACGTATGCATGAGAGACAATGTAGAGACCCGTATCTTGACGTACGTGGACATTACATTACTTTTGCGGAATACTTAGTACATAAAAAAAACACACACACAAGGATCGTAATAGTTTAGTGTCTTTGGAAACTCGAAACGCAATCTTCTAATCGTGGTGAAAGATCTTCAATATCTCCCATAAAGATCTTCCCTTTTTTTTACCTAAAAACCTTTCTTTATATCCTGGGGAAAAGAAAACATAAAAGGGTGAGCTCAAATGCTCAGTAAGGGTAAACAAAAGAAATATCAATCACATCATATACATAAGAACATAGCTTTTGGAAATCTTAACCTGCAAAAGAGCTCATAATATCATAACATGGGATAAATCATAGAAGTGAAAATGAGATCCCCATAATCATAACATAAAACTTGAAACTTTGTGGCATGCACACATAATCATGGAAAATCATTTCTTGTTAGTCATGACTCATTGCCAAGACTATCTTAGTGGACGAAGTCCCTTTCTGAACCAAGTTCACTCCTCGTTTCAGTCCTGTATCACTGAACCGAAATAACCTTCCGTTCCAACCATGTCTATCTCATGAGATATAAAATCTTTACCCAATGCATTGGAGGGAGATATAGGTCCCCCCCATCTTATAATGAATCCTTTCTTATGTGTGCCACATAATCATAAAACATACATCATCGCATAACACATGTAACAAAAATGGGATTCTTGAAACATCATGACATCATAAATCAATTCATATAAGATAACGGAATTCATAAACATAATTCCATCACAACATAGTCAAATCAATGTAAAAATATGGATAGAAACAGAACCCTTTATTATCTTAGATAGAAAATAATTTTGATAAAACACTTGAATTGAATTCTTGAGGAAAATATCCTTTCTTCTTCAAAATCAATTTCTTTTCACAAAACATCATGCAATTTTAAAAGAAAGAGATTTTATTGAAAATAGTCATGAAATCTTTTAGACGAAGCTTCATTAAAATAAGGCTTTATAAAACAGTAGAAATCCGTTCGTGCCGTATAAGTTAAAAAAAACATTCTTCATACTTTTGTCGGAAAAGTCAAAAAGTACCTCGTACGACAAAAGATTCCTTTCATACATATTACTAAAAACTCACCGAAGGGTAAAAATGGATTTAAACAATCTTAGGTGGATGTAAATAATACTACATATTGAGTAAACATGGATGTGGATGATAAAATACACCCCAGTAAATACTTACGAATAAACAATCTCGGATAAAAATGAGATTGTGATATTTCCCTTACCTTTGGTCCGACTTGCTTTGTAACTGTCCAAACCTCCTCTTCTTTGAAGTGCCTCTTTGAGACCTCCTCTTAGGGCACTAGAATTGGTCTTTGAGGAAGACCATAACCTCTAGGATGTTTCTAGGGAAGTGGAGAAGAGATTTTGGCAGGGGTTGGCCGAGCTTGAGTGCTCAAATTGGTGTGAGGAGGAGGGGGAGGAGATGTCCTTTTATAGGGGAGGAGAGGGGCAACTTAGGAATATCTCAAAATATTATTTTATATTAAAGTCAAAATCGGTTTATAATGGTTCCAAAGGGTCTTATTTCAAAGCTAAAGTGGGGATGGGTCAATATCCTATCAACCAATAGAATTTAGACAAGTTTAGGATATTATTTTAACCTTATCAATTAAATTTAACTCTAAGTTAAATAATATAACTTTTACCATGTCTTTTTGTTTTCTTTAACTATATGGTTAATAAACTTACTATAACATGCAAAAAGAACCCAAAATTGTTTATTATTAATATATATATCCTTATCTAAGTCATTTGGCCGAACCTTAGATTTTTAAGAATACAATAACAATTAATAATATAATATTTGATTTAAAAACTATTTTGTGTCAATTTTGACACTATTTGATATATGATTTTTGTGAAAGTCATAACAGAATTAAATGTTCAAACCAAGTTGATTAAATCAACATTAATATATCATACTAACCTAGAAAATTATTGGAATTCATAAAAAATCTCAAATTACATTTATTTTGGTGTTTATAACATCAATTATGTCAATATTTCATTAATAAGATAATTACTGCATCATCGTTGTGTCATAAATAAATTAAATTATTTGATGTCTAAAAATTACAAATAAAATACAATCATGTAGGAAATCTTTTTAGCTTTCTAATGAATATTTACAATCGAATTTATCTTATGCATAACCCCATATTAAAAATGATTTACTTATTAAACTTTGATTTTTACTATTTTAACCTTTCTTTAAATAAATTAATAATAAATGTCCTAATCTAATCCAAGTGGGCCTAAATGGTCATATTTTATTCCTAAGTTTGTTTTTGGTCGAATTACACTTGTCCAATAGAATTAGGACATGTGTTAGGGTAATAGTAATATCATATTTACCCTTAGTTACCCTATTTACTATTAACTGCGGTAAAAAAAAGTAAAAAGTTACTATTCACCAAAAAATTATTTTCATCTCATTGAACCACATTTTAGTCCTTTATATTAACCATGTCTCTCGGATTTTTGAAATTCCATTCACAGAAGCGGTAAAATTAAGTTTTATGAAAAATTCAGTTTTTTAACTACCACTTAGTAGTTTCACTATTCATCAAAAATTGATGTTTTTCAGAACAATGCCAAAATTTCATCCTAAGCTATATTTCATATTCCGAATTCAAAAATGAAGTCTATTTTACCAAATTCATAACATAGAAGTTGCATTAATTAATTTTATAATTAAATCCCGCTGTTAAAACAAATAGCGTGTTTTTAAGAAACAATATCTATCAAAAGATTGACACTTGATTATGTCTGGTTTAAATGTGAAATTACAACCAATGACCAACATTGTATTAAATTGTAAAAATATATTCTAAATATACTTTAAAACCACTAAAATTAATGATTTATCACTATTAATTATTTCGATTAAAAAAGTTGTTTTTAATTATAATTTAGTAATTTTCACTATTCATCAGAATATGAAAGTTATCCGAAAAGTACCAAAATTTCACCTTAGGCTAAATTCGATACTCCGAATCCAAGAATGAAGTTCATTTTGAAAAATAAGATTTACAGAATTTCAAAAAGTGGTTATTACTATTCATAACGGCTAGTTTTAATAATATTTTAATAGCACATCGTTGTTTAGTGAAACTCGGTATTGCGTATTACACACGCTATCGAGAAAGGTCGCGATTGCGTGTAATGCAAGGCAAGACAAGGATGCGTGTTGTGCAAGATCCTTTTGGTGTAGCGTACAACACAAGACATTAATAAAATTAAAAAGAATATTTTTTTATAAAATCTTGGGCTGTTACATTCTACCCCCCTTAAAATGAATTTCGCCCTCGAAATTCGTCGGGGTTATAAATGGTTTACTACTCGAAAGTTTCTTTAATAGAAACCCACATCGTAAAAAGGAATATCAAAACCAATCTTTAAAAACAAAAGTATGAAACGTAACGGTTACCCAAATAAACTAATCATTGGGTTTCCACATAGGTGAAAATATGGATATGGAAGAGAAATCTAACCATCATGTTCTGATGGAGAGTGGTAGAGAACATGGCTATGGAAAAGCCAGTAATCACAAATCCATAGATTTGTGATGATATAAGGTACCATCTGATTCATCAGGTATAAGTTCACTAGGACAACATTTTTGGTTTTCAAGATCATTTCCCCTAAAGTTGAAAATTTGAATTAGAATAAATACTTACTTTATTTTGGTACAATCTCACTGTTGTTCGTGCCTTGAACAATTTCCACTTCATCTCTTAAATAAATGAAGTTGAATTTGTGATTCGTGAAGTGTTAGCAGATCATGTGATAGAATGACGGGTCATTCCATCTGTCTCAAACAAAAGGTTAGCAAAAATTATATGCATAAATCGATCTATAGTGAGATTAATCATATATGGTTCCTAAAATGGACTTATACTTCATATATCATACTACTTAATATAATAAATCTTGTTTCTACTAAACAGGGACTTCCTGTAGGCCACTGGTAGGCGATAAAGGCCAGTCGCACTTCGGTTGTGGGTTCGATTCCTACATCCTTGTCCGAAGCGATGGGTTGTCGCCCGTCCTGCAGGTTGTCCTTTTTCTAAAACTACGTTACTATAACATCCCATCAATAATATCGAAAATCTTCTATCCTTAAACAATACTAACTTATGTCCAACATAATCCAGTCTAATCTTTAGGCTTATACATAATACTGCAGTCCACTCTCATAATATAGTGACAACGATTACCAGAGATTTAATACTGTCTTTGATCCCCACATATCATAAGATATGTCTTGTTGGTCACATTCCAAACATTCAAAGTCCTTAATCGTGTATTCTCTTGAATACCTTAGTGAAAACATGAGTGCAGTTAAAAGTTAACACTTTCCACATACCAAAATCCTCAAAATTCTATATACTCAAACCATGATATCACTTGGTCCTTATATCAATCATGAGCTCATGAATACTGTCAAACATTTCATTTTCTCCTTATCCATTCATTATGCGCATATCATCTGCTTTCCAAAATATTTGAATCACTTTTCATGGTTACCGGTACCTTAAAATTATTGAAAACCACAATAATACAAAAAATATTCTAATACACAATAAAAGTACCTCAACAACATTATTCTTGAATACCAATACATAAACACTTCAATCCATCCTCTTAAATTATTTTCCTGGAATAAGTCCTTCCTTGATTTAGAAGTAACTTTTTAGGTCAGGGCATTGAGTTGGGTAATGCCCATGTTCTCCAAAAATAATACATTGAACTCCATAACAGTCTGTCACTCTATGACCCTTTTCTCCACACAAATAACATCGGTCCCTCCATTTGAGGTATTCCTCAAGGTTCTTCTTCCCTTCTTTAGAAATATCAATCTTCCTTTCTTTATGCTCCTCAACATGCGAACATGCATAATAGTCTATCTTCCTCTTCTTTGATGAATTAGGCATACCACTAAATTTCACCTTGTTAATCATATATCGCGATGATTGATTCGGCATAATCACAACATCTTTCTCTCTAGGCATTACACAATTTTGTTGCTCATAGTCACCAATTTGTCCATTGGATTCAATGTTAACTGAATTCCTTTTGGTTCCCTCCATTAACTAAAACACAAAAATAATTTTGTGAGAATCAAAAATCATGCTAGAGAAAACAACATAGTAAAGGGAAAGTATCCTCAATACCTAACTTCTTAGGTTTATTCTAATATCGTTACCATAGTTCTAGGAATATATCCTATATGTATACGTATCCTTAGGGACATCCCTAGACATACCTTAGAAATAACTCTAGGGATCTCACTAACGTTTTCGCATCCTAGTTTCCAAAGGTTGGCTAAACCTTTCCTCTGATACCAACTGTAGAGACCCGTATCTTGACGTACGTGGACATTACATTACTTTTGCGGAATACTTAGTACATAACAAAAACACACACACAAGGATCGTAATAGTTTAGTGTCTTTGGAAACTCGGAACGTAATCTTCTAATCGTGGTGAAAGATCTTCAATATCTCCCATAAAGATCTTCCCTTTTTTTTACCTAAAAACCTTTCTTTATATCCTGGGGAAAAGAAAACATAAAAGGGTGAGCTCAAATGCTCAGTAAGGGTAAACAAAAGAAATATCAATCACATCATATACATAAGAACATAGCTTTTGGAAATCTTAACCTGCAAAAGAGCTCATAATATCATAACATGGGATAAATCATAGAAGTGAAAATGAGATCCCCATAATCATAACATAAAACTTGAAACTTTGTGGCATGCACACATAATCATGGAAAATCATTTCTTGTTAGTCATGACTCATTGCCAAGACTATCTTAGTGGACGAAGTCCCTTTCTGAACCGAGTTCACTCCTCGTTTCAGTCCTGTATCACTGAACCGAAATAACCTTCTGTTCCAGCCATGTCTATCTCATGAGATATAAAATCTTTACCTAATGCATTGGAGGGAGATATAGGTCCCACCCATCTTATAATGAATCCTTTCTTATGTGTGCCACATAATCATAAAACATACATCATCGCATAACACATGTAACAAAAATGGGATTCTTGAAACATCATGACATCATAAATCAATTCATATAAGATAAAGGAATTCATAAACATAATTCCATCAAAACATAGTCAAATCAATGTAAAAATATGGATAGAAACAGAACCCTTTATTATCTTAGATGGAAAATAATTTTGATAAAACACTTGAATTGAATTCTTGAGGAAAATATCTTTTCTTCTTCAAAATCAATTTCTTTTCACAAAACATCATGCAATTTTAAAAGAAATAGATTTTATTGAAAATAGTCATGAAATCATTTAGAGGAAGCTTCATTAAAATAAGGCTTTATAAAACAGTAGAAATCCGTTCGTGCCGTATAAGTTAAAAAAAACATTCTTCGTACTTTTGTCGGAAAAGTCAAAAAGTACCTCGTACGACAAAAGATTCCTTTCATACATATTACTAAAAACTCACCGAAGGGTAAAAATGGATTTAAACAATTTTAGGTGGATGTAAATAATACTACATATTGAGTAAACATGGATGTGGATGATAAAATACACCCCAGTAAATACTTACGAATAAACAATCTCGGATAAAAATGAGATTGTGATATTTCCCTTACCTTTGGTCCGACTTGCTTTGTAAGTGTCCGAACCTCCTCTTCTTTGAAGTGCCTCTTTGAGACCTCCTCTTAGGGCACTAGAATTGGTCTTTGAGGAAGACCATAACCTATAGGATGTTTCTAGGGAAGTGGAGAAGTGATTTTGGCAGGGGTTGGCCGAGCTTGAGTGCTCAAATTGGTGTGAGGAGGAGGGGGAGGAGGTGTCCTTTTATAGGGGAGGAGAGGGGCAACTTAGGAATATCTCAAAATATTATTTTATATTAAAGTCAAAATCGGTTTATAATGGTTCCAAAGGGTCTTATTTCAAAGCTAAAGTGGGGATGGGTCGAAATCCTATCAACCAATAGAATTTAGACAAGTTTAGGATATTATTTTAACCTTATCAATTAAATTTAACTCTAAGTTAAATAATTTAACTTTTACCATGTCTTTTTGTTTTCTTTCACTATATGGTTAATAAACTTACTATAACATGCCAAACGAACCCCAAATTGTTTATTATTAATATATATATCCTTATCTAAGTCATTTGGCCGAACCTTAGATTTTTAGGAATACAATAACAATTAATAATATAATATTTGATTTAAAAACTATTTTGTGTCAATTTTGACACTATTTGATATATGATTTTTGTGAAAGTCATAACAGAATTAAATGTTCAAACCAAGTTGATTAAAGCAACATTAATATATCATAGTAACCTAGAAAATTATTGTAATTCATAAAAAATCTCAAATTACATTTATTTTGGTGTTTATAACATCAATTATGTCAATATTTCATTAATAAGATAATTACTGCATCATCGTTGTGTCATAAATAAATTAAATTATTTGATGTCTAAAAATTACAAATAAAATACCATCATGTAGGAAATTTTTTTAGCTTTCTAATGAATATTTACAATCGAATTTATCTTATGTATAACCCCATATTAAAAATGGTTTACTTATTAAACATTGATTTTAACTATTTTAACCTTTCTTTAAATAAATTAATAATAAATGTCCTAATCTAATCCAAGTGGGCCTAAATGGTAATATTTTATTCCTAAGTTTGTTTTTGGTCGAATTAAACTTGTCCAATAGAATTAGGACATGTGTTAGGGTAATAGTAATATCATATTTACCCTTAGTTACCCTATTTACTATTAACCGCGGTAAAAAAAGTAAAAAGTCACTATTCACCAAAAAATTATTTTCATCTCATTGAACCACATTTTAGTCCTTGATATTAACCGTGTCTCTCGGATTTTTGAAATTCCATTCACAGAAGCGGTAAAATTATGTTTTATGAAAAATTCAGTTTTTTAACTACCACTTAGTAGTTTCACTATTCATCAAAAATTGATGTTTTTCAGAACAATGCCAAAATTTCATCCTAAGCTATATTTCATATTCCGAATTCAAAAATGAAGTCTATTTTACCAAATTCATAACATAGAAGTTGCATTAATTAATTTTATAATTAAATCCCGCTGTTAAAACAAATAGCGTGTTTTTAAGAAACAATATCTATCAAAAGATTGACACTTGATTATGTCTGGTTTAAATGTGAAATTACAACCAATGACCAACATTGTATTAAATTGTAAAAATATATTCTAAATATACTTTAAAACCACTCAAATTAATGATTTATCACTATTAATTATTTCGATTAAAAAAGTTGTTTTTAATTATAATTTAGTAATTTTCACAATTCATCAGAATATGAAAGTTATCCGAAAAGTACCAAAATTTCACCTTAGGCTAAATTCGATACTCCGAATCCAAGAATGAAGTTCATTTTGAAAAATAAGATTTACAGAATTTTAAAAAGTGGTTATTACTATTCATAACGGCTAGTTTTAATAATATTTTAATAGCAAATCGTTGTTTAGTGAAACTCGGTATTGCGTATTACACACGCTATCGAGAAAGGTCGCGATTGCGTGTAATGCAAGGCAAGACAAGGATGTGTGTTGTGCAAGATCCTTTCGGTGTAGCGTACAACACAAGACATTAATAAAATTAAAAAGAATATTTTTTTATAAAATCTTGGGCTGTTACAGACAATATCATTCCCTTAATGGTGAAAGGGTATAGAAGTAGATTGTATATAAAAAATTTCAGGTTAAATATTATGTCATATTTATCATATATATACATTTTTCCAATAATGTTTTTCATACATGAATTTATGTGATGAAGAAAACTATACAATGATATGGAGATGAAAATTCATATGTACGAATGTGTGGTGCTTCTGTTTTTCATTAGATGGATAAAAGGTGGAATATGATAATCCCATAATCATAACAAAATTTTATAAAATATAGTATATTGGATTAATTATACTATAATTGAAATAACACATGAATATGAATTGAAATAAGAAATAAACATGAATGAATCAATAAAGACTACTATATCTTATTTAGTGAACTTCCTTTAATATCATTTTAAATGGTCCAGGGATGATCTTTTTGGATGAAAAAAACCAATCCAACTTAGATAATGAATTATAGAAGATACTTTTGATGAGTATAGTTGAAATAAATTTCCCAATGTGGTGGAATTCAGTTAAAGATGGAGTTCTCTTTTATAATTGAGGTGATGACCACCATAGGAATTCCATAAAATATTATAATATAATTAAGGCTATTCTAGAAGGAAAAAATTACAAAAGAACAATAAAGTTCATGGGATTACCTTTTATACCAAATAATATCTAATTTTTTTATTATTCAATATTTTTTTTGAATTTTATTAATTTATTAAAATATTATATTCATGAAATATCATTTTTCTCAAAATTAACACTCTTCATTACTATGACAGAAAAATATCAAAAAAGTTTCAAATTAAATAAATTTTTTATTATATCCTATAAATAAAATATTTATCTATGTAATTCATGGATAAAAATAATTATCTCTAATTATATTTATATGAATATTATTAATATCACTTAGTTTTTTATTCTATCAGTTTAATAATTACCGCATCATCATTGTGTAAGCATTTAAGGTATTTATTTGGTTATCCAAAATTAAAAATAAACTTCCATGAAAAAGATAAATATTTAAATTTATATATAATATCTATATTCTACTATCTCTTCTAGAAAAATATATATTAAAATTTTATACCAATTAAAAACCTTACTGTGAACAATTTGACTTTATATTAAATATAATATAATAAAAGACTTATTGTCAAAAAATTGGATTAAAAAAGGTCCTTAATTATCCCCAAGAATAATTTCATCTACATATACTCATCCATTAACAATTATACTTTTTTTGGATCATTTAACTGTTCTTAAAATTTTACATAAACTTAATTTTTTTTATTTTTCTACCGCTTTCACAAGAAGAACATATGTGTTTCATAAAAGTTAAATTTAATTATTAAATATATAAAAATTAAAAAGAAATTAATAAAAAAAAATAAATTTATAGTCCTCAATATAATTGGTTATGTTCATTAATTTTTTATATGGACGCATATCCATGTCAAGACAACTTATTTAATTTGTTTATTTTAATTTTTTTACCTTGCATAAGCATTACAAAAGAATTAAGATAATATTCCTGGTACATAAATATAAAATTTAAAAATATCATACAAAATAAATAATTTTAAATAATAATTAATAAAATGTTTGTGAAATGGCTTTTTATAACTCAAATTTTATCTATAAGGCACTAATGTTTAAGGTTCCAATGCAGCAGAGGTGCTGCATCAACATTGAAAATGATTTTTATAATTATCAGATAATTATTTATAATTTATATGTTATGGATATTTATTTCATGATAAATTTATTGAATTATCATAAATGACTCTTTTAATGTGTTTAATATACTTTTATACCATTTTCATGTATCTTAGATGTCAAATATGAAACTGTATTTAACTAAAAACAATATTTTTTATTGTTCATCAAAAATTATCTTTTTTCAGAATGATATCATAATTTTAACCATAGAATAATATTAATTTAATATTCAAAAACGAATTTAATTTTATCAAGTAAATTATCAAAAACATCCATAAATTATTTATAATAATTATTCTTGAAAAATAATAAGAATCATATTTGAATAATATGTATTTCTGATTAATAAAATAACTTTACTAAAAATTTTGTGTCTATTTTGTATGCAAAAATAAATATGAACTTGATGTATAAATATATATCATAATATAGCTAATACTATTCACTCATGTCAATTCAATGGTTATTTTATAATTTTTGTTATAAAAAATTAATATTTGATACTATATCACAGTTCGTTTAAACATGGTGTTGTGTGGAATGTTTTCTACCAGAAAAATTAAATATATTTTTAATAGGTACATACCTTAAAATAATAGGGTGTTATATTCTCCATTCATTCAATAAATTTCATCCTTCAAATTTGAAATTTCACTTATAAAATAAAAGGTTGATAATTTAAAATTCCTTTATGGGAAACCCAAATCATAAATGGGGTTAATAAAACATTTTCTTAATAAGAGGGAAAAAATATCTAATGGTCACCACAAAATTAGGATTTTGAAAAGGATAAAATTTGTGTGAAGTGAAAACACTGACATTAAAGAGAAATATTACTATCAAGTTCCCAAGGATAGTGATAGAAAACATAGTCAGTAGTAATTTAAATGTCACAAAACTACAAATTTTTGATGGGTTAAAAGACCATTGATTTCATATAAATATAAGCTAACATATAAAATTTATGTTCCAAAATCCTTTTCATAGATTTGATGGATTCATTTTTTCGACAATTAAGAAGTAACATTATTTTTATCAATGACATAATAATAATCTCATACTTTGGTTGTAATTTGATCTATTTTAATTACATATCTTAATTTAGGAAATGGATATTCATGATCAATTTCTTTAGGACTAAATCAAATTAATGAATCGGAGTATCAAAAATTCATTCGTACAAACATTAAATATTTACCTAAAGAATAATGGTCAAAACACATTATCCGACATGATAAATCATACAATAACCTTAAACAATATTACACAATTTTCATCTTAATACATTACATAAGTTTTTAACCTTAATACTCATCCAAAATTAATTTACCCAATGATTTAGAAGGAAGGTTACTGAATTTCCAAAATAATATTAGCATTACATTCTGAGAACAACATAATTTAACTATTAATGTAATATACAAAATTTATGAATACATTTATAACCATAAAAATTTAATAAAGAAATTCATTCTATAAAAATAAAAATATTAGTTTTTGGAATATATTATATAAATACAAATATATTGTAAGCACCATATTCCATTGAATTACAATCTAAATTCCATTGTCACAAATACTATCACATAAACACCACTTTATCATTCTTTTCTCAACATTGGGAACATATTTACGGTTATACTTCTCAAAAAAATAGTTTTCCAATAGATCAACTAGTAGCATAATCACTTGTCTTGGTTATTGGTATTATTCATCACATGCTTCCAAATCATTAACATAGAATAATTACAGTACAATAAATATATATCTCACGATTCTTATAACCAAATAAAATAATTTCTGGACATAATTATTGAATCCAAATACACATGATCTTTAATCACTCCACTAAAAATGTTGTAATAACATAATACTGACCATTATTCCTTTGATTCTTCTGATTTATATTCATTTGCAGCTTGATACATCAATTTAAATATTTTCCCATCTCTTTTTAGTCGATGAATTTCAAATATATATCATTTTTCAAATATTTTCAATAATAGGGGTGGTGACCTTTCTCCCCACATTTTTAGAAAACAACCATTCCTTTTAAGCAAGTTACATGGTGTTTCATTCCTAAATTAAAACATGTATGAAAATACTTCTTTTTATTATTTTATTTAATCATATTTTCTATAGAGTTACTCATGTTCTTATTCTTCCATCCAAATCAAAATTATATAGCTAATTTTTTCGCTGTCTCATTATCATAGGATTCTATATCCTAATATGATGATAAGGTTTGGAATACTAGTTCCCATCAAAATTTTTGATTCATACCATAAATGATATGATCCTTATTTCTCTTTGGATTATGTGGATTGGAGAGCTTCCCATTACTTATACTACATTCCATTTAAAAATTATTAAGTAAAATAGATTAGGTAATATATCTATTTAAAAAATAATTTAAAATCTAAAAAACAAGTGAAATAATCAATATAAATTGATAAGTTTATTTTTATATAATCTCATAAACATAAATAATGTTTATTTGGTACATTTAGCAATTTATATGTTTAAATTCTATCAAAGGTTTATTTTCTCTAATGTATTATTTCTTAAATATAGTTTCCAAGGAGTCTTCTAAACTTTTTCTAATACAAACTGTAATGACCCTAATACCTGTAGCCCAGATTTAATACCTTACATTAATACATTAACATGATTACAAGGATTCTCATCCTGATGGACTGAACAAATTATTAGTCTTGAAGAACGATATACATATATGGTTACATTTTTAAATTGGGTAAAATTGAAAACATAACAAAAGAAAATAATTTTCATCCTTGAAGATATTCAAACATTTCAGGATCATAACCTGGGGAAATGACATCAAATAAAAGTGTCATCATAGATGACAATTAAGGGCTAAATTTGGTGAAATCAATGTTTAATCAATGATGCATAATCAATATGAAAATGTAAAGTAAATGACAATACATACCATTTGAATGATAAAATTTTCACAATATGAATCCCCAAATAATAGCATAGAGAAAATTTCCTAGATAAAAATAGTTTAATTATTAATGAAGTATATTTTTAAGTATTTGATGCCATGTTTCCCATGAAGATGAAACCTTTATAATCAAGACCCTTCAAAAGATGTGTTAATCATTATGGGTAAAATCCAATTAAATTTGACCAAATTTATTCACCTGATGAGACTAACCATACAACTAGGGGTTATTCATATATATATAAACCACCCATTAATTCATGAATAAATAATTCCATATATGTAAAAATTTTCAATTTATCTCATAAATCAATAATCGACCGCAAAAAATATATATTGAGTAAAAGATACATATTTAGGATTATTACCCTTGTAATTCAAATAATAATCAAAGTAGACAGCATATGTACAATTTAATATGGTTTAGGTAATAAATAAATGAATTTATTATTTATATCACATTTAAAACGACATAAATAAATTGGAAAAACATTATTAGAAAATCAAAAGTCATTTCACTCATAACCTTATAATCAACGAGATAAATGTTTAACCGGATGAATGAATACTGAGTTAATAAATACCTTACCACTTTTATTCATAAAAATCATATGCTCCATAAAAACATCAAATGTCATGAGAAAAAGTAATTTCATGAGATAACAAGTCAAAATGACATTATATACAACACCCAAATAAATTAGTTATGAATAAATAATATGTCCAATAGAAAAAAAGGTAGATGAAAAATCCATACCTTGTGATTTCATTTTGATGAACATGTTTCAAATACACTTATAATGGATTAAATAATGTTACAAATTTATAAAATAACCATATTCATATTTATGATATCATATATGATTCTCTTATCACTAGTTTTGTAACAATATTTTGTTATTACCCTTGTTTTGGTCGTTAACTAAATCATTTTCTTATCCATGTTTAAACATATAATATTTTCATAGTATATAAACAATTATATTAAGGTTATTTATATAAAATTTTATCATTGTATAAAATTTTATAATCATTATTTAATTAGTAATTTTAAAAATCAATTGAATCTCATCTTGGAAACAATAGGTCATACGTACACACAAGCGACCAAATCATTCCCTTATTGGTAAAAGGGATAGTAATTAGATGAAATATAAATTTTTCAAGGATAAATATTATTTCAGAATTATCATATATATATATATATATAAATTAATCACATCATTATAGCGACATAGTTTTTCTTCTTGTTAAAAACATTACACAACAGAGAGGAGACTCTAAGTCATACGTATGAATAGAAAATGCTGTTAATTTTCATACGATTGATAAAATTAAGAATATATTTGTAACATAATAATAATATCACAATATAATATATGTGATACTGAATTTATTAAATTATCCTTGAAACAACACATTAATTGGATGTTGATGATGAAATAAACTAGCATGAATAAATATAGATGATTAACTCTTCTTTAATGAACTTCTTTTAATATTTTCTTAAGGGATCAAAGGTTGGTGTTTTTGGAAGGAAAAAACATCCAAAACCTAGATATGGAATTGGATAAGAGAATCTGGAAGATAATGGTTGGTCTAGAATGCTCATGGTGGTGAATTGTAGTGAAGTATGTAGTTTCCCGTTATAATTGAGGTGAGGTGCACTTTAGTAATTCCTTAAAATATTAAAATATAATTAAGGCTATTCTAGATGGAAAGACTTCGAAAATCCCTATAATGAATAGGGGATTAAATTTTAGACCAAATATTATCCAAAAATTTCCATATTCATTTTTATGAAATTTATGCAATTTAATAATAAATTATATTCATGAAATATCATTATTTTTAAAAATAACACTATTCATTAATATAACAATAAGAAATTCAAAATTGTTTTCAATTAGATGCCAATATTTTATAAAATAATATATATTTAATAGTTATATATATATAATAAATGGTTCATTTTAATTATCTAAAATTATATTTATTTCAACATTTTTAATGTCATTTATTTGTTTTTGCAATTAATTTAATAATTACAACATCATCGTTGTGTAAGAATTTAAGGTATTTTTTTCCTAAAAACTAAAAAAAAAATTACATGAAGAATATAAATATTTTATATTTTCAGATACTTTTTTTTGTTCAATATCACTTCTGGAAAACTATATATTAAAATGTTAAAATAATTAAAAACCATAGTATGAACAGTTTGACTTTTTCTTAAAATAAATTATTAAAAGCGATATAAAGTAAAAAAATAGGATTAAAAAAGGTCATAAATTTGAACAAATAATATTTTTGGTCAAAAAATACTCATCTATTAATATTTAGATAAAATTTGGGTCCTTTAAGGGTTCCTATAAAATAAATTTTAATTATATTATTTATTTTGCCTCAGCTTGCACAAGAACTGCATTAGAATTTCATAAGAATTAAACATAATTTTATTAGATAAAAAATTATAAAAAAAATTAACATCATAAAAATAGATAAATTATCCTCAATATAATCCATTATTTTGAATAATTATATATTCTTACTCATATCCATGTCATGAAAATTGTTTGATTTCATAAGATTGATTTTCTTCGATTGTGCAATCATTGAACAAGGATTAGGATGAAATTAATATTATATAACTATAAAATTATAAACTATTAGAAAAAACAAAAATGTAAATTATAAATAAAAAAAATTACTGAAAATAATTTTTAGCACTCATTTATTATCTATAATTCACCAAAACTGAATTTTCCAATGCTGCGCAAGTGCTGCAACGGCCCTAAAAATGTTTTTATAATTATAATGTAATAATTCATAGTATATATGTTTTGAATTTTTTTATGATATTTATATTACATTATCGTACATTAGTCTTTATATACTTTTAATGAATTTTTATATCATTTTATTGTTTTTTAGATATCACAAATGATAAAATATTTAAAAAAATGGTTTTTTTAATATTCATACAAAATTGAACTCTTTCAAAAAATTATAAAAATTTAAGCACAGAGTAATATTCATATGATTATTTAAAAAATTAATTTAACTTTACCAAATACATATTTCTAAAATTCAAAAAATTAATCATAAAATTTATTCATAAAAATATATAAAAATCTTATTGGAAGAAGATGTATTTATGAAGAATACAATGAATTCACTTAAAATTATATGTCAATTTTATAACTATAAATAAATATTAAATTCATATATATTTCAAAATATTGTTAACCCTATTTTTATTAGAATATGTAATGGATAGTATATAACTGTCATGTTAAATTTATTTTATTTGATAGTATATTGTGGTTCGTTTAATCTTGGTGTTGCGTGAAAAAAAAAGCTATCAAAGAAATTAACTTAATTTAAAAATGGGGATACCATAAAATATTGTGGTGTTATAAATCCCTAAACTTCCAATCCTTTAGAATGATAATACTTTCATAATGATCTACTATGAGAAGAAAATTATGTTGGATAACTTTCAGTATAAGTAGGATACTTTGATCCTCAATGTCCACTATCAGGCCTAGGTTCATGAAACTCATCTTCTAGGAATATAAATATCACTATGTCCCACTATACCCTCCTCACGTATGTGTGAATTCATAGAGATGTGATGCTAGATAAAATGTCTCTACAGATTCCCCACTCAAACATCCATGTCCGAATAATCCACCTCGAACCATATCGAGGGAGAAATGTGTTTTGGTATATGAACCTCAATACATGCTATTAAATAGTAATATGGGCCTACTATAACACAAGAAGATCCTAAATCCACATATATTTCATATTAGAAGGTTAATACTCAAATAAAAACATGTTTTCAAAATCCTTCCATGATAGAGTCATCTAATCATGGTCGAGGTTCACTGGAATCCACCAATTCCAAAATTCTCTATGAAGAATACTGGTTGAATGAACAACCATATGACTAGTTTGGTTACACAGGATGTGGAAAAATTGAACCACTGACACGATACTATCCTATAATACCTAATAATCTATATATCCTTGAAACACAAGCAATATATATCACCGAAACTGATGAAATTCACTATGATCACACACATCACCATCTTCTGAATGTGGTTCAATAGATTGATAAATATATTATAAAATATCTTAAAACACCAGAGTTGGGTCTACGGGACCCTCATTAGGTGGAAGAACTTTTATATTCTCTACTAGAGGGAACACCACATGTAGTGGACCTTGTATTATGGCATTATTACACAACTGGTTGTCATCATTACCCTAGCATGTTATCCTAACCAGCTATCATCAAGGAGGAATCTGAGAAATTAATAAGATGTACCACAGTTTGATGAGTTCTTAGGGTATTTTCTACAAGAAGTACATGGATGTCAAATACCTATTGTTATGTGATGGATGTAATACTGATTTTACTAATCTGTGAATCATTATTTTCAGTAAAAAATAGTTTATCAGAGTCCTAGTGTATAGATATGTCATCTACCACCCCATCACTAGGTTCCATAGCCCAAGAGACGAAGTGGAAATACCATAACACAATTTCCATGATATTCAAATCAATCCTCACCACACATCTCTCCCCAGATAGTGTTACTAGGATAGAACAACCTTTTATACCACTATGTAATGACATGACCCATCAATTCATTTCTTGGACTTGAAGTAAATTTTGTGTAAAACTCCAAGACCACCTATAATAGGATAGGGGATAGTGATTTTCCCTAAGTTAGAATATCTAAAAAATTAGAGTCATTTTCCTAATAAACATGTACACACACACTTCCATGTAAATCATAAACATATAAGACAAAATAATATACCATTCACAAAGTAAAAAAATTCATGTAATAAATTGTTAAACCGCTAGTGTTCATTAGTGTAAATACCTCCAATCTATAAAATGGAGAAAATCTATTTCCAACTAGAAAAATGGATTCATAACCTAAAAACTACTTAGGAGGAAGGTCTTATTCATGATTTAAAATACTAACCACTAACATTTCATCAATATAACAATGTAATGACAATATTAATGTACACTAGGTTGTCCCATGTTACGTATCGACCCAGGCGCCATGCGACGGTGCCCCACGCTGGTCAGTCACATGATATTAGGAACGTCTCTCAATACGACAGAGGCTACCAACTAGTAGTGAGGGTTATGTTAGTTAGTCATGGGGAGACTAAACTATTTTTTATTATAGGAAACACCCATGGACGTAACACACAATAGAATTACCAAAAATAACCAAAAGAAATACCCATATCTCAAGAAAATCAACGTTGGAAATACAATATTTAACTGAAAGGGAATGCATGTTATGCCTATATAAGTGTCAAAGAATATAAAATAAAACTGAAAAATAAAAATATTATAGAATCTAAATTTTGTCCCGAACCACCTTCAGTTCCCAAATCCAACCTCCAACCCCAATCACCAATCTAACACAGGTGTATTTCCCTTAATCTATCATGAAATAGTAAATTCTATTCAGGTACCGATCAGGAAGCCCGAGAAGGGTGTGAGTATAACTCAGTGGGCCCCACCAATAGTGCCTAAAACAATCCCAGTCAAATGATAGTTTAAGCATTTATGTAAAGAAAAGAAAAAAATTATAAATAAATAGTTTTTCCATTATCATTTATTCTAAATTTAAACATATTAAATCCAATGTTCTTGGGGATACTCGTACATCTATACTAGTTTCAAATATTGTTGGATCCCAAGATTTTCCCGACGTAATATCATATCTTGAAACATTCGTCGACTCATTTCAGAGCTCAAATTATTCAAAGGTGATATGACTTATGAGTACCTGATTCGACCCATGCAAGAGTTCAATGCATTATCATGTGAGTACATAACTTGGAGTTCCTTTATTACCATTATTTAAATTCACAAATAAATTCCAATGTTACCAATAAAAAATTGTCAATTGAGTTGACTGTTTTACCACTATTACTTCTCAATTAACCAACCATGATCCCATTCTATTACCATTAAGCACAATTACCATGTTACGATTTATAGATCTTATTTGAATGTCCATGTTCCCATTCATTTACTCACAAGTACATTGGTAATGTTACCATTTATACTTCTCATTTTAGAATTACGATGTTACTATTTATTTCACAAATAATTAATTCATGATTAATTATCCACTTATATTCCATTACTAATTATTTCATTAGATAATTACAAAAATATCCTTAATTAAATCCCTAATTAATTATGTACACCAATCCCATTAATTAATTCATTATTTAATTAATCAATAACACAATTCATATCAAATGATTAATTTGAAAAAAATTCATTATCTCATTCTAAATCTCAACTATTCATAATTAATTACACAATTAATTATCTAGATGACAATATCAATTCACATAATTAATTAACAATTAGTTATATCAATATATCAAATTTAAAATCTAGTAATTAACCCCCTAATTAAATATCTAGTTCTCATCCCCTATATTTGATAATCCTTGTGCCCAAATTTATCATTCAATGGGATAACCCCTTAGTAATATTATTAATTCCTCAATTAATCTTTTAATTACACAATGCTTTGATAAATCAATTGTTCATCCTAATTAACCCTATTTAGGAATTCAATTTCAAAAGAGTGATATAAATTATATAATTTTGAATACTCATATTAAATCCACGTCTATGGGAATTAGATTTTAAACCACCAACCGCAATCTATTGATGGGTATTCATTAAAAGAACATCTCCAAATCTGAGTAACACAATAACATAAATACGAGTTTTATATCTAAATCCATAAATCAAGATCAATGATATCTATATCTAGATCAAAAATCTAAGATATAGATCTCATCAAAAAGTTTACATCTATAAAACAGAGGATAAATTCCAAAAAAAATATTACAAAGAGAGAGAGAGAGAGAGGAATAAATGAGATTTTCATTGAGATGAGATACACATACCATGATAAGAGAAGATCATTGATTTGGGAGTTTCATCTTGGAGAATATAGGATAGAAGGCTTTGGAATCCCTCTAGAAAGATCTGGATTCACCTATAAATATTTAGTCCCATGTCTATGTAAAATAAGAGGCGTTACAATGATTTCTGAAATTTTAGAATAATTTTTCGAGTGATTAATAACTACACACATGATTATCTAGGAAGGAGAGCATGATTAGGTTAATTGTGCGCCAATTGTGTGGACCTCACTACCCAGGGCTACATGGTTACCCGGGTTTGGGCGCGCAGTTTTCTCTGACTGTGCGCTAATCGCACACAATCCCTTTTGCAGAAATTTTTCTCAAAAATACACCCACAATTAAATCCGTGTCATACATCCAATGAAATTTAATTAAAAAAACAAAAAGTACAAAAAATTTACCCTATGATAACTCTAGAAAATGTTGGGATCACACAATCTCGTAACCTTATAATAAATCTTCCTCGTGTAGTACATCTAATATTATCTATGAATTAGATCCAAAAAAGATCGGGCCATTGATCCATAATGTCGTCTTACTTTTCTAGTGTTTCCTCTTGCACAATTCCATGCTTTCATAACATATGAACTATTTACACAATCAATCCCCACAACAAATTCTCACTGTGATCCGACATATGTATTAGATGGTTCTCATAGGACACAACTATTTTTAGGTCAAACTCATCTATACTGATCAAATGAGATGGGTCAGGGTGATACTGCTATTTTTTTACCCATAGATGAAATCATGAATAGTGTTGTATTTGGGTAGAAGATCCAATATGTATTTCACATGGCCGATTCATTCCACTACCAAAACTGATCTAACAAACCAAGGTGAAAACATTCCTTACCTTTGTATCCTACGGTAACCCAATCCATGAGACACCTAAAGGAACACATGATCATCCTCTAGAATCTCTAGTGGTCATCTTCTACTATCATCATACGAATTTTTACTACTCTAGGTTGTATCCATAAATTCTCAAATCAATTATACCCACTCTGCTATTTCCTACATGAGACTCAGTCCCAACAACTCTGAATCACCTACTTCCATCTAGCATAGAAGTGATCTACATGGCCTACTATAAAGATCCTCATATGGTCTAATATTTATATTTTCCTGATAACTATTGTTATATGAAAACTACTCTAAATCCGAATGATATTCCAAGACAACTGAAGTCAAGCGCACATGATAATAGCATATCTTCAAGCACTTGTATAATACCCTCTATCTGCCCATCTATCTATGCGTGGGAAGCTGTACTTAACAAAACCTATGTATGAAGTGCTTTCTATAAGCCCTATAAAAAGTGTGATGTCATTCATGAATCATTATCTGAAACTATAGTCTATGGAACCCCATGCATACAAAAAATCTCTCAGATATACTGCTCTTGGAACTACTATACTATAAAGGTTTCCCTTTTTAGAAAGAAATGTGTTGTCCATGTTAGTCAATCCACAATGACCAAATGAGTGTTAATCTTCCTAAGTGTATTTGGAGGACATAATACCAAATCTATTTTATCCACATCCCAATTAAAATATAGAATAGGAAAATGCTTTAGTAAACCACCTGGTTGTTGATGCCCTGGATTCACCTGCTGATAGGTGAAGAATCTTGTCACAAACCCTCATACCTCTATTTTTCATGCTAGGACACCATAAATTTCATCGTAGGTGCAGGTACATTTTGGAAACACCTATATGCACCACCCACTTCATGGAATGGAATTTTCAAATAATATAATCTCGTATGCTCGAAGGCACAACAACTCGATTCATGACATAGATTATCTCAGCTTTATCTATCAACCAGTAGAAATGTGTCTCCCCACATTTATATATTTAACTAAAGGAATTGCTCTCTAGATCCTCACACTATCTATCCCTAATCCATTTCAAAAGTATATACTCCACTACAATGAAATCTAGAGCCATCTACTCCTTCATCTCCTAAACCACCACATGATTTTAATCTAATAAGTTTATCATCTACCACTCTAAACTTGACCCATGAACCATTTGATACTAATTTTTCATACTCAAGTCATCATCAACACAATTTAATATCTTGGGAGTATATGGAAATTCAAAATCAAAAGAATGCATATACTCCACCCATATCCACAACCAAATATTCAAATCATGTAGTTAAAAGATATACTTCAAACACTTGTTATCTTTATAAACTGTAAAATTTTATCCAAAAAGGAAGTGTCACCAACACTTAAGAGCGTACAAAACTACTACCAACTCGAGATCATGTGTAGGGTAATTCCTTTCATGTGGCCTCAACTACCAAGACACATACACCATAACTCGATCTCCCTAAATCAATATAGCTTCAAGTTCAATCCCATAATCATCAAAATAAAACATGTACTCCTCACATGACCTAGGTAGGATCAAAATTTGTATAATCATTAAAAACTTCTATAAATTCTAAAAATCATTATCACATGCTTCCATCCACTCAAACATTATCCCCTTCTTAGTCAAACCCTAAAGCGTTTCTACAAATCAGAAAAAGTCTTGGATGAATCTTCTGTAATATAATGATAATCCCATAAATCATAAAATATAGAAAATATTATCAGTATTCTCTTAATTATCCACTTCCTAACCCTTATATGGGTCCACTGACACACCTTCCACAAAGATTATATTTCCTAAGAGGATTACCTAGTTAATCGAAAACCAACACATAGATATCTTGGTGTATAGATGATTATGCCTAAGTGTAATTGGAATGATTTCATGATGTTGGGCATGATTGTCATGATTATTGGAGTACACCAAGATGTCTTCCTGAAAGAATCCGTTGAATTTGTCAAAAAAATTAATAATTTATACAACTATTCCTCTAATAATTTCTCAGTATATTAGTAGTTGGATCTCTAAAATGATGATGCCATGATTTCAAATAGATCTTTGAGAAAAGATCATCTCCATTCAAATTTTCAAATAGGTCATCGATACGTGGAAGAGGATACCGATTCGTCACAATGATTTTTTCAGCTTCTGGTAATTGACACCCAAACGTAAACTCCCATTTTGTGTCATTATGAAAAATATAGGGGATCTCCAAGGTGACGTACTTGGATGGATAAATACGTTATCCTCAAACTGCACCATCATTGTTTTGAGTTCTTGATGCATAGTCGATGCCAATATAAATGTTGGAATATACACCTGATCAACCCCAGACATGATCACAATAGTGAACTCCACATCTCTCTTGGGCACTATCCCCGAGAAGTCTTTACAAAAGACATCCTGAAACTGTTCCACTATTGGTGGTAGGAAATCATGCCTAACACTCCCATAATAAAAAAATAGACTACAAACATTGTTTGTTATGTCTCCTAGTTGCTGAGTAATTGGTTCTACTAAGCCTTCTTGGATATCCCACACTACATGGTGAATGTAATGGTCACCCCTAGGAGATGTAAACATAACTCGTATATGATAACAGTCTATATGGGATTGATATGTGACTAGACAATTCATTCCCAAAATTAGTTCAAAGACTATCTTATCAAGAATATAGATATCCCATAGAAAAATATATTCTCTAATCACTATTCAGAATCCATTATATATGAAGATGTCTCTGGACCATGTTCCCCACGGTGTATCGATAGTCGTTAAACTATTTATGAACTCTATCTACAAGATCAAACCATTAACATGTTCTTTAGAAATAAAATATAGCAAGGAAACAATATCAAAAAAGGAACATGATAATGTTTAAGACATTAGAATAGTACCTCTAACAAATAATATCCTCACCCAGCTATCCACAAGTGTAGGCTGGAGAGCATGTAACTAAACATATCCTCTTACCTTTGATATTGTCCGACCCCCTTAGTATAACCACTCTGATGATATGGGTTCCCTATACCTATAGAACCATTTACACTACCTCTATCGACTCAGGCAATATATCTACAGTTTCTAGTCTGATATGGTGCATTAGACCAGTTTACTGCACTCCGACTATGCCAAACATCTCCCTTAGCACTAGTTTCTCACTACGGCCTGTAGAACATATGGAGGTGTCCCATATTTTCAATTTATGGACACTCTAATTTTGGTTGGGGAAAATTTCTAGGACAGTGTACTAGCTACCAAATTAATGAAATATCACCCCTGTAAGGTCCTTCTAATATACCCTCCTATCAGTGTACTATTCTTCTGACTATGCCAGGTAAAGTTGCCCAAGTGGCACTTCCAACTCTCAAAAGCCACACCACCTGATTCTCTTGTACAAACTAAATTTTAGGCACAGGAGTCATCCATATGGTTTCATTAATCTATGAGAGTCTGACTGACCACTTCAACAAGATTCTTTATTCGGAAAATATTAAATTGGGACTTAATATGTCATTTAAGTTCATCCTGAAATTGATTCTTTGTAGATTCCTCGTCTCCTGCTAACAATGGAACAAATCATTGCAGATCAGTGTAGTGTCTAACATAATTCATCACAAACATGATCCCTTGAGTCAGATGCAAATCTTTACAACTTTCTCTTGTCTCATTGTCTTTTTATAGAAGTTCTACAAGATCCTCTCCAAGAAGTCATTCCACAATATACATTTAGTTTGTCCAGTTCATGCCTGAATGTCCCACTAGTTCTTCACTGATCCCCATATAATATAAGCATCCAAAATGAACCTCATCTCAAAATAAGTCTCAAAATGGTCATGTATTCTCTCTATGGACTAAACCCATATTTTTTCCCCCTTAGGTCCACCCTCTCAAGTAATAGTCAGATGATGCAGCAACTAAAACTCCCTTTTCAGCTCAGACATGATTTTTAGAACCAACCCTGGGTCTCTTAACATGAATTTTATGAAGGGAAAAAATTCATCCTAGAAATGATTACCTTCATTATTATATATTACCATTGGTTCCTCAAGATCCCTAATATGAAGGCCATTACTATCTGTTCCCCTTGGTCGTCCCCTTTTCAAGCGTCATGGGGGCATATTCTCTACAATGAAAAACAAACATCTTATGTCTCATAACACTTCCTAATAACATTCAGTTAAGAGGAAATAATCAAAATAGGACATAAAATGTATTTTTTATACCTCTCACAGCATGATCAAGCCAAGGAACTATCACTAACCCTAACCATAATACTCCCATGTTTTTGTTAAAATGGTAAAAACATTCTCATAATCATGTTTCTCTTTTAGAAACACCATTATTCCCATTTTTCATCATTGTTAAAACATTTTTCAATTCATGTTAGGAACTATTTTTTATTTTAATCTCACAAAAAGGAATAAATTCATGTTTAACAACTTACCCATAGTCCATTTTTCCTATGTACCTAAAATGATGCATGTCAAAATAACCCTGAGTGACTAGAATGATACATGTAGAATCTAATATCATGAAAATACAATCCATGAATAAATTATAAAATTTTTACAGAAATAAAAATCAAAACACATAACAAGTGCATCACCCAAGGTGAAATAATATTCAATAGTAACAATAAAACACCAATAACAACAATACCACACAGAGTACTTAGGTTTCCCCCCATACATCAGTTTTCAACCCTAGTGAACAAGCTCATTAACAAGCCACAAATCTTCCTAGTTTCAAGTCTACCCTCCCTCAAACAGTAAAAAAAATAAGAATAATGAAAAATGGGCATCCATTACCAATTAGTATTAACCTGACTTGGGAGAAACACAAAGGTACCCCGAGCCGGTTACTCACATGACCTCAAGCATGCCTCCCGGTATGCCAGGGGCTACCGATAAGTAGCAAGGGTCTGGTAAGTCAGTCAGGGGGAGACTATACCATCTTTTTATTAGATTAAACACATGTGGAAATATAACATAATATAATTACCTTAAATAACCACAAGATATACCCATGTATCAAGAAAATCAATATAGTAAATAAAATTTTCAACTAAAAGGGTAAACATACCACGATGATATAAGTGTCAAAGTGAGTAAAATTCAACTGAAAATAACAACACTATCAACTCCCAATTGGGTTCTGAACCATGTCTTGTTCCCTCATCCAAGCTCAAACGATAATTAGTAATCTAACACAAGGCCCTTTTCCTTAACCTATTCGGAAAAAGTAAAGTCTATTCTAGTACCAATCATCAATCCCATGTAGGGTGTGAGAACCACTTAATAGGAAACCACAAACGGTGTCTAAAACAACCCCACTAAAAAGATAGTGTAAATAGATCAATAAAAAAGAAGAAACTGCATAAATAAACATTTATCACATTATCATTTATTTTTTAATTAATCATATTAACTATAGGGTTACAAGGGATACCCATACTTTTATATAATCTTTGGATCATTCAAAAGCCAAAATTATTCCCTAGGTAATATCATATCTTAATATCTGCTTCAACTCATGCCAGATCTTGATGTATTAAAGGGTTAGATGAAATATCAGTACCTGATTTGTCATATACTGGATTTTGAATAATTATCATGTGAGGAAATATCTCAGAGTTCCTTTATTCACATTCCCTAATTTCACATAAAAATTCAAAATTTACCAACAGAAAATTCATAAGTAAGATGACCATGTTAACATTCTTACTTCTCAATAGAATGACCATGTTCCCATTCCATTACCTGTAAATACAATGACAATGTTTCCACATATACTTGTTATTTTAATAACCATGTTCCCATTAATTTACTGAAAAGTACAATGACCATGTCATAATTTTATCTTCTAAATTTAGAATGACCATTTTCACATTATTTCTAACATAATCAATTCATAATTAAATATCCACATCAATTACATTACTAATTCAACCATTAGTTAAGTGAATCAATATCCTAAATTATCTCCCCAATTAATTATGTACTCCAATCTCAGTAATTAGTCCATCAACTAATAAATCAATAACACAATTAATATACCATAAATAATAATATATAATTCATTATCTCATTACAAATATCAAATCATCATCACTAATTCCACAATTAATTATCTAGATCATAATATCAAGGAACATAAATAATTTATGATTAATTATCTCAATCTAGCCTACTATAAATTTATTAATTAATCCCCTGATTAATTATAGAGTTCTCAACCTCTAAATATAAAAAATCAATTCCCCCAAATTAATAATTTAATAGGGAATCCAATTAGTCTCATAATTAATTCCCCAATCAATCATTTAATTCAACAATGATTTAATAAATCAATTGGTCAATATAATTAAACAAATTTTGGAATTCAATTGCTAATGAATGCTATAAATTCTACAATATTTCATACATGCATCAAATCCAAGACTATGGGAATTTGATTTTAGTCTAACAATTAAAATTCAAAAATGGATGTTTCTTCAATGGAAATCCCAAAATTTGAAGAAGCACAATGATATATATCTGAGTTCAGAATCTAAATCCATAAATCAAGATCAGGGATATCAAGAACATATCAATAAACATCTAGATATATAATCCTAGATATAGATGTCACCAAAATGATTCATAAATATATAAATAGAGGATAAATTATCCCAAATGAGAAATGAAAGAGAGAGGAATAGACATGTAGGAATTTTTATGAGATCTAATTACCCAGAGAAGAGTGGATCATTGATATAGGCATTGAGCCTTTAAGAATAGGGGACTGAAGATCTTGGAATAAAACCAAAAAGCTATGGATTCACCCAAAAAAGTTAATTTTGAGTCTAGGTTAAATAAGAGGTGTTTTGGGGGTTTGGTGTATTTTAAAACAAAATCATTGGTGATTAAAAACTGCATGAATGGTTAGGTAATCCTTGCAACAGCCATGGATACCTCACTACCCAGAGTTGCATTGTTACTTGGGTTTGGGTGCACGATTTTCATTAACCATGCGCCAAACGCGCACAACCCTTTTTTTATAAATTTAACTTAAAACTCCACCCAAACACACCCTATGTAATAACTAAAATAAAAGATACTTAAAAAACAAAAGTACCAAAAAATTCTCATGATATAACTATAGAAAACATTGAGATCTTACAACCAAAGACAACGTTTGACTATCAATCATCTTCATAATACTTGGTATTTATGTGTAAATCCTAGGCAAGGGTGAGTATGTACATTCCCAATAGGATGCCCTAATAACCAATAGGGAATAAATTTTGATAAATAGTAATATGAACAAAATATAAGGGGGAAATAAACAAACAAAATCACATTCTTATTAAAGAAAATGAACAATGTTAGAGAGTGGAATCTTTTGTTATTAAATGCCAAAAAAGGATGATGATTCTATCAATATCGCTAATGGACAATGTTATCCCAATTTTAGTAGCCCAATATAAACCTCACCAGATATGGGGGACTCCCTCTATGTGGATGGTACTTCATGAACAAGGGGGTGATGTCCTAAAGAAAGTGGTGGACTGATATTTATTTTATGCATGAAGTATAGAGAGCTCAAACCCACATATAGGAGACCCAAACCTTTGTTTTGTGATGGGGATTTTCTAATACTATCTATATGGAAAATAGGGGACCTAAATCTTAAATATTGTTAGGGGAGATTAAAATCATTATATCACTTTATAGATCATAATTAAGCCTCATCATCATCAAACTATGCTGGAAGGAGTGATATGATTATGCCACATCATGTTTTATCTCTGATGTTGAAAAAAATATTACCATCATGTTCTATGAAAAAATGCCCCCATAATGGATTACTCATGAGTTGGATTCTGAGTCCCTAAGGAAATGATATTATATATAAAACCTTCTAATAGAATTATATAGTGTGTTTCTTAGTTGATACAATGTGTATACCCATTTCAAAGCCATCACATGTAATACTTATCCACCGAACATTTTGAGAGTCATATTCAAAACATGTTAATGAAAGAAACACGATGTATGGGAACACTCAGGGTCCTATTCATTTACTCTATATTTATAGCTAAACTGGCAGTGTAGAGTCACATGGAATGTGGGACCACCACATTATCATTTTATATTTTACTTTGATTGAAACCCTAGCCAAATAATAAATTGCATTACATGGTGTATGATCTTTTAATACACAAGGAATGTAGCTAAGAATTTCATAGAAAATAAAGCCTATATTTTTGAATATTCCCATCTATATTGATCCAACTAAAAATATCAATGAAGATGCCTCTATATGATTCAATCATAGATCTACCTCTTATGGATGTAAATTTCATCCATATTGTTGTCAAAATAGAAATCATAATTAGATATCATCATTCTCATACATACAATGTTGAGAAAACCAAGACGAATCCATCTGTAGAACACGATTTAGAAAATATTTCATAAATACCCAAGAATCGTGATCATCCCCAAATACATCAATACAATCCTAGGGGTCTGATCAAAATATCATCTAGAATAGAAATAATTGATCCACCTCCAGAAATAGGTCAATAAATGAAGAAAATGGAAAAATTTGGTGGAATGTAAATGAAAAACCAAAATGAAATTCATTATTAGTCAATACGTCTATGAAAAAAGATAATTGATTATTGAAATTAATTAAAATATAAGAATTAATTGTCAAATATATAAGTAAAAATTATAAGATTTATTGGGCCATAGAATATGGCCAAATACCATATCCATAGTATGTAAATTAATCCATGCTAAAAATCAAGGTTGATAGATAGGAAAATACATAAATAAAAAAATACCTAACTAGAGATGTGTTCGATCATTAATGAAGAGAGATTCTACATTATCATCACTGGTGATATCCATGACCTCTATCATTGATAAGAAATCCTATAAAAAATCAATAACTAATCCTTGATCATCATTAGTTAAATCAACAAAGGTCCCAAAAGGTGATGTCTCCTCTTTCTCTCAATAGCCTTGGTTTATATGGATAGCCCTTAAGAATTTCCACAATAGGAACTGTATAGATTCAAAAATAGTTTAATCCATATATAAATTAAATAAATATACTTATGAATTTAATTAACACATCATAATGTGACTTCACATTGAATAAGAAGAAGATGTATTTAAAAATTATGTCATTAAGAGGGTAAAATACATATAATAAAACTTTTGACAATCTCATATCATCTACCATATCCTCTAATAAATGGTAAAACCAATATTTCAAAAAAGAATCATGCACATGGTTAAATATAATTATATTTTTAATATGTATATTATATAGCCATGTGATTCATGTAATACTACACAATTTCATAATAAAAACCAAGATATATATTGAAATATTAAAAGGGAATAATTATAAAAACAATTGTTATTACCGGGTTTGTTCTTATTTTATGAAATGTCATGAATGTTTTTTATTAAATTTTAGTATGATATGGTTAGGTCGAGGAAGATTTTATAGTGAATACACTGGTACATTTTTGTTAACAAAATAAAAACTAAGTAATATAAATACTAATGAATATGGGATAAACTATTAGAATCTTTGAAATAAATATGAATATGCCAGAGGTAATTTAATAAGGCTATTTCACATATTTTTTTAGTGAATTTTTTCCCGTTGAGATATGACCTGATAGAATATGCTGTAGAGAATGTCATGGTTTATTTTTATTGAAAAATTTGAGAAAAGGTTAGTATAGTAAATAATTAATACTGGATGGTTCAATATATATGAATTTTTTATTGTGTCAGACCTGATAATCCACCCTTACAGTGCAATTGGGCTAAATGGCATTGGCATTAGGTGCACCTCCCCCTACTCCATAAGCTATCGAAAAGTAGTGAGGGTGTGATATGGGTAATGTGGGTGGGGATATACCATCTAGGTATAATATAATATAATGATCCAACTATAATTCTAACGTGCATCATAAATAAAGACTCGACAGATTCAAAATAGGCCCACCAATAGAGGAAGCAAATTCAATATCAGATAATAGATGAATAATAATAAACAACATCAAAAGTGTAAATAAATAAAAAATAATAAAATAACAATTTTATCTACTAACAAATCTATCATCCAATATAATTCACACAATACAAAATCCAAAAAAGGGTCCCCAATGGATGACCACAATTTATAAATATCTCCTGGGTATGCTGAAATAGAAAATGAAAAAATAGAAACTATATTTGTGGAAGGAACCTACAGTTCCATTTCCATCCATCCATGAAATCCAAACAACATGTATGTATTTCTTGACCATGAACCATTACTTGAATATAATAACACAATGTCGTTCATGCATCCCGAAGGGCCTGTTTGGTGTGTGAGAATGAGTCTCAGTAGGAAAAAACCCACATTTTAATATTCAAAATATGTGTTTAATAATGTTTGTAATATAATAATGACTATGGCTCATGAAAATAAAAAAAACATCCATTTTTCTCAAAAGATACTTCAAAGTTGTCACCTACTTTATCCCATGCAGGAATCACTAAAGAGGAGAGGATCCATGGACCATGACCCAAGGTGTATCCTAATGTCAAATTGTCCTGGGTGACCCTTAGGTTCCACATCCAATAAAGTAAGCATGAATCTTGTTCCAACCAACACCTCCTATACCTAATCAATTCACCAACGTTCGAAGAGAATTCCCAAGTAAATAGAACCATGGTCCCTTTAAACCCTGGTTGAAATCACCCATCAGCTTGAAACCTGATGTCTATCAGTACAAAGAAATCTATTCTCAAAGTAAAAATTCATTGTTAGATCATTTCATGACTTCTGTAGGAAGCAAGATCTCCAAACTCCCAAAATAGTATAGGCCCAGCAGCCTCAATACAGAAATCCTTAGCCTTAAACCAGTAGCCTCAACACTATCATCTCTAGGATCTAAACATTCACTGTGGATTCCTATAACAGGGTACCATAAAAAATACATAATCCACAATACCGAGGGGCTATACCCACATGATTATTCAAAAAATAACATCATCACCGAGTCAACATATGTATACATGACTGCAATCAGTTATTTGTCCCTCACGAGTGAGTAAAAATCACAAATTTATTACCTATGACACATGAAATCCGGAACCCCATTCCTTTAAGACCATTTAGCTCAATTCCTATGGACATGAAATTGAATATCATGATCCATTTTAGAAACCTGATATCCTAGATACCTCATCCGACATCTGTGATGCCCAACTAGTGATCACATCACCAATGTAACCCTGGCCTAGCCTGTAATGGCAATCACATAACCTCAATTCCCAATAGGCATCCCCATTTCAATCCTCAGGCCAAGTCTATCATGACCCATCGAATCATACAAGTATAGAACAAGAAATATATTTATTTAAATCAAATTAATCTATATAAAATATTTAAATTCAAAAAAATAGGCATGAACCGGCCAAACTACTGTGTTGTTCGACGAACTCGAACCCTACTTCACATGAGAGAATAAGATTTGGGAATGCCCAACAAAACCCATAATTTCATAAAATTTATTTAATATCAATAATTTCATTTTATTAGGACCTATCTCATCTTCCTGACATCACACTAAAATATGCTCCCTTGAAACCACCAAAAAAAACAAGAGGAATGGTATTCACCTCCTGCCTTTGAGTTACAGATGTAGTAATGCGCAGTATTTTCCAATACCAAGATGTAGATTGAATGAAATTAGGGATTCAATTAAACACCCTAAAAATATGGAAAAATGACACCGACATATTTATGGGTCCATGGTATGAGAAAATAGAAGATAAGAAGAATTGGTGCGGATACCCATACAGTTTAAAATGACGTTGACTTCCCCGATATCAAGGGAACATGTCAACTACCTCAACGGGGCTCCCAATATTAAGAGTGACCTACCCCAGCCACATCCTAATCCCAATTTCATACAAATAAAATGGTCAAATATCATATTCATAGACTCAAATGTCCTTCCAAGATGCATTTTCACTCCATCACCTCATTAGGGTCTCCCATTTCGTACTTTACACCATCACAACCCCGCATTGCATTGGTGACCTCCTCCTTCCCATGTCACAGATGGAACAAAAAAGGTCCCACATCTAAAAAGATGGTCAATTTAGTCCTGGTAACTTGCACCTCAATAAATTATTACCTCTAGTGATACAAAAATACTATCACACCTCACGTAGAACACATTTACTTAATGCCCCGATGCAAAGACACCTCAATTAAAATGAATCCATTGATTCTCACATAAAATTACTGGTTCCACACACCACACACACACACATGTATATATAATTCACCCATGATAGTGTCAACCTACCAACCCGTGTTTGGTAAATCCATACATATACCTCATGCACCTCATGCACCAAAAAATAGACATTCCTCAACAGGCCCTGACAAAAGAAGAAAAAGGAAATGGATATGCCCATGGCGTACCTATAACCATCATCAACTAACCATCCTACTCTGGCACTTACAGATCTATGGAATTCACCTAGCCTAATGCTAAACTACATGAATCCTGGCCTCCTTATGGTTATAAACCAAACACTAGCCACATACCCTATATTTGGGTCCCTCTATCTCTACTACATCGTGCATCTACTATTGAAGATCAGTTATAATCACATAGTAGTACTCCAGGTATGATATCAGAACCCTGAGTCTATAGTGGTCCCTTAGTACTAAATATTTGAGAGGGATTCCCATAGAACTAGGTGAGATTTCCAAGATATATAGATTCCCTAAACTCCTTTGGAGTCTGCTCTCACTATGTCCAAAGATTTCCAAGCTTCCACTGTGGATTCACACCATAGAAGAAAGTCTATGTGGTGGTCTAGCTGATAACTTGTATTGATAGTCCTAGCAGAACATGAATCGACCTCAATTGCTACTATATGCAGTGGTTTAACAAAAATTACTTGAATCCAACACCATATTTGAATAATTCCAATCCATCACATTTCTCTCATCTATGAGCAGATGGTTTACTACCATTGAGAATAAGGCCAACCTAAAGATGTTCATATACACCCAGATAGAATATTGTAAAACTTCATTGAAATGCCTCACCCTTGAGGTGTTGTCACTCACCATAATGAGTAAAATTATATAAAATTCAGTGAACATTGATGCATAGTCCATGACAGACTTTTCACCCTACTGAAGGCTCAAAAGCTCTCAAGCTCTCTCCACCATCAACATCTATGAGAAATGTGGCTGGAGAACCTGACCTAAAAGTCCTTCTAGGAAAATCCATCATGACTTCCTACATTAACTTGCATATCCCACCACTACATAGCTAGTCCTCTGATCAGCTACAATGATAGTTTCACCTTCTTTGTTTGAAGCATCTCTACATTCTTAAATATCATCTTCATACCATGCTCCCCGGAGATGCTCGTCCAACCACAACCCAATAGAAGTCAAGCCTAGAAGATTCCCCACATGAACTATAATTTGACCATGATCTTGTAACTATAGATCACGATTTTGCAAACCCTCATGGACCTCAAATTTCTTGTGCACCTATGACACTAAACAATTACCTTCAGGATGTTCCATCCAATCTGTCTAGGTAGAAACCTACAGAATAAGATTACGTTGTCGGAAAACCTAGATAATATATATATATATATATATAATGTAGGTATGGGAAGGAGTAATATACAATATGAAACCACAACACATAACCTTACCCATCATAACCATTCCATTTGTAATCCCTATAACTTGGACAAACTAGCCACCCTAAAGAGACACGTGTATCAAATATTCCCCATGGCATGCTCATCATGATAAACCATTTCACCTCAAACCTATGAGCTAATCGTCGAAACTAATGATTAAAACCACCCAATATAATCATACCATTATACCTTCCCACTAATTAAGAGCCATACCCATATAAATATTACATAATATATAAAAAAATTCATACCACAGGCACATTGAAATTTATGATTGAAACATCTTATCACATTCCTACAAAAAGAAAAAAACAAAACAAATCCCCCCTTAGCTTACTCAGCTAAGGGTCCCAATCTCCATTCATTATGTACTAGTCCACGGATAAAAAATCACAATAATTAAAATTTCACATTCCATGTATACCACTTGATGAGGAAATAAGATGAACTGTAAAATGATAAATAGAAGAACAAGAAAACCCACCATTCAAAACTGTGTATGTCCCCCATTCATGGTGCTACAAGTTCCCAATAACAAGATATAAACCCAGTTCCAACCACATCCAAATTTCCATTATACAACAACCCCAATAGTAAGACATATAAAATATGATGTCATTTGATATCATTTTTAGCTAGATGAACACCATGAATAATTCCCTTTGAAGAATTCTCTGATACCACTTGTAGTGTCCCCCGCCCGATTAGCCACCAGAAATGTGCTATCAGGCTAGGTGAAACTATCCTTAGGTACACCTCCCCATATTCCAAATAATTCTGACTATTATAAAGGGTCCTATAATGGTAATTTTTTTAGGATATACCATTAAGGGATGATATAATATAATGTCTATAGTTTAGTTTTTACATAAAGTTCAAATAAAAACTCAACCGACTAAAACAGATCCTACCAATAGCGGAAGCACATTCAATATCCAACAATAGAGGAACCATAATAATCAACATCATTAGTAGAAATAAAAAGACATTCCAACTGTACCACTTGTAGCTACTAACAAATCATGCATCGATTACAAGTCATACAATACAATATCCATAAAATGGTTCGACATTGGTTGAGAAAAGTATATACATATCTCATAAGCATGCGAAACTAGGAAATGGAAAAATAGAAACAATATATTTAGAAGGACCCTCAAGGTACCTTACCGTCCACCCATGCTAAATCAACCACTATGATCCATGTCTGGAGCCTAAACACGTACTTGAATGTAAAAGAAAATTATTTACATGCAACCCGAAGGGACTGTGTATGGTGTTAGGATGTGTCTCAGTAGGATTCCTCCCAAGTGTATACACCCAATATGTTTTAGGAACATGTGTAATATAATAAGTAAAATCGATCATTAAATTTAAATAAAACCAAAAAACATCCTTGGTTTTCAGTTGCTACATTTATGTTTTCACCTTCTTTATCCCATTCCAGAATCATTGAAGAGGAGAGGATCATGGTTGATGGTCCAAGGTATCCCCTAATTTCAAATAGTCCTATGTGAAACCTAAAATTCCACCCATAATAACATAACATGATACCTCATGGAAAAAGACACCTCATGTATCAAATCATGTAACCAACACCCTAAAGGCATGCACATGAAAATAAAACCCTGGTCCATTGGACCCCTACTCAAAATCACCCATCGTCTCAAAGTCCTACATCTGGAGGCCCAATGATAACTACCCTCAATGTAAAAATTCATTATCGACTCATAACACAAAATATTGAAGAATGATGATCTCCAACCTCCCAAAAAGACCAGGATAAACTGCCTCAATATGATGATCCTCATACCGCAAATATATAGCCTCAACTACATCATCTAATTGATCCTCACATACCTTGTGACTTTCAATATAAATCAGCCCAAACCAAATAAATAATCCGCACTAATAGGTACCTCTACCCACATGTGTGGATAAAAAAACATCATCACTAATTCATCATGTGTTCACATGACTCAAATCAGTGCTTTGTCCATCATTGGTGAGTGGAAATAACCAATTTAGTACCAAATACATTTCAAAACTTTTACATCATACATGTACAACCATTTCCCTAAATAATGATGGCCATGAAATCCAATATCATGAGCCATTCCCTCAACCTGATGTCCAAAACACCAAATCCAACATCCTCCATGCCCAACCAGTTTTCACATCACCCAAGTATCTTGGGCCCAGACCTTCTAGAAAATCCCATTGCCACAATTCCAAATTTCCATTATTATTTCAAATCTTAGAAAAATCCAAAAATGACCCCTTGGATATCATAAGTATAAGACAAGTAATTTATATATGTAAAAAACACCAATTTTAATAAAATAATTAAACTTAATAAAGGATACATGTCTCAAAATAACTAACTAGGTGGTCAACATCCTATAACCCAGATTCGTAAAAGTTAAAAAGCTTTGGTAATTCCCATCAAAATCCTAATAATTCATACCTTTAATCTAACCTCAAGAATTAAAATTTATTTGGGTCTCAGTCTTCTACCTGATGACTTTCCAAAATGTTTTCTACTAAAAAAATGGAGAAAATTCAAATAATGGTATACACAACATACATTGGAGTTATAGATTGAGAAATTACTAGTATTATCCTATAACACAATGTGTTTTAGATGAAATAGATCTTTCCATAGAACACCCTAAAAATATTGAAATAAGTGAACATATTTAGAAATCCACGAGGAAATAGAATAGAAGACAAGATTCATGGGTGATGAGAGACTTATAGGGACAGATCCAAAGCAGCTGATGGAAGAGAAATCCGAGCTCGGATGAGGGAGGTAGAGCTATCCCTATTCATGAAAGTAAAAGGGAGGAGCTCCCTTGGAACTGCACGACCAAGAAGTGATAAAGATGGAAATGAATAAAAACATAAGAGGGGTATATAAGTAATATAACCCTTTTAAAGGTGGATTCACCGTTAGCTAGCATGGCTTTCCAGATTTTGTGGAAAACATGTGGGCAATAGTGAGAGGGTACTGCCTAAGTGGAACTATCCATGCAACTTTCACAAGATTTTCCCTAACTATGTGAAAACTATGCAAAATCACTATAATAAAATCTATCAAGTTCTCGAATGTACATGCACCCCCACCCTAGTGGTTTTCCATATCGTGTAAAAAATAAAATTTTGTTGCACGGTTTGCAGGGAGGGGCTGTAGAGTTTACCCTAATGGTGTGTCTTGACATGGTACTTCCAAAATATTCCTTTAGGACACCGACATTGTCAAAACACTTTAGAGAACCTGAGACACTTTTTCATCCTCAAAACCCATCAAAAAAATGATATTGGGTTCATGGGTAACTCAAAAATAGGTTTCTTATAATTGAAAAATAATTTGTAATACCCTCCAATTCAAAAAAATGTAGAGGATTTCAACTCGATCTAAAAACCCGAGATGCTACAAAGATAAAAATGATTAGGTGATCTCAATAGAATTTTGTGTTATGAAAATAACTATATTCATTAAATATAATGAGAAATATAGACATAAATTGTTATCTCTTGGTATATTATAGGATATAATTGAGAGTGAAAAAAATAATAACCTTGATCATGAAGACTCATCAACAACGATTTTTCATGAGAAAGGAAATGAAATCATGTGGAAAATCCATGTATAAAAAATTAACATGATCAGGGAAACAAATTATCTAATTCAGGATATTATATATTAATACAATATAGTAAATATTTTTATGGAGGACAATTTGTTAATGGAAAATGAAAGTTACAGTGTGAATTGTTCGAGAGTTTGTATTCAAGTTGTATTTTTCTTTATTGAAAATAACTATCAAATAAGAAAGATAAGTATAGTGATCATATCTATAATTAAATAACAATAGGTTATCGAGTATAAATGATGAATAAGTACATTATATTTGTTCTATGATTAGTCAAAGTGCGTACATTGATAAAAAAATCTCTTTGAATAAATCTAAGAAGAGATCGACACTATTTTACATGATATTGTTTTGAGTTTCAATACATTTAGAATTAAGATTATTTTATGGTTTTAGATAATGGGATCTCATTTTTTGAGTAATATATCAATTATGTTTCGATGATGACCCAAGAACCTATATCACAATCAATTTTTATGTTTTAAGTAATTCATAAATACAAGATGTTTTTTTGAAGAAGCTACATCAAGGATAGAGACATGATCTAGTTGATTCATTGACATCCTAATGACTAAAATAAATCAACTAAAATGAATATGTGGGATGAAAGTTTTTTGAATATTTGTGGAAATACAACATAAAACTCAAGGGATTCAGGGTATGCAAAAAGATAATTGTGGGAAGTTGCGATAATAGTGTGAACCTAATGAGATGTAATTTTGAAAGTAGGTAGTCATAAACACTATAGAATACTATATTAGTGTGAGAATCACTAATTGTATGCGAATGATACTTGGCCCGATACACTTATGTTGATGAAAATATTATTGCCCAGAATCGATGACTTGGATGTCGCATGAATGGTAAGGAGTATGCATTTTTGGCCCAAAATTGTAAATCTAGTGTCCCAGAATTATTCTCTATATTTCATTGCATATAATAAGTACTCACCTAGTTAAATTATTAATGTACCAATTTTCAGTAGCTATAAATAGAGGTTAAATTAGAAGGGATAAAATATCTAAAAATACAATGTAATTTTTTTCAAAAAGGTAACACCTGATTCACCCCCTCTTAGGTGCTTCCAAAAATCATAATAATATATTCATATATGATTCTTCCTGATAAAACATCACGACCTATCAGGTACCTCAGAAAGTTGATGAATCAACCAATTTTTGAATTTTTTTTAAGAAGTAACTATATATTATTTTAGAATAAAACCTCATCTATTCACTATAAGAATCATAATTTTTCAACCCTATTCATGTAGTTTCTAATAAAATAGAACTGGCCATGGGGAAGAATAACCAAAATTACCTGATCCGTTTGATAATTCAGAATATTTGGAGAGTGAATTATATACTATAGGGAGCAGAATTATGTTAATAGGTATAATAATTTTCATTTACAATTTATTGATAATATTAAATAGGGATTAGGTATTAAAACCCATTAATATTTCCAATTTAGTTTTTTTGGTTTCTTATATGATCTTATTCCACTAGAGGATTCAGATAAGGATACCTTAAAATATCTATTTTGAAACTATGATTACAAAATGATACAATTTAGATTGTGAAACACCGTATATAAAATTTATAAGTATACCATAATTATAATTAATGTCATATTGAATACTTTTTAGAGTTATTTTTAGATAACCTTGCTATTTTTATGAGACTCATTTGGCTATTTCTTTAGTGAACCCCAAATAATGAAATTGTGATACTAGGAGGGAACATAATGCACTATTATATTATTAAAAGGGGGCCTTGACTAAGAAATTATTTTATAGGCTCATTTTATATAGAAATTTATTTCTTATACTTATTATATGTCTTTGTGTACCTTGATATATTATTGGGTATTACCATATTTTTGAATTATTTCTATTATTATGAAAAATATTACTACATTATTAATGATTAAATATATTGGACTGATTTGGTATGAAATTCATATGTTATGATCATGTTAATAGGTAAATATAAATATATTTTACCCACGGATGATATCTGATTGATATCTCTTATGTTTACCGGTACTGAGAATCTCATATAACTATTTAATTTATTTAAATTATCAATGTTAATAACAAAGGTTTAAATTATGGAATTTTTAATAAGGGTGGTAAGTGAGAAAAAATATTTGTGTGATTGTTAAGAACATTTAAGAAATTACGTGATAATATATTAAGACTACAAATAAACTTATCTTTTACGATTCAATAGAATGTATTTGATTGAGATATATTTAATATTAATTTGTAATGATGTATTAGTGATGTATGTAATTTTTTGAAATCTTCATCATATTCCATGAATTCATAAATTTGTTGGATGATAGGCCATTAAAAAGGGTTATACAAATAGTTCTAATAGAACCCTTGTTATAAAACACTATAAGGATGGTTTTGTGAATAGATAGTATAGGTTGTATGGATGGAGGGTTAGGCATTGGCATGAGGGGGCATATAGAAAATTTAATATGTCTATTGTTGGTATAGACTAATATACCGTGAATTTTAAAAATTATTGTTTTAGAATGTTATCAAATGGAATCATATATACTATTGGCAAGCCCATACAAATATAGTATTCTACACATCTCACACCCCAAAAAACAATCCATTAAATATATAATACATCTTACATAGAAACAATATATTCAAATAGTAAAAATTTACATTCAAAACTAGTCATACATTATATGGTTTACTCTTAATCAGTTAATAACATAAAAAAATAACACAATAATTTAATTTGTTTTAATCTCCATGCACCATCTACACAGTTACAAGTGTAGTAAATACCATGTTCAAAATATATGCGATCAATTTCACTCTTCAAAAAATAATATTCATGAGTTCCAATTCCATCATAGAAATTTTTATCATCGCCCTAATTAAGAACACCCACATCAACATCATCATCATCAAAATATTTATCACTATCACTAGTAATAAATTATTTTCATTAGATGCCATTAAAATCACCATCTCTATCTCCCAATTTATTAGGTAAGTATCTATTTGGTGGTATTTATATATTAGACACCATAATAGTATTTTATAAGTGATAGAAATAAATCTTTTATAGCTTAGATGAACTACTTGATGCCTTTTTACCTTTTTCACGCTCTTCGCATAGATCTTCTGAATGAGAATATTTCAAATCAATGATAATAGAGGTGTTTGAGTTTCCTAACATGGGAAAAAATCACAGGGACTGTAATATTTTTTGAGGTAAAAAAATATTTATTGGTTATCATCACATTATTTTTATTGAATATGATAATTTAACCCAACATTATCATCTTCATTATCATAAGGGGCCTCTCAAGGATATCTTTGACAATAAAAATTTTATATTTATTTTTGAAATATAAAATAAAATTTTAGCTCTATGGAATAACATATAAAATATTCTCTTACATCACTTTATTACTAGTAGTCTCGTACTTCTTCTTTAAGATCGATAATGTCAATATTTGTAGAGGTATAAACCATTAAATATCTAGTAGTTCCCAATGAATATGAAATTGAGTATAAGGATACATTAATCAATGATACTATATTGATGAACACAGTTAACCAATTTGACTAAATCATTAACTGACCAAAATAGAAACAAATTAGACTAACCATTATTGAAATGAATCATATAATCCTCTCCACAGTCAAAATAAAATAAATAGAACCACAATTAACATACATGAATAATTATGGTCACGTAATATTCAGATTAGTTTTATTATTATTATATGAGGACATGATGGATAGGTTTATTATAGTTTAGTTATATTCATTTTTGTTCATTTTGTATTAGTTAAACTAGGTTTGGGTTTGTTCAATTTGAGAATGAATCATTTAGGTCAATTTGGAACATTTATATTCAATTCATTTTTTGGGTTTATTTTAGAATAAAATAATAAGAAGTCTGTATAGTTATGATCAATATGATTATGGTTATTTTAGTATATTTCAGATTAGGTGTGTTTTATTTGTTTATTTTTTTGTTAATTTCTAAACTATTTTTTGTTGTATAATTCATTTTATATTGGAAAATATTTATTAAATTATAATATTTTAGTTCAATTCATTGAAACTCATTTTTCTTTGAAATGATTCAGTTCCATTTTTTATAGTAAAATACCATATTATTTTTATTGTTTTTTATGTTGTTTTAGTTAACTATAATTAAGGTTTAAAATTTTTTAGATTTATTCAATTTAATTATATTCATTTTTGGTCAGTTCAGCTCTATTAGAGTAAGACTCCTCTAATTCGTTACAATTTTGTTTTGTTATATTTGATTCATATTAGGTTATGTATTGATTTTTATGTTTATTTATATTTACTTTCATTATATTCGCCTTGATTTAGTTAAACGTAACGGTTTACATTTTTATGTCTTCATAATAAATGAATCCATTGGAATGTTTATATATAAATATTAATCGAAACTATATACACATTTTCATTTTATAGTGTTTACATATTTACATTTAAACAATATATTATTTATTATGTTAACATAGTTTTCTTTGTTACAAATTTTATATGTTAATATTTTGTGAAGCTATTTTTTTCTTATATGTATGTATTTTTTTATAATATTTATTCCATATAAAGTGAAATATTTATTTATTTTATCAAACTATTTATAAAATTAAATTTTCTATTTATTAATATATATTTGAGTTTATATATTAATAATTTTTTAATTTACGTGTATATTTTTAAATATTATGTGAAAATAATTTAATTTTTATATCTTAATGTTGGACTCACCTATTTTGATAATCCCAAATCTTGTTTTATTTATATAGAAATTTTTTTCCCTTACAGGATAATCTTTTATGCGAAAATTATGTTTATATAAAAGTAATAACTATGTATGTTTAATCTCACAACACTCCTGTTTAAGCTCATTGTGAAATATTTCTCCAAATATGAAAGTTCACTGATGCATTGGTCACTGACAAAAGGGTCACCAATTCAAAGGTCACTGATGTAAGGGCACTGATTCAAAGGGCACCGATGCAGGGTTGCTATTGAGGGATACCACTAAAGGATGCCGATGGAAGGTCACTATTGATGGTTACCGATGGAAGGTCATCGTTGAAGGTTACTGATGGAAGGTCCCCATTGAAGGTTACAGATGGAATGTCACTGTTGAAGGATACCGATGGAAGGTCGCCATTGATGGTTACTGATGGTAGGCCCCCTTTGAAGGATACCGATTGAAGGTCACCATTGAAGGTTGCCGGTGTGCACCTACTATTAAAGCCCACCGTTGTGAAGGCTATAGTTACTAGTTTATAGATGCTTTCCCTTCCATACTCTGTGAAATTATTAAGATTATTCTAACAGTTATATTTGATATATTAAAGGCTTATGACATTAATTACTGCTGATTATAGACATATCATGAGACTGTATATGGAGACATTATGAGGTATGAGAAATCTTGCATGCAATCTACTCATTACTATTGTCGGATGACAAATATAAAAGATAAGACTGAGGAAGATAAAGAAATGAAGTAATGCATCATACGAAGTGCATCCGTGCATGTGAAAGAGCTTACTTGCTAGATTAAAGAAGAACCATCCATAAGTTACACTATGAAATCAAAAGCATCACAAATATCATTTTCAACAAACTCACTTCTTCCTTTTGTTCCTCATCAACACTTGATCAACCCCATATGTAGAACACTAAAGCTAGAACATGGAGTTGTGACACTCTGTTTAGGAGAAAACATTTCTAGAAAGACTCTAATATCAAATTCTCCACTCCATGGAGACAAGATCTGAACTACAAACACATAGAGCCTTCTAAACTCATTTTTATAATATTAGCTCTATTTTTTTCTTCATTTTACATATCTGAGAAGTGTGTGTGTATGTTTATTATGCACACTCTCCTCTATTCTTGAATCGGAGGATACTGATTATCCTCACATAAAACCCCACTTAGAATTTGTTTCCCAAGTATAATTGTGAAAGTGACTGTATGTGGTCTGTATTATTTTTTTTACAACTAACAACTATGGTAGATGGTATGAATAAGGGATAGTTTTTGAAAACTGGTGTATAGCATGATATATGTGGTGTATAATGTTTATTTTTAATATAAACCGCTTGGTGGCAGCTGATAACCAAGTGGAGAGGATTAAGTCTTGGCTTGAGACTGAATCTCGTCTTTCACATTACTATTCACTATATTTTTTTATAGTCTATTTTATATGTTTTCCACTACTTATAACTTCTAAAACATAAAATTGTTTTACATTCACATTGATAGTTAGTTTTGGTTTGTTTGTGTTTGTGTTTAATTCAGTAAACATATTTGAAAAGTAGTAGATGTGTTTTACACTAATTTAACTGAGGACTAATCACCCTTTGAGAAACCTATTTGCCAACTAGACATTTACATCTCTACTTCATTAATTAACAAGGAAATTTCAAATTAGGGGGGTCATTGTATGAAATGTTTTAAAGAATAATTTTATGTAGTAACTCAATTCACCCCCCTCTTTAGATTCCACTCCAACCAAAATTTGGTATCAAAGGATTTGAATTTTTTTGTTACCATCTGAACTGTTGGGATATTTGTAAAACTATTTAACTGTGATTTTAGCTGTATCTTAAAGATCATAAAATTTCATTCATATCTAAGTTTTCAGTTCTTTATAATTCTACTTAACTATGGATAATAATGTTGAGGGTGCTGCTACTAACATGCTAGCTTTCTTTAATGGTAATAACTATGCTCAGTTGAAACTAAAACTGAAAATATTTCTAGAGGGCATGGGACCTGAAATATGGGACACAATTGAATAACAACATGTATTTCCTACTACTGCGAGGGACACATGGTCTTAGTTTACTAAATCATCATATAACAACAATTGTAAAGCAATGAATGAATTGTACTGTTCTCTAGGTGATGAAGAATTCAATAGAATATCTTCTTGTAAAACAAATTATTAAATTTGGGATACATTTGTTATTTCTCATGAGGGAACAATTAATGTTAAGGAAATGAGATTAAATACCTATATTATTATATATGATAATTTTAAAGTGGAGACTGATGAACTTATTTCGGAAATGTATCTCAGGTTTAATGAAATAGTGAATACCATGATTCTTCATGGGAAACCAGTTGACATCAATGATTAGATTATGAGACTACTTCAATGCCTACCTGACCGATGGAGAGGAACTTCTGTCTCTATCCGAGAAGCTTGTGACATAGGCAAGCTACATGTAAAGGAACTAATTGAAAAGCTTATGATGTATGAAGAAGAGTTTAAGGTAAATCAAGAAGTAGATGAAATACCAAGAAATAAATATGTAGCATTAAAGATTAATAACCCAAAGATCAAAGACAAATAAAAGGTTCAAGCTCATGTAGACACTTCCACCAGTGAATACTCGGACTCTGACACGGACTATGTGATGGATCATCTTGCTATAAGGTTCAAGAAGTACTACCTAAATAAAAAGTTTTTTATAAAATCAAAGTATAAATGAAAGTATGATAATAACGGGCAGTGGAAAAAAGACAGAAAGTGTAGTGAGAACACAAATGAAAATGACTGTTATGAGTGTAAATGAAAAGGCCATGTAAAGGATGATTTCACCAAGCAGAAATTTATGAAGAAGAATGAAGGCAAGGGAACAGGATATTAAAAGGCATTGAAAGTAACATGGAGTACCTTAGAAGATAGCTCAAGGGGATCTAACACTTATGATTCCGACAATAACAAACATTAAAACCACTGTTTCATGACAGAAACATCCGAGCTATCACCCAATTCACTTGTACATAATACTTACTATTCTGGGATTGAATGTGAATCAAAAAATGATGAAAATATGACAAAATAAGAACTATTTTAATATTTTGGAATGCTTGAGGACACCTTTAATGAAATAAAGGATAAGTATACGTTAATGAAAATACATCATGCTTTTAAATTCTAATTACAATTCTGATTTGGATATTGAGAATGAAAAATCTGCTCAGTTGTTAAAAAATATACTGAACATAAACTATCAAATCAGAAATTAAAAATGGATTTGAAAAATGTTTACTACTGGTAGAGATACCTTGAATCAGTTTCTAGGGATAAATATTACCCCAAAATACACAACTGTTATAGGATATCAACCAGGATAGAGAAGAATTATTAAAACTATATTTGTTCCAAAATCTTGACAGTTCACTACTAGTGCATGTTCTGGACCATCATTTGAAAAACAATTATCTAAATGGACAAACTAATTTTTCAAGTCCCAAAACATATCTATTGATTATAGGAAACCTGGGAGACAAGTATGGGTTCCCAAAGATGTACATTCGAACCTCTCTGGACCCAAGAGAATCTGGGTACCAATGTTACACAACACATAATTTGGTTTGTATGAAACTTGTTTGAATAGCTCCAATAAAACTCTATGGTACATGGACAGTGGATGTTCAAGACATATGACATGAGATTATTTGTGATTCAAGACCCAAATTAATTTTGATGGTGTACATGTCATATTCGGTGATAATGCTAAAGGTATTATCATCAGCTTAGGCCAAATTGGTAACCCTAATACTATATTAATTTCAAAATTACTTTTTTTTGATGGGTTAAAGTACAATTTTCTGAGCATATCTGTAGAGACCCGAAGCTTATCGTACATGGACATTACATTACTTTTGCGGAATACTTAGTACATAACAAAAACACACACACAAGGATCGTAATAGTTTAGTGTCTTTGGAAACTCGGAACGTAATCTTCTAAACATGGTGAAAGATCTTCAATATCTCCCATAAAGATCTTCCCATTTTTTTTACCTAAAACCATTATTTATATCCTGGGGAAAGAAAAACAAAAAAGGGTGAGCTCAAATGCTCAGTAAGGGTAAACAAAAGAAATATCAATCACATCATATACATAAGAACGTAGCTTTTGGAAATATTGACCTGCAAAAGAGCTCATAATATCATAACATGGGATAAATCATAGAATTGAAAATGAGATCCCCATAATCATAACATAAAACTTGAAACATTGTGGCATGCACACATAATCATGGAAAATCATTTCTTGTTAGTCATGACTCATTGCCAAGACTATCTTAGTGGACAACGTCCCTTTCTGAACCGAGTTCATTTGTCGTTTCAGTCCTGTATCACTGAACCGAAATAACCTTCCGTTCCAGCCATGTCTATCTCATGAGATATAAAATCTTTACCCAATGCATTGGAGGGAGATATAGGTCCCACCCATCTTATAATGAATCCTTTCTTATGTGTGCCACATAATCATAAATCATACATCATCGCATAACACATGTAACAAAAATGGGATTCTTGAAACATCATGACATCATAAATCAATTCATATAAGATAAAGGAATTCATAAAAATATTTCCATCACAACATAATCAAATCCATGTAATAAGAGGGATAAAAACAGAACCCTTTTATTATCTTAGATGGAAAATAATTTTGATAAAACACTTGAACTCCATTCTTGAGGAAAATATCCTTTCTTCTTCAAAAACATTTTTCCTTTCATAACATGTCATACAACTTTAAAATAAAATAAGTTGATTAAAAATAAACTTGAATACTTGTAAAGGAAGCTTCTTGGAAATAATTTTTTAGAAATCCATTCATGCCGTATAAGTTAAAAAAAACATTCTTCGTACTTTTGTCGGAAAAGTCAAAAAGTACCTCGTATGAAAAACGATAAAAGATTCCTTTCATATCTTTTACTAAAAACTCACCAAAGGGTAAAATAGGTTTTAACCAATTGTAGGTGGATGAAAATAATATTACATGTTGAGGAAACATGGATGTGGATGATAAAATACACCCCAGTAATTTTCAAAGTATAAACAGTCTCGAATAAAAATGAGATTGTGATATTTCCCTTACCTTAGGTCCGACTTGCTTTGTAAGTGTCCGAACCTCCTGTATAATGATTTAAATCATGTTATTGACTTATTACAGAATCATATTCATTGTTATGATATCATATATGGTTCACTTATGACATTATATTACCCGTTCTTTTGTAAATTCCATGTTAAAGAAGCGTTTTGGGTAAAATCGTTTCATTTATCGTAGGTGTTTTGACTTGTTGTTCTTGACATCATTATTACTTATATCATGATTTAATTACTTCCAGAATATAAAATATGATTTATATATCATATATATTCAGTATATATATATATACTAGGTAGATAAATAAAATGAAAAACACCGTTCATGGAGACGGTAGTCCGTACGTACGCATGAACGCTGTTTTCCTTTCCTTATTGTCTTGAAATGGAAGTAAGTAGATGACATACATATGTATATATATACATAAATCCAGTAGCTTTATAATGTCATATATTTCATTATTATTTCTTATATATACATTATAATCATTCTTAAATGGTTAACATGGAGAATGAATCTCATCGCGTCGTGGAGACGGTAGTCCGTACGTACGCACGAGCGATGATATCATTTCTATAAATATTGAATTGAATTGGAGTGGATTATAAAATATATCAGAATAAATATGATTTTGTAATAACTATGTATAGTTATTATTTACACCATTATACCCATCCATGTAAGGTGGTGGTGGAAAATAGATTACACCACGGCGTGGAGACGGTATTCCGTACGTACGCACGCGCGGTGATTTATTTTTCCGTAGGATGGATAGATGGTGAAATAGGGTTGTTTAATACTTATAATAACATATCAGTATATGAGTGATACTGATGTTATTACTTCATAATGAAACAACCTAAGAAGAAGAAGTGGAAGAAGAAATAAAGATGAAAGAATTGGTAACGGTAATTATCTCTTCTTTGAAGCGCCTTTTGGAGACCTCCTCTTAGGGAACTAAAATTGGTTTTTGAGGAAGACCAGAACCTCTAGGATGTTTCTAGGGAAGTGTAGAATAGATTTTGGCAGGGGTTTGACGAGCTTGAGTGCTCAAATTGGCGTGAGGAGGAGGGGGAGGAGGTGTCCTTTTATAAGGGAGGAGAGGGGCACCTTAGGAATATCTCAAAATATTATTTTATATTAAAGTAAAAATCGGTTTATAATGGTTCCAAAGGGTCTTATTTCTAAGCTAAAGTGGGGATGGGTCGAAATCCTATCAACCAATAGGATTTAGACAAGTTTAGGGTATTATGTTAACCTTATCAATTAGATTTAACTCTAAGTTAAATAATTTAACTTTTACCGTGTCTTTTTGTTTTCTTTCACTATATGGTTAATAAACTTACTATAACATGCCAAACGAACCCCAAATTGTATATTATTAATACATATATCCTTATCTAAGTCATTTGGCCGAACCTTAGATTTTTAGGAATAAAATAACAATTAATAATATAATATTTGATTTAAAAACTATTTTGTGTCAATTTTGACACTATTTGATATATGATTTTTGTGAAAGTCATAACAGAATTATATGTTCGAACAAAGTTGATTAAATCAACACTAATATATCATAGTAACCTAGAAAATTAGTGGAATTCATAAAAAGTCTTAAATTACATTTATTTTGGTATTTATATTATCAATTATGTCAATATTTCATTAATAAGATAATTAATGCATCATCTTTGTGTCATAAATAAATTATATTATTTGATGTCTAAAAATTACAAATAAAATACCATCATGTAGGAAATCTTTTTATCTTTCTAATGAATATTTATAGTCGAATTTATCTTATGTATAACCCCATATTAAAAATGATTTACTTATTAAACTTTGATTTTAACTATTTTAACCCTTCTTTAAATAAATTAATAATAAATGTCCAAATCTAATCCAAGTGGGCCTAAATGGTCCTATTTTATTCCTAAGTTTGTTTTTGGTCGAATTACACTTGTCCAATAGAATTAGGACATGTGTTAGGGTAATATTAATATCATATTTACCCTTAGTTACCCTATTTACTATTAACCGTGGTAAAAAAAGTAAAAAGTTACTATTCACCAAAAAATTATTTTCATCTCATTGAACCACATTTTAGTCCTTGATATTAACCGTGTGTCTCGGATTTTCGAAATTCCATTCACAGAAGCGGTAAAATTATGTTTTATGCAAAATTCAGTTTTTAACCTACCACTTTGTAGTTTCACTATTCATCAAAAATTGATGTTTTTCAGAACAATGCCAAAATTTCATCCCAAGCTATATTTCATATTCCGAATTCAAAAATGAAGTCTATTTTACCAAATTCATAACATAAAAGTTGCATTAATTAATTTTATAATTAAATCCCGCTGTTAAAACAAATAGCGTGTTTTTAAGAAACAATATCTATCAAAAGATTGACACTTGTTTATGTCTAGTTTAAATGTGAAATTACATCCAATGACCAAAATTGTATTAAATTGTAAAAATATATACTAAATATAATTTAAAACAACTCAAATTAATGATTTATCACTATTAATTATTTCGATTAAAAAAGTTGTTTTTAATTATAATTTAGTAATTTTCACTATTCATCAGAATATGAAAGTTATCCGAAAAGTACCAAAATTTCACCTTAGGCTAAATTCGATACTCCGAATCCAAAAATGAAGTCCATTTTGAGAGTTAAAATTTCTAAAATTTAAAAATTGGTTATTACTATTCATAACGGCTAGTTTTAATAATATTTTAATAGCATATCATTGTTTCGTGAAACTCAGGATTACGTACCACACACGCTATCGAGGAAGGTTGCGATTGCGTGTAATGCAAGGCAAGTCAAGGATGCGTGTTGTGCAATCTCCTTTTGGTGTAGCGTATAACACAAGACATTAGTAAAATAAAAAGAATATTTTTTCATAAAATCTCGGGCTGTTACATTCTACCCCCCTTAAAATGAATTTCGCCCTCGAAATTCGTCGGGGTTATAAATGGTTTACTATTTGAAAGTTTTTTTTAATAGAAACCCACATCGTAAAAGGGAATACCAAAACTTGGCTTTTAAAAACTAAAGTATGAAATGTAACGATTACCCAAATAAACTAATCACTGGGTTTCCACATAGGTGAAAATATGGATATGGAAGAGAAATCTAACCATCATGTTCTGATGGAGAGTGGTAGTGAACATGGCTATGGAAAAGCCAGTAATCACAAATCCATAGATTTGTGATGATATAAGGTACCATCTGATTCATCAGGTATAAGATCACTAGGACAACATTTTTGGTTTTCAAGATCATTTCCCTAAAGTTGAAAATTTGCTTAGAATAAATACTTACTTTATTTTGGTACAATCTCACTGTTGTTCGTGCCATGAACAATTTCCACTTCATCTCTTAAATAAATGAAGTTGAATTTGTTATTCATGAAGTGTTAGCAGATCATGTGATAGAATGGCTGTTCATTCCATCCGTCTCAAACAAAAGGTTAGCAAAAGTTATTAAATATACATAAGTCATTCTATAGTGAGATTAATCATATACGGTTCCTAAAATGGACTTATACTTCATATATCATAGTGATTAATATAATAAAACTAGTTTCTACTAAACAGGGACTTCCTGGAGGACAGTGGTAGGCGATAAAGGCCAGTCGCACATCGGTTGTGGGTTCGATTCCTACAGCTTTGTCCGAAGCGATGGGCTGTCGCCCGTCCTGCAGGTTGTCCTTTTTATAAAACTATATTACTATAACATCCCATCAATAATATCGAAAAAACTTCTATCCTTAAACAATACTAACTTATGTCCAACATAATCCATTCTAATCTTTAGTCTTATCCATAATACTCCAGTCCACTCTCATAACATAGTGAAAACGATTACCAGAGATTTAATACCATCGTTGATCCCCATATATCATAAGATATGTTTTTTTGGTCACATTCCAAACATTCAAAGTCCTTAATCATGTATTCTCTTGAATACCCATTGAACCTTATTGAAAACATGAGTGCTGTTAAAAGTTAACTCTTTCCACATACCAAAATCCTCAAAATTATTTATACTCAAACCATGATATCACTTAGTCCTTATATCAATCATGAGCTCATGAATACAATCAAACATCTCATTGTCTTCTTATCCTTTCATTATGCACTTATCATCTAATTTCCAAAAGTATCTGAATAACCTTTCGTGGTTACTGGTACCATTCATCATACACTTAAGGAAAGACAACAATGTAACAATCCTTAGATGTCTCCTTATTCCAACACTACACATGATAAACATGTAATCATTCCACTACATTCTTAGACCATTGACCGAGCTTCAACATTTCTTTCATCTCACATATCATTCGTAGTTTCTTAATTATCTTCAACATAAATACTTCCCATACGACCATACTGATTCTCTTCATGAGACTTTCCCTTAGGGCATTGGTTTGCATAATGCCCGTATATTCCACATTTAAAGCATTTTACCATTGTTGATGTCGTAGCAATACCATTATCCTCATCCATGGTGTTAATTGAACCTTTTCCTTTGCACTTACTTGCTTTGTGTCCTTCTTTTCCACACCCAAAGCATCTTCTAGTTCCTTTGAAACATTCTCTTTTATGCCTCTTCCCACATGAATTACATAGGGGAAATTGAACTTTCTTTCCTCTATGATCTCCATGAAACTCCATCTTTCTCTTATTAGCCGAGTCAGGAAACTTACCAAATTTTACTTTATTGATCATATTATGAGATTGCTGATTCGGCATAATAATGATGTTTGGACTTCCAAATCCCATTTCATTTTGTTGCTCAGGAAAAATATCATTCCATTGTCCATCATATCCTCCATTATCGTGAATCACCTTGTTTCCAGCCATTTTCTAAAACCCAAAAAGAATAGTGTGAGAGGCAAAAATCATGCTAGGGAAAACAACATAACAAAGGGGGAGTATCCTCAATATCTAACTTCTTAGGTTAAATTCTATGATCGTTACCATAGTTCTAGGACTATATCTTATATGTATACTTATCCGTAGGGACATCCCTAGACATACCTTAGAAATATCTCTAGGGATCTCACTAACGTTTTCGCATCCTAGTTTCCAAAGGTTGACTAAACCTTTCCTCTGATACCAACTGTAGAGACCCGAAGCTTATCGTATATGGACATTACATTACTTTTTCGGAATACTTAGTACATAACAAAAACACACACACAAGGATCGTAATAGTTTAGTGTCTTTGGAAACTCGGAACGTAATCTTCTAAACGTGGTGAAAGATCTTCAATATCTCCCATAAAGATCTTCCCTTTTTTTTTGCCTAAAACCTTTCTTTATATCCTGGGGAAAGAAAAACAAAAAAGGGTGAGCTCAAATGCTCAGTAAGGGTAAACAAAAGAAATATCAATCACATCATATACATAAGAACGTAGCTTTTGGAAATCTTGACCTGCAAAAGAGCTCATAATATCATAACATGGGATAAATCATAGAATTGAAAATGAGATCCCCATAATCATAACATAAAACTTGAAACTTTGTGGCATGCACACATAATCATGGAAAATCATTTCTTGTTAGTCATGACTCATTACCAAGACTATCTTAGAGGACAAAGTCCCTTTCTGAACCGAGTTCATTCCTCGTTTCAGTCCTGTATCACTGAACCGAAATAACCTTCCGTTCCAGCCATGTCTATCTCATGAGATATAAAATCTTTACCCAATGCATTGGAGGGAGATATAGGTCCCACCCATCTTATAATGAATCCTTTCTTATGTGTGCCACATAATCATAAATCATACATCATCGCATAACACATGTAACAAAAATGGGATTCTTGAAACATCATGACATCATAAATCAATTCATATAAGATAAAGGAATTCATAAAAATATTTCCATCACAACATAATCAAATCCATGTAATAAGAGGGATAAAAACAGAACCCTTTTATTATCTTAGATGGAAAATAATTTTGATAAAACACTTGAACTCCATTCTTGAGGAAAATATCCTTTCTTCTTCAAAAACATTTTTCCTTTCATAACATGTCATACAACATTAAAATAAAATAAGTTGATTAAAAATAAACTTGAATACTTGTAAAGGAATCTTCTTGGAAATAATTTTTTAGAAATCCATTCAGGCCGTATAAGTTAAAAAAACATTCTTCGTACTTTTGTCGGAAAAGCAAAAAAGTACCTCGTATGAAAAACGATAAAAGATTCCTTTCATATCTTTTACTAAAAACTCACCAAAGGGTAAAATAGGTTTTAAACAATTGTAGGTGGATGAAAATAATATTACATGTTGAGGAAACATGGATGTGGATGATAAAATACACCCCAGTAAATTTCAAAGTAAAAACAATCTCGAATAAAAATGAGATTGTGATATTTCCCTTACCTTAGGTCCGACTTGCTTTGTAAGTGTCCGAACCTCCTTTATAATGATTTAAATCATGTTATCGACTTATTACAGAATCATATTCATTGTTATGATATCATATATGGTTCACTTATGACATTATATTACCCGTTCTTTTGTAAATTCCATGTTAAAGAAGCGTTTTGGGTAAAATCGTTTCATTTATCGTAGGTGTTTTGACTTGTTGTTATTGACATCATTATTACTTATATCATGATTTACTTACATCCAGAATATAAAATATGATTTATATATAATATATATTCAGTATATATATATATATAATAGGTAGATAAATAAAATGAAAAACACCATTCATGGAGACGGTAGTCCGTACGTACGCATGAACGCTGTTTTCCTTTCCTTATTTCTTGAAATGGAAGTAAGTAGATGACATACATATGTATATATATACATAAATCCAGTAGCTTTATAATGTCATATATTTCATTATTATTTCTTATATATACATTATAATCATTCTTAAATGGTTAACATGGAGAATGAATCTCATCGCGTCGTGGAGACGGTAGTCCGTACGTACGCACGAGCGATGATATCATTTCTATAAATATTGAATTGAATTGGAGTGGATTATAAAATATATCAGAATCAATATGATGTTTTAATAACTATGTATAGTTATTCTTTACACCATTATACCCATCCATGTAAGGTGGTGGTGGAAAATAGATTACACCACGGCGTGGAGACGGTATTCCGTACGTACGCACGCGCGGTGATTTCTTTTTCCGTAGGATGGATAGATAGTGAAATAGGGTTGTTTCATACTTATAATAACATATCAGTATATGAGTGATACTGATGTTATTACTTCATAATGAAACAACCTAAGAAGAAGAAGTGGAAGAAGAAATAAAGATGAAAGAATTGGTAACGGTAATTACCTCTTCTTTGAAGTGCCTTTTGGAGACCTCCTCTTAGGGAACTAAAATTGGTTTTTGTGGAATACCAGAACCTCTAGGATGTTTCTAGGGAAGTGGAGAAGAGATTTTGGCAGGGGTTGGACGAGATTGAGTGCTCAAATTGGTGTGAGGAGGAGGGGGAGGAGGTGTCCTTTTATAAGGGAGGAGAGGGGCACCTTAGGAATATCTCAAAATATTATTTTATATTAAAGTAAAAATCGGTTTATAGTGGTTCCAAAGGGTCTTATTTCGAAGCTAAAGTGGGGATGGGTCGAAATCCTATCAACCAATAGTATTTAGACAAGTTTAGGGTATTATGTTAACCTTATCAATTAGATTTAACTCTAAGTTAAATAATTTAACTTTTACCGTGTCTTTTTGTTTTCTTTCACTATATGGTTAATAAACTTACTATAACATGCCAAACGAACCCCAAATTGTATATTATTAATACATATATCCTTATCTAAGTCATTGGGCCGAACCTTAGATTTTTAGGAATAAAATAACAATTAATAATATAATATTTGATTTAAAAACTATTTTGTGTCAATTTTGACACTATTTGATATATGATTTTTGTGAAAGTCATAACAGAATTATATGTTCAAACAAAGTTGATTAAATCAACACTAATATATCATAGTAACCTAGAAAATTAGTGGAATTCATAAAAAGTCTTAAATTAGATTTATTTTGATATTTATATTATCAATTATGTCAATATTTCATTAATAAGATAATTACTGCATCATCTTTGTGTCATAACTAAATTATATTATTTGATGTCTAAAAATTACAAATAAAATACCATCATGTAGGAAATCTTTTTAGCTTTCTAATGAATATTTATAGTCGAATTTAGCTTATGTATAACCCCATATTAAAAATTATTTACTTATTAAACTTTGATTTTATCTATTTTAACCCTTCTTTAAATAAATTAATAATAAATGTCCAAATCTAATCCAAGTGGGCCTAAATGGTCATATTTTATTCCTAAGTTTGTTTGTGGTCGAATTAAACTTGTCCAATAGAATTAGGACATGTGTTAGGGTAATATTAATATCATATTTACCCTTAGTTACCCTATTTACTATTAACCGTGGTAAAAAATGTAAAAAGTTACTATTCACCAAAAAATTATTTTCATCTCATTGAACCACATTTTAGTCCTTGATATTAACCGTGTCTCTCGGATTTTCGAAATTCCATTCACAGAAGCGGTAAAATTAAGTTTTATGCAAAATTCAGTTTTTAACCTACCACTTAGTAGTTTCACTATTCATCAAAAATTGATGTTTTTCAGAACAATGCTAAAATTTCATCCCAAGCTATATTTCATATTCCGAATTCAAAAATGAAGTCTATTTTACCAAATTCATAACATAAAAGTTGCATTAATTAATTTTATAATTAAATCCCACTGTTAAAACAAATAGCGTGTTTTTAAGAAACAATATCTATCAAAAGATTGACACTTGTTTATGTCTAGTTTAAATGTAAAATTACATCCAATGACCAACATTGTATTAAATTGTAAAAATATATTCTAAATATAATTTAAAACCACTCAAATTAATGATTTATCACTATTAATTATTTCGATTAAAAAAGTTGTTTTTAATTATAATTTAGTAATTTTCACTATTCATCAGAATATGAAAGTTATCCGAAAAGTACCAAAATTTCACCTTAGGCTAAATTCGATACTCCGAATCCAAAAATGAAGTCCATTTTGAGAGTTAAAATTTCTAAAATTTAAAAAGTGGTTATAACTATTCATAACGGCTAGTTTTAATAATATTTTAATAGCATATCATTGTTTCGTGAAACTCAAGATTACGTACCACACACGCTATCGAGGAAGGTTGCGATTGCGTGTAATGCAAGGCAAGTCAAGGATGCGTGTTGTGAAAGCTCCTTTTGGTGTAGCGTATAACACAAGACATTAGTAAAATAAAAAGAATATTTTTTCATAAAATCTCGGGCTGTTACAATATCTTAGTTGTGAGATTATGGATTCAATATTAAATTTGAAAATGATGCCTGTAATGGTTTTTACTATAAAAATGATTTAAAATTTAATTCTATTTGAAATGAAAATTTATATACTGTTGGTTTAAATTTGTTAGCTAATAAAAATGTTTCATGCTTAAATGCATTTTATAAGGAATCCTGGTTATGGCAAAGAAGACAATGACACTACCAAAGTGAACTCACTTAAGAAACTAAAAAGGAAAGGTTTATTTAGAGACTTACCTAAATTAAAATTCCCTCTTAACAAAGTGTGTAATCCTTGTCAAATGGAAAAAACAATGTTTCTTTCAAACCAAAGAAAAAAGTTTCTACTTCTTAATAGCATGAGTGGGTTCCCAAGGATTTGTTTTGAACATCTTGAGTATCATGTTTAAATAGGAAGAAATATGTTTATGTTCTTATAGAATATTTTACTAGATATACATGGGTATAATTTATAGCTCACAAAACTAAAGCATTCTTTTACATCATTAAATATTCCAAGTCTGTAGATAATCTTAGTGGACTTAGAATTATGAACTTGAGAATTATATCGTCTGAAACAAGCTCCAATAGTTTGGTAAGATAGACTTAGTTCTTACCTTATTTAAAAATATTTTAATAATTGAATAGCGGAAACTACACTTTTTACCAAAAGGATTTCCAATGATATTTTAATAGTTTAGATTTATGTAGATGAATTTTTTTGGATCCTCTAAAAATTATTTATGTACTGATTTTTCAAAAATGATGCAAGATGAATTTGATTTGAGTTTAATGGGGGAACTTAAATTTTTCCTTGGATTTCAAATTTTTACAAATAAAAATGGTATTGTTTTAAATAAAAGTAAATATACTATGGATCTTTTAAAACATTTGGGTTTGGACTGTAATAAAGGTAGTGATACTTCTATGAGTCCCATCAGTATGTTGGATGCTAATGAAACTAGTAAACAAGTGGATCAAACCAATTACAGAGGTATGATTGGGAGTCTACTCTACCTTACTGATAACAGACCAAATATTATGTTTATTTATTTCTTGTGTTCTCATTTTTAATCCAATACCATAGAGTCACATTTAAATGCTGTTAAAAGCATTTTTTAAATAATTCATGTATACTACAAATGTATAACTGTTTAATCCTAGAAGACAATCATTTTATTTAATATGTTATTCGAATGACGATTTTTCTTGTTGCAAGTTAGAGAGAAAGATCCCCCCTAGAACATGTAACATTTTAGGCAAGTCACTAGTATCATGGCGTAGAAGGAAACAAGATTGTGTTGCATTATTTACTACTGAAGCTAAATATATAGCTGCTGGGAGTTGTTTCCCTCAAATTATATAGATGAAACATAGGTTACTGGACTATGAATATTAATTCTAACATTTCTTTATAAAGTGCGATAATACAAGTGCAATAATCATCTCTTAAAATATAGTATCTCATTCCAGGACAAAGAAAATTGATGCGAGACATCACGTCTAGAGAGATCATTATCAAATAGGTGATATCACTCTTGAATTCATTAGTACTGAACACCAATTGTCTGATATATTCACAAAGACTTTCAATTGTGAGAGGTTAAATTACATCAATCATGAGTTAGGTATGATAAAACGATAAGGTTTAAAACCTCATCATTGGACCACACCGTTAGAACCTCACCATTATAACCTCACCATTAGAAACTCACCAATAGAACTCACTGTTAGGACCTCATTGATAGACCTCACTTTTAGTACCTCACCGATTAACCTCAATATTAGGACCTCACCGTTAAAAACAACACCGATGGACCTCACCTTTAGAAACATCATCGATAGAACTCACCATTAGAAACCTCACCAACAGTCCTCGCCATTTGGACCTCACTATTAGGACCTTAACTATAGACCTCACCGTTGTCACCTTACTGATAGTTGAACTTTTCCAGGACTTGTATTCTCTCTAAAAAAATCTGAAATGTTTTCTGTAATAATTTTTTCTTTTATCTGATTTGTTTTCTGATACCAAAATGATAAAAATAGAGTACAAAACACATTTCTATCCACTTCTACTCTCACCAGAAACTCTTTCTCCCTAACCTCAGAACCTAGTACTCTTAGGAAACCCTTGAACTGTTCTAGATTGATGGAATGTGTAGAGAGACCATTGGTCAGTGATGTAGGGTATGCACCAAATTTAAAGAGACCTCGATCTGAGTCGAGCATCAGAAGCCTAGACATTGAAAATGTGATCAAACCTCATATGTCGAAGAGGGAATTATTAGTTTAAAAAGAGGTCAGTTATGAATGGTTGCTAACAAGAAGATCTTTTGTGATGAATGCACTTGAAGCTCATGGATGGGTTGAATTCTTTGCAAACAAAAATAGAACCTATTATCTGATGTTATTGAAGAAATTTTATGAGTTTTTGAAATTAGAAAAGACTAAGGATGAGAAAATAATTTCCTCACATTTGAATGGAATGAGTATAAGTTTTTCCCCGGTTGAATAGGATGACTGTCTGAGAGTTCAAAATGATGAGATTTATGATTACTACTCATGAGTGGTGCATCCCAATACTTTTTTCTTCTTTTATGAAGATTCCATATCCAAACTGACAGGGAGTGGGATCACTAAAAAATTCATAGATGCTGAGATAGAAGGAGAAGACAAGCTACTGTTTATGTTTATCCAGCATGTCTTGAGTCCTAGGAGAGGGGACTTTTATAATTTGAAATTTATGGATGTATTTCTCTTGTATCTGATGAAGCATGGATAGAATATTAATTTATGTATTCTACTAACTATTCAATTAAATTATATGATAATTCCCAGTTCTAAATCCATTTTCTTATTTAATGCTAGATTGTTATCATTGATGTTGATTGTGAAAGGAGATGAAAGATATTAGGAGGAAAAATTGTCATAAGAGTCAATTTCTGCATTACAAATGTGATTTTCATGTTAATGATGATAAATTAAAGCCCTTGGAAAAGAAAACGGGTGCTTGATGAGGCTATGTATAATGAGGAATTAAATCATGTCACTCATCTTGCCAGGCCTAAGAATAAGAGGGATCCTGGTCTAAAGCAGGATGATGTGGAACCGGTATATTCAGATTAAGAAGTAGAGGCTGCTGCTATGCTAGAAAGATAGGATTCTCCTACAGATGACATGAGAGATCCTGATATTCCTTCCAATACTCGGGCTAACACTATATCATTTAGGGAGCCTAACCCACCAAAGATATTTCCTAGAAGGGAGACAGTCCTAAGGGAAAGTGATGATGAAGAGACTAGTGAAGAAGAAGAGGCTGAAAATGTCTTAAGAGACATTATAGAAACCTCATATGGGGACGAGGACACTGAGTCTAGTCATGCTGACATTGAGACTACTAATGATGTGGGTGAAGAAGAATTTCTTAGTCTCAGTCCTCAGATAGGGCATACAAAAATGGTTGACTGTATAGATAAATAGGTTGCTGAATCAGTTGAAGTTGGAATTGTTTTGGAATATTTTAAATATTCTAAAGAGGAAGTGGCAGTGGGACGTTCTATTGATGTACTTACAAGAGTAGGTATGTAAAAGCTGAATGTGGTTGATAAGGAGAATGCTCCAAGTGAAACGAAGATACCTTTTGCTACAGGTTCAATTACTGTTGATTATGGAATAATAGATTTGGTCAGAATATCTTGGATTTGAGCGGTTGGGATTAGATTATGGAAATTATGATGATGACCAGCCTTTAAAAAGTCCTCCAACCACTTTAGTTATTGAGACTACTATTGTGCAGCTAGTAGTACTTTTTCCTAGAGACTATGTGAAGAAGAAAAATACGGAATCAGTAAAATGATATCTGAACAACCACCTTTATGTGAGGTTTTTTGTGATAGGGAGGGATATGAATCAAAATAAAGAAGTTGTAACATCTATAATGGAATGACTAGTTTCTACCTCTCACTCCATCCTGTTAGAGTAAGTAAAGGACTATCAGAATCAGATCAAAACCTTGGAAGATTCTATAGAATCTGTGTAATATTCTATAGTTAGATTAGACTCCTATATGGATTCAAGGGCTCAGGTGGACAGATATTTGAGATATTTTAAAGGATTGGTTCAGCAAATGGTCATTGTGTTTGAGTACTTTAAGAAGTATATGGAGACACGTGTTAGTGGCTAAGATGATGATGTGAAGAAGCATATTAGTGGGTTGACTATATATTTTAAGGATAAAGTGGCTTTCACTATGGAACCTTTGTGTGCATCTGATTCATCTTCATCCTCTCCATTAGTTGATCTAGAAGCCTTTAGGTCAATTTTTAAAGAATAAGTGGTGAAGATCTCTGGTTTAAGTCCCTCAGACCCTCATTCAATAAATCAGGTTATTTACACTACCAGAGAAATTCATAATCTTGTTGGAAATTATAAGGGAAATACATAAGATTGTAAGTGCATCAAAGAAAAAGTTAATTACTAATACAAACGGGTTTATACTAAACATTAGAAGGATGGTCACTTCATGTTGTTGTTTGAGAACTTGTGGATTCCACCATTCACTAAGGCATTTAAGGATCAGGATAGCAGGCCCAGAGAGTTGACTCTTGCATTAGAGAAATTCATGGAAAATAAGAATGATATTATATCAGATATGGAAAGATGAGGAATTATTTTTATGGATTTCATAATTCATCTTCTACCCTGCCTCAATGTAGAATACACTCCCATCATTGTTCCTCTAGCCTTGCCTTCTACCTAGTCTACTTCAGGATGTACCAGTGCCACAACAATGATGACTCCTGCAAAGGACATCAAAAGATTGACCCCTATGATTCCTTAGAGATTTACTCACTAAAGGTCTACTGATGCCTCTATTTCATCTCCTCCTACCCTACCGACTTATATCCCTAGGCCTATCCCTCCATCCTTAGACCATGCCTCCCCTTTTTCAAAAGAAAAATCCCCCATGGACATATCTGATGTGGATTTAATGTGGGATGTCTTAGTTGATAGCAATGTTTGTAAAAAAAATTTAATATTTTTTTTTATTCAATGGAAAGTACTCTTCTATTTCTTGTTATCATTCATAATTATTGTTAATCAAAAAGTGGGAGAAATAGGTCAGGATACTAGTTAAGTTTATGTTTTTAAACAGTTTAGTTTATGTTTTTAAATTGCCTAAAAGGAGGATATGTTTTTACGTTGAAATTCTATATCTATGATATCTATATTTTTTCCATCATAAACCCAGTTAAAATTTTCATAGAAACACATCTAAATATATTAGAAAATGTTGAAAAACCTAATTTAAAAAATTCTGACATAATTTGTGATTATCAAAAAGGGGAATATTTTTGGACTCACCTGTTTTGATAATCTGAAATCATGTTTAATTTATATAGAGCTTGTGTTTTTTCTTAAAGAATAATATTGTATGCGAAGATTATGTTTATATCAATGTAATAACTATTAACATTTAATCTCATTTCTCCCTTTTTATGCTCATAGTGTAATATTTCTATATGTAAGAAAGGTCATCGATGCAAAGGCCATCGATGAGAAGGTTTTGATACAAGGTCACTGATTCAAAGTCCACCAATGAAAGGTAACCGTTGAGGTCTAATATTGAAGGATACCGATGGAAGGTCATCGTTGAAGGTTACGGAAAGAAGGTCACATTTAAGGTTACTGATGGAAGCTCACCATTGAAGGTTACCGATGGAAGGTCATCGTTGAAGGTTGTCGGTGTACACCTACTGTTGAAGCCTACCATTGTAAAGGCTACCATTACCAGTCTATCGATGCTTACCCTTCCATACTTTGTCAAATTAGTATGATTATTCTAACAGTCATATATGATAAATTAAATGCATCTAACATTAATAAATGTTGATTGTAGAAATATTAAGAGGAAGTATTTTTGGATAGTACGAGGTACGAGGAATCTCAAATATGATCTACTCATTCTTCTTATCAGACCACAAATTTAAAAGAGAAGACCGAGGAAGAAAAAGAAATGATGTAATGAGACATACAAATCATGTCTGTGCATTTGAAGGATATTACTTGCTAGATCAAAGTAGTACCATCCAACACTTACATTGGGATCCTAGAAGAATAAAAAATACAATTTTCGGACAATCTCACATCTTCAATTTGTACCTTATCAACTCTTGATCAAAACTAGAAGTAGAACACTCAATCCTGGAACCTATAGTTGCGAAACTCTGGTTTGGAGACAAATTTCAGAGAAAGACTCGAACGTCATGTTTTTCACTCCATGGAGTCAAGAGCTGAACTGTAACCACATAGAGCCTTCTAAACTCAAGTTTATAATGTTAGATCCATTCTGTTTCTTCATTTTACATATCTGAGAAGTGTGTGTGCCTCTCTGTTACACACACTCTCTCCTATGCTTAAACTAGAGGATATTGAATATCCTCACATCAAACATCACATACAATTTTTATCCCACATATATCTGTGGAAGAGACCATGTGTGGTCTGTATTGTTTTTTTTTCACATGAATTACTATGGTAGAGGGTATGAACCCTAGACAGTTTGTGAAAGCTTTTGTAAATCCCGATACATGCTGTGTATCAAGATTATTGTTAATATAAACTGCTTGGTGGTAGGTGATCACCAAGTAGAGAGGATTAAGTCTCGGCTTGATACTGATCCTCTTATTTAACTTTACTGTGCACTATATTTTTTTATACTCTGTTTTATATATTTTCCACTACATATAATTGCTATCATATAAAACTATTTTGTATTCACTTTTATATTTTGTTTTGGTAAGTGTGTGTATGCGTTTAATTCAGTAAACTTGTTTCAATAGTTGATGAAGGGTTTTATACTAATTCAATTGAGGACTAATCACCCGTTGAGAAACATGTTTGAAAACTAGAAATTTAAATATCTACTTCCTTAATTAACCGGGCCATTTCAAATTTGGGGAATATTTATAAGAATAGTTTTGAACAAAAATTTTATGTAGGAACTCAATTCTCCACCTCTTGGGATTCTACTCCGACCAACACTTAATATTAAGTAAATTGTTTAACATGTTAATGTAGTGTATTGTTCACATTTGTTATATTTAAAACATTTACATGTTAAATTATTAACATAAATATGAAATTAGAATATAAGTCAATAATTTACATTTAATAAGATTATATGTAAACCGATAAATAGTTTACATTCTTTTTTTATTACAAGTTTACAGGTACTAAATTTATATGTTTATTTATCATAAATATAAACTATATGTATATATTATGAAAATATTATCATCTCCATGTTTTCATATCAACTATAAATAAAATTTTTTTATCGTAGTATAAAAATTCAATTATATAATGTACATGTTCTCATGTTAGTATCATTTACATGTTTACAGGTAAACAGTTCACATTTAGGATCATTTTAAAAGTTTTTATGTTTAAAAATTATATGTTTACTTATAATTTATTTACACTATATGTAATAAATTTATGTATTTTAATATATAAATTTTTAAATGTTAATTATATCTAAATATTTTTTTTGGTAATGCAAAAATGTAATTTAACTGTTTTCATGTATACAAAACTTGGCCAAGTAGTTAATTTATTAAGACTATATTTTGTTATGTTTAGTTAAAATATGTTCAGGCCATTTTATACTGATTTAATTTTTTTTAATATAATTCTATTTCATTCTATTAACTATAGTCTTATTTTGTTTAGTTTAATTCAATTCAATCTACATTGTGGATATAAAGTCGGTTGATTTTTAATCCATTCAGATTTATTTAAAACAATTCATGTAGGTTTTTTGTTATTGTATACCAATTTTTATCATGTTATTCAATATTATATAGATTTAGGATGGATCAAATAAATTTTATTCAGGATGGTTCAATTATTCCTTGATACAGATTGCTCATGTGTGTTTTGTTTTTTTTGTTTCTTTTCAGTTAATATTCAATTTAATTCACTTTTTTATTCACTTTATATCATATCTTGTGTGTTGGGGGTGATTTTGTTTGTTTATTGGTAGTTTTTATCTAAATATACATAATATTTCCTGAAAAATACAAGTCTTAACTCATGGTCATGTATGGTAGATGAACCAAAATAATACATATACATTATACATTTATTTTAATTTCATAATGACTAATATTAGAAAGATTCAATAATATGGATTTTTCAGAACAAATAATAATCAAATCAATTAAAAAATTAAATATTAATAATAACATAAAATTAGTACTCTTACAATTTGAAATCATTTCATTGTAATTTGAAACTATAAAATCATTGATGTTAGGTATACCCTCTATCTTGGATTGAATTCTATGGGTCCGGTCAATATATAACTCATTCTTACATGATCAATATAGTTCAACTAATTTCATCAAATGCGGCTCCTTTGTAGATTTAACTACAGGTATGTCAAAGTTAATCTATGAGAAAAGTATTAATTCATAAAAGAAATACTAATATAGAATTATATTTGAAAAACATTCATGCCTATATCTTATCCCATGTGTTATCTTTCATTTGATTATTGACATGCCTCTATGAGATTGGTTGAAGTGGAATGATTTAACTATACTTGTCTAGTTTCTACGTGATACATCTCCACTATGTAATAATTTTTTCAATAAATTATCCTTTTTTATTATACACTGCCATAATTTTTGTTTTATAGTTTTATACTTCACATATATGAGTGAACTCGCATTGCATATTATAATATATTGTTGAATAATAAAAAAATGAATTATATAAATTATAACAGAAATAAAATCAAAATAAAAAACATAATTCACATGTAAACATATAATTGGTCTAGGATGATTAGTGGGATATTATATATCTATTGTGTTTATTGGATAAATATTCTATAAAGGTCATGTAGTCCCTAATTAATTAATTGGTTGAATAGAAAGCTATAGAGTACAAGTCACAATTGTAACGAACCAAACTTTTAGAAATGAAAATTTCTATTGATATAATTAAATGTCTTATTATGTAAAATGGTTATATAACATATGAACTTATTTGGTTTTATATTTTTGAATTTTAAAATATCATCAATAATTATGATCATTGCTAATATAGCTGTTAAATAGTCATAACATGATTTGTATAAATATAGGGCTCTAAAAAAATCCTTTTTTCTCAGATGAAAGAAGCGATTACCTTATCCAGTAGAATTTTTCCATATAAATCCCACTTGTTAGAGCTTTTAAAGGACTTTTCATCATTGGGATTATCTCTAGACCAAACTCAAGCCGAGCTTCAACATGTTAATCTCAAACAGAACTGCCTGCGGGAGATGTGGAAGATGATAGAGATTACCACCCGAGCGATGTTATCCGACCCACCCCAATAATATGTCACCATCAAACACCATACCATTTAGTCTTATGCAGAAGTTATAAAGTTTTATGTAACAAATAAATAGAAATATCATTATCTGAATTATTTTTGTATATAATAAATAATATACATTAATTTTATATTATTACATTGTAAATAGTTTTTATAGAAAAAATAGTACATTTAGGTTATATTCAACTAACAAATCTATTTTGATGAATTAATGGATTTTTTAATTAAATAATATTTAAATAAAATATTATTACTAACTTAATTTTTATTTTATATAAATGATCATATAATTTTTATGAATACATTTTTGTTTTTTATTAAGGTTTGAAAGATGTTTTTTTGTCAAAACTCATGATTTTTTTTATAAATGTAGGTTTTAATTTTTAAAGTAAAAATTCACATATTTATAAAAAATGATAGATAAAATGAATATTATTTTTTGAATCAGGATCTCAAAATTATCCAGTGGTTAATTTTACATAATTTTATAAGACAATCTAATTTTTTGGTACAAATTGTATTCCTTTTAATTATAGAAGGTGTTTTATGACATTATAATGGCCCAATAGTAATATGATAAAATAATATAAAACTTATTTTTGGCCATTACATGGTTTAAAATTTAAATAATTTGATTTTATGTTGTTTTTATTTATTTTAAAAAGAATTAGTGGACCCTCAAAGAAATATAAAACATTTTATCTTTTTAAAATAATTTCCTTGAGAGTGCAACTCACCTCCACATCAGCAAGCCTAATAGTTTTATATGTTCGACCTTTGACCTTATAAAATAATTTTTTAAACTCCCATTTTCCAAAAATAACATGGCAAAAACCATGGGTTGGTTTGTGGTTTTTATTTGTTTAATGTGTGGTTCCCAAAACCTAAATAATAAAGAATTCCCTCTCTTTTCCTATATAAACCCAGCCAATATCCCACTTCCTCCTCACTAAAATAATTTGGAGATAGACCTACCCTTTACCTCCTATATATAGAATCCCCCCAAGGCACCACAATCTCCCCATAATCCTCTCTCAAGCCTCTCCCAATCCATTGAGATCACACTTCCATGTAAAGGATTTCATCCTTTCTCATTTTTTCCAAATTTTATTTTTTACACCTTTTTATTTTCAATTAAAACTGTTGGGGTATGATTTCTCACCTCCCAAAAACGTCACTAATTATGTTTTAATAATGAGAGACCCAATTTATCTTTCATTAATTCCCATCATGTACACTCGTTACCATACCGAGATTCTACAAGGAATTTCTCTCTCCTCATTTACATTCAAGCAATTCTTTTGTACCCTGAATATATATTCCATTAAAATTGTTGGGAAATTATTCTATAAGCTAAAATTACATTCCATTTCAGGTAAAAATTATTAGGCACCCATTTACCTCCCATCAATGTTTTTTATGAATCTTTATATCACGCTGCTATGATGTCGAAATTACACTGCGTTTTTCCAAGCCAAAGTCATTGTGTTTTGAATACCATTCCCATTCCTATATCATGGGTATTAAACTTTATGAAAATTAAATTATTTATTATATTGTTTTTTGTATATATTCCATATTACTTTATCAAGGAATAAATGATGATGTTGGATGATTCTATGTTATATGATCAATGTGGCACACTTATTCATGAAATGAAATGTTTAGAAGGGTGTGCCCTGATAGTGATCCAATGCATTGGGTAAAGATTAGTATCATGATCTGTAAAGAGAAATGAGGGTTTAATCATTATAATTCATATTAAATGAGGGTTTACTCATGAACCTTGTGCAATTCTCCTTGGATCATGCTAATACCATGTTTAGTGTTGTTTCCACATTTCAATGCTATGATAATCATGCTATATCATACCGTTATGTTCTGGTTTATATTATGATCCATTGATATGTTTATTTCCAAACATGTATTGTATTATTCATGTTATGCCTTGTTTACTCCTTTAATGGTCTTTATAGAACACCCTTTTCTTATGCATGTCCTTAGGTTACCCCATTAAATGCAAAGTACGAGGCAATGTAGTGGTCATGTAAAAGAAGTTTTCAATAATGATGATGTGTTACATGTTTTAAGTTGTTATGTACTGTTAATGAGCCCCAAATATACTAGACCTATCTATATTATATGTTGTACAAAGTGAATATTTCATGTAATTAATCATGTTTAAGTATTTAATAAAAAGCAGGGTTGTTATAATTGTTATTAAATGATAGGTTCAGTTATTTTTGGGATTAGGAATAGAAAACCCTGGTGAACCCTTATAGATAAAAATATGTTTAATAAATACATACCTAATCTTTGGTGAGTATTTATTATTAATTTTATCAAGAAAAATACATCCCTTTATAGATATTAAAATGTAGAAGAGGCTCTAGTACAGATGTACATTGGAGTGAAAAATTCGACAAGGAGATTCGGGCTTGACCCCGGGTATCATGGTACACGACAACATGACTTGCTTCACTGTTGTATATGAAAATACCTAGGGATATGATTTGGTAAATTCACAATCACAGTATGAACCATTGTAAAGGGTAAAAAATTCCCCTAAAAATAAATGTTGTGAAGTATATCATTGATAACATAGATTTAAGCCTATAGATTCATAAGTTAAGGAAATAAAAGTAATTTATAAGTAATCTATTTTTGTATTTGGATTACCCTTTATGAGTTACACCTAAATTGCCATTTATTTTATCCAATGGCTGGTAATATGAGGACTTGGGCTAACAACATATGTGAAGATCAATGTGATGATTGTTCTAATGAGATTCCCAATCCGATGGGAGTGGGAATCCAAAATATTATCACGATAATATCTCAGTTAACATATGATTTGAATAAAATCATGGGCCAACAAAAACATTCAACACCCCCCCCTAAGAATGAAAAAGTTGGAATCCAGATATTTGTGAGACAATGACCTACTGCTTTTAATGTATCATCTGATCCCTCAATCACCGAGCAATAGATCAACTCCATTGAAAACATCTTCTCCATCCTTTAATGTTCTGAACAAGAGAAGGTTCTTATGGATGCTTATCATATGGAGGGTGAACCTAATCAATGGTGGGTATTGATAAAAAATATGAAGCCTATTGAGGAGATCTAGGTATTCGAATGGATTGATTTTTGGAAGATGTTTTTTGATAAATATTTTTTCCGCACCCTCTGACTTAATATGGAAAGGGACTACCTTGAAGTCATGCAAAAAGATGAGGAATCCGTCAGAGCGTATGAGGAAAACATAACAGGGCTTACACGATATGCCTCTAACTTTGTAGTTACCACTGAATTCATGTTTGGAAGCTTCTTTGGTGGGCTAATACCTACCCTACGAAATTCCTTGGTGATTCATGACTTCGTTAACTATGAGGAAATTGTCCGATGTTCCCTCAATGTCACAACGAAGATCAGTGTATCTCAAGGATATCATTGGGATAAGAAGCATATGGTGGAATTTAATTCTAGAAGCCTGATGGATAAATCAAATGGTGCATTGAAAAGCTAGCAGCCCACTTGACAAAGGGGTTGAAAGAATCACACTAGAAATTTCCTAAAGGGGATGAGGACATGATTTATGTGTGGAAGAAAAGGGAACCTAGCCATTAACTGCCGGCAAGAAAAACCCATTTCTATAACAGAAGATAGGAATGTTCCATTCAACTCTCAATGAATTATTCATCACTTTAATTGAAAATAAATAGGGAACCTTGAAAATCAGTTCCCTAAGCCATGGGTTTTCGGAGGAAACCAACAACCTACAAGGAAGCAAGGGTGATATTTTTCCATCACTACCACCGAATTGCACCCTATAAATGAAGTGGTTACAATTATGCTAGTTATTCATTCAATAATACAGAACATACTCTTTGATTGTGGTTCTACCCATTATTTTGTATCATGAATGTTTAGTAGAACAATCCCAACACCACCACAAATCATGGAAGTTAAGATATCGGTGAGTATGATAAATGGGGAAATCATTGCATCCCATGAATATAACTCACCCACCTTCATAATTTGTGGACTGAAATTCCCATAGAACCTCACCATACTCCCATTGGTGGAATTTGAGGGAATTATTGACATGGATTGGAATTCCTTATATAGAGACAACATAAATTGTCTTTGAGGGAAACAAATCGTTATATAGAGGATCGACCCCCGATTATATACAAGTGCATGGAGGAAGATGAATATTATTTAGTACCATCATATCAAGCTTGTATATTTCTTTCCTATGAGAATGTGTATATCTCTCAGGTGATTGAGTCCATAGAAGAATCCATCCTTGAAGACATGCCTATTTTGAGTGAATTTGCTGATATGTTTCTCAAGGAATTCTATAGTATTCCCCTAGAAAAGATGTTGAATTCTCAATTGACCTTATACCTGGGGTGTTACCAATATCTAAGACTTCATATAGAATGAAATTAGTGAAACTTTAAGACATTAAGAAACAACTACCAGATAATCTGTATAAAAGGTTTATACGCCCATGTTCTTCACTATGGGGTGCATCGGTCCTCTTCGTCAAGAAGAAGGATGGGTCAATCCTCCTTTTCATTGATTATCGTGAGCTCAAAAAAATCATGATAATGAACAAGAATCCACTACCCTAAATTTATGAATTGTTAGATCAGCTATGTGGAGCACAATACTTCTCCAAGGAGGATTTTTAGTCAGGATATGACCATATAAGGGTGAAGATGGAGGATATCCCCAAGACTGCTTTTCCTACAAGGTACGGGCACTATAAATTCATAGTAATTACTTTCAGACTCACTGATGAGCCAGAAATCGTCTTGGACTTGATGAATAGAGTCATTAGATATTACCTCAACAAATTTTTGGTAGTATGTAAAGATGAAATTCTAATATACTCCAATACCAAGGAGGTGTTTTAGGTGTATCTAAGCACTGTACTAGAGACCTTGCGAAAGGATAATCTATATGAAAAGTACATAAAGTGTGAGTTTTGGTTAAGGAAGTCTCATTATTGGGTCATATATTTACAAGAAATGGGATATCTGTGGATCCATCCATGATTTCTAAAATAGATGGATGGCCAAGGCCGACATGGGTAAAGAATATTCGTAGCTTCAAGGGGTTATCTTGATATTACCGAAGATTTGTGAGAAATTTCTAACGATTTTCCAACACCCCTACCAAGGTAACATTAAAGGTATTCATGTTTTCATGGTGTGATGAATGTGAATAAAGCAATAAGGAGTTTATAAAGAGGCATATCATTGCACCCCTGCTCACATTACCCAAGAGTGGAGAATGTTTTGTGGTATTTAGTGAATCTTAGAAGAAGTTAATGGGTTGTGTGTCGAGGGAGAATGAAAAATTCATTTCCAATGCATCAAGGAAATTTAATGTTCATGAGAAAAACTATTAAACACATGATATGAAGTTGGCTACAGTGACCTTCACATTAAAAAATTTGCGGCATTACCTATTTGTGGAGAAGTGTGAAATATATAAGGTCCACAAAAGCCTCAAGTATATATTCACACACATGGAGTTGAACATGTTCTAATAAAGATAATTAAATATAATCAAATACTATGACATATCAATCCATAACCACCATGGGAAAGCAAAAATGGTGGAAGATGCTCTATATAGAAAAGACCCATCAATACTACCATTGATAAGAATTGATAAGGATCCAATCCCCATAGATTTGATGAATATATACAATGGAATCATAAAGAAGGGAACATCATCAATATTTCACAAATTATTTCTCAACCTTCTCTTTTGGAAGAGTTATAGGATTCTGAAAAGAATGTTTCTGGAATTCAAAAGAAGGTAGAAACTATCAGAAAAGGGAAATCCTCGATGTTCAATGTCAAAGAAGAAGGAATTGTGAGATTTGTGTAAAGACTATATGTTCCATTGAATCTAGATTTTAAAAAGGAAATTATGGATGATGCACAATGTTAAAATATCTCTATTCACCCATAAAACACAAATATGTATCGATATCTCTGAGAGCATTACTGGTGGGATAACATGAAGAAGGAGATCACAAAGAAAAATAAAAGTGCCTGGTATGTCAGCAAGTGAAGGATGTGAGGTAGAAGTCTAAGGGGATGATCCAACCTTTACCCATACTAGAATGGAAATGGTAGAATGTCACCATGTATATTTTCACCAAACTTTTGAATACATCCAATGGTAACAATTCTATCTGGGATGTTGTGGATAATCTTACAAAGACTACAAACTTCATTTCTATGTCAACCCTTTTTTATGTCACACTTAAAACATGACTTATTACATAAAATTCACTTGATAATACATAGAAGACCATGAGGTATAGTGTATTTTGGGATTTGGATCATTACATAACCACTTAAAAAAACAAATAAAACATCTTTATTAGAAGCATCATTTACATGAAAACTATATTTCCTTGTACTTAGCATTGCATGAGATAACCTGAGGACATGCATAAGAAAAGGATGATCTATAAATACCAGTAAGGGAATAAACATAGAATAAAATGAAGAATACAATACATGTTATAAAATAGGAATATCAATGGATCACAAGAGAAACATGAATATAAAGGCATGATAATGTGAGATAATCATAACAAGGAAATGTGGCAACAACTCTTAACATGGAATTATCATGATCCAATGCTCATTTCACATGGACCATGAGTAAATACTTATTTCACGTGAGGCATGAGTAAAACCTCATTGAACATGAATTTTCATGAGTCAACACTCATTTTACCTAACGTATCATGATACTATATATTACCTACTGCATTGGAGCGCTATCCGGGAACACATTTCATAATCATTTCAATTCATGAATAAGTGTTTCACAAGGATCATACAAGATGGAATCAATAATCAAAATTTATTCCATGATAAAGAGATGGGGAATAAAAACATGAACCTGTATAATAAATAAGTAAATGTCCAAAAAGGTGAATACCCTTGACAGAAAAATGGGCATGGAATTCACTACACAATGACATTGGCTTGGAAAATTACGGTGCAATTTTGACAGTGTAACCGTGTGACATAAGAATTCATAAAAATGTTTGATGAGAGATAATAGGGTGTATCATCATATGCACATGAAATGAAAATTAATTGGGTTATATAGATACATGTCCAAAAATATGTAATGAAATTTAGATTCATATCACAAAATAATTGCTGGAATGTAAATGAAGAGAGAGAAATTCTTTACGGAATATCAGCATAGTAATGGCTGTACATGGGAGGAATTAATGAGAGGGAAAGGTGATATAAATTTATTCAAACATGAAGAGTGAAGTATTGGGGAGGTGTTAAATCATACCCCAACATTTATAAATGAAAATAAAAGGGCATAACAATATAAGGAATCATGGACATGAATAAAGAATGTGAGAATCCCTTACTAGGAACTGTGCTCCCAAAAGCATGAGAGAGGCTTGGGAGAGGATTATTGGGAGCTTGGGGAGCCATGGGAGGATTCTAGTGAGAGGAGGGCAGTGTTTTGACAAACACTAAAGTCATTTAGTTAGGAGGATGTGGGAGCATCTGTGGGTTTATATAGGAAATTAGAAGGAATTATTTATTATTAAGGTTTGGGCCACCTCAAATCAAGCTAATCAAAACCACAAACCATCACACGGTTTTTTACGATGTTTCTGGGAGTTGGAAAAAATATTTTATAAGGACAATGGCCTAAATTCTTAAAATAATAGGTGTGCTTATATAGAGGTGAGTCCCACTATCAAGGAAAACAATTTAAAAAGAAAAAATGATTTATAAGCCTTAAAGGGTCCACTAAAGCTTTTTAAAATAAATAAAAAAGGCAAAAATCACATTATTTTAATTGTGAAACAAATATTGGCCGAAAAAATGTTTATTATATATTATTACAACACTATTGGTTCATTATGATGTCATAAAACACATTATATATTTAAACTGTATTTAATTTTCAACAAAAAAATATACTGTCTCAGAAAATTATGAAAAATTAACCATTGGATAATTTCAACATCCTGATTCTCAAAGAATAATCATTTTATATAAATGATTTACTAAATATGTGAATTTTTTTACTTTTACAATATAAAACGACATTTATCAAAAAATCATGGGTTTTGATAAAAACAGCTTTCAAACCTTAAAAAAGATTACAATTGCGTTCAATAAATTATACAATCATTTATATTTAGTAAAATCAATTTAATAATAATAATATTATAATAAAGTATTATTTATTTCAAAAATCCACTAATTCCTCAAAATATATTTCTTAGTTGAATATTAACTAAAAATAGTATTTATTCTATAAAAATAATTTACAATGTAACAATAATAAAATGAATGTATAATATTTATACAAAAATTAATATACATCGTAATAGTTCTAGGGTCTTGTTACATAACCCATTAAAACTCCCGCATAAGACCTTAGGGTAATGTGTGGGATGGTGACAGACTCTTTGGGTCACTCGGATAACATTCTTTGGGTGGTAATCTCTATTAACTTCCACTTCTCTCGTAGGTAGTTCTGCTCGAGCATAACATATTCAAGCGTAGCTTGGTCTTGGTCAAGAGAAAATCCCAAAGATGGCACCTCCTTTCCAAGATATGACAAATGGGATTCTTATAGGGTGAGTCTACTGGATGACTCCATTGATTCCTTTCTCTAAGTAAATTGGATTTCTTAAAGCCCTATATTTATATTCATCATGTGATCACTGTACAATGGATATAGTAGTAATGATTAAAATTCTTATTGGTATTTTAAAAACATAACATCCATTATGTTCACATATTATATAAATATTTTACATAATGAGACATTTAATTAGATCAAGAGGAATTTTCATTAATGAAAGATTTTGTCGTTACAATATTCCCCCCCTCAAAAAATTGCATCCTCGCAATTGGATTACATACAAAAAGAACTCTAAAATTTGAGAATGACTTCAGGGTTTCTTACCCACAACCATTAAACATTCTCTAACCCTCATTATCACGTCGATCATAGAGAGAGAGTGTCCACTTAGTGCAACAATACCTCAATGTACATTCAAATTCTTCCACTTCATTTTTTTGACGAAATCCGTGCAACATGGATCGTACTGATTTGAAATATGATGCAATTTTTGAAAATATTTGTTTCTAATGTATATATTCAAAACATCATCATGTACTAGGTTTTTGTAAAATATTTATACAGAGTCAAATGTGACATTTTTGAAATGTGGTTCTTCTAATATATTGTGTGTGTTTCTAAAAATACTCAAAGACAAGATCCAATATATATAGGATTCATGGAGGTCACTCCCTTTGGATGCTATTCTAAAATAGAATAGTGCATCATACTATCTGTATAGGGTGAAATATTATAAAATACCCTAATGGTACCTCCCTCATCTTGAATGGTGGAAGATTTGGGAGCTTAATATTTGATCCCAGATGATTCCTTGGTATGGGGGATGTGATTGATATGTTGTATAACATCGTGCAAGAATTTTTGAAATTTGAAAAGGGTTCGATGTATTGAAAGATTGTATTTGCGATAATTATTGCTAGAAAGTACTCAGGAAGGGACACGAGTGTTTTATTAGATTCTTCCCCTTCTGTCTTGAAACTGTCATTTATCTTCCTGACGAAGCAAATCAAATTTTGAGTTACCCTCTTTAAATAATAAAATTGTGATATTAATCTACATTAATGCAAACAATTTTTTAATCCTTAATGAAAGGAATGTCAGTGGTAACACATAAAGGGTAATCCAAAGACAAAAACAAATAACTTAAAAATTAATTTTATATCCATAACATAAGAATCTATGGGCTTCAATCTCTTTTATCCAAGATCGAATTTCTATCATATATTTTTAAGACATTATTTGATGTCCACTAATAATGGTATATAAAAAGTTTGTGAATTTAAAAGAACATATCCCCCAGGAGTGTCATAATTAAGAGTGTAGTAGGGCCCGTTGTCTTGTAATAGGATACCCTGGGTCAAGTCTGAAACTCCTTTTCGGGGTTTTCATACCTAGATACATCTGTGCTTCATCCGCCTCCAACTGACTGTATCCAGACATGGATGTATTTTCTTGATAAACCACTTAATAAATAATCACCAAAATACAAGGATGTTTTTATTATACTTAGTCTTATCCCTAATGCTTCTCTAGGGATTTCTAACCCTAATCCCAAAATAACTATACCTATCCTCTCATACCAACTATGAAAAAACGTCTTTTATTTCACACTTCAACATGATTTATTACATATAATTCACTTGATAAAACATATAAGATTGATAGGTCTAGTGTCTTTGGGGCTTAGGATCATTACATAACAACTTAAAACATGAATTACAACATCTTTATTGAAAACTTCCTTTACATAACTACTTCATTTCGTCATACATAGAATTACATAGGATAACTTGAGGACATGCAAAGAAAAGAGTGAGCTATAAATCTCTGTAAGTGAATAAAAAAAAAGAGTAATACAATAAAAGTTATACAGTAGTAATATCAATGGATCATAAGAGAAACATGAATATAAAGGCATGATAAGGCGAGATAATCATAACATGGAAATGTGGAAACAACACTTAACATGGAATTAGCATGAGCCAAGGATCATTGCACATGGAGCATGAGTAAATCCTCATTGAACATGAAGAAAAAATAAACCCTTTTTCACAAGAATTAGCATGAGTCAACACTAATTGCACATGATGTATGCTAATACTATACATTACCAAATGCATTGGAGTGCTAGTAGGGTGCACCCTTCTTAATCATTTGATTTCATGCATAAGTTTTCCACATGGATCATAAAACATGGAATCATTAATGAACATTTATCTGTGATAAAGGGATGTGGAATAAATAAATTAAGGTTTATAATCAATAATTAAATTTTAATACAGGTGAATACCCTTGATAGATAAATGGGCATGGTATTCACTACATAATGACATTGGCTTGGAAAATTGAGGTGCTCTTTTGGCTGCGTAACGGCGTGGCATAAGAATTCATAAATATGGTTTATGAGAGATAAAATGGTGCCTCATAATATGCACATGAAAAGAAAACTATTGGGGTCATATAGATACAAGTCCCAACATACATAATGAAATTTAGATTCATATCACAAAATAATTTCTTAATTGTAAATGAAGAGAGAGAAAATCCTTACGGAATTTATTCATAGTAATGGGCGTACATGGGAGCCATTAATGAGAGAGAAAGGGGATATGTAAATATTAAATCATGAATATGGAATTATGGGGGAGGTTCTAAATCATACCCCAACATTAATAATTGAAAATAAAAGGGCATAACAATATAAGGAATCATGACCATGAATAAGGTAACTGAGACTCCCTCACATGGAAGTGTGCTTCCAAAGGCATGACAAAGGATTGAGAGAGGATTATTAGGAGCTTGGGGCACCTTTGGGGGATTCTAGAGAGATAAGTGAAGTGGTTTAACTAACTCCAAAGGATTTTAGTGAAGAGGAAGTGGGTGCTTGGGTGGGTTTATATCGGAAAGGAGAAGGAATTATTTATTATCTAGGGTAGGGACACCTCACATTAAACTAATCAAAACCACAATCCAGCCCATGGTTTTTGAAAAATGATAGTGGAAAACATCATTTTATATGGCCAATGGTCTGACTTCTTACATTGCTTATGTGTATTTGAGTCACACTCTCACGAAAAACAATTTAAAAAGAAAAAAATTATTTATAAGATTTTAAGGGTCCACTAATGATTTTTAAAATATAAAAAACATACACAAAATCAAATTAATTTAATGGTAATACATATATTGTTAGAAAATAATGTTTATAGAATTTTTTCACATCACTATTGGTTAATTATGATGTCATAAAACAAATTATATATTTAAACGGTATTTAATTTTTACCCAAATATTTGAATTTTTCCAAAAATTGTGAAAAATTTACCATTGGATAATTTGGACATCCTGAATCCAAAAAAATATTCATTTTATATAAATAATTTTATAAATATGTTAATTTTTTCTTTTAAAATAAATACATAATTTTATAAAAAAATCATGGGTTTTGACAAAAACAATTTTCAAACGTTAATAAAGATTACAATTGCTTTCATAAAATTATATGAAGATTTATATTTAATAAAAATTAATTTAATAATAATAATAATATTCTAATAAAATATCATTTAATTCAAAAATCCATTAATTCTTGAAAATATATTTCTAAGTTGAATATTAACTAAAAATACTATTTCTGCTTTAAAAACAATTTACAAATAACAATAATAAAATGAATATATAATATTTATAAAAAAGGTAATGTATATATTCATAGTTCTAGGGTTTTGTTACATGACCCTATAAAACGACCACATAAGACCATAGGGTAAGGTGCACGATGGTGACAGACTCTTGGGGTGGATCAGATAAAATTGCTTTGGTGGTAATCTCTATTGACTTCAACTTCTCCCATAAGCGGTTCCGCTCAAGATTAACATATTCAAGATAAGTTTGGGCTTGGTAAAGAGATAATACCAATGACTCCACCCTTTTTTGAGCTCTAATACATGGGCTTCATAAGGGGAAAGACTACAGGATGAGGCCATGACTTCCTTTATCTGAGTAAATTGGATTTGTTAAAGACCTATATTTATACAAATCATGTGATCACTGTTAAACAACTATATTAGTAATGGTCAAAATTATTAATATAATTTTAAAAACATAAAACCAATTAAGTACACATTTTATATAATAATTTTACTTAATTAGATTAAGAGAAATTTTCATTAGTGAATGTTTGGGTTCTGTCAATTTCTATTCAGGAGGATTTCTCACTGGATCAATTGGCATGGATATACATTAGAGATCTGATAATGCTTTATTGGGAACCACTATCTTATGAATTTGACAGAGATATATGATTCAAATCTATTTTTTTGGAAGAGTCTTCAATATTCTCTAGATACTGAGCTAAACATCTATACAACTTATCATCCTCAAATTGATGGCCAATCTGAGCAGAATATTCGAACACTTGAAGACATGTTGAGAGCGTTCTCAATAGACTTCAAATGAGGATGTGATCAACATATTCCTCCGGTTGAGTTCTCTTACAATAACAGTTTTAACTCAAGCATCCAAATGGATCTTTATGAGGCCCTATAAGGGAAGAGGTGTAGAAAACCGACATGTTGGGATGATGTTGGTTAGAGTATACTCATAGTTCCAGAAACTATCGAAGAAATGGCGAAGAATGTTAAGACCATCCAGAAGAACATTAAAGCTTCTTAGAGTCAAAAAATAGCTTTGCTAATAATCATTTATGACACCTATAATTTAATTTTTGATACATGTTATTCCTCCGCATTTCACCATAGAAGAGAGTTATGAGATTTGGGTTGAAGGGAAAGTTTAGTCAATGGTATATTAGACCTTTTGTGATCCTTGATCACTTTGGAGAAGTGGCCTATCAGTTAGCACTCCCACCGAACCTATCTAGATTACATGATGTGTTCCATGTATCACTCTTGAGGATGTACATACACAACCCATCACATGTACTCAATCTAGAGGTGGTACCTTCGGAGAATGACCTCTTTTATGAAGATAATCCATTGAAGATCTTAGATCATAGAAAAAAATTTCTATGAAATTAGACAATGCCTCCCACCATGGTGTTGTGGAGAAACCACATGTCTGAAGAAGTGACGTGGGAATTAGAGGACATGATGAAGCAGTGTAATCCTCATCTATTTTAGTGCAGGAAGAAGAAATTTCAAGGGAGGAATTTCTTAAGGGCAGAATATTTTAACGACCCAAACATTTTCATTAAAAATTCCTATTGAACTAATTAAATGAATTATTATGTAAAATGTTTATATAACACATGAACCTGTTTGGTTTTAGGGTTTTGGATTTTAAAATAACTACATGAATTGTGAATGTTGCTAATATCGATGTTAAATAGTGAATACATGATTAGTATAAATAGAGGGCTTTAACAAATACAATTTACTTAGTCAAAGGATCGATGAACTCATCCTGTAGAATTTCTCCATACTAAGCCCATTTGTTGGATCTTGGAATGGAGGTGGAATCATTGTGATCCACTCTTGACCAATCCCAAGCTTGTCATCAACACATTAAGCTCAAACGGAATAACCTATAGGAGAAGTGGAAGTTGATAAAGATGACCACCCGAGCGATGTTATCCGAGACACCTCAAGAGTCGGTCACCATCGCATAGCTTACCATTCGATCTATTGTGGGTGTGATGAATGGTTATATAACAAGACCTTAGAACTATGTTTATGTGTATTATTTTTTTATATAATAAATAATATAAAATCATTTTATTTTTAATACTTTGTGAATAGTTTTTAATGTGACAATAGTAATTTTAGTTAGTATTCAATTAAGAAATTTATTTTGATGAATTAATGAATTTTTTAATTAAATAATATTTTAATAATATATTTTTATTAAATTAATTTTTATTATATATAAATGATCATATAATTTTTATGAATAGAATTATTATTTTTATTAACATTTGGAATCTATTATTCTGAAGAAAACATGAATTTTTGATAAATGTCTGTTTTTTTTAAAAGTAAAAATTAACATATTTATAAAATTATTTAGATAAAATGAATATTATATTTTGTATCAGTACATTTAAATTATCCAACATGTGAATTTTTCTTAATTTTCTGAGACAAACGAATGTTACAGTTAAAATTAAAAACCATTTAATTATATAACGTGTTTTATGACATCATAATTACCCAATAGTGATGTAATACAATACTAATTATTATTTTCAGAAAATATATGTTTTACCATTAAAATAATGTGATTTTAGGTTTTATTGATTTATTTTAAAAAGCTTTAGTGGACCCTTCAAGACTTATAAAACATTTTATCATTTTAAATTGATTTCATTGAGAGTGTGACTCACCTTATCATAAGAAAGCCTAATATTTTATGAATTTCGGCCATTAACCTGATAAAATAAAATATTCCACTACCATTTGGAAAAAATATTTGGAAAAAATAGGTTTTATTTGGGTTTTATTAGTTAAATGTGTGGTGACCAAAACCTAAATAATGAACAATTCCCTCCCTTTTCCTATATAAACCCACCCAAGCTCCCTCGTCCTCTTCACTAAAAGACCTTTGACCTGAATCTAGACCAGAATCCTATCACTATAATCCTCCCATGGCTCTCAAAAATTCCAAGAAGCCTCTATCAAGCCTCTCCCAAGCCTTTAGGATCACAATTCCATGAAAGGGATTTTGTCTTTTTTCATTTTCGTATTTGATTAATTTGGTTGTTATGCCCTTTTATTTTCAATTACATAAGTTTGGGTACGATTTAAAACCTCCCCCATACATCCATACATATGATTTAATAATTAGAGACTAATTTCTCATTCATTAATTCCTCCCATGTACTACTGTTACCATGCCAAAATTCTGTATGAAAAATTTCACTCTCTTCATTTTCATTCATGAAATTCTTTTGTATCAGGAATCTAAATTCCATTACAATTATTGGGACATGTATCTATATGATCCCATTACTATCTATTTCACGTAAAAATTATGAGACAACCCTTTCCATCTTATCAATCATTTTTATGAATTTTTATGTCACGATGTTATGCTGTCGAAAGTGCAATTCGATTTTTGAAGCCAAAGAAATTGTGTAGTGAATACCATGCCCATTTCTCTATCAAGGCTATTAAACTTTAAAAATGTTTCATTATTGATTAAATAGTTTCATTATTTATGCAAAATTACTTTATCATTTAATATATGATGATGTTGAATGATTCAATGTTGTATGATCCATGTGACACACTTATTCATGAAATGAAATGTTTAAGATGGGTGCATCCTGATAGCGCTCCAATGCATTAGGTAAAGATTAAAATCATTATAAGTAAAGTATAATTATGGTTTAATAATTATAATTCAAGTGAAATGGGGGTTTACTCATGATCCATGTGCATGGATACTTGGATCATGCTAATACCCTGTTAAGTGGTGTTTCCACATTACCATGTTATGATAGTCATGCTATATCATGCCTTTATATTCATTTTTCTCTTATGCTCCATTGATATGACTATTGAATAACATGTATTTTATTCTTCATTTAATGATCTTTTTACTCCCTTATTGGGATTTATAAATCCCCCTTTTCATTTGAATGACCTCAAGTCACCCCATGCAAGGCTAAGTACGAGTGAATGTAGTTGTAATGTAAATATGTTTTCCATATAGATGTTGTGTTTTGTGTTTTAAGTAGTCATGTAATTTTCCTAAGCCCCAAAGATAGTAGAAATTTTGATTTTATATGTTGTATCTAATGAAGAATTTATGTAATAAATCATGATCAAGTATGTAATAAAAAGCAGGGTTGTTATGACAATAGCATGATCTTGAAATCCTAGGTTGATAGGGGAAGTGGATAATATAGGAGGTATATAAGTGGGTCTAAAAAGATAGAGGGATTAAGGAGACATAATAGGATGTATAAATGATATATTATTATAATATAATGTCTGAAATAATGATTAAGGCATTGGTGTGGACATCCATTGTTCCTTAATTTGAATAGTAGGATGAGAAATAGTGTTAAATAGGATGTGTGATGGTGGGTCTAGCTGTGAATTAGTATGAAAGGTAACCCAAGTACCTCTAGTGACACCTCCACTAAATTTTTCATGATTCATACTAATTTAAATAGTTTAATTTGAGAATAGTTCCTCCCTTTATGACTATCCCTGAATGAAATTAAAAAATTAATGAGAAAATGATATTTAATGTATTATAATTTAAATATATTAAAATTAATATTGTCACTTAGAAAACTAGAGAATGTTATCCCATATATTGTATTCATTTAAAATTTTAAAAAATATATATTCATATGTATTTACAAAATGTCATTCCTATCAAATATAGAATAAAATGTTCATTTTTTAGATTTCAACTACTATAGGGAAATAAAAATAAGGGAAAAATGATGTAATGAAATAGTAAACTCAGGCTAATTGGAAAGACAAGTTATGAAAATTAGGTAAAATAAACTAACTATAGATTAAAAACTAGCAAGTATAATATTACATAAAATATGGAATAACATATTCAAGGTATAAAAATTATAATTTTCAATATTTGGTTTTTTTGGTAATTTGGGTCAGTTCATTTCATTTATTTTTAGGATATACTATTTTTTGGGGTTTAGTCAATTTGGATCATTTGTAAATAATTTTTTGAAATTCATATCAATATTTAATGTTGAATTTGATTCATAAACTTTTATGTTGTGTTGGGTATACTCAAGTGAGATTTTGTATGTCTAGGTCTTGTTAGTTCATTATATATTGTTTGGTTTTATTTTGTTCAAAAAAATTACTATTTTCATGTTCTAATTAGTTCATTTGATATTTAGCCATTTATTAATTTAACGTTACTTTAATTTCATTCATAATTATTATATATATATTTTGTATTTACATAGTTTTCGTGAATTTAGCATTGTTTATTTTGTTGTTTTTTGGACAATTATAATATATTTTATTAATTTTTGTTTGGTTTATTTTATGTCATTTTTGAAATGTTTTTGGTTTTTTTCATACCTCTTAGTGATTTTATTATGAATTAATATTTTAATAAATACCATGATATATATCTTACTTGACACACATAAATGATGTAAATTTAACCTCTATAAATTTTGTTGAATGAATTTGACAACCTAGGTATATTTAAAAATATATCAATTTTATGATTTATTAAAAAAAATGTAATATATATTAACCCTAAACAAGTATACACATATATTTTATGTTCCACATACATAGCTTATTTTAAATGTATTTTTATTTTAATTTCCATAAATGTTTTATTTTGGGGGTTTCCAAAGGTTTTATGTAGAATAGATGAGTTTTCATGAATTGGGCCAAACCGTGAGCCCAATTCCAGATTTAAAAAAAAATTTGTTTCTTTTATAACATATTCATTTTTTAATATTTTTCACTCATTCCAACTCCTAAATATCCTCCCCTGATATATTAACACCATAATTAAAATTGGGAGCCTTTGGAAATACATAACCAAGGTGTATATGGGTATTTATTTTCTGGATTGGGCCTACCCCAAAACCCAATTATAGTTTTAAAAATAAAATTTTATTAATTAATAACATATTCATTTTTAAGGATTTTTTGAGGATTCCAATACTCAAACGCGCCCCATGAACCCTGTAGCGCGCCCAAGCTCTCCCTCCCCTCATTGGATCTCTTCTACATCGCTATGGAGAGCTAATCGTATTAGGGTTTCTAAAATCGGGCAGATTTAAAGAGGTAAATTTATTCCTTAATAACTCCTTATATTCTTTCTCTTTTCCCCCATTCCAATTCCTACATGAACTCCTCATTCTTGTTCGAATATCCATTAAATTTTTATCTATTTTAAAAATCATATTTTGGTCTATTTTGAGTCGTTTTCTTCAGGATTGTTTTGGGTAAGTGATTCCTTCTTGGTTTCTTCCTTTTCCATTAGGGTTTCCTCTCTCTTTCAATATGTTATAAAGATTCCAGAAGTTAGGGTTTGACCCTAGGGTTTCATTTGGTGTATTTTTGGTCATATATTGTGATCTAGGTCTGAATTTATCTTCCTTGTGGTGCGGCGGTTGTGCGGTTGACGTTTCGTACCAAGTATTGAGGGATTTGACTCTTCCGGTTGGTGATTCCGTGTGTAATAATTTATTGATGATTAAGTTTGATTGAATTAATTATTATGAATTCTCATAATATGCTTTCTGTGGTGAAAAAATTGTTTATGTTGGATTTGGTTAAGCATTTATTTTTATAGTTTCATTTTAGCTTAAAATTTGATGGTTTTCATGTGTAACCCACTGGGTATTGTTTGGGATTGTTTTATAAGATATGAATTTGGTTTAATAAATATTTTTTGGGATGAAAATTAATATTTGGTGGGGTATTGGTGTGCCACTTGGTCTTAAAGTGTTATTATGGTTTTAAGGTGTAAAACATTATTTTACTTCTTGAAAGTGATTTTGAAAACTTGTGCATTTCATGTGGATCTTTTGTGGTATTTTTTTAGGTGTTTGTATAACACATGGGGGTTGTTTAATAAATGTTTTTGGGGATTCCAATTCTGTTTTGAATTTTTATTGGTGTTATTTTTTCCTTGAAATATGTTTTTGAAATGGTTTCCATTTGAAAAGCTTTGGTACACTATTTAGAATTGTTTTATGAATGTTTTGAGTGGTTTAATGATTTATGTAAGAGGTGAAACCATATTGGAAAACTATTTTGGATTTTTAATAAATGAAAATGAGCCATTTTATATGTGAATAGTTCTGTTACAAGATGTTTATCATATTTTTAGGGACTTCATAAAATTATTAAAGGATGTGTTGGATTGTGAATGTTATGAAAAAAAGTGTTGTGGGCTATTTTGGTGTGAGTTTGATTTCAAAATGCATTTGAATGAAAAGTGGAATTTGTGACTTATGTGATGTACATGGGGATTTTTGGTTAATGTGTGATGTGGAAGTGTTATCTACATGTGAAAACTATATTTCTTGGCTTGTTAAACATGTTTGAGCACAAACGGAAAACCCGGGTATCTTGGCGGGTGGACGTGTACTAGTATGCTAGTGAATCCGTGGGGTTTGGACTCAATTTCACATAGCAATATTGACGCTTACAACTCTAACTAAACTATGATGATGATGATTGGGGACCACTAGGTTATGGGTATGTTCCCTACTAGTGGCTCGTGCACAAGAATGGATATTTGTGATGGTTACTCTCACCGAGATACGAGGTACCTGGGACCCACAACTAGCTAGTGCCTTGGGGTTATTTCCTATTGCGTGTGCTCATTAGTTACTTTATACTTACCATCGGCATATGGTACATTTGGCTGGAAAATTAAGTTGCTTTGATGTTTATTTTAAAAGTGTTAACCCGTTAAAATAGCCCACTTGAAAACTGTGTTTATTCAACGTTGAATATTTTAGAAATTGTAACTAGCTTTTCATGTTTTTGAAAACTTGTATGCTTTTCATCTTTAAATTTTTATCACATGGAATCTATTAGTGGTGGAATCCTACTGGTATTTCTCTAACACCCTACTTACACCTTTGGCTGTAAGTAGACTTGCTTATTTTATGTCACAGGATTGGGTATAGGTTTTATGCCTTTGGTTCGGGTTTTTAGCAGTCCATCATCATACAATGTCATGGAGATGGCTTGAGGGCAGTGCCTTTTTCTATGTGGAGGTTCTTGGGATGTATTTTCTTGGGTCTGTACCTTTTTAATGGTGTTCAAACATTGATTAATATTGTGTAATTCAGTTCTGAATTTTTAGTAAAAGATGATTTGGTTTGAAAAATACATATTTTATTTCTTGGATTCATTTGTTGTTTTATGTATACAAAATTTGGGTAAATAATTCCCAATTATAATTTTATGATACCTGGGAACTTGTGCCAACCCGTGGGGATTGGGAACGCACTTTGGGCCTTGGCACGGGCCAGGTTTGGTGCTAGTTTGATGGTGACCAGATCTTGTTCATGACAAAATGGTATCAGAGGAGGTTCGCTCTCTTGGGGTCATGTTATTTAGTGAAGAGTCAGGATATTATGATGATTAGATTGTAGGGACTTGGTATTCTATTTACGGGTAGGTTTCCTGATCCCCACACCTCATGGTAGGATTCATGTTTCCAGAGGAAGTCGGGACCTTTCAGAGTCCTTTGGTTTTCTTGGTTTAACAATGATTAGGGGAAATGAAAAGAGAGTTGGGTTAATGGTCTCAGTAAGCTTGTAGGGCCGAGAAAGCCATGTGGATCTGGGGATATTCCCTAGAACACTCTCCGTGACAGTGAAGTGATTAGAATATGGCCGCCAACCATATGTCCAAGTCACCCACTAAAACTAGTTTCCTCTCGCATTGTCTTGTGTTCTTTAGTTTTGAAATCTTGGAACATTGGTTTTAAACTGACTTTGTTTTAAGAATTGTAATGTATTTGTGAAATGATTTTCAAATAAATATGGAATGTTTTGATTTATGAAATGGTGGAACTGAAATTTCAGAATTTTTTTGAAATGGAAAATATTATGCTTACACCTCTTTTGAAAGCTGAAACCATATTGAAGTTGGTTTTCAAAAGTGTTTCCAATTTAGTTTTCTAAACGATTAAAGGGTGTTTTACATGGATGAGATGTTTAGAAATTGATGTGAATAACTTGAAAGTGAGTTCACTTTTTAAATGGTTGTGTCATTATTAATAGATTTGTATGATGTGAATTTGGATTTTGATCTCATTGTTAGCAGTTTTGAGAAAACGGTTGGGTGGGTTGACTATTTTGTTTTTGAAAAGTGGAAGGAATTTTTGTTTTACCCTTTGGTATTTCCACGAGTGACCACATGTATGGGGTTATATGGGATGATGGATGGTTGATGACATGACTTGATGAATGTTGGGATGGTTATGAGGAGGGTGCCCGGTGTGGCACAAAAACATGCATGTGTGTGGCCCATGGGGTACCATTGGTGGATACGCTTACTACAAAATCGTTTCTTTTCAAAGAATTGGTTTTAAAGAAAACATGATGTCTTGATTAATTGTTTGGTATGGTTTTTATTATGGGTTTTTTAAAATGTTGATGTTGTGGGATGTTTTGAGTCCAAGAACCCCTTCTGTTTGAACTGTGTTTTGGGTTTGTGTTTTGGTCGGTAAGCTGTGTCATAGGGATGGTTAGTGGTCTCTTTTGAAAAATGTTTTGGGATGCCTATACGGTGGTTCCCTTCATGTTTTTGGATCTGGTTTGTGGCATGTTTTGACCAATGGACCATCTTGATTGGGTCCTTGGGTTCTCTCATTGGATAAGGTACGCCCCCATTAAGGGTTAATACACAACTGATGTGCAACCCGTATTGGTTCTCCATTGGAAAATCCTCCAGTTGATCAATATAAGGAATAATTTATAGATCATTGTTTATTGAGTCTAAAACCATTCATTTAGTTGATTTTTGGATCCTATTGTAGTGGGATAGTTCTTGTGGAAGGTTGAAAGAGGGCATAGTTTCTTATGTTTCAGGATTCATCGAAGGTGGAAGTGTTCTTTGGTTGTTTGTGTGGATGAGTGTCATTATGGTGTCTAAGAGGGCCTCTGGGTTCTTCATTGTTTCCTTGAAGAAAGAGTTATTATTAAATGACCAATTTTTAGATTTTGGTCATGATAGGATATTGTGTCCACTTTTTGGACTTGTCTGTTGTTTAGGGACTTGGAATATGCTCATGTTGAATGTATTGTTTCTATCAGTCACAAGGGTCATGTTCGATGATGCATTGTGATGTTGTGTGCTCTTGTGACCATAATGGTGAAGGTCACACAATCCTCTGAGGTTTTATTTTATGTTGGGAGTATATATCCCTTGTTAAAAACATCAGATCCTCTATCATATAGGAATGTGTTTATACGTGTCTTTCCCTTCTTTTGTTTCTCACCTAAAGAAACAAGGTGGGATATGTGTGCTTTTTCTGATCCCTTGTTTCAGTGAAATGTCTGGTTTTGGTAAAGTGAGTTATGGAGTGTGTAATGTCTTGATGAACCCATCAGGGTATGCGGTGTTGTTGTTTGTGGCATCGAATGAAGAAGATCCATATAGGGGTTTCCACAACCTAACTACGAGGCCGAAGATTCATTAATATTTTGAGCTCCAGCCATAGGTCCCAGAGAGAAGCTGGTGCGTAGTCAGGGAAAAACCCAGTGTCGTTTAAACCCTTGTACAAAGTCCTATCCTCAGTATGAATGATAGGAAAATTTTAAACCTATAGTGTCATCATATTTCTTCTATTGTTCCCGTTCGGTGGAAATAGGTGGAGGGTCTTATACCCATGTTATCACACAATGTTATTCCTTCCCCCTTTGGTTTCCATTGAGTCTTTGGAGAATGGTTGGAATTTTGGCTAGACAAGTTGAGCACACGGTTTTCACATGGTTAGTTCTAACCATGAAAAACAAATAACCATGTAAATATAATGATCAACATAGTTATCACATAGTTTCTCAAACTGTGCAGACTAACTGTGTGACCGTCCCAACTCCTTAATTTTGGAGTCTTTTCGTGTCAGCCCACGCCGGTCGGTTAAGATGGTTGGTTCTTGTGGTGGGAAGACCAACCATGGGTATCATGAATATTATTTTGTTAATTTCTAATGGATGTATACCATTTTTAATAGGGAGTCTATTTGGGACTTCCCCAATTAGTGTCTTGATTCTGTCTCTGGAAAAAAAATTTAAGTTGTCTCTTATGGTGGGGAGCCCATTTGTGTCTCTTCATACGAGTAACTCATATTTTTTCCATGGTCTTGTTTGGGAAGTAGGTATTATCATTCAGATATATCTAACTACCTACATCATTCTTGTGTAAACATTGATATTGGAGAGTTCCCAATAGTTTAGTTATAGTAGGGTACGTGTAAACTTGTTCGATGTTGTGGTTTATTTAGGTAAACTGGTTGAGTATTGTTCAGATTGTGTTTGAAGAGTTTTCATTTGGGATAAATCCTAAATGTACTTGATTGTTTCAGGAAAGTGTTGTATGTTAGGTTTGTGAGAGTATTCCTTCCTTCATTGATCACTGGAGGTGTTTTGGCCTTTGGGGGAGAAACCCGGCAAGGGAGTACCTCTTGGTTTCTCAGTTTTGTTTGGCAGTTGCTTTGGCCTTACTGTGACTTTCCAGGATGGAAAGATTTCATGGAGGGGAGAATTGTCACATACATAGCTTATTTTAAATTAATTTTTATTTTAATTTCCATAAATTATTTGTTTTGGGGGTTTCCAATGGTTTTATAGAGAATAGATGAGTTTTCATGAATTTGGCCAAACCGTGAGCCCAATTCTAGATTTAAAAATAAATTTTGTTTCTTTTATAACATATTCTTTTTATTATTATTTATAACTCATTCCAACTCCTAAATGTCCTCCGTTCATATATTAACAGCACAATTAAAATTTGGTGCCTTTTGAAATCAATAACCAAGGTGTATATGGGTTTTTATTTTATGGATTAGACCTGCCCGAAAGCCTAATTACAGTTTTAAAAATAAAATTTGATTAGTTATGAAAATATTAATTTTTATGATTTTTCAATGATTCCATGCCTAGAACGTGATCCTTGATCCCAGTTGTGCGCCCATGCTCTCTCTCCCCTGTTTGGATCTCTTATACATCGCGATTGAGAGCTAAACTTATTAGGGCTCTAAAATCGGGAATATTTGAAGAGGTAAAGTCATTCCTTTATAACTCCTTCTATTCTTAGACTTTTGCCCCAATTCCAATTCCTACATGACCTTGTCATTATTGTTTGAATATCCATTAAATTTTTATCTGTTTTAAAATTCAGATTCTGGTCGATTTTGGGTCGTTTTCTTCCAGGTTGTTTTGGGTAAGTGATTCCTTCTTGGTTTCATTCTTTTCCCTTAGGGTTTCATCTCTCTTTCAATATGTTATAAAATTTCCAGATGATAGGGTTTGATCCTAGGGTTTAATTTGGTGTATTTGTGGTAAAATATTGTGATCTAGGTCTGAATTTATCTTCCTTGTGGTGTGGTGGTTGTGCTGTTGACATTTCAAACCACGTTTTGAGGGATTTGACACTTCTGCTAGGTGATTCCATGTGTAATCATTTATAGATGATTTAGTTTTCTTGAATTACTTATTATTAATTCTCATAATATGCTTTGTGTGGTGAAAAAATTGTTTATGTTGGATTTGGTTAAGCATTTATTTTTATAGTTTCATTTTAGCTTAAAAATTGGTGTTTTTCATGTGTAACCCTTTGGGTATTGTTTGGGATTGTTTTATAACATATGAATTTGGGTTAATAAATCTTGTTTGGGATGAAAATTCTGATTTTGTGGGGTATTGGTGTTCCACTAGGTCGTAAAGAGCGTTTTACGGGTTTAAGGTGTAAAACATTATTATACTTCTTGAAAGTGATTTTGAAAACGTGTGCGTTTCATGTGGATCTTTTGTGCTATTGATTGAGGTGTTTGTATAATACATGGGGGTTGTTTAATATATGTTTTTGGGGCTTCCAATTCTTGTTTAAATTTTTATTGGTGTGATTTTGTCCTTGAAATATGGTTTTGAAATGGTTTCTATTTGAAAAGATTTGGAACACTATTTATAATTGTTTTATGAAAGTTTTTAGTGGTTTAATGATTTATGTAAGAGGTGAAACCATATTGGAGAACTGTTTTGGATTGTTTATACTTTAAAATGATCCATTTTAATTGTTAATAGTTCTGTTATGTGATGTTTATCGTATTTTTAGGGACTTCATAAAATTGTTAAAGGATGTGTTGGATTGTGAAAGTTATGAAAAAAAGTGTTGTGGGCTATTTTGGTGTTTGTTTGATTTCAAAATGCATTTTAATGAAAAGTGTAATTTGTGACTTATGTGATGTACATGGGGCTATTTGGTTAATGTGTGATGTGGAAGTGTTATCTACATGTGAAAACTATATTTCTTGGCTTGTTGAACATATTTGAGCACAAAAGGAAAACCCGGGTATCTAGGTGGGTGGATGTGTACTAGTATGCTAGTGAATTTGTGGGGTTTGGCCTCAGTTTCACTTAGCAATATTGATGCTTACAACTATAACTAAACTATGATGATGATGATTGGGGACCACTAGGTTATGGGTATGTTCCCTACTAGTGGATCGTGCACGAGAATGGATATTTGTGATGGTTACTCTCACCGAGATACGTGGTACCTGGGACCCACAACTAGCTAGTGCCTAGGGGTTTTCCTACTGCTTGTGCTCATTAGTTACTTTATACTTACCATCGGCATACAGTAAATTTGGCAGAAAAATTCAGTAGCTTTTTTGTTTATTTTAAATGTGTTAACCCATTAAAATAGCCCACTTGATAACTGTTTTTATTCAAAGTTGCATCTTTTAGAAATTGTAACTAGCTTTTCATGTTTTTGAAAACATGCATGATTTTCATCATTAAATGTTTATTGAATGGAATCTCTTAGTGGTGGTATCCTACTGGGCTTTCTCTCACACCCTACTTACACCATTGGGTGTAAGTAGGCTTTCTTATTTTATGTCACATGATTGGGTTAAGGTTTTATGCCTTTGGTTCGGGTTTTTAGCAGTCCATCGTGATACAGTGTCGTGGATATGGCTTGAGGGTGGTGCCTCTTTTCATATGAAGGTTCTTGGTCTGTCTTTTCATTGGTTTGTACCTTTTTAGTGGTGTTCAAACATTGTTTAATATTGTGTAATTCAGTTCTGAATTTTTAGTAAAAGATGTTCTGCTTTGAAAATCCAGATTTTATTTCATGGATTCATTTGTTGTTTTAAGTATAAAAAATTTGGGTAAATCGTTCCCAATTATCATTTTATGATACCCGGGCACTTGTGCCAACCCGTGGAGATCGGGAACGCCCTTCGGGCCTTGGCACGGTCGGGTTTGGTGCTGGTTTGATGTTGACCAGATCATGTTCATGAAATTATTTCTCAGTATATATTATATAATCAATTAGAAATGAATTTTACACTTAAAATGAATATTATAAATTTTTGAAATAAATTGTGTTTCTAATGGTTGAATATAGTTTCCATAACATGATATGTATTTCTATATATAAGAAAAAATATTAAATTGTAGTATATTTTATAAATTGATATTATATGCAATTATTTTGATTGTTTTTGTTTTAAATTACATTCTCATGGTATGTAACAAGATTATGATTTTTCATTTCAGGGAAAATAGTTTTTATTGTTTTCAATATTTTATATAGTTATATTCAACAAGTAAAATTATTAATTCTAGAATTTAAATTTGATAAAATGGTGTTATTTTTTAAATTCCTCATGTAAATTTGATATTGAATTTAATTTGATTTAATTTTTTTAAAATGTTTTTATTTTGTTGAATTGTTAATAAATATAGTTTTTATGAAAAACATTTTTTATGACATCATAATGACGTAATTATGGAATAAAAAATTGTGTAACTTATTTACTGTATTTTACATTATATTATAATATAAATATAATAAAATTATTATACCACTAATATTAATTATTTTTAATTTAAATAATCATGAAGACTTTAGTTGGTGCTCACATAGTGTTTTCAATATATAGGAAATGTCATGATTGATGGATTAGTGATAATATTCAGAAATGATAAATCTTTCCCAAAATTTACACCAATATAAGATTAGAAATAGATCCCATTGTCCTATATTTGTGAATTTAATAATTATATAACAAAATAAATAACCAAATAATTACCCAGTTCATGTGTAAGGTGACAGAATTCAAAATGTAATATAAAATATATTTAATGATAAATATTATAATAATGGAAATTATGAATGATAATAGAAGAAAATAATTATAAATAATTAATTATATTTACGTGAGTAATTTTTTTTGTAATATATAGTCATATGATAATTATCCAAAACACTTACGCAAAATTGATGAAGCTCTTGTAAAAGAAATAAAAAAAATTCCAAAATGGTTTCTTTGAAATATTTAATTTGATATGATTTGGATGACTATGAAGTTCCCTATTGAATTGCGATTTTATTTTTTTATCAATGAATCATTTAATAGGAATGTATTTTATACTAGTACATTGCATGACAATTCATTCATTAAACATAAATTTGTTCTACATATATTATGGGTAATAGAGAATGCAGTTCGTTAAAGATGGATATGAATATAAAATTTATATGATGAAAAGGATAATATATAGGAAAATATACTTGGTGAGTGACCTTATAATAACTGATAATTGTTCTGCTGATCATAATGTTAGTGACAAGTGTTGAACTTACAAAACCACTATATACAATAGTTTATATGATGGGAAAGGTTGATATTGAAGATAACTAAGCTAATATATAGTGTGTGTGCCAAAAAATTTATAGAATATATATATAAAATTGTTTAAAAAACTTCCAAGTGCTTATTAATTTTTCAAAATATTGGATAATCAATTCAAGAGATTATTAAGATAAAAGGAAGATTTAATTAGTTACATGAATTTCTTGGATGAAAATTTATAAAGGCTGTATCATAAGCTAGAATCAAATGGAATTAAGGATTTGTTATTATACTGTATATTTATTATATTTACTATAATACATTGGGAATAGATTATAAATTTTTTTTTTGACATTTTGTTAAAATATAATAATCATTAGAAGATTTTTTGGTGTATTTGAGATGAACTTTTGTAAATTTTATGTGATTAAAAGTCTAATCTAAGAATATAAAATTTCTTAACAAAATCCAAGAATTTGGTTAGGTAATTAAATTCGTATAATGTTGAGAAATATGGTTTAATTATCTAGAAAGACACATAGTATGGTTTATTCTAACTTTATAAAGTTGAGACTACCATTGAATTTGTGTTAGAAAAATCTCTATATTGTTATGTATATCATATTAAGGTTGTGAATATATACAATTGAGGATGTCACATATATTCATAAGGTCAAAACAAGCCTCATAAGGATGGGTAAACTAGAGTGTATGTTTGATACATATCCATTGGTTGTCCAAAAATGTCAATATAAAGTTGAGAGATCTTCTCATATGGTTTAGACAGGTCTGTGTAAGGTTGAGAAAAACATTCTTATACTATTCATGGTTCCATCCCTAAGATTTGTTTTGTGAATTTCAAAAAATAATCATTGTAAAATGAAAATAAAATATGGTTTCTGTAAAGAAATTCATTTATTTCAAAAAATTATGATGCAATAGAGAGATATAATCAAATATTAGGTTAAATAATATGAATATATACAAGATTGAGAAGATAAATGTTCATTATTTATAAATTTCAAATAGGAATGTTTGAAATTCAATATTGATTATCCAAATGGAAGATGAAATTAGATTATTTGTGTACTGATCTTCATGTATTAGAGAATCAAAAAATGAATTGTGATCCAATAATGTCTAAGTGATAATATGATGAATCTAAGGTGGATGTTTTATAATTTAATTAACCAAGAAATTATGAAATTGGTGATTTTGTAAATTTGTAAGTGTATATGCATGAACTATTTTATAATGTTTAAAATATCCCAATGAAAAATCAGATTCATCCTGCTAATGAGAATCATATATATTACTAAGATTATAAAAGTTATTTGTTGGTTAATGGGAAATTTCTGTAAGATTCATAGGAAGCGATCACACTATAATGTTGAATGATTCTTATAACATGATGTAATTTAATTTTTATTACAACCTTTAAGAATATTTAAATAACGATTTATGTTAAGGAATTTTGAAAAGAAAATCATTATCATTACCATATAGATAAATTAATAAATTATTTATAGAGATAAATAGATAATAATATATTAAAAATAAATAAGTGTACTCCATAAATTTTACACTAGATTATTGTTAGAAAAAGAAGACAATGTATATAATGGGAGAACAAAACCTGTATCACTCGAAATCTTTTTTCATTCCCATTATATCTAAAATATTTGAATTTTTATAAATTGTGGAATTTACATAGAACAAAAGTGGTGAGTCACATATAAAAATTATATATAATGTTAAAATAAATAATATATTTTGTGTTATATATAGAGGTGAAAAAAAGATGAGTGAGTGGAGAGAACCTATATTTGGTTTAAAAAGAATAGATTTACGAATACTATGAAGATGGTGTAAGATATTTTAGGCATAAAAAAATATTTAGAAGGATGGTTTTTATACCATTATATTCTATTATAAGTGTTTGAAAATTCATAGAATACAGAATTAGAATAAATGAAACATCAATTGTCAACAACCCATTGGAATGAACAGACTAGAGACTCTTATTGTTTAGTTATTAGGGGAATTTTTATGGCCATGTATCATGAAGATAATTGAGAATTTAAAATTAGTGTAGTTTCTCTATAATATCTAGTTGCTATATATTTACTTCAATTTCATTTGAGTGATCCCAATAAAATAGTTTCTAAGGATGAAAAAGAAGATATGATAAATAGTGATAGGTATGAAGGAATTGTTCTTAAATATTTATTGGCATTCAAAGTACCTACTATGAAGAAATAGATTATGATTTTATATAAAGTGATACGCTTAAATAGAATTAGTGATCAACTTCAAGATATTGGAAGTTGTTGAGACTATCAAAGAGACGGTATAAACTGATGAACTCACAAGATGTTGTTCTTGTTCAATTGTGTAAAATAATGAACACACACAAACACACACGCCCGTATATAATATAGTTTTCATATTGGAATATGTTAACTATCATAACCACTATAATTTTTTGAAAATATTTCTATTTTAAAATCTATGAATCAAAAAAACCCAATAATAACATGTAGTAGGATTGCAACATCACCACTGAACAATGTAAAAACATCAGTTCCAAAATTTACTTCTTTACATGCATTGTATGTGGTGTATGTGATTAAGAAAAGACACAAATATAAAATTACTTCTTAATGAGTGAATGAGTTTTAAAACTAAAATAGGTTAAAATGTAAAATTCAAATTTATATTTTGGTAAAATATTTGAAAACATATGATTCACCCCACTCTCCGGTGTTTATACAACTTCTAGGGAACTATGATTGGTATCAGAGTACAATATTCCATCTGTTTGGACCTATTTTTAAGACCCATGTGTTCTTATTAACTAATTCATAGTAAATAATTGATTTGATTCCAAACTAGGTTCATATGTAAAAATATCTTTTTATCCATTTCAGTATATATTTAGACTTTCTAGCGAAAACATAACAAAATCTGAATAAAAGAGAGTCTATAAAGATGATAATTAAAGAAAAATTTATGGAGGAAAACCCACTAGATTATGTTAGACCAAGCTATATGATTATTGATTATTTGTTTAGATATTATTCTTTTTGTGAATCAAGTTCAGTATTTTTAGAAGATATGTTGAATGAATAACTATGTTGTTTAATATTCTATATTATAGGATTACATGAATAAGGTTTATATAAATGTTTTTACTTATGTATTATAACATATCAAGCAACGAAATGATTAAAATTCATATACAGGGTTATAAGATGATACAATTGAAGATGAACTAGTAAAAATTATAAGTAGTTATGACACCCTTATAAGACATGTGATGGGTGTGGAGGAATTAATCCCACTTTTCAGTGAATCAATTCATTAGCTTATAACTTATTTCAAAGAGTTATTTTTGGGATATAAGTGATTGAAATGTTTTCTATATAATTGATCCATTAATTTTAAAAATATCATAATGTCTGTATAAATTGAAAATATTCTCACAATATAGTTAAAACACATAATGAAAAGAGAGTTAGGAATTTCATTAGAAGAGACATGTTAGATTCATGATGATTGGTTGATGAAGCTAAATAAATATTATGAATAGAGGGTGAATTAAAAAGAATACCAAAAGTAAATTATAAACATGAATTATATTAACTAAAATTTGAAAATAGGATTTACACATGATTATATAATGATTTACTGGGTAGAAATAATATGAAATGAAAATATAAATGTGTTCTTATGAATGAATATTTATGTACGAATAATTATGTTTATAAAATAATAAAATACCTTTTTTTTGGAATATAATAAATGAAATATAAATTCACTCTTAAATATTAAATTCATATTATATGTTTTGTAGACCTAATATAAGAATAGAATCAATTTAATGCAGAAAAAGTGTATTTTTCAAAAAAAGAATTTTTACCACCTCTTAATGGATAACCAATTTTAAATCATTTTTTGTCACTTTTTTAAATTATTTTTGAAAAAAATATTATTCATTGAAATTAAGATTTTTTTTACTTTGGTTTATTTTTTGGTATTTTTCTAAAAAATTCCATTTTTTTAATGAATATTGAAAAATGACTCATTTTAATTCAAAATGAATTTTTCATCTAATTTATTTATATAACTGGGCTATGATTATAATTGGTTTTAAAGTTTAATTAGAGAAATTTATTTTCATTTCATCAAATTTAGTTCATTGAAATCAATTTATCATTTCAATTGGATATAATAACATTGTATACTTTTGAACGTTTTTACTCGAAAATCCCATTTTCTCAATTTATCAAGGGGATTGTAATTAAATTAAATTTTCTACTTCGTTGAATTTAATTTTAAAAAAATGGAAATAATTTTTTTTAATAATTATGATAGTTGTGATATAATAGGATCAAAATAATTTTTTAAATAGTCCTTTTATATTTTATTTAACACGATTAATCATAAATTTGGTAATTAAAGGTAAAAATAATATTATAATCATATAAAACTCCCCTAACACGTGATATAATATAACTTAATGAGTTAATTTTGACCATTAAAATACTTGGACTGAAATTTTGTCTTTTTTATTCCATTGGGGTGTGATTATGACATTAATAACATGTTATTTAACATAAAAACAAAGATGTCATAAAAATGCCTCTCTTAACTAAAACTATTTAACATGGTGTTATATAAGTGATATATTTGACTATAAATTTTTCCATAGAAATATAAAAATATTACCTATATCATGTAATTTTTTTATTATTATTAAGAAAAAAATAATAAAATTTATTTGTGACATAATAATGAAGGAGTAATATATTTATTAAGGGAAGAACCAAATAAATGATATTAATAATATTAAAATAAATATAACCGGAATAATTTTTCTCCATTATAAAATTTTCAGGACTATTTTTACATGTTATATGTTATCTGATGTAGTTTTTTCAATGGAATGAAGTTATTATTTTTTAAAATTCATATAATGAATAACTTTAAAATTTACATTATTCATATCTAAAAATTATATATATTTAATTAAATGAAATTAAATTTCTAAGAAATATATTATTTATCAAAAAATTTGGTATAAATATAATAATTTCATTAATGAATCATTAATTTTTTTCATTTGAAATTTTAGGGTAATTATTTCAACTCTCAAAGTGAAACTTACTTAACAAAATGATAAGAGATAAAAGGATTAAAACAAAATGATAAGGATTAAAAAATATTCAATACATGGGTAGTTTTAATTGAATTTTGTGTATTCTACACAAAATAATCATATTTTATAAATAAATAATTTTGGGAACATTTGAAATATAAAATTAATTTATATGAATTTAAATATTTTTATAATTCCAAGATTGCCCCACCTCTATCATATAAAAGGAAACCCATCCATATAAATTACATATATATCAAAAACCTTTTGGTTTAAAGAGAATTTTACCAAATCTGTTTATAATATCCCTCCAAATATTCATGAAGCCTTATTTTATGGAAAACACCATACTTTGAGGTGTTAAGGTGTTAAGAAAGGTGATAATTCGAAGGAAATGTAATTTTTTTATTTAAGTGTTTTAATTTAATTTAATCTTCCACTAACTTAAAATATTATTCACCCCAGTTGAAATATTAATAAAAATATCCTCAATAAAATTATATGTTATTATTTTAATATAATTTATTATATACAAATCCACATCTATTAAATGGAAAAAGAATTAATAGTTCATGCGCATGTGTGAACTATCACCTCCACGAACCTATATAATTCGTTTCCCATAGAAATATCTCAATAATGGTTATAATGATATATTAATTTTCATATTTGAAATTAACAAATTATTTATCATTGTCATATAATAATATATTAATTATGTTTTTACTTTCCATGCAGATTAAAATTATAACATTGTTTGTTCGTATGTGTGGACTATCACCTCCACGAAGCGATATGAATCTTTTTTAATCACCACATCACTTTCATGGTATATTTAAAGATATTTAAATAGTTCATATGATATTAATTATGTAATTATAATTAATATAATATAAAATAATAATTATTTTATTTACATAATGATCAAATAAAAATGGGAAATGTTATTTATGCTTACGTACAACTTACTAAATCTGTTATTGTAAAGTCATTAAATTTTTTATATCCATATTTAATAAATTTTTTTAATCATATAATTGATATATAAAAGTGATTATTATTTCCTTAATATTATTCGTGATATTATGGACTTATGACCACTTGGATGTTTGACATCATACCAATTTTGTTTTCGAAAAAATTACTGAATATCAATAAAACTTCTGATATGAAAATAAATAATTATATTGTTATAATAACTAATAAGTGACATAAAGGGAATAATATAATTTAAAATTTTGTCATGAAATTATAAATTAACCTATGTTTATTATTAAGGAAGATAAAAAACATACGAGATGATGCAAACAAGTGGAAAGGGACTTCGTCTCAATCTCCACACATTGAAACGTTTATTAATGATATGAACCTAAATTATTATACAATGTGTATATACAAATAGTATGAAATGATGAATCCATATTATATCTATAATCATGTAATTTAATTTTTTTAAAATTTTCTACTTTCATATGGAATATAATTTAAATATTCAACCTCATAAAGGACTTCATTGAAATATCATTTCATTGAGGCATATCTTGATGTTATGAACAATTATTATCTTATAAGTTGTAAATAAAACCCTTTTGACAAATTTTATCATGAATTAATATATTATCTTGATATTTTATGTTTTATTTTATATTGTTCTTTAAATTTTTTGTATTCATGAGTTTCTCAAGTGGTAAGAGGCTATTTAACTAAAACATCATTTTAAATATTTTAATAATTAATTCTTCTATATCATTCACATTAATGTCCATGTTTTAAAAATGGTTTTTATGATATATTTATATGGTCATGATGTTTTTAAAATTTCTATTAATTTCAAAATTTTCAAAATGGCATTTGGAAAATTTAATTAGAAATATTCTTTTTAAATTATTCAAATGTGTTTTAAAAATATATAGATTATTTCAATAACATGTAATGTTTTATTAAGATATATTCCCTGAATCAATTTTCTTAGTTTTATTTCACTATTATATATTGATGTTTTCTTTAAATGTTTATCATTTTATTTTAAAATTATGTGTTATAATTTATGATTTTACATCCTGTAAGAATGAAATGTGATTTCAAAGGGGAAATGTTATTCTTTCCATTATGATTGTTTTATGTGCTACGATTATGTTGTAGTTCTCGGTCATTGTTTTTTTATATAGGTGGCACTTTGATAATCCTAGGATAGGTGATCTTGTGATACAACTACAATACTTTGTGTAATTTGAAAAGTTAAATAGGTTGGTTTCTCTTAATTTATTTAGGGAATATACTGTGATGGGTATACTAATTGTAACCAAGAAGGTTACTCCCTATGTAGAAATGAATGCTACAATGTAAGAATAATATGATTGCCACAAGTTACCTTTATGATTTATAATTTCTATAGAGTTTTTTATTAATATTTTTAATTAATGAGGTATGTTAACATGTTTATGTTTAATGGGTGAATAGCTTGATTTTTTGAAAATGTTTTCATGACCTTAAAATCTTCATAGACTAAAGATTTCATTCTTATTTTATATCCTTTTGATGAGTTTTTTTATGCTCATACCATGTTTTTGAAATGTTTTAAACATTGTATAAATATGTTTAATATAATTGAAGAATCCAATTATTATATTATTATGATTTTTATAAAGTAAAAGAAATTGATTTTTATTTTACAGAGTTTTTTTTTGAAAAAAATGATATTCAGTAGAAGTGTCTACTTCTTAATATTTTAGTTTTTATGCAATAATTATGGGAAAATTATATAAAACTCTAAATCTGAAAATATATTCAATGTTAATTCATTATATAACTCAAGATTATGTAATGTTTTTTATTGAGTCCATATTGTTGGTATCAAAGTAATGGTTTAGATGAATTTAGAAGATAACATGTTATATGGGTGTATGTTAAAGATTCCCTATAACTAATTGCATTTTTGTCATGTGGAAAATGATAGAGGATTATGGTAAATTAGGTGCATTAGATAAAATCATAAATAAAAAGTATATAAAATGATTGATGTATTAACGTATTATAAAAAAATTTATGTTATCTTAAACCTATAGAGGATTATTGTTTTAATAATTCAATTTAGGTTTATGTGATGATTCTTTTAGGCAGATTAAGGATCATTTTTCAAGATAAAATGAGTGAGATATATCACAAAGAGACTATTGTCCCTAATTATATTATTATCACTATTATCAAAAAAATAATTTTTGAATTATTTTTACATGTTCATGAGTATTCACATTACATGTAAGAATTTTTTTGATTTATCTAGCACATACAAATTTTTAAAAAAAATTTATAGGCCATGGGTTCATTCTTAAAGATTTAAAGATGTCAACACATAAAAATAATTCAAAAGGAAAAATACCAGAATCAGTGTGAAGGTTTAATTTTTGATTATAGGAAATCATGAAAAAAAAAGATAAGGCACATCATGAAGATCATGAAATTTGGAATCAAGGTATGATTATCTTCTTATCCATAATGTATGAAACATGATTTGATTGATATTTATGAAATATGACACCCCAATTTCTTATGGACAAATTTATTTCCAAATAAATTTAAATATTAATTTATATATTTCAATACAAAAAGTTAAATATCCATTTTATAGGCTACAACGACATGAAATATGTTACACTTATCACCGACTTAGCGAAAATTACACACAACACCAACATGGCGTACAATACTTGCCACATCAATTTTCTACAAACCTTGTATTTTCATTATTATAATTTAAAAAAGATAATTATAACCTAGCCGTATAAATAGTTATATTAATAGTAAAAACTAATTTTCAAATATTTTTTCAAATTTTTATATAAATATAACATATTGATAATGAAGGATATTATTTTTGGTAATATCCTTTTTATGATTAAAAATAGAATTTTCTCAAATAAGCCACTAAAAATTATGAAAGTATGTTTAGATAAATTTAAAAATTTTATTTGTTAATATAAAGGTAATTTTTAAATTCACAATTTCAAAAATATACATGGCTGAATTTTTGGGAATTCTCTAAAAATCTTCATTTTCTAATGAATAGTGAAAATACAATATTTCTATTCAAAAAAACCTTTTAATTTAATTCAATTACATGTATAAAATATATTTTAATTTTATTAAATTAGATAATATTTTTATCAAGTAGTCCAATCTTTTCATAGAATCATTTCTACATTTAATTTGGATGTAAAGACTGAGAAAACCATTAAGCATTTTTTATGTTAAAAACCAGCAGCGTTGTTTCTACAGTGGGATGAATTTTTAAATTCATTTCTTCAACTTATGTATTATAATTCAGCTAAATGGATTCTGTATTCTGGAGCAACATAATTTATAATGTCTAATACATTAAACATTGATTTTGACGAAAATAATTAGGGAATGTGATTAAAATTAATTATATCGGTAAAGAGAGAAATTAGCCTAATAAATTACTAAACCTTAAATTTACGACCCAAAATGACATTGAAATTGTCCAAAACTGATTGGATATAAATATTTGACCACATAATAAATTTTCTATACCTTTTCCAATTATTCTATCCACTAGAAACATGAAAAACATGGGTAGAAGTCTCTCTTCAAATATTTACAAGAGTGACACTCCACAACCACTATAAAAGGTCACCTCCTCTACCGATTCTACAACATCTAAAAAAAACTTAATTTCGTCCAATAAAAATCTAATATACTCCCAAAATACTCTATTTGATCTTGAATCCTCACATTGGGCATAAAACCTATCATGTAATACATTTGTAACAAAATAAAAGGAGTTACCCGATTTTGATGTAATGTCTCTTTTCAAGCTCATTTAATCAATTTCCTTCTCCACCCCATACACTCATTCAATTCTTTTATTGTTTTCAAAAATTAATATCAAAAATATACATGGTTATTTTTATTCTATGGGGTCTACCTACACATACACACACCTCTATCTAATGGATATCGAACATACTGTTTCTGTGTGCGGAGAATTACTGCCTCACGAAACGATGATTGTTCATTGTTCATTAACCACCAATAATGGTGAAAATTATGATGGAAAATATATTTATATACTCAATATATTATATTTATTATGTATTTATTATTCTTTATTACTTTAAAACACAAATACCTTAATATTCCATTTGTTGTTAATACGATAATTAAGTTTTAGGTAGTGTGGACTACCGCCCCTCAAAACGATGTGATTCGAACACACACCACATGGAATGTATTAAATATGGGTATAGGTAAATTCTATTACATATATTAAATATTAATTCTAATTAAATAATTATACATATATATTCATACATATATATACACATTTCACTGCGATAATAAAGACAAAAACAACATTTATGCGTATGTACTGCTTACCATCTCCAGGAACGGTGTATTCCATTTCATACATATTTATTCAATAAATTATTATAATTTACATATAATGTATATAAATTATATTTATATCATGTTATACTTTCATGAATCATTATATAGGTATAGGTATATATGACATAAAAAATTAAGACACATGGAAATAACAAAGTGAATATTACCAGAAGTAAAATCTTAACAACAAATTGTTAACAATAGGGTAATATAGGGTCATAATAATACCCTATATGGATATATATATATAATATTATTATTCTATTTAAGATTTATAAAAAACATATATTTATTATATAAGAATATCATATGAGTACGGAGAGAGTCAAGACAGAAGGTAAGGGGAATTTCACCTCACTTTTAACTTCTGTGAGATACATGTTATGTTGACCGCTCATTCCATTTCTGTAGTGTATGTTATACCCATGATTTTATTATATGAATATCATAATTAAATTTATGGTTATTTACATTCCCCTTTTATTATTCATCTTTTTAGGGTTTACGTTTCAAAATATACCAAATCAGTAAAAATGTTTTGTCTCAATTTTCATTCATTAGGTATCATGTTTTGTTATGCACCTATACACACATTAGAGGTGTATATAATTATATTTTAAAAGTTATATAATGAATTTAATTTATTCATGATATTTTAAGCTTCATTAAATTTCTTTTTCTTAGATGGAGTGTATTGTCCCATGTTACTTAATTATAAGAGTTTATTGAGACAATCTCATTGCTTTCTGAGATTGTTTAGGATTTTGTTCCCTTTGATGAATTATTATTTTCCATCTCTCAATAATATTTTTGAGTTTCCTTTTAAAATGTTTGTTGATGATATACTAATGTTTTAGTAACATTTTCTAGTATTTGTTAATTATGATAATGATTCTTGAAAAATCATATAGTCTCTATCTTCGATTAGAAATCTGTTGTATTCAAAAGACAATGTTTTCAAAATTGGTTTCTAAATATTATGGAAAATAATTTTCATAAATAAATGATTTATTAAAAAATAGGATTTATTTTTCAAAGCTTCCTATATTATATTTTAAATTTTCTTTCTAAAAAATGGTATCAAATGTTTTTATGTTATAAAAAAGATTTTTTTAATGAAGAAATGTTATTTTGATCAAGAAATGTCTGAAAAAAATTTCAAAATTATTTCTTGTCTATGATAACATCCATTGGTGTTACTCATGAATTTATGATAAATTATTCAATATATACATTCATATTATTTCTAGTATTGGATAATATTTCAATCGCATGATATTTTTGAAGTTGGTTTCTATTTTCTAGGATTTATGCTTTTGAAACCCTTTTCTTTTGACTGATTATGTTTTTGATGAAATGATTATGAAACCAGTATCTTTCCAAAGGTTAGGATAATTTTATATGTTTATTATTCCCATTTGATTTCATGGGTTATGATATTATTATTTATGATCTTGTGGCATATATATGTATGACTTCATTATGTGATGGGTGAGAACTATATCTCCCTCCAATGCATTGGTTAATGATTAATCTCTCATGAGATAAAAAGGACTTGAATGAGGGTTAACTCAGTTCATTAATACATGGTCAGAATGAGGGTTACTCAATTCAATAATATATGGTTGGAATGAGGTTTCACTCAGTTCAGTAATAGAGAGCTAGAACACGGGTCCACCCGATTCAGTAAAGGACATTATACATTAATATGGTCTTAGATGTGATTCCTTGGATACTATGTAATTGATATTATAATCTTATGTGTTTTCCACAATTCCATGTTTTATTATTATTATTCATTCATATATTATGATTATTATTTCAATATGATTCTTCTATTATAGCCTACCATTCACTATGCCATGATCTCTATTATGATCTTTGATATGTAGGGTATGATATTATATCTTCATGGTCATGATATCATAATCTTATTTTCATTATTATTCTTACATGTATCTCTGGATTACCCTTACTGATAATTTTATCTTACCCTTTTTTATGTTTCCTTCTCAAGGTTATTAAGATATTTATTATGTTTGATGTGTCTAAGAGGGTTTACAGTTAAGAAGAACCTAGTGGGAGATATTTTAGTTCATTAATGTAATAGTGTTTATGTTTCCATTTTTCTAAATTCGGTATACTAGAAAGGTATTCTTGTATCTATTTGTATAATTTTTTTTTGTTTTTTTCAAACATTATGTAATTTAAATATTTTTAAATTTAGGGTCACTATAGTTTGAATTAGTGGAAATTTTTAGTTATCCTTTGGAATCTTGGATGATAAAACCTTGGTGAGAACCCTAAGGACATTTCTATGGATATGTATAAGGATGAGTCCATGTATAGGAAAATTTCTCGGAATTGTTTTGAAGGATAAAATGATAGGTTTCCATGAAATAAATCCCTATTTGGATACTACAAGTGTATGTGGATCTGGAACAGATGTTCCTAGGGGTTAAAACACTGAAAATATGTTTCAAGCTTGACTCGAGGTAATCTAGTTCATGAAAACCTGCCTTGATGCACACCTAGTTTAACACTCCTGAGTGATATTTTTTGGGAAGTCACAAATTCTTCGTGAACCATAATGAAGGGTTTAAATATAATATGTAATTGAGTAACCTATGATAAACCTTTGATGTCATAGACTAAGGAATGTGTCATACTTTAGACTTCTTATAATTTATTTTTCATGATTATGTAGTCCCTAATTATGATAACTATTTCTTACATATTGATTTTGGTTTTAGTCAATGGATGTAACCGAAAGAAACCACATTAATGGTGATAATTAAGGAAAATGCAACAATTGTCCTCCATAGAAACTGAATTCTATGGTAATTGGAATTAAAATTCTTGTTTCTATGGATTCATAGATTTCTTAAGCTATGAATTGTGGTTGACATAAATATTGGAAAATGTGGGAACAAAATTTTATTGAGTATTTCATGAGGAAACACCCACCTTCTTTTATATAGTCTTTTGATCCACTTGATGCTATGAAATGGATTAGAACCAATGAAATGATATTCAATGTTATTCAATGTACATATCATTAGAAATTAATTTTGGCGGTTCATCGGTCAGAAGGAGAAGCAGATCAGTGGTGGACTCTAATCAAGAATATGAGGCAGCATGATGAGATTGAATCCAGGGATTGGTATAAAATCATGAACATATTTTCCAATAAGTACTTTCCCCAAATTATTCATAACAAGATAGAGAAATCATTTCTTTAGTTGATTCAAAGGTAAGATGAATCTATTTGTACCTATAGGGAAATTTTCAAAAGACATGTGAGTTTCGCTTCCAGAATTAGAATCCACCTTAAAAGTAAAGTTGATATATTAAATATTGGATTAAATCCAAGTCTCAAAAGTGAATTTTCCATAATATATATTAGTATCTATGAAGATATTGTGGGTTGTGCAATCAAGGTTGAAAAGGAGGTAGGAGTCATATATCAATCTCACTGATTCGATAATAGGAGGAAGATGAAGTTTAAAAGAATCTCTAAAAACCATTGAGAGAATAATATGAACCTTCTTTTATTCTCTATGTGATGTAATAATCATGGAGGAAATTATCTTAGGCGGTCTAATAATTTTTTTGTGTGTCGATGAGAAGTCCATTGGGAAATAGATTACCAAGGTGCAGGGAAGAATTTGGCTCAAAATACTAATAAAGAAAGAGAATAATTTTTTTACCTCCCATGATACTGTGTTACGAGTGAAAGGAGAATAGGAATTATACTAACCACAATTCAAACCCAAGGGTTAGTGATGATGACCGAAGAAAACAACCCCTTAAGCTAATGTACTAAGGGAAATCTCATGAAATCCCTATTTTTAATGTGGGGTGCGATGACGATGTGATTAAAGGTACAATTACCATTAACTACAGAACTGGTAATGATAGATTAGATTCTAGATCTACCTACTATTTAAAATCTAAATAAATTTCTAAGGGTGTTAATATTTATAAAATTTAATTAATGGTGGAATTAATAGTGAAATCTCTTAATTGTACCATGATTGCAGCTCATTTATATGATTCTTCTCCAGTTGATGTTTTTTGGAATGTACGTCCTAAAAATATTATCATAGTTCATCTGGTGGAATTTTATGTCATATTATGCCTGGATTGGGTTTATCTACATAAATACCACTTCAATGGTCAATGAAGGGAAGTTACAATCAATATTTGAAACCCTCCTATGATCAACCATCAATGTGATGATAAGTATGAACTTCCTTTGGAGATTAAATATTGTGTATGGGTATTATTACCCATTAAAATGGGTTTTTATCTCAAATGGTTTGGGATATTATTGAAATTGATGATATTCGTATTGTTTAGGAATTTTTGGATGTAATTATAGATGAGTTTCCTAGTCTTCCACCAAAAAATTAAGTTGGGTTGTTGATAGAACATGTACATGGTTCCACACCAATTTCGGATACTCCTTATAGGATGGGCCCAATTGAGAAGAAGTAATTGAAGGAAGAACTCTAAGAAAACCTTGATAAGGGATTCATTCTACCACATGTGTCACCTTGGGGTGAATGGGTTCTTTTTCGGAAAAAGAAAGATGGTTATATGCGATTCTCATTGATTATCGGTAGTTGAACAAGATCAAAATAAAGAAAAAGTATCATATTCCCCTTATTGATGACGTATTTGATAAACTACACAAATAATAATAGTTTTCTAAGAGATACATTCATTCTGGATATCATCAATTGAGGTTCATGAAGAAGGATATAACCAAGATGGAATTCCTTACACGGTAAGGTCATTATGAAAATATAGTGATGCCTTTTGGCCTTACTAATGCAACTATTATCTAAATGGATTTAATGAATAGTGTACTTAGAGAATACCTTAACCAGTATTGGTAGTCTTTACAGATGATATTCATATATATTCAAAGATAAAGGAAGATAATTAAGATCACATGAGAATTGTACTGATGACCCTTTGGAAATATAATTTATATGAAAAAATTATTAAGTGTAAATTTTGGATGAAATGGATTCATTTACGGGTCACATAATCTAAATATATGGTATAGAAGTAGATCTGTCTAATATAGAGGCTATTAAATTCTGGCCTATCCCAACCATGGTGACTGAGATCCGTAGTCATCATGGATTAGCTGTATATTATTGACGATTTGTGGAGAATTTCTAAAAACTATATAAACATCTGAACCATTAACTCTGATTTCTCTTAAGTTCCACTGGACATATGTGTTTGAGGAAAATTACAGGTAACTAATGAGAAGGTTATAATTACACATGTTCATTCACTACCCTATAGTGGAGAGGGGCGTATAATCTATAGCGATGCATACATGTAGTGATTGGGATGTTTTCTTATGAAAAAATAACATGGTTATAGCCTATGACTTATGATTGTTGAAGATTCACGAGAAAAATTACCCAAATCATGATTTGGAGTTAACAAAGGGAATTTTTTAATTATATACGTAGAGGAATTATCATTATGTGGAAAAGAATGATATATATACGGATCATTGTAGTCTGAATTATATATTCACATAGAAGGATTTGAACATTTTTCAAAGAAGAGGGTTAGAGTTGATAATGTATTATTAATACTCAACACATCACCACCCTGGGAAAGCGAATAAAGTGAGAAATTCATTGAGTCAAAAATATAATTCTATCTTATCTATTATATGGATCACCAAATATTAAATATTTCAGAATTTACAAAGGACGGATATGGAAATCTGAAAGGATGGAGAAAAATATTATCTTTCTCAAATTAATTTTCAACCTTCTATGCATGTAATGATTAAGGAGGAACATAAGAAATATTAAGAGCTAAAAAATAAGGATAAAAATATTCATGAGTTTAACCTTGATCAGGTTATAATGATAAGGTACATGAACTATGTATATGTTACCTTCTTGCCAGATTTGAATAAGGATAGTGTTGACCTCACCTATTTTGATAATCTCAATCATGTATTCATATGTGTTGAAAATCCCAATTATGTTTTCATTCTCTATGATATTTTTAAAGTACCATTGATCTATACATTAATTCATTCAAATCTGTGATCAAACCAATAATAATTGTTAAAATAGTCTTTGGAATAAGTTATTCCTCATCTATCCATGTTCATACACGTTATAAATTGATTCTAACACAATCGGATGTGTTCTGCATAAAACAGATAAGTAATCTGCCTATAGCTACTGATAAAGAGCTACCGGTACCCAGTCTACCGACAGACAGCTACCGATATACTTAACACAGAGCTACCGATATACTTAACACAGAACTACCGATGCGCTTATAAGTGTAAGCTACTGACTTACAGACAGCTACCGACGCATGGAGCTACCGACGCATGGAGCTACCGACGCATGAAGCTACCGATGCATGAAGCTACCGACGCATGAAGCTACCGACGCATGAAGCTATCGACGCATGAAGCTACCGACGCATGGAGCTACCGACGCATGAAGCTACCGACGCATGGAGCTACCGACGCATGGAGCTACCGGTAAACAAAGTCACCGATACAAGCATGTACCAACCGACGCATAGAGCCACCGATAGAGTCAAGGCAACTAATGAAATCAAGCTACCAATGTCCAAGCTACCGATGATGATTACCTACTGATCACTCGACTCACTGTTTGAATTTCCTTATTTCCTATCTTTATTTAATCTATCCAACGGTCATATCATGTACATTTTAATGATTTGTCAAATATCTGATAAAGGTTGTCGGATGTCAGGAACCCGTACCTCGTACCTGCAGAAAGGAAATCTTTTCTGTCCCCTGTTGCACGTGAGATACATACGAGAAGGGAAGACTACGGTAAAAACTACCAGAGATACAACAACAAAAAGAAGCGTGTGGTGGATGAAATATACCAGAAAAACACAAGAACGAGAAGAACACAGAGAAGCTGATAGACAATCAAGCATACTCGAGAAGTGTTCTGTGCATATAAGAAGAGCACTGAAGAACTCTAACTACTACATTTTCAATGTCTGTGAACCTGGAGCATACGACACTCTGTTTCTCAAACAGAAACAAGAAGAGGACTCAGACTCACATCTAATCGAATCAAAAGGAGTCCAGAGCTACACTGAAATCACCAGAACCACTTCTAAACTCTACATCTCTTGTTCTGAGATTTATTATTATAATTTTTGAGCAGTGTGTGTCATCTGTTGTATCTAACACATACAATGTCTCCTGTGCTTAAACTGAAGGATTTGTAAATCCTTACCATACTCTTTCATTCTTTCTTTCTCACGAATAACAGTGGTAGAGGTCGTGTGTGACCTGGACAGCTGGTTGTTATTGTACTGTTTCCCACGAAGAACAGTTGTAGAGGTCTTGGACCTGGACAGTTGTAAACTGTTCAACCCCGATCCAGGGTGTGGATCATTTTTATATAAACTTTTGAGAGGACTAAGTCTCGGCTTGAGACTGAACCTCTTGGTTACATTTGTTGTGCCATCTCTTTCAAAGTTTTATTCCGCTGCTAATCACTTTAAAACTAATACTGTTTTTAAAGTTACTTTGCTAATTAAATTAGCAAGTGTTTATGTTAAGTGTAGATTAATAAGTTAGTTTCAAAAGATAATCAAACATTCCTGTGTTGATTAACTGGGAATTAATCAATCCCTTGAGAATCTAACAGAACCTCTACTTTAATATAAATTCACTACAGTTTATTTATTATTTTATTTGGGGGTCTTTAAGACAGTGATTTTAAATACAGAAATTTTAATTGGTACTCAATTCACCCCCCTCTTGAGTAAACCACTCCGACCAACACATGGTATCAATGGCTTGAAAATATTTTCTAAAAGTACTCTGCTTTTGAACTGTGATTGTAGTTGTATTTTAATGTTCTTAAAATTTCTGTCATATCTAAATTTTTATCTCTTTAAAATTTTATCATCATGGACAATAGACTTGAGGGTGCTGCTACTAACCGGACACCTTTCTTCAATGGAACTAATTATGCTCAGTGGAAACTGAAAATGAAAATTCATCTAGAAAGCATAGGTTTTGATATTTGGACTGCTATTGAATCAGAATACAAAATTCCTACTACTGCTAGATCTACTTGGGATGAACCTATAAAGACTGCTTACAATAACAACATTAAAGCTATGAATGCCTTGTACTGTGCTCTAGGAGATGAAGAGTTTAATAGAATTTCTTCTTGTAAAACTGCATATGAAATTTGGTATACCTTAGCTATTTCTCATGAAGGAACAACGAATGTTAAAGAAATGAGATTGAACACTTATACTATCAAGTATGATAATTTTAAAATGAAACCTGACGAACCCATTTCTGACATGTATCTCAGGTTCAATGAAATTGTCAATACAATGATCTCGCTGGGAAAGGATGTCTCATCGAAGGAACAAATTATGAGAATTTTGAGATGTCTACCTGCTAGATGGAGAGGCACATCTGTCTCAATCAGAGAATCATGTGACATTGCTGCTCTACCTGTCAAGGAACTAATTGGCAAGCTGATGATGTATGAAGAAGAGCTCAAAGTGAATAAAGAGGAAGAAAATGAACCTCCATGAAAGTCTGTCGCTTTCAAATCCTCAACTTCAAAGAATAAGGACAAAGAAAAGCTTCAAGATATAGTTGAAAGTTCAAGCTGTGAAGACAGTGAAAGTGATTCTGACAGTGATGCTGAGATGGCTCACATTGCTAGAAGATTTAAGAAATTTTATAGGAAAAAGAAGTTCTTCTGAAAACCAAATTATAAGGGTAAGTATGATCACCAAGGTAAATGGAAAAAGGATTGGAAGAAGAATGACAAATCAGATGATGTTGTCTGCTATGAGTGCAAGAGAAAAGGACACATTAAAGCCGACTGTCCAAAGTTGAAGTATAAAAAGAAATATGAATATAAGGACAATAAGTTTAAGAAAGCCATGAAGGCTACTTGGAGTGCTTCTGAGGATAGCTCTACTAAATCTGAAAGCTCTGAAACTGAATACAAAAATAAGGCAAACATGTGCTTTATGACAAACACTTCTCAGGTAACTGCTGAAACTCCTGCTTTAAATTATTACTCTGGAGATAATGCAGAATCTGATTCTGATTCTGGAACAATTTCTAAAAATGAATTGTTTGAATACTGTGATATGCTGGAAGAGACATGTAATGAACTCAAGGATAAATACAAGTCATTAAAGAAAAAACATGCTCTCACCACTACAGCTAAAACCGAACTCACTATTGAAAAAGAGAAAAATTCTCAACTGTTAAAAGAAAACACTGAACTGAAACTATCTAATGAGCAACTCAAGAAAGACTTAGAGAAGTTCACCAATGGCAAAAATACACTAACACAGATGCTAGGAAAGCAAATATCACCTAAATATACTACTGGTATAGGATACCAACCTGGACAAAGGAAAATTGCCAAAACTAGATTCATTTCTAAATCTGGACAGAATGAAGGTAATTCTGGAACATTATATGCTTCAACCAGTTATATACATAGCTATGGATCTAATAAAGTTTATCTTTCAAATCATGTCAATTCTACAAATTATATGAGACCCATTAGACAAATATGGGTACCTAAAGTATTATTGGCTAACCTGTCTGGACCCAACAAAATCTGGGTACCAAAATCATATCCCATCTGAATCTGTTTTGTAGGGAACTTGCTTAAAGAGCTCCTGTAAAGAGACCTGGTATTTGGACAGTGGATGTTCATGACATATGTCAGGAGAATTCTCTTGTTTTAAGAGTTTAATAAAAGTTGATGGAGGCTTTGTCACCTTTGGTGATAATTCAAGAGGAAAAATCATCGGCCTAGGCCAGATTGGTAACACTGATTCAATTTTGATTTCTAAAGTTTTGTTTGTTGATGGCCTTAAATACAATTTATTAAGTATTTCTCAGTTATGTGATGATGGTTTTCATGTTAAATTTGAAAATGATTCCTGCAATGTTTTTAATTCAAAGAATGTTTTGGTATTTTCTGCCTTAAGAAATGAAAATGTTTATGCTGTTAATCTGAATTCTTTAGCTAAGCAGAATATTACTTGTTTGAATGCTTTTCATAAAGAATCTTGGCTATGGCACAGAAGATTGGGACATTGCAACATTCACTCACTTAGAAAACTCTCTAGAAAAAACCTAGTTAGAGACCTACCTAAATTAGAATTCCCAAATGATAGAGTATGTAACCCCTGTTAAAAGGGAAAACAACACAAAGTTTCTTTTAAATCAAAGAAAGATGTTTTGACTTCTCAACCACATGAATTGGTTCACATGGATTTGTTTGGACCATCAAGAGTTTCTAGTTTAAATGGGAAGCACTATGTTTATGTTCTTGTAGATTATTTTTCTAGATATACTTGGGTATATTTTCTAGCTCACAAAAGTGAAGCTTGTTCTTCTTTTGTTAAGTACTCTAAATCTGTAGAGAACCTTAGTGGACTTAAGATTAAAACTTTGAGGAGTGATCATGGTCGTGAGTTTGAAAATCAATATTTTGAATCTTATTGCTCACACAATGGCTATACTCATAACTTTTCTGCCCCTAGAACACCCCAACAGAATGTTGTAGTAGAAAGAAGAAACCGAACCCTTCAAGAAATTTCTAGTACCATGCTAAATGAATATGACCTGCCTATTTATTTTTGGGCTGAAGCTGTAAATACAGCTTGCTATGTCATTAATAGAGTCTTAATCAGACCTGTTCTTCAGAAAACCCCTTATGAATTGTGGAACAATTGAATGCCTAAGGTTAATTACTTTAAAGTTTTTGGTTGCAAAGTGTTTATTCTAAATACTAAAGATAATCTGGATAAGTTTGCTTCCAAAAGTGATGAAAGAATTTTTCTGGGTTAATCTATTTCACGAAAAGCCTATCGAGTATTCAATAAGAAAACCAAATGTGTGGAAGAATCTGTTCACATCAAGTTTGATGAAACTGATCCACATGAGCCTAAAACCTCTCTTGAAAATATTGATGAAGACTTATCTGTTCTGGACATTAATGATAAATCTAAAGAACCTGTTATCAAAACATCCAGTTCTAGAATTTTTCCAGAATCTGCTTCTGTTGAACCCGAACCTATAGATGAACCAGAAATTTCTAGTCCAACCTTTACCAGATCATTGAGGATTCGAAAGAATCATCCTTTAGAAGCTGTTGTTGGTAATCTTGATAAAGGAACACAAACTAGAGCTTCTCTATGAAACCAGGTTGAACATCAAGCTTTTCATTCACAGCTAGAACCCAAAAATATCAATGATGCTATCAATTATGAATTCTGGGTAATATCTATGCAGGAAGAATTAAATCAGTTTGAAAGAAACAAAGTCTGGGAATTAGTTGACAGACCTAGGGACACTTTGACAATAGGCACAAAATGGGTTTTTAGAAATAAAGTAGATGAATCTGGAAATATAGTTAGAAACAATGCTAGAGTAGTTGCACAAGGATATAGTCATGAAGAAGGTATAGACTATGAGGAACCTTTTTCACCTGTAGCTATACTAGAAGCCATTAGGATCTTACTTTCATATGCTACACATATGGATTTCATGTTATATCAAATGGATGTGAAAAGTGCATTTCTAAATGGTTTTATAATTGAAGATGTTTTTGTAGAACAACCACCCGGATTTACTAATCCCCATTTTCCAAATCACGTTTTTAAACTTTCTAAAGCTTTGTATGGTTTAAAACAATCTCCAAGAGCTTGGTATGATAGACTTAGCAATTTCCTTATCTCAAAAGGTTTTACTAAAGGGATTGCTGATCCAACTCTTTTCATTAAAAAAATTTCTAAAGATGTTTTATTTGTACAAATATATGTTGATGATATTATTTTTGGATCTTCTAAACATTCTTTATGTACTGATTTTTCAAAAAGTATGCAAAATGAATTTGAAATGAGCTTAATGGGAGAACTTAAGTACTTTCATGGATTTCAAGTATTTAAAAATGAAAATGGTATTATTTTGAATCAAAGTAAATATACAAAGGATATTTTGAAACGTTTTGGTCTGAATAGTATTAAGGAAAGTGAAACTCCTATGAGTACTACCTGTAAATTGGATGCAGATGAAACTGGGAAACCAGTTGATCAAACAAATTACAGAGGTATGATTGGTAGTTTACTTTATCTTACTGCTAGTCGACCTGATATTATGTTTAGTGTGTGTTTGTGTGCTAGATTTCAAGCTAATACAAAAGAATCTCATTTGCTTGCTGTTAAAAGAATTTTTAAATATCTCAAACACACGGTTAACTTAGGTTTTTTTTACCCAAAAGGAAAATCCTTTGAGTTAATGAGTTATTCAGATGCTGACTTTGATGGTTGTAAGTTAGATAGAAAAAGCACATCAGGAACATGTCATTTGCTTGGAAAATACTTAGTTTCTTGGTGTAGTAAGAAACAGAACTCAGTTGCATTATCTACTGCCGAAGCAGAATATATAGCTGCTGGTAGTTGCTGTGCACAAAGTCTGTGGATGAAACACACTCTTTTGGACTATGGATATGTTTTTAATCATGTTTCAATAAAATGTGATAACACCAGTGCAATAAACATATCTAAGAATCCTGTATCTCACTCTAGAACAAAACACATAGATGTAAGACACCATTTCCTAAGAGATCACTATAAAAAAGGTGACATTTCTCTTGAATTTATCGGCACTGAACATCAATTGGCTGATATCTTCACTAAACCTTTATGTTCTGATAGGCTAAGTTACATAAGACACGAATTGGGAATGTTTAATCACAACCGGTGTGAAAATCCACACTGATGTGAAATTCTCAACGATGTGAAATTCTCACCGATGTGAAAATCCTCACCGATGTGGAAATTCTCACCGATGTGAAAATCCTCACCGATGTGAAATTCTCACTGATGTGAAATTCTCACCGATGTGAAATTATCACTGATGTGAAATTCTCACTGATGTGAAATCCTCACCGATGTACAATTCTCACCGATTTGTTTTTCTCACCGATGATTAACTCACACCGATGCAATGTTTTCTAAAAACATCTGTCTGCCGCCAAGAATATGAATCGTTTTATTTTATTTTAGTCATTTATTTTGAATTCCTAAATGATAAAACTACACCTGAGCCACTTCTCACCTCACCGAGCTCAAAATCTCTCACCTTCGAACCTTAGCTCCCAAATCGACGAAGAACCCTAAACCCGCGATGGCAAAAACTAAGCTTCCTATCGTCAGAGATGAAAGTGTAGAACCAAACTCTAAGAAGCAGAAGACACAACATAAAGCCAGTGTTTGTGAAGTCAAAACTAGATCAAGAAGGCGACAGTGAATCCTCACTTGCAGAATAGAGACATAGTAATCGAGAAGGAACTGTGCGTGGAATGGCTACTGCCTAGAAAATCGTTAGTACTCGAGATTCTGGAGGACCAGAAATGGGTGGATTGTTTTTCGAATAATAATGGCCCATACTACCCGAAGTTGGTAAAACAGTTCGACGAGTTTGTAACCTTCGAGAAGTCTGAAAATGAGAATCGGGTAAGCTCTTTTTTAAATGGAAAATAGATATCTTTTTCTTCAGTAGAGTGGGCTGAGTATTTAAAAGTACCACATGAAGGTGTCTCTGGGTATGTATTAAGAGCAATGCTACCTAGAAGTGACATCTTTGATTATGAAACTGCCTTAAAAGAACTGACTGGTAATGGGAATCAAAGGCAAGTGGTTGCTGCTGAAATGGATGGAGAGAATCGACTGCTCTTCAAGTTTGTTCAGCATGTGTTGATACCGAGACGAGGAGATTTTGCAAATCTGAGATATCAAGATATCTATCGTCTTCATCTGCTGAGACATGGTGTGAAAATCAATCTGTGCAGATTGTTAATGCTTCAAATGGAAGACATGATTAGACCAAAGTCAAAGACTAATGCTTTATTCTTTGCCAAGCTGATTTCAGTGATGATAAAAGTGAAAGGAATAGCTGAGTCTCAGGATGAGACAGTTGTAATCAGGAATAATTTCTCCATCACCTCGACTGTTTGTAAGTACATGAAAATTAACTGGAACCCATGGAAGGGAGAATGGGTCAGTGATGATCAGAAGATTTATGATAGGTTTAATCCTGTGGATCATCCCTCAAGTCCAAAGGATATGAGAGATCCAAGTCTGAGACCTGATGAAGAGGAACCTGTTTATAGTGATGAAACAGAAGATGAAAAAGAAGAAGAAGAAACTCCTATGGATGTTGGAGGAGATCCGGACTTGTCCCCAAGTCCTGTTGCAGAATTGGTTTATTCTAGGAAAGGAAAGGTAGAGGAAATTTTGTCTAATTATGAGGAAGACCAGTCTGTGTCTCACCAAGAAGAAGAGGAAAAGGAAAATGTATCTGAATCATCTGCTTCTGGCAGTTTAAGTATGAGTCCTTTGATTGGATGCTCAGCTATGCCAACTGCTGAAGTAGAAAGAGATACAGAAGAAGCTGTACCTGTACCCGAAGAAGCTGTACCTGTACCAAAAGATCTTCTAGATGCTGCACCGATGGAACTTGTAGTAGAAGATTCTGATGAAGAGAATCCAGCACTGAATGCTATGGTGATAAATGGGAATGCACCCATTGAGGGGGAGCATCAATCTGTTCTTGGAAATGTTACAGTAGCTGTTGAGCTTGGAGACTGAGTAGAGGACCCAGGATTTATAGTCTGTGGATTGGATTATCCGGATTCTGATAATGAGATGTATGTGAATAGACCGAAGACCAATTATGATCTTGCTTCTGAATTGTTGCCAGATGATGTGGTCAGATTTCATGATCTGAATAAGCTGAAAGAGGACCTCAAAACCAGTTTTGTTGAAGAAGTGCAGTTAATGGAAACCTCCCTTGCATCCTCAATTCAATCAATAATGACTGATTCTATAGTTATTTTGGCCTCAGCAAGGAGATCTGCTGCAGTTGTCTCAAATGATTTTGTAACAAAGTATGATCTTGAATCCATGAAGAATGAGCGGAAAGAATCATTCAGTGTATCAGTTGTTGAGATGAAGCAAAGATTTTATGAAGAAATGAAAATGTTAGAGAGATCCTTCGAGCTATCTCTGGCTTATAATTTATCTTCTTTTGTGTATGAGCTTATCGAAGAAGTGAAAGAGTGCCAGACTCAGTCTTCTAGAATCAAAGAAGATCTTGAAGCTGTCAAGACATCAGTTGCTGCTTTGGATTCTTATATGAGCTCCAAGTCTCAAGCTGACAAGGACCTAGCTTATGTGAAGAGTGTAGTAAGCCAGTTTGTTTCGGTGTTTGAATGTTTCAAAACCTCAGTGAAGGATCATGTTCAATTACAAGACTCTCAAGTTCAAAGCCTAATCAGTGGTTTGTCTAAGAGTTTCCAAGAAACTGTTTCCTTCTCTCTTAACCCTCTCACTTCCAAACTTTTAGTTGACCTAAATCAAGTTCGAGCAATGATGAAGGAGGAGATTGGTTCTATTTCAACTGGTGGCTCTGTGGACTCATCAGAGTTGAGCCGAGTGGTGCTGTCTACTAGAGATTCTGCCAGAGAAATAATGAAGATTGTTCAAGATTATATGAGAGAAGCCTCTGCCTCTCAGGAAGCCATAAAGAGCAAAGTGGACTATTACTTCACCAGAATTTTCACCAAGCATCAACTCGAACACCACTTCAAGCTGATGTTGGAAAACATGATGCTACCTCCAGTCACTCAAGCTTTTAGAGAACAAGTGAGCAAACTACAAGAATTGACTCCTACCTTGGAGAAATTCATGGAGAACAAAGATGATTTCATCTCTGCTATGGAAAGAGGAGGAGGAATTATTATGGATTTTAGAAATTTGTTGCTTCCCTTCTTGCATGTTGATGTCAGACCAGCCATCATCCCTCCTACTTTGCCTGCTTCTGCCTCAGCTGCTTCCACAGTCCAGCTGACTCCTGCTCAAGCTATTCGAAGCCTCACTCCAATGATCACCCAAAGATCTTCAACCTACAGGCCTGACTCTGGGTCAGTGGCTCAGCCTCCTTTGATCTTTTCTGGCATTCCAAAACCTTCACCTGAATCCTCACCACCCGAACCTTCTTCTGATCCCAAAGGGAAATCTCACGTGGAGGAGGTGGAATGATCCAGTGGCTAGGATTTTTTTTTTGATAGGAATTCTTTTGTATTCTGTTTTTGTATTTTCTGACTGCTCTAATACAGAAGAACTCTTTTTACTTCTCCTGTTTTATTTGTCTCCTATATATACTTTCCCACTTTTTGATTATCACAAAGGGGGAGAACAAAATGAGAAACTGATGGGGAGAACTAAATGAGAGAATGAAAAATACTTTCAATGGAGAAAAATAAGGAATCAGGGGAGACACATTAATTTTTTTTCTCTCTCAATTTTACCTCTGATACCTTATGTCTATATAGTACCTTATGATTGTTACCTCGATAACTTATGTCTATATCATACTATTTCTATTATCTCTAATGATGTTTTCAATAAGAAAATTGAATTCAATATTATACTCTTTACTATTATATTTTCACTATGTTAAATGCCCATATCATAAATTGTGATTATAAAAAAGGGGGAGAATGTTGACCTCACCTATTTTGATAATCTCAATCATGTATTCATATGTGTTGAAAATCCCAATTATGTTTTCATTCTCTATGATATTTTTTAAGTACCATTGATCTATACTTTAATTCTTTCAAATCTGTGATCAAACCAATAATAATTGTTAAAATAGTCTTTGGAATAAGGTAATACTCATCTATCCATGTTCATACACGTTATAAATTGATTCTAACACAATCGGATGTGTTCTGCATAAAACAGATAAGTAATCTGCCTATAGCTACTGATAAAGAGCTACCGGTACCCATTCTACCGATAGACTTAGTCTACCGACAGACAGATACCGATATACTTAACACAGAGCTACCGATATACTTAACACAGAACTACCGATGCACTTATAAGTGTAAGATACAGACTTACAGACAGCTACCGACGCATGGAGCTACCGACGCATGGAGCTACCGACGCATGAAGCTACCGACACATGAAGCTACCGACGCATGAAGCTACCGACGCATGAAGCTACAGACGCATGGAGCTACCGATGCATGAAGCTACCGACGCATGGAGATACCAACGCATGGAGCTATCGGTAAACAAAGTCACCAATACAAGTATGTACCAATCGATGCATAGAGCCACCGATAGAGTCAAGGCAACTAATGAAATCAAGCTACCGATGTCCAAGCTACCGATGCTGATTACCAACTGATCACTCGACTCACTGTTTGAATTTCCTTATTTCCTATCATTATATAATCTATCCAACAGTCATATCATGTACATTTTATGGATTTGTCAAATATCTGATAAAGGTTGTCGGATGTCAGGAACCCGTACCTCGTACCTGCAGAAAGGAAATCTTTTCTGTCCCCTGTTGCACGTGAGATAAATACGAGAAGGGATGACTACGCTAAAAACTACCAGAGATACAACAACAAAAAGAAGCGTGTGGTGGATGAAATATACCAGAAAAACACAAGAACGAGAAGAACACAGAGAAGGTGATAGACAATCAAGCATACTCGAGAAGTGTTCTGTGCATATAAGAAGAGCACTGAAGAACTCCAACTACAACATTTTCACTGTCTGTGAACCTGGAGCATACGACACTCTGTTTCTCAAACAGAAACAAGAAGAGGACTCAGACTCACATCTGATCGAATCAAAAGGAGTCCAGAGCTACACTAAAATCACCAGAACCACTTCTAAACTCTACATCTCTTATTCTGAGATTTATTATTATACTTTTCGAGCAGTGTGTGTCATCTGTTGTATCTAACACATACACTGTCTCCTGTGCTTAAATTGAAGGATTTGTAAATCCTTACCATACTCTTTCATTCTTTCTTTCCCACGAATAACAGTGGTAGAGGTCGTGTGTGACCTGGACAGCTGGTTGCTGTTGTACTGTTTCCCACGAAGAACAGTGGTAGAGGTCTTGGACCTGGACAGTTGTAAACTGTTGAACCCCGATCCAGGGTGTGGATCATTTTTATATAAACTTTTGAGAGGACTAAGTCTCGGCTTGATAATGAACCTCTTGGTTACATTTGTTGTGCCATCTCTTTCAAAGTTTTATTCCGCTGCTAATCACTTTAAAACTAATACAGTTTTTAAAGTTACTTTGATAATTAAATTAGCAAGTGTTTATGTTAAGTGTAGATGTGTAAGTTAGTTTGAAAAGATAATCACACATTCCTGTGTTGATTAACTGGGAATTAATCAATCCCTTGAGAATCTAACAGAACCTCTACTTTAATATAAATTCACTACAGTTTAATTTATTATTTTATTTGGGGGTCTTTAAGACAGTGATTTTAAATACAGAAATTTTAATTGGTACTCAATTCACCCCCCTCTTGAGTAAACCACTCCGACCAACAGATAGGTTATAAAAAACCCATAGTTCATCATTCTCTATTAATACTGGATGTAGGAAGATGTACTAGGGCTTTAAAGAATGCTTCTCGGGGATTTCCGGATGAGATATATTGTAGAGTTTATATCACTGTTTTTTATGCCAACAAGTTATGTTTTACGGACAAAAGTATAAAGGGATGTTGAATCCATTACCCATAACATAATAGAAATGAGAGAACATCGCCATGCATATTTTTATTGGAAAACCCAAATGCTTTAAATGGTTTAATTATATATGGGTGTTAGTTGATCACCTTACTATGTCAGTGCACTTCATTTCTATCATGGAATATTTCTCTCATGATTAACATACTAAATATATATTACGGAAGATTTAAGATTTCATGGAGTACAACGTTCCATTGTATCATATCAAGATCCAAGGTTCACCTAAAAGTTATAGATATTTATTAAAAAATATATTGATAAAGAATTGATATTAAACAATACATATCATCCATAGATATATGAGCAGTCTAAAAGAACAATTCAAACCATATAGTATATGTTGAGTTATTGTCCATTGAATTTCAAAGGTGGTTGGGATTAACACCTTCTTCTGGTTGAGTTGTCTTACAACAATATCATTCACTATAGAATTCATATGTCACTATATGACTCCCCTTATGGGAAGAAATGTTGAGATAAAATGTGTTGGGGTTAGATTAGAGAAATAAATCTATTAAGAATTCAGATCGATCGAGATTTGTTTGAGAATGTTAGAACCAATCAGAAACATATCAAGGAACCTCAATTTCGGAAGAAAAATTATGCTGATAACCATATGTGTGATCTAAATTATTAACTTTTTGATATGGTGTTTTTAAAAATATCACCTGGGAAGAATGTTATGAAATTTATAAGAAATGAATACTAAGTCCTTGGTATATAAACCCCTTTAAAATTGATGATCATCATAAAGATAAAATCCTATTGCTTGGAACTTCCTCCAAATATCTCTCTAGTATGTGATGTGTTCCATGTATCTTTCACGAGTAAGTAAATACCTAACCCTTTACATGTACCGACCATAGAGGTCATACCACTGGAGTAAGATCTTTCTTATGAGGGGCAATCTACCCAAATTATTGATCTATCTAAAAACGTTCTATGAAATTATGCTAGTCCCCTGGTTAATGATTCTTTTTGAAAAAATCACTAGTTAGACGAATCTATGTGATAACTTGAGAATATGATGAAGTAGAAGTATCCTTATTTTTTTACCAGAGTGACGAATTTCGACAGAAAAATTCATTTTTTGGGGGGTAGAATGTAACACCAATAGTTTTTATTGACCAATTTTTTTTGAATAAAATTAAAAATTCATATATATTAGGAAATACATTAATTCAAAGAATCATTTTAAATGTGACACCAACTTGGAAATTTTTACACGCAACACCGACTTGGTGTACATTTTATGTAACACTAACTTGGCTTATGATACAAGAAACACTATGTTTCTATGAAACATCATTTATTATTATCAAATTTAAAGAAGATAATTATAACAAATTTATGAAACATATTTATATGAATATTAATAACTTCATATAAAAAATTTTCTTATTTTTTTCTATTAAAAGAACATATTGATAATAATATATATTATTTTTGGTAAAATATTTTTATGTATCCAAACACCATTTTCTCAAATGAACCATCTCTAATAATTAAGGTAATTTTAGAAAAATTATGAAATTTAATTTGATAAAATAAATTTGATTCTGTGATTTATAATAGTGAAATTACTTTTGGGTGATATTTTGGGATTTTTCTAACAAACTTAATTTTTTAGATGAACAGTAAAAAATACCAGATTTTAATTCAAAACAACTTTTTATTATAATTTTTCTAAAAAGGATAAATAAATTTTAATTTTATATCACAATTTAATTAGACAATATTTTATTCATGTTATCAAAAGTTGGTCATTGGAACCATTTAAAAATTTAAATTGGATATAAAAAATAACCAATCATTTTGTAATTTTTTACTTGAAAAACCCGCAACGTCCTTTCGACAACGAGATTAATTTTTAAAATCATTTCTAATAGTTATGTTATTATAATTCAGTGAAATGGATTCCATATTTGGTATAAGAATTATTTATTAATTCTAATAATGTCAAATTTGTTTGTTGAAAAAAAATATAGTGAATGTGATTAAAATTAACTACATCCGTTAAGAGAAATAATAGGGTAAAAAAGTACTAAACCGTAAATTTAAGACCAAAAAAAACTTATAATATTTAAAAATACCAATTTGATATCGCTTTTTAAAGCCTAGGATAAATTATATATATATATTGGTCCATTATTATATACACATTCAATATGAAAAATTTTGGTGAAATTCCCTCTTCATATATTTAAAAGATTTCCACTCCACCTCCACTATAAAAGGCCACCAGCTCTACCCATTTTTCAATCCTCTCAATCCTATTAATATTAGACAATAAATACCGAATAAAATTATAAAAAATCACCCATTTGACTTCAAATCCTCCATTATAGATCAAATACTCTCAATGAAGCCTTTTGGAACAAACCAAAAGGAGTTTCCCGATTTAGAGGCAACGTCTTCTCTCAAGATCATTATTTTATTTTCTTTATCCACCCTAAAATATTTTTATTTCATTCTCATGTGACAAAAAAGATTCATAAATATACTATAATTTTTTTATCGTTTAAAACTACACTTCCACACACCTCTATATAACGGATATCAAACATATTGTTTTTGTGTATAGTGAATTACTGCCTCACAAAACGATGATTTTTCATTTTTCATTTATGAATAATCGTGGAGGACATTATGATAAAAAATCTCTTTATATATTTAATAAAATATATTTATTATGTATTTCTGTTTATTTATTCCTTTTATAACACACATCCCCTTACTTTCCATTTGGGGTTAATACGATAATTGGTTTTGAAGAAGTGTGGACTATCGCTCCCTCAAAGAAATGTGATTCATGCACAAACCACATGGAATTTATTAAGGATGGCTATAGGAATAATATATTATATAAATTATATATTCATGATATTTTAATAATGATACATATATATATATATACATATATATATATACATATGCCATTGTGATAATAAATACAGAAACAACGTTCATGCATACATACGACTTATCGTCTCCAAGAATGTTGTATTATATTTTGAAATTATTTTTTATATAAATTATTATAATATACATAAAATGAATATAAATGATACTTATATCATTTTATACAGTATTTAGTCATGATTTAAGCATAAGGGTAAGTATGATCACCAAGGTAAATGGAAAAAGGATTGGAAGAAGAATGACAAATCGGATGATGTTGTCTGCTATGAGTGCAAGAGAAAAGGACACATTAAAGCCGACTGTCCAAAGTTGAAGTATAAAAAGAAACATGAATATAAGGACAATAAGTTTAAGAAAGCCATGAAGGCTACTTGGAGTGCTTCTGAGGATAGCTCTACTAAATCTGAAAGCTCTGAAACTGAATACAAAAATAAGGCAAACATGTGCTTTATGACAAACACTTCTCAGGTAACTGCTGAAACTCCTGCTTTAAATTATTACTCTGGAGATAATGCAGAATCTGATTCTGATTCTGGAACAATTTCTAAAAATGAATTGTTTGAATACTGTGATATGCTGGAAGAGACATGTAATGAACTCAAGGATAAATACAAGTCATTAAAGAAAAAACATGCTCTCACCACTACAGTTAAAACCGAACTCACTATTGAAAAAGAGAAAAATTCTCAACTGTTAAAAGAAAACACTGAACTGAAACTATCTAATGAGCAACTCAAGAAAGACTTAGAGAAGTTCACCAATGGAAAAAATACACTAACACAGATGCTAGGAAAGCAAATATCACCTAAATATACTACTGGTATAGGATACCAAACTGGAAAAAGGAAAATTGCCAAAACTAGATTCATTTCTAAATCTGGACAGAATGAAGGTAATTCTGGAACTTTATATGCTTCAACCAGTTATATACATAGCTATGGATCTAATAAAGTTTATCTTTCAAATCATGTCAATTCTACAAATTATATGAGACCCATTAGACAAATATGGGTACCTAAAGTATTATTGGCTAACCTGTCTGGACCCAACAAAATCTGGGTACCAAAATCATCTCCCATCTGAATCTGTTTTGTAGGGAACTTGCTTAAAGAGCTCCTGTAAAGAGACCTGGTATTTGGACAGTGGATGTTCATGACATATGTCAGGAGAATTCTCTTCTTTTAAGAGTTTAATAAAAGTTGATGGAGGCTTTGTCACCTTTGGTGATAATTCAAGAGGAAAAATCATCGGCCTAGGCCAGATTGGTAACACTGATTCAATTTTGATTTCTAAAGTTTTGTTTGTTGATGGCCTTAAATACAATTTATTATGTATTTCTCAGTTATGTGATGATGGTTTTCATGTTAAATTTGAAAATGATTCCTGCAAAGTTTTTAATTCAAAGAATGTTTTTGTATTTTCTGCCTTAAGAAATGAAAATGTTTATGCTGTTAATCTGAATTCTTTAGCTAAGCAGAATATTACTTGTTTGAATGCTTTTCATAAAGAATCTTGGCTATGGCACAGAAGATTGGGACATTGCAACATTCACTCACTTAGAAAACTCTCTAGAAAAAACCTAGTTAGAGACCTACCTAAATTAGAATTCCCAAATGATAGAGTATGTAACCCCGGTCAAAAGGGAAAACAACACAAAGTTTCTTTTAAATCAAAGAAAGATGTTTCGACTTCTCAACCACTTGAATTGGTTCACATGGATTTGTTTGGACCATCAAGAGTTTCTAGTTTAAATGGGAAGCACTATTTTTATGTTCTTGTAGATGATTTTTCTAGATATACTTGGGTATATTTTCTAGCTCACAAAAGTGAACCTTGTTCTTCTTTTGTTAAGTACTCTAAATCTGTAGAGAACCTTAGTGGACTTAAGATTAAAACTTTGAGGAGTGATCATGGTCGTGAGTTTGAAAATCAATATTTTGAATCTTATTGCTCACACAATGGCTATACTCATAACTTTTATGCCCCTAGAACACCCCAACAGAATGTTGTAGTAGAAAGAAGAAACCGAACCCTTCAAGAAATTTCTAGTACCATGCTAAATGAATATGACCTGCCTATTTATTTTTGGGCTGAAGCTGTAAATACAGCTTGCTATGTCATTAATAGAGTCTTAATCAGACCTGTTCTTCAGAAAACCCCTTATGAATTGTGGAACAATTGAATGCCTAAGGTTAATTACTTTAAAGTTTTTGGTTGCAAAGTGTTTATTCTAAATACTAAAGATAATCTGGATAAGTTTGCTTCCAAAAGTGATGAAGGAATTTTTCTGGGTTAATCTATTTCACGAAAAGCCTATCGAGTATTCAATAAGAAAACCAAATTTGTGGAAGAATCTGTTCACATCAAGTTTGATGAAACTGATCCACATGAGCCTAAAACCTCTCTTGAAAATATTGATGAAGACTGTTCTGGACATTAATGATAAATCTAAAGAACCTGTTATCAAAACATCCAGTTCTAGACTTTTTCCAGAATCTGCTTCTGTTGAACCCGAACCTATAGATGAACCAGAAATTTCTAGTCCAACCTTTACCAGATCAATGAGGATTCTAAAGAATCATCCTTTAGAAGCTGTTGTTGGTAATCTTGATAGAGGAACACAAACTAGAGCTTCTCTATGAAACCAGGTTGAACATCAAGCTTTTCTTTCACAGCTAGAACCCAAAAATATCAATGATGCTATCAATTATGAATTCTGGGTAATAGCTATGCAGGAAGAATTAAATCAGTTTGAAAGAAACAAAGTCTGGGAATTAGTTGACAGACCTAGGGACACTTTGACAATAGGTACAAAATGGGTTTTTAGAAATAAAGTAGATGAATTTGGAAATATAGTTAGAAACAAAAATAGAGTAGTTGCACAAGGATATAGTCATGAAGAAGGTATAGACTATGAGGAACCTTTTTCACCTGTAGCTATACTAGAAGCCATTAGGATCTTACTTGCATATGCTACACATATGGATTTCATGTTATATCAAATGGATGTGAAAAGTGCATTTCTAAATGGTTTTATAATTGAAGATGTTTTTGTAGAACAACCACCCAGATTTACTAATCCCCATTTTCCAAATCAAGTTTTTAAACTTTCTAAAGCTTTGTATGGTTTAAAACAAGCTCCAAGAGCTTGGTATGATAGACTTAGCAATTTCCTTATCTCAAAAGGTTTTACTAAAGGGATTGCTGATCCAACTCTTTTCATTAAAAGAATTTCTAAAGATGTTTTATTTGTACAAATATATGTTGATGATATTATTTTTGGATCTTCTAAACATTCTTTATGTACTGATTTTTCAAAAAGTATGCAAAATGAATTTGAAATGAGCTTAATGGGAGAACTTAAGTACATTCATGGATTTCAAGTATTTAAAAATGAAAATGGTATTATTTTGAATCAAAGTAAATATACAAAGGATATTTTGAAACGTTTTGGTCTGAATAGTATTAAGGAAAGTGAAACTCCTATGAGTACTACCTGTAAATTGGATGCAGATGAAACTGGGAAACCAGTTGATCAAACAAATTACAGAGGTATGATTGGTAGTTTACTTTATCTTACTGCTAGTCGACCTGATATTATGTTTAGTGTGTGTTTGTGTGCTAGATTTCAAGCTAATACAAAAGAATCTCATTTGCTTGCTGTTAAAAGAATTTTTAAATATCTCAAACACACGGTTAACTTAGGTTTTTTTTACCCAAAAGGAAAATCCTTTGAGTTAATGAGTTATTCAGATGCTGACTTTGATGGTTGTAAGTTAGATAGAAAAAGCACATTAGGAACATGTCATTTGCTTGGAAAATACTTAGTTTCTTGGTGTAGTAAGAAACAGAACTCAGTTGCATTATCTACTGCCGAAGCAGAATATATAGCTGCTGGTAGTTGCTGTGCACAAATTCTGTGGATGAAACACACTCTTTTGGACTATGGATATGTTTTTAATCATGTTTCAATAAAATGTGATAACACCAGTGCAATAAACATATCTAAGAATCCTGTATCTCACTCTAGAACCAAACACATAGATGTAAGACACCATTTCCTAAGAGATCACTATCAAAAAGGTGACAATTCTCTTGAATTTATCGGCACTGAACATCAATTGGCTGATATCTTTACTAAACCTTTATGTTCTGATAGGCTAAGTTACATAAGACACGAATTGGGAATGTTTAATCACAACCGGGGTGAAAATCCACACTGATGTGAAATTCTCAACGATGTGAAATTCTCACCGATGTGAAAATCCTCACCGATGTGGAAATTCTCACCGATGTGAAAATCCTCACCGATGTGAAATTCTCACTGATGTGAAATTCTCACCGATGTGAAATTCTCACTGATGTGAAATTCTCACTGATGTGAAATCCTCACCGATGTACAATTCTCACCGATTTGTTTTTCTCACCGATGATTAACTCACACCGATGCAATGTTTTCTAAAAACATCTGTCTGCCGCCAAGAATATGAATCGTTTTATTTTATTTTAGTCATTTATTTTGAATTCCTAAATGATAAAACTACGCCTGAGCCACTTCTCACCTCACCGAGCTCAAAATCTCTCACCTTCGAACCTTAGCTCCCAAATCGACGAAGAACCCTAAACCCGCGATGGAAAAAAATAAGCTTCCTATCGTCAGAGATGAAAGTGTAGAACCAAATGCTAAGAAGCAGAATACACAACATAAAGCCATTGTTAGTGAAGTCAAAACTAGATCAAGAAGGCGACAGTGAATCCTCACTTGCAGAATAGAGACATAGTAATCGAGAAGGAACTGTGCGTGGAATGGCTACTGCCTAGAAAATCGTTAGTACTCGAGATTCTGGAGGACCAGAAATGGGTGGATTGTTTTTCGAATAATAATGGCCCATACTACCCGAAGTTGGTAAAACAGTTCGACGAGTTTGTAACCTTCGAGAAGTCTGAAAATGAGAATCGGGTAAGCTCTTTTTTAAATGGAAAAGAGATATCTTTTTCTTCAGTAGAGTGGGATGAGTATTTAAAAGTACCACATGAAGGTGTCTCTGGGTATGTATTAAGAGCAATGCTACCTAGAAGTGACATCTTTGATTCTGAAACCGCCTTAAAAGAACTGACTGGTAATGGGAATCAAAGGCAAGTGGTTGCTGCTGAAATGGATGGAGAGAATCGACTGCTCTTCAAGTTTGTTCAGCATGTGTTGATACCGAGGCGAGGAGATTTTGCAAATCTGAGATATCAAGATATCTATCATCTTCATCTGCTGAGACATGGTGTGAAAATCAATCTGTACAGATTGTTAATGCTTCAAATGGAAGACATGATTAGACCAAAGTCAAAGACTAATGCTTTATTCTTTGCCAAGCTGATTTCAGTGATGATAAAAGTGAAAGGAATAGCTGAGTCTCAGGATGAGACAGTTGTAATCAGGAATAATTTCTCCATCACCTCGACTGTTTGTAAGTACATGAAAATTAACTGGAACCCATGGAAGGGAGAATGGGTCAGTGATGATCAGAAGATTTATGATAGGTTTAATCCTGTGGATCATCCCTCAAGACCAAAGGATATGAGAGATCCAAGTCTGAGACCTGATGAAGAGGAACCTGTTTATAGTGATGAAACAGAAGATGAAAAAGAAGAAGAAGAAGAAACTCCTATGGATGTTGGAGTAGATCCGGACTTGTCCCCAAGTCCTGTTGCAGAATTGGTTTATTCTAGGAAAGGAAAGGTAGAGGAAATTTTGTCTAATTATGAGGAAGACCAGTCTGTGCCTCACCAAGAAGAAGAGGAAAAGGAAAATGTATCTGAATCGCCTGCTTCTGGCAGTTTAAGTATGAGTCCTTTGATTGGATGCTCAGCTATGCCAACTGCTGAAGTAGAAAGAGATACAGAAGAAGCTGTACCTGTACCCGAAGAAGCTGTACCTGTACCAAAAGATCTTCTAGATGCTGCACCGATGGAACTTGTAGTAGAAGATTCTGATGAAGAGAATCCAGCACTGAATGCTATGGTGATAAATGGGAATGCACCCATTGAGGGGGAGCATCAATCTGTTCTTGGAAATGTTACAGTAGCTGTTGAGCTTGGAGACTGGTTAGAGGACCCCGGGTTTATAGTCGGTGGATTGGATTATCCGGATTCTGATAATGAGATGTATGTGAATAGACCGAAGACCAATTATGATCTTGCTTCTGAATTGTTGCCAGATGATGTGGTCAGATTTCATGATCTGAATAAGCTGAAAGAGGACCTCAAAACCAGTTTTGTTGAAGAAGTGCAGTTAATGGAAACCTCCCTTGCATCCTCAATTCAATCAATAATGACTGATTCTATAGTTATTTTGGCCTCAGCAAGGAGATCTGCTGCAGTTGTCTCAAATGATTTTGTAACAAAGTATGATCTTGAATCCATGAAGAATGAGCGGAAAGAATCATTCAGTGTATCAGTTGCTGAGATGAAGAAAAGCTTTTATGAAGAAATGAAAATGTTAGAGAGATCCTTCGAGCTATCTCTGGCTTATAATTTATCTTCTTTTGTGTCTGAGCTTATCGAAGAAGTGAAAGAGTGCCAGACTCAGTCTTCTAGAATCAAAGAAGATCTTGAAGCTGTCAAGACATCAGTTGCTGCTTTGGATTCTTATATGAGCTCCAAGTCTCAAGCTGACAAGGACCTAGCTTATGTGAAGAGTGTAGTAAGCCAGTTTGTTTCGGTGTTTGAATGTTTCAAAACCTCAGTGAAGGATCATGTTCAATTACAAGACTCTCAAGTTCAAAGCCTAATCAGTGGTTTGTCTAAGAGTTTCCAAGAAACTGTTTCCTTCTCTCTTAACCCTCTCACTTCCAAACTTTTAGTTGACCTAAATCAAGTTCGAGCAATGATGAAGGAGGAGATTGGTTCTATTTCAACTGGTGGCTCTGTGGACTCATCAGAGTTGAGCCGAGTGGTGCTGTCTACTAGAGATTCTGCCAGAGAAATAATGAAGATTGTTCAAGATTATATGAGAGAAGCCTCTGCCTCTCAGGAAGCCATAAAGAGCAAAGTGGACTATTACTTCACCAGAATTTTCACCAAGCATCAACTCAAACACCACTTCAAGCTGATGTTGGAAAACATGATGCTACCTCCAGTCACTAAAGCTTTTAGAGAACAAGTGAGCAAACTACAAGAATTGACTCCTACCTTGGAGAAATTCATGGAGAACAAAGATGATTTCATCTCTGCTATGGAAAGAGGAGGAGGAATTATTATGGATTTTAGAAATTTGTTGCTGCCCTTCTTGCATGTTGATGTCAGACCAGTCATCATCCCTCCTACTTTGCCTGCTTCTGCCTCAGCTGCTTCCACAGTCCAGCTGACTCCTGCTCAAGCTATTCGAAGCCTCACTCCAATGATCACCCAAATATCTTCAACCTATAGGCCTGACTCTGGGTCAGTGGCTCAGCCTCCTTTGATCTTTTCTGGCATTCCAAAACCTTCACCTGAATCCTCACCACCCGAACCTTCTTCTGATCCCAAAGGGAAATCTCACGTGGAGGAGGTGGAATGATCCAGTGGCTAGGATTTTTTTTTGATAGGAATTCTTTTGTATTCTGTTTTTGTATTTTCTGACTGCTCTAATACAGAAGAACTCTTTTTACTTCTCCTGTTTTATTTGTCTCCTATATATACTTTCCCACTTTTTGATTATCACAAAGGGGGAGAACAAAATGAGAGACTGATGGGGAGAACTAAATGAGAGAATGAAAAATACTTTCAATGGAGAAAAATAAGGAATCAGGGGAGACACATTAATTTTTTCTCTCTCTCAATTTTACCTCTGATACCTTATGTCTATATAGTACCTTATGATTGTTACCTCGATAACTTATGTCTATATCATACTATTTCTATTATCTCTAATGCTGTTTTCAATAAGAAAATTGAATTCAATATTATACTCTTTACTATTATATTTTCACTATGTTAAATGCCCATATCATAAATTGTGATTATAAAAAAGGGGGAGATTGTTGACCTCACCTATTTTGATAATCTCAATCATGTATTCATATGTGTTGAAAATCCCAATTATGTTTTCATTCTCTATGATATTTTTTAAGTACCATTGATCTATACTTTAATTCTTTCAAATCTGTGACAAACCAATAATAATTGTTAAAATAGTCTTTGGAATAAGGTAATACTCATCTATCCATGTTCATTCACGTTATAAATTGATTCTAACACAATCGGATGTGTTCTGCATAAAACAGATAAGTAATCTGCCGATAGCTACTGATAAAGAGCTACCGGTACCCATTCTACCGATAGACTTAGTCTACCGACAGACAGATACCGATATACTTAACACAGAGCTACCGATATACTTAACACAGAACTACCGATGCGCTTATAAGTGTAAGATACAGACTTACAGACAACTACCGACGCATGGAGCTACCGACGCATGGAGCTACCGACGCATGAACCTACCGACACATGAAGCTACCGACGCATGAAGCTACCGACGCATGAAGCTACCGACGCATGGAGCTACCGATGCATGAAGCTACCGACGCATGGAGCTACCAACGCATGGAGCTATCGGTAAACAAAGTCACCAATACAAGTATGTACCAATCGATGCATAGAGCCACCGATAGAGTCAAGGCAACTAATGAAATAAAGCTACCGATGTCCAAGCTACCGATGCTGATTACCAACTGATCACTCGACTCACTGTTTGAATTTCCTTATTTCCTATCATTATATAATCTATCCAACAGTCATATCATGTACATTTTATGGATTTGTCAAATATCTGATAAAGGTTGTCGGATGTCAGGAACCCGTACCTCGTACCTGCAGAAAGGAAATCTTTTCTGTCCCCTGTTGCACGTGAGATAAATACGAGAAGGGAAGACTACGCTAAAAACTACCATAGATACAACAACAAAAAGAAGCGTGTGGTGGATGAAATATACCAGAAAAACACAAGAACGAGAAGAACACAGAGAAGGTGATAGACAATCAAGCATACTCGAGAAGTGTTCTGTGCATATAAGAAGAGCACTGAAGAACTCCAACTACAACATTTTCACTGTCTGTGAACCTGGAGCATACGACACTCTGTTTCTCAAACAGAAACAAGAAGAGGACTCAGACTCACATCTGATCGAATCAAAAGGAGTCCAGAGCTACACTAAAATCACCAGAACCACTTCTAAACTCTACATCTCTTATTCTGAGATTTATTATTATACTTTTCGAGCAGTGTGTGTCATCTGTTGTATCTAACACATACACTGTCTCCTGTGCTTAAACTGAAGGATTTGTAAATCCTTACCATACTCTTTCATTCTTTCTTTCCCACGAATAACAGTGGTAGAGGTCGTGTGTGACCTGGACAGCTGGTTGCTGTTGTACTGTTTCCCACGAAGAACAGTGGTAGAGGTCTTGGACCTGGACAGTTGTAAACTGTTGAACCCCGATCCAGGGTGTGGATCATTTTTATATAAACTTTTGAGAGGACTAAGTCTCGGCTTGATAATGAACCTCTTGGTTACATTTGTTGTGCCATCTCTTTCAAAGTTTTATTCCTCTGCTAATCACTTTAAAACTAATACAGTTTTTAAAGTTACTTTGATAATTAAATTAGCAAGTGTTTATGTTAAGTGTAGATTTGTAAGTTAGTTTCAAAAGATAATCACACATTCCCGTGTTGATTAACTGGGAATTAATCAATCCCTTGAGAATCTAACAGAACCTCTACTTTAATATAAATTCACAACAGTTTAATTTATTATTTTATTTGGGGGTCTTTAAGACAGTGATTTTAAATACAGAAATTTTAATTGGTACTCAATTCACCCCCCTCTTGAGTAAACCACTCCGACCAACAGATAGGTTATAAAAAACCCATAGTTCATCATTCTCTATTAATACTGGATGTAGGAAGATGTACTAGGGCTTTAAAGAATGCTTCTCGGGGATTTCCTGATGAGATATATTGTAGAGTTTATATCTCTGTTTTTTATGCCAACAAGTTATGTTTTAAGGACAAAAGTATAAAGGGATGTTGAATCCATTACCCATAACATAATAGAAATGAGAGAACATCGCCATGGATATTTTTATTGGAAAACCCAAATGCTTTAAATGGTTTAATTATATATGGGTGTTAGTTGATCACCTTACTATGTCAGTGCACTTCATTTCTATCATGGAATATTTCTCTCATGATTAACATACTAAATATATATTACGGAAGATTTAAGATTTCATGGAGTACAATGTTCCATTGTATCATATCAAGATCCAAGGTTCACCTAAAAGTTATAGATATTTATTAAAAAATATATTGATAAAGAATTGATATTAAACAATACATATCATCCATAGATATATGAGCAGTCTAAAAGAACAATTCAAACCATATAGTATATGTTGAGTTATTGTCCATTGAATTTCAACGGTGGTTGGGATTAACACCTTCTTCTGGTTGAGTTGTCTTACAACAATATCATTCACTATAGAATTCATATGTCACTATATGACTCCCCTTATGGGAAGAAATGTTGAGATAAAATGTGTTGGGGTTAGATTAGAGAAATAAATCTATTAAGAATTCAGATCGATCGAGATTTGTTTGAGAATGTTAGAACCAATCAGAAACATATCAAGGAACCTCAATTTCAGAAGAAAAATTATGCTGATAACCATATGTGTGATCTAAATTATTAACTTTTTGATATGGTGTTTTTAAAAATATCACCTGGGAAGAATGTTATGAAATTTATAAGAAATGAATACTAAGTCCTTGGTATATAAACCCCTTTAAAATTGATGATCATCATAAAGATAAAATCCTATTGCTTGGAACTTCCTCCAAATATCTCTCTAGTATGTGATGTGTTCCATGTATCTTTCACGAGGAAGTAAATACCTAACCCTTTACATGTACCGATCATAGAGGTCATACCACTGGAGTAAGATCTTTCTTATGAGGGGCAATCTACCCAAATTATTGATCTATCTAAAAACGTTCTATGAAATTATGCTAGTCCCCTGGTTAATGATTCTTTTTGAAAAAATCACTAGTTAGACGAATCTATGTGATAACTTGAGAATATGATGAAGTAGAAGTATCCTTATTTTTTTACCAGAGTGACGAATTTCGACAGAAAAATTCATTTTTTGGGGGGTAGAATGTAACACCAATAGTTTTTATTGACCAATTTTTTTTGAATAAAATTAAAAATTCATATATATTAGGAAATACATTAATTCAAAGAATCATTTTAAATGTGACACCAACTTGGAAATTTTTACACGCAACACCGACTTGGTGTACATTTTATGTAACACTAACTTGGCTTATGATACAAGAAACACTATGTTTCTATGAAACATCATTTATTATTATCAAATTTAAAGAAGATAATTATAAAAAATTTATGAAACATATTTATATGAATATTAATAACTTCATATAAAAAATTTTCTTATTTTTTTCTATTAAAAGAACATATTGATAATAATATATATTATTTTTGGTAAAATATTTTTATGTATCCAAACACCATTTTCTCAAATGAACCATCTCTAATAATTAAGGTAATTTTAGAAAAATTATGAAATTTAATTTGATAAAATAAATTTTATTCTGTGATTTATAATAGTGAAATTACTTTTGGGTGATATTTTGGGATTTTTCTAACAAACTTAATTTTTTAGATGAACAGTAAAAAATACCAGATTTTAATTCAAAACAACTTTTTATTATAATTTTTCTAAAAAGGATAAATAAATTTTAATTTTATATCACAGTTGAATTAGACAATATTTTATTCATGTTATCAAAAGTTGGTCATTGGAACCATTTAAAAATTTAAATTGGATATAAAAAATAACCAATCATTTTGTTATTTTTTACTTGAAAAACCCGCAACGTCGTTTGGACAACGAGATTAATTTTTAAAATCATTTCTAATAGTTATGTTATTATAATTCAGTGAAATGGATTCCATATTTGGTATAAGAATAATTTATTAATTCTAATAATGTCAAATTTGTTTGTTGAAAAAAAATATAGTGAATGTGATTAAAATTAACTACATCCGTTAAGAGAAATAATAGGGTAAAAAAGTACTAAACCGTAAATTTAAGACCAAAAACAACTTATAATATTTAAAAATACCAATTTGATATCGCTTTTTAAAGCCTATGATAAATTATATATATATATTGGTCCATTATTATATACACATTCAATATGAAAAATTTTGGTGAAATTCCCTCTTCATATATTTAAAAGATTTCCACTCCACCTTCACTATAAAAGGCCACCAGCTCTACCCATTTTTCAATCCTCTCAATCCTATTAATATTAGACAATAAATACCGAATAAAATTATAAAAAATCACCCATTTGACTTCAAATCCTCCATTATAGATCAAATACTCTCAATGAAGCCTTTTGGAACAAACCAAAAGGAGTTGCCCGATTTAGAGGCAACGTCTTCTCTCAAGATCATTATTTTATTTTCTTTATCCACCCTAAAATATTTTTATTTCATTCTCATGTGACAAAAAAGATTCATAAATATACTATAATTTTTTTATCGTTTAAAACTACACTTCCACACACCTCTATATAACGGATATCAAACATATTGTTTTTGTGTATAGTGAATTACTGCCTCACAAAACGATGATTTTTCTTTTTTCATTTATGAATAATCATGGAGGACATTATGATAAAAAATATCTTTATATATTTAATAAAATATATTTATTATGTATTTATGTTTATTTATTCCTTTTATAACACACATCCCCTTACTTTCCATTTGGGGTTAATACGATAATTGGTTTTGAAGAAGTGTGGACTATCGCTCCCTCAAAGCAATGTGATTCGTGCACAAACCACATGGAATTTATTAAGGATGGCTATAGGAATAATATATTATATAAATTATATATTCATGATATTTTAATAATGATACATATATATATATATACATATGCCATTGTGATAATAAATACAGAAACAACGTTCATGCATACATACGACTTATCGTCTCCAAGAATGTTGTATTATATTTTGAAATTATTTATTATATAAATTATTATAATATACATAAAATGAATATAAATGATACTTATATCATTTTATACAGTATTTAGTCATGATTTAAGCATAAGGGTCAATGATATAATAAATTATAACACATGCAAAGAACAAAACGAATATTACCATAAGCGAAACCTTAACATATGATCGTTAACAAGCGGGTAATAAATGTCATAATCAAACCATATATGGTAATAAATATAATAATTTTATTAGGTAATATATGTAGAATAAATTTATATTTATTATATAGAAACCTTGTATGTGTATGGAGACAGTCAAGACAAAAGGTAAGTGGAATTTTATGTCACTTTTAATATTCCTGAGATACATCCTATGTTCATTAATATATCATTTTGTATGATGTATGTAATTCCCATGATTTAATTATAAGAATCTAATACAGAAATTTATGGGAATTCAAAATTTTCTATTATGATACTTCTTTCTTGGGGTTTTATATTCAAATGATACCAAATCAGAAAAATTATTTTGTCTCAATTTTCCTTCTTTGAGACTCATGTTTTATTATGCACCTAAAACCACTTTTGAGGTGTATATAATTCCATTTTAAATGTCATATAATAAATTTACTTCATTCATGGTATTTTAATCTTCATGTAATTTATTTTATTACATCGAGGGTATGACCCTACATGACCGTGTTATAAGAGATTATTGTGATAATCTCATCGATTTTTGATATTGTTTATGATTATGCTTCATTTGATGATATATTATGGTCAATATATAAAGAATATTAATGACATAAATTCTTTTATTTTCATTAAATATATCATGTTTTAGTACCAATTTTCTACTGTTTGGTACTTATATAAAATTTTAAGATAAATTCGACTGTCTCTCTCTTCAGTCAAAAATATATTGTATTAAAAAAACCATGTTTTCAAAAACATTTAAAAAATTATTGAATATAATTTTCATGGAAGAAATATTTAAAATTTATTTTAAAAGTTTTAAAATATCACTTTATATGTTTTCAAATATATTTTCAGGAAATGGTTTTTCAAATGGTTTTCTGTTATAAAAAGCATTTTCCAAAGTGGAAAGGATATTTTCTTTATGAAAATATTGAAAAGATAATTCAAAATTATTTACCTTATAAGATAACATCTATTGGTGTTACTCATGCCTAAAAAGGGAAATTATTCAATTATTCCATTAATGTTATTTATATGAATGAACTATGTTTTGATGGAATGATATTTATGAAGCATGTTTCCCTTTCATGAGTTATATGATTTTGAAATCCACTTCCATTCCTAGCATATGCTTATGATGAAATGATTATAAATCCTTTATCATTATACATGTTTTTTATGTTTATATGTTTATTATCCGCATTTCATTTCATGGGTTATGTAGTGATTATTTTTGACATTGTGTAACTTGTATGTTTGATATCATTTTATGATGGGTGATACCTATATCTCCCAACTATTCATTGGGAATTGACTTATATCTAATGAGATAAATCGGGATGGAATGAGGGTTTACTTAGTTCTGTAATATAGTATTGGAATGAGGGTTAATCAGTTTAGTAATACAGTTATGGAATGAGGGTTACTCGGTTCAGTTATATAGGTCAAGAAGGGGTTTTCACCAAGTTCAGTAAAGGACATTTTCCACTAAGATTTTCTTGAAAGTGATGTGTTTTCTATAATGGAAATCATGTTATATGATTATGTGTTTTCCAAAATTCCATGATTTATTCCTATGTTCTGTTTTTATGTATTATCCTATTTATTTCACTATGCTCAATATCTTATGAACTTCCAATATTTATGTTATGATCTTTTATATGAGTAGGATGATCTTTTATATTCATGATCATGTTCTCACCCCCTTATGCTGAAGATTATGCCTACATGTCTCCATTTTTACCCAAATTTAGTAGTTTACATCACCCATTTTTATGTTTCCTTCCCAGGTTATGAAGATATGTATTATGTTTGATGTGTCTAAAATGGTGTGAGTCAAGAAGAACCTAGTGGGAGATAATTTATCTCATTTATTTACCCATGTTTGTGTTCCATTTTTCCATAATCACTTGAAGAGTACAATCTTCTTACATCTATTTGTGTAATGTTTTGTGTTTTCTGTAAAAGTTTTGTATTGTTAATGTTTGAAAATATATGGTCTCTATATTCATAATAAGGATATAATCCATATATTTTATTTTTAGGAATGAGGTATTAAGTGATAATGTGGAGATTCATAGTTAATTGAGTATGAATAACATAGAAATAAGAAGATGGTAACATTAAAGGAATTAATAGTTGTGTTATACTTAATGGAATGTAGATTTTTTAATGTTTTAAAACTCATTTGATGATGTGGGTATTTATGATGACTTTTTATAATTGTGCAATATGTATACATGATTTTTATGTGAAAATTATATTTTAAGATTAATTATATTTTTTGGACATAATTATATTGTAATGGATAACCTATATGGTTCATATGAAATTTTGTTTTAAGGTAACTAAGAGTTATTATATTTTGGGATTCAAAATGAATGGTATGAGATAAAACTTGTGGTTAAAACATGATATAGTTTAGGAATTTATAAATTTTGGGAATTTTATAAAAAGTATATTTTTTTATAAATTGGAAAAACCACAGGGTGTGTGACCACCTGTTGCATTCGGAAAGGTAGTGGGAATCGAACCCACAACCAAAGGGATACATGGTTTTATCGCATACCACAAGACCATGTGACATCCTCGGTCAGTATAGAATTTTATTTTTTAGTTAAGAGTGTTTTGGAATAAGAATAAGTTGATTTTGGATGTTATGTTTTATCTAATGGATATCTTTGGTATTGAATGATTATTTGGTAATGAAGTTATTATTGTTATTCTGAATGATGCTCATTATTTCAGTAACCCTATATGATCATTATAAATTAAATACTATGGTATTTTTTTATGTAGTAATGGTTGAATTATTTTTTGGAATAATAAATTATAAACATATGGTGTATCATTTTATCTATGAAAACGATTATAGGATATTGATGATTATTAGGATAATTATTTTTTTGTGAGGCTTCAAGAGTAATTTACTTTATTTGAAGATAAATGTTAAAATTTAACTTTAAAGACTATCTGATCGAATAATTGTAAATTTTGGGTATCAATATTAGTTTGTATTATTTTGAGGAAATCCAATTATAGATATTTTTTTGAAATATCTATGATGAACAATAGGTATCAATGTTGAATTTTAAATATTAATGTAGTTTTTTATCAAATAATGGTTTATTCATTTTTGTGAATTATCTTATCATAAAAACCCATTTTAGTTTTGGTTAATGTTTCACAAGAAGTAAAAATATAGTAAATCTTTTATGGATTATGTTATTATCTATACTTTGATTCAAGCATGAAAAATTCATCTTAAATACTCATCACTTAGAGAAGAAAATAAGTTTGTGGAGTAATTTGATTAAAGAATTAATCTCTACTTTTCATGTTAGTATATTTTCTCTTGTTCTTAGTCCATGTAGTAAAATAATTGCACATATTAATGAAAATGATCTTAAAAAACATTCTATTTTTACTACTCCTACTATGAAATCAAATACTGTTTAACCAATCACAAATTTATAGTTTTGCGATTGTTAACTCTTTCATGCTCATGGTTTCTATCACTATCCCTCAAAACATGATTGTTTGGTTTTCTCCCATATCCATGTTTTACTACAATGAATCATAGTATGTGTTATCTTTGTTGACCTTGGTACTTCACATTATTCTTTTTTATGTGGAGATTTTTTTGACTCTATTTCTGATGTGGGTTTTCATTTATGTAATTTATAAAGTGAATCCTCAGTTAATGAGAAAAAAAATAAAATTTGTGAGAAATTTTTTTCTTAAAGGCAGAAGTACGTAAAATCCCATGTGTTTATTGAATTATAATATTATATATTTATTTAAATTTATTAATTATATTTCAATTTTACTTTAAAAGTGATGTAATGTCTGATAGTGTATCAAACACGCAATAATGCGTTTCTCCAAAATCTTATATTGTACAAAAGACTCAGTTATACAAAAATAAGAATAATATAATATTATTATTTTATCATTCAGTTATTTCATAATATTTATTATGGTTATAATGAAATATCTTATACAAATAATGAAAAAATGGTTTGTACATGTTTGTAAAATTATTCATTGGTTTGAAAAAAAATTAGAAATGAAAATAAAATCATGTTTTTATGAAATACTATTTTATGTATGAAAAATTGTTTCAATAAAATAATAAAATAAAACATGTATGATTATATTAATGGAAATAAATTCCCTATATTTTTTGAAATTCATATTATAGGTTTTATAGGCATGATATAAGAAAAATTCAATTTTATGTACAAGAGAATAATTTTTGAAAGACGGATTTATTTCAGCATTTTGATAGAGAGCCCATTTTAAGTCTAGTTTTTTCACTTTTATAAATTTTATTTTAAAAAATATGTTATTTGGAAGAAGAATATAAAAATTTACTTTAGGTGATTTTATTTCTTTTTCTGATAAATTCCATATTTTAATGAATAGTGAAAAATACTACATTTTAATTCAAAAATGTTTTTCATCATGTTTATTTATATAGTTAGGTTATCCTTTTAATTAGTTTTAAAGAATAATTATTTGATGTTTTTATCATTTCATCAAATATAGTAAATTAATGTCAGTTTCTCATTGAAATTGAAAATAAAAACATAATGGACTTTGGAACACTTTTACTTTATAAAATCGTATTCTCGATATATTAACTGAATTTACATTAAATTAATATTTAAACATATGTTAATTGAATTTTAAACAATGGGCATAAATAGTCATAATTAGTATGAAATTTTTTATCTAATAGGATCAAAATAATTTTTTTTGTGAATAATAGGATTATTATTTTATTTACCATTGTTAAAGGTAAATAGAGTAAATAATAAAAAAATGATATTATATTAATATAAAAAAACACTAACACATGTAATAATATTTTTTGATGAGTTATCTTACACAAAGATAGTACATGGGACTAAATTGTGTCCTTGGAGTCCACTTGGGGTGATTATGACATTGATAACATTCTATTTAATATAAAAACAAAGATTATATAAACATGCCTCTCATTACTAAAACAATTTCAATTTTTGGTTATATAAGTGATATATTTGACTATAAATTGCCGATATAAATATCAAAATACTCACTAAATCATATTTATTTAGTTATTATTTATAGTAATCAAATAATTAAATTTATTTTTGACATAATGATGGTACAGTAATAGATTTATTAAAGGAAGAATAAAATAAATGATATAAATAATAATAAAATAATAATAAATTGAAATATTTTATTCCATACAAAAATTTCTTGGATGAATTTAACATTTTATATATGAGTTAAAGTTGTTATTTATAAATAATAATGTTTTTATGAGTTGTAAAAAATCATGTAATGAATAACGCAAAAAATGGACCTAATTCATATCTTAAAATATAAAATATTTAATTAAGTGATATTAAATTTTTAAAAAATATGAACTTCAGAAAAAAGATTATATAACTAAAAAAATTTCATTAATTACTCATTAATTCTTCTTTTGAAATGTTATGATAATTATTTTAACTCTCAAAGTGTAACTTATATGATTAAACAATAAGAGTTAAAAGAAGTTAAACAAAACGATAATGATTACAGAACTTTTATAATTTAAATTAATAATGCGTATTCGAACCAATGACATTATTTATTGTAAATCACTCAGTTTTATAACAATTTAATAGAACAAAAATTTATATTAATTTAATTATTTTTATAATCCCAAGAGTGCCCCTCCCTCACTTCTAAAAGAGAGACCATTCATATCTATTAATCACACTACAAAATCCTTTTGGATCTTCAATTATCTTCTGAAATAATTTACAGTATCCCTAAACACATTCTTGAATAATTATTTTATACATAACAACCTCTTTATAGGTTTTAAGGTGTTAATACGTGTGATCATCTGAAGGGAAGTTAATGTTTTTATTTTAGTGTTTCTATTTTGATTCTTCTTCTAGTAACATAAAATATTATTATCCCATTAATTAATAATAAATAATAAATCCTAAATATCCGTATATTTTATTATGTTAATATAATCACCTAAATAAATCTCCACTTCAATTAAATGGAAAAATAATCAATCGTTTGTTCGTACGTGTGAACCATCAGCTCCACGAAATGATATAATTAATTTTCCATAACCGCCTCTAAAGAGTTATTTTAATGATGGAATTATTGTTAATATTTTTTATTCATGACATTTTTATCATTATAAGGGAAAAATTTATCAATTATTTTATTACTTTCCCTACACATAAAAATTAAAACATCGTTCATACTTACGTGCGAACTATCACCTCCACAAAGCGGTGTGATAATTTTTTAATCACCAAATCACATGAATGATATATATAAGTATAATAGAATTATTAATATTATATTAATGATTTTAATATCATACGTAAAATAAAAAATAAGGCTAACATTCATTCACTAACGATCAATGAAAAATAGAAAATGTTACTCTTGAGTACGTATGACTTATCTTCTCCATGATTATAATGTTGTTAAACATTTCATACAGATATTTATTGAATGGATTTAAAATTATAATTGATATAAATTTTTTTTATAATTTCACAAATATTATTATAGATATGATGTACTTATGACCACTTGAATGATTGACATCATACCAATTTTGTTCTTGACTCATAAGTCGAATATCGACAAACCGGTCAACATGAATATAAATAATAATATTTTTATATCATTATAATAAGTTATATAAAAAGAATAATAAACATTAAAATTTACTCATGATGGTATAACATAACCTATGTTTAATATTTTTGAATATAAATAATTTACGAGATGAGTTGGGCTCGAGGTAAGAGACATTGTCTCAATATACTTTTATTGAGACATTTCAAGTTGATAAAACCATTAAAATTTTATAAATTGTTTATAAAACCCCTTTGAAAGTATGTTTCTATTTTAAATCTATACTCTTGTTATTTATGGTTTTGTAAAATTTTCAACGTTCATGTGGATTCTAATTAAATATTCAATTTTGCAGGGGACTTCGTCTCAATCTCATTTTATTGAGGCATATTTTTTTGTTAGTAACCATTATTATCTTATAAGGTGTATATGATTCCTTTTTGAAACATTATATCAGGAATTAATATATTATAATTATATTTAATGTTTTTTAATTTTATTATTTAATGTTTTCTATTCAAGTTTTTCTCATGTGGTAATGGACCCTTTAACTAAAACATGGTTTTAAATATTTTAATGATTTGTTATTATATATCGTTCACATTAATTTCCATGTTATCAAAATGGTTTTAATTATTTATATATATGTACATGATTTTTTTGAAATATTATTTCCTTTTATAAATTTATAAGTTCTATTCATCGCTTTTTTTTAAAATATTCATTTTAAATATTTTAGTTGTGTTTTTAAAATGGATCAATTATTTTAATAAATTAGAATTTATTTTTAACATATACGTCATGTATGAAATTTCTCACTTTTATGTCACTATTATGTATTGGTGTTTACTTTAAAATTATACCATTTATTTTTAAAATAATGTATTCTCATCAATTATTCTGCGTCTTTTAAAGATGAAATTTTATTTCAAAGTGAAAATGTTATTTTTTATTTATACATGTTAATGTGTTATGTTTATGTTATGGTTATTGGGTTTTGTTTAGGTATATATGTGGTTCTAAGATAAAACTAGAGAGGGTGAGATGCAGATAGCTATCTAATGCAATGGGTAATGAGAAGGAGTTAAACGGTTGGGCTTCTAGGAAGATATTTAGGGAATATATTGTGTTGGGTATTCCAAAGGTAACAATGATGGTTAATCACTATATAGTCAAGAAATCTAAAATGTAAGAAGGATATGGATTCTAGAAGTTACCTTTCTAATTAATGAATTCTATAGAGGTTTATATGAATCTTATTATTTCTTATGTTTTGTTGTAGAGTTATTTTTTTACTTGTGAAAAGTGTGATTTTGTGAAAAAAGGTTTCATGAGATTAAAATATTCATGGACTATAGGTTTCATTCCTTTTTTATATCCGTCACTGAGATTTAGGATCTTTTCCCATTTTTTTTGAAATATTTTAGACATTTTATAATTATGATTATAAGAAAGGGGGTGTCAAGATGAATTTTTTTATGATTATAATCATGAAAAAGATATCATATTTTTCAATCAGTTTTATTAAGTGAAAAATTGGGCAATGAGAAAAAATTACTAATTTGTAATAGTGGAGTTGTTATGTAATAGCAATATCTTATGTCAATAAAACTATAAACCTAAAAGTAATCTCAATGTAAATTCATGTAAGAACTCATGATTATGTAATGTTTATGGTCGGAGCCTTATATTAATGGGTGAATCAAAAGACCATCATCATTTTGTTGAAAAAGTACCATTATAGATTATGTTCACTCCCTAATACCATATATTGAATATCCTAAAATAAATTTCATTAAAACCATCATTATATATATATAGCTCATCCTAGTTTTCATACAATGGGCATAAATGATATGTGTGTCAAATGTTGAAAAACAATATATAAAACATATGAATGACAAAGACCTTTAGAACGAAGTGGGTTTCATAATTTTTATTCACAGAATAACCAAAGGATAAAAAATAAGTATTTCCAAAAGAATGACGAATTAAAATATTTTAGGCTTTAATAATTTAAAAGTTTACATAATCCTTTAACAAGGAATCCAAATGTATAAAATTAATGGAAATGATCTAAATAAGAAAGAATAGAAATTAAATACTTGGGTGATGTTTTATGAAACAAGTAAAGGGTATTTTTATATACAGGAAGAGAATTGTTTTATATAAAAACCATAATTAAAAAAATATTGTTATCCATAATATAATTATGGTTTAAAACATTTTATATAGCTGTTTCTTTACCTGATACAAGAAATAGGAATTTTTTGTTAAATCGGGTTCACATTAAACTAGGAATTTTATAAGTATCTAAAAACAACTGTATCCTAAGAAATGAAAATTAAATTTAACCAGGTATAAATTTAATGGAAATATATATGAAAATTAAATAAAATCCTAAAAATAATATTTCATTAATTGGATAAAAATAAAGAGAACCTTTAACCATCAATTAATGAGGGTGGTATTGAAGATACCATACCCCTGGATTGAACTCACCTATAACCTTTTCTAATATAACATATTAATTAAATTAAGTTAATATTATAAATAAAAATTAAACCAATTAATCTATATTTAGTTTTATTTGGTATATTTTTCATCTATTGTCATTTATTTTTAATATAGTTCATGTTAATGTTTTTTACTCGGGGTTATCCGTTTACATTCTCTTTAATACTTTTGGTTTAATGACCATGGTTTATGGTGTTATAAAATAACTTCAATATCTAACTAATTTTGTAGGTTTTTTTACTTTACTATTCAATTAATAAATTACATTAAATATTTAAAATTCTATTTCAGAATAAAATTCAATTAAAAAATTGATTTGATGACTCCATTTTATGCATTTAATATTCATACAATTATTTCTAATTAATCACATATACACAATTAAAAATATTTATTTATAGATTTTAAATATTTTTAAAAAATATTACATTGAAATTATAAATATATTTCTAAATTTATCCATGCTATGTGGTCATGGAAAACATAGCATGTCAGTTTTTAGAGGTGGTAGTCTGCATTTATGCACAGATAAAACAATATTTTTCAATGGAATAAGAATGTTAGAAAATAAAATAACTTTCAATTTGGAATTATAATCATGATATAAATATAAAAATATATAATTAAATTGTATTTTTTACCACCCATTTATGTTTGTGATGAAAATTTGAACATATCCTTCATGGAGGAGGTAGTCCATACATTCTAAAGATGACATTTTAATTTTTCTCAATGATTTTGGGGGAAGGATTAAGATTCATATTATATTATTATAATAACCATTAATCATATAATAAAAGATATTGTTTTTACTAATTTTATGATAGAGGGGTATTGAGGGGTGTTTAGTATGCAAGTAAATGTTCATACTATGTTAAACCACATTGAACCAAATTTATCCTTATCGTGGTAACCCCAATTTCACCCTAGGAAACCAATTTTAATCTTTGAAATTAAAATTGAATTTTTTAATATATAAATATAATTATTCAAAATGAAATTTATCTGAATTAGATAAATTAATTTTAATCTTATCGAAAATAGTTTACAAGAATTTTTCGTAATAGTGTTTTATTTTAAGCTTAATATTTATGTGTACGATAATATTAACTAGATATTTTTTAAGAAAAAAAATTATTTATTAAAAAAAAATAATGTTTGTATGTATTTTATTAAAAACAAAAATTTACTTGTAAAAAATAAAATTCAATTTAAATCATGAACAAAAACAGATTTTATTAGGACTAAATATTACTTAGTTCCTATAATTATAGGAATAATATTTCTATTTTAAACATAATTTATTGAAATTATTAATATTAATTAAATAAATATATATTAAATGTTTATAAAATTACAATTTCATATTATATTATGAAAATATCATAATAAAATTAAATTTTTGGTGAAAAATGCAATTTTTTCTATTCAACATCAAAACCAACTATATTAGGAAAATCCCATAAAATAATCCTAATATCATTTTCACATTACGAATCCTTAAATGGAATCCATTATTTTATATTAAACTAATTAAATTTAAAATTATTATATATATATAGAACAATAAAAAATATATTTATTAGAAATTATTTTTATGGAAAAAAATATAACTATATTATTACAATACCACAAGATCAATTCTTATAGAAAACAATAATTATAATTTTTTTCTCTAAATTAATGATATGGTTAAAGTATTTATTATCATCTATAGTAACTTCTATGACATACAAATATATTCCAAATAGAAATTTATATATAAGAAGATGATGGTTTTATAAGGGATGATATGATTAGATTTGTGGCTGACTTTACAAATGAATTGATTGAGAGGATTTCTTAGAAGGTTAACCAAAAGGATGATAATGATATATGTGGAAGGTCCATGATGGTGGGATATATGGTTTTCATTTTTATTGATATTTAGTTGATATAAATGAAGAAAAAATGGAAATAATTGTGGACTTGGAATGGATAAAACGTTTCTTATAGAAACAAGTTCCCACAAAAGGAAAAGGTTTTGAATATACCCAAAGATTACGTAATCACATGTCTAAATTAACTAGAAATATCCTTAAAATTAAATGAATCTAATGATAAATTAAATTACCTATATTATATAATTAGGAAGACTAATCTAAATGAGAATAAATCCCAAAATGAAAAGAAAACCATGATTTCTAATTTGAAATAGATTTTGAAAAATAAGAAGGAATAATGAAAAAAATATAATTTTTTTTAGAAAAATAAAATAATGGTGTCTCTATGTTTAGAAACAAGACATATCGATGTTTCCCACAATAAATAGTCGATAAAGATCCGTATTATTCCTATGATTGCATGATTGTTTACAATAAAAGATAATTGATGGTGGTCTACAAAAGGATGAAATTTCTTTCAAAATTTATTTTATGGATAATTTAAAGGGTTATACATTATAGAAAATTCAAATTTGAAGTTATTTAATAATTTTTATTAGTCTTTAACAACTATCAGGAATGTTTTGAATTAATATATGAATAGAAAATCTTCCATTGCGACGTACGAAGAGTCTCTCTTAAGTGGGAGCTAAAAAATGGGCAGAGAAATAAATGTTTTAATAAAATGTATTAATTATTTATTTCGAGATTCAATTAATAATAAAATATTTTGATGCATTTTTTTGATAATCATAATATTGTAACATATATTGATTATAGTTATCATGTGGGAGTGACAATACAACAAATTCTAGGAAAACTGACTATGTACTTCATTTTTTTACATGTTTGTTCATGTTCATATCTTCTTCAAAAATTATTTTGGAATAACTCCAATAATGTGAAATATTATTTGGTATCACATTTTCTTATTTTTTGGAATTATTTTTTTATAAATTAATCACAAATATTATCTACACTAGGTTATAACGACTAGAAACATATAATTTTCATTAATTACACATTTTTAAGAGAATGTGTGAAATATCCCTTCTCTCATGGAATTGAAAAATTATCCTAGGAAGGAGGGGTGTCACAAAGAATAAAAAATAAAAAATTAAAAAATATGTTACATTGGGATGAGAAGAACTACCATTACACCCATGATTATAAATGGGAACATTTTTTTACCAAAATTATATTTGTTTTCAATAATGGGTTGTGGAATACTGAAATTCAAATTTTTATAAAATGAAAAAAAATTATTAGGAAGTTGAAAGGATTGAAAATAAATTTAAAGACAATGATTAAATTTCCAATAATATTTTGTTTATATTTTTTATCAGATAATCATGTCAACATGTGTGTGTTGAATTTTTGGGTGATGGAGTGAGAATCCACCCATATAACATGAAGGTGCTTCTAATGAATTTTGGTTAAAAAATAATAGAGTTGGTTACGATGGTAAATTAAACGAAAAGTTATTATGATGGAGTGGAGAATAAGAATTTATAGAATCTTTGGGAGTATACCTATAAAAACTAATGATTGGTGAGATGATACTAATGTTAATGGAATATGTTGATGGTGGGAAAGTATCTTATACTATAATTTATAGGAAAAAAATTCTTAATGAATAGAAAATATCATTTGGACGGTGTGTGTATTGGATATATTATATAATATATAGATTAATTTATTAAAACAATTTAAAAGTGTGATATGATATTTGAGAATCAGTCCTAGTGTTTATTAATATTGAATAGTAATAAAATTAGAGTTTTAAATCTCATGGATAAAGGTATATATAAATTTTGGATTGAATTGTGGAATAAAGCATAATTTAAGACTCTATGTTACAATCTACATTGAGTATATTTCCTAAAATTCATTGGGAATAGAGTATATGATGATTTAAATGTTTTTGAAAAATTATCAAAAGTAATTTGAATATTTTTTGATGTTTTTAAAAAAGAATTATGTTTTTTTGATGTTATTATAAATCTATTAAAAGAGTCCATTATTTTGTATCATAACCAAGAAAATTGGTTGTGTACTAAAATTATCATTGAGTTGAGAAAAATTCTTATAATCTCTAAATAGAAACCTCATATGTTGATTATATCTTAAAATTTTTACAAAACAATAATGAAAGGTTTATAAATTTCATCATAATGTTTTTACTATCATTGTATGATCGGGAAAATGGTCATGTTAGAATGCGAAATATATTTATAAGGTTAGATATAACATTATGAGGTCGGGAGAACCATGGAGTAAGGTTGAGACCTGAAGTCAACAGTTATATTTAATTCTTTATAAAGTTGTGAAGTTTCATCCTAAGGTTTTTAATGTTCTATGTATGGTTGAGGAAGACCTTCTAGGATATTTAATGGATCTATCATTATATATATATTTTTGAGAATTTATATAATTGGTTATTCTTAAATGAAAATGATATATGATTATGGTAAAACTATTATTCTATGTTCAAAACATCATAATACAATTTTTAATCATGATCCATGAACTAGATTAAGAATGTAAAGTGATAATATATTGGTAATATCACATTTCATTATTCGTAAATTTCAAATATTAATATTTGAAATTCAATAATGATAATAGATATAGAAGTTTACATTTATGAATAATATATTATTGCTCCAATATTAAAAAATAAAAAATGATTTTTTTATCCAATCCTATTTGAGTTATAAAGAAATAAAACTAAGACCGAAGTATGTAAATATAATCAACTCTGAAACTGGGAAATTGTATATTTCATGAATCTAGTAATGGAATGTAATGATCCATGTAATGTTCTTTAATGTTTTAAATTGAATAATTAAAATTATAGTTTTTTTAGTATTGAGAATAAGTAGGAAAAATTAGGATCCTAAATGTTTGTTTATAGATTCATGTTGAATCTATATTGGTTTATTTAGAATCACCCATCACATAATGGAGATAGATAGCTTCTACAAGCTACTTCTTAATCTTTTTTAATAAAAACTTGTAGAAGAATTAAATGATGAAAGATGTTGAGGTATTATTAGAATAAGATAAGTATTGATTCTAGTGAGATAAATTGAGATTTTATTATCCATGAAAAATAGAAAATAAAATGAGATAAATAATGAATGGTATACACATTATTTGATTATAGTCATCCATTATAGAAAGGTAAGATAAATGGCTATAGAGAACACTATAGTATAATAATGGGGATCATGTAATCTATTCAGTTCAATGTTATGTCAAAAAATATTTCATATTATAGAAATTGAAAAATAACTAAAAAATAAATTCATTGAGTCTCATAAATGAATTTTGGGATGATATAAATGAAAAAATGACTGTGATGGAAATGGAGGTGATAAAAGATGAGAGAGTTGAGAGAACTTTTATAACTCTTGAGGATGAAGGAAAAATGTAGTAGCCCATATTCTTCCAACATAAATAGTAAATATTATTAGAATAATCATCCATAAATATCAATTAAATAAACACCACAATAAAAAATGTTCATTATAATTGAAAACATGGATACATAAATAACTGGAACATAAAATATCCAAATCATTTCCAGTTATGTTATTCAGAAATAGAACCCTTCTTAAAAATATCATATATAAAACAGTTCATCCAAAAAGATGGAAGATAATCATAGTAAAGGTATATATCAGATGATAATTATGGGTAAACATAATATATAACAATCAATGATAATAAATGATAATTAAAATGAGAATAAGGGTATGATAAAATGTTCATTATTTATAATAGTCATACTGATCAGTTATATATCATCAAATATAAATCATGGAAGAAGGTTTTTTCTATAATATTATATCATACATAAGTGTATGGAATCATAAATAAGAAAAAATGTTCCATTATGACAAATTTTAATGATATGATATATGTTTTTGGCACGAAAATAAGAATAAAAAATAATTTCATTATTCAAGGATCCTTACTGAGACTATCTTAGTAGATTCGATTCACTCTCCATTCCATTATTTCTATAGTACTGTTTCACTCCCAAAACAATCTTATTATAAAATATCCCATAAAAATGAGTTCAATTACTATTCATTTCCTTATTATCACATATGTTATCATTTCTTAACAATTCATCAAAGGGTAATTTAATTCTTGTCTCCCTTATTACATAATGAAAACCATAAATATCTATACCACAATCTCATAATAAATCATCATGTGATCATACCATAAAACATGGTATGGAAAATAGTTTCATAATAATTTCATTATAATATTTAGTAAAAATAAAAATAAGTAATACTGATCATAACATTTGATTATATCACCCAAAAATCATAAGAAACATCAATGTATGTGGTTATAGATGAGAATACATTTAAAATATCACTAGGAAATTTATTGGGGGAAATTCCAATTTAATTTTTAAAATACATTTTTTAAATATATATATTTGAATAATTTTAATGAAAATGAAACACTACAGGTTTTTGAAAGAGGAAAACTGTTTTTTATAGCATACGTGGCATGGAACAGTAGGCATAAACAACACTTGAAATATATTTTATTAAATTTAATCCTCCCAATAGCTTAAATAACACTTATCCCTAAGTACAAATGAAGAATAACATAATATAAAATTATATGATAATTGTTAAATTAGAGGGTATGAATATTATTAACTAAATTTTAGAAATTAATATAATCTATTTATTACAAATAAAAACAGAATCATATAAAATAAAAAGAAATGATTTGTAAAAAACAATATCTTTATAAAAGATTGTATAATCACTCTTTGCAGACAAAAAAAATTAGATTTTTACATATTTTATAGTTTTATTTATAATTGGAACTTCATTTTTTTTAAATTATAATATAAAAATTATCTTATGGTGTATTTTTTTGATTTTCTAAATTGTTACATATTTCAATGAATTGTGAAAGATACTAAATTATAATTAAAATATTCCTTATAATAAAAATAATATATCAATTAAAATTAAATTTGTAATTAGTTTTAATGTAAAATTAGGTAAATAATATATATTAATCTAATTTTGGGTCATTGGAATCAATTTCACATTTATTTGTGAAATAAAAACATTGTATCCTTTTGAAGATTTTTTCATTTAAATACTGCATTATCATCGCATCTACAGGATTAATTTTAAATTATATATTTCATATTTTATAAATAAAATTTTTAAAAATGGATTCCATATTTTTAATAAAATTAATTTAAATTATCTATTAATTTAAACATAGTTTCTTTCATGTATAATGTTAGAAACTGTAAAAAATATTTACACCGGTTAAGGTAAAAATGTTTTAACCAATGATATGACTAAAAAGATAATGGTTATAATGGCCTATAGACTCATATAAAATAATTTTTTTATACATATTTATAACATATAATTTATAATTATAAAAAAGACTATTTTGTACCCTTTTGGAATGTGAAGAATATGGGTATACCTTTTTCATTTCAAAAATTACAAGACTGACACTAACCTTGCTTATAAAAAGGCTACCCCCTATACTCTCTTTTCCACACATTCATACTATTCTTGGAAAATACCTAAAAAAATAGCTTACCAACATACATTACATCATTATATAATACTTATTTTAGAAAAAATTTAACATAAGATGGATTTTGGTGAAAACATTACGAGGTTACCTAAAGAAGAGGTATTGTTCATTAATGAGTGTTTTTATTTTATTAATTCCACCAAATCATTCTATTATTATTCAATAATGATGATATAATAGATTTAGTATATTAAATATACATATATATTTTTTAATGTTATATTAATGAAATATATTCATCCCCACATGCACAATTGTTTTAATGAAATCATCATTTTTTTGTATGGTGGCGTACTACATCGTAAATTGATATCCTACTTTCATAAATTTCCACCTATCATGGGTTTATATGACAATGGATAAATAGTATATAGAGTATATTTATAAAATGATTATACATATTGAGTCATTATATCATAAATAACCATCTAATTTCCATTCTATATGGGATACAATTACATCGATCAATTATACAATGGACTACCGCCTCACGAAGTGACATGATTCTATTTTCAGTAACACATTACATGGAAGGTAATAAGTATAAATTTAATGACTATATGTGATATAAATTAAATAATTATGATATTAATGACATATTTACCATTATAAAATGATAATATATCATTTCATGTCTTACCTTCTCAATCACATGAATATGATAATATCATTCATGTATATGTGGACTATCGCCTTCATGAAGCGATGTGACTCCCTTTTCATTAACGAATCACATGGATGATATGTATAATTATTTTTAAATAAAAAATATTATATTTATTATATTTTTATAATTCTACAATGATATAAAATTAAAGACCTCATTTATATAATGATCATTGAAAAATGGAAACGTTACCCATGTGTATGCACGACCTATTGTCACCATTATCATAACATAATTCATTTTTCGAAACCATATATCAGGATGGGTATTAAAATTATAATTGATTTATAATTATTATAATTATTTCATGATCATTATTCTAGAGACTATTGAACTAAATAACATACACATGAACCTAAACATTCTAGACAAAGCATGAATGAGAAAAAAAGAAATTAACACATGAAACAATTAAAATAACAAATGATTATTTGAAAATAGGTGATAATATATTTTTCAAGGATCGTATATGATAATAAAAATACTAATATGGTTATGTTATATCTTAATAACATGTTTTAAATTAAAATATAATAGAATAAATCATGTTTATCAAAAAAATCATGACATAAGGGACTTCCTCTAAATTTACCTTCATTGAAGGATATTGTAGAGTGATGTACCTAATTCATTTTATATGGTGTATATACTTCCCTTTAACATGTAATATTGTGATTTATTAATAATTCATTATATTTATAGTTTTATATTGAATTATTTCACCATGTGATTTTACATAAAAATTACTAATTGGTAAAAGTCGTTGTAAAATTTCACATTTTTTATTGATTGTTAACATCCACTTGAATAAATAAATTTATTATGATCAATTTTAATTGTACATTAAATTTCATATATATATATATATATATAAATCCATATTCTTGTATAATAGATATTATTTTCCAAAACCATATTACACATTTAGATACGATGTTTACTTGAAAGTTGTTTGATTAAATGGGGAAGTATTATTTAGTCTATATTCTTTAATCAGTACATGTATTAGATGATAAGGAATACTGATTCTTCAATTAATAAATTATAATAAATATGTGTAATATTTTGTACATGTAGATACTAGTGGGGATTAGTTTTAGATATCCCATTGATGCATCGAAAGGTATAAGGAGAAAAATCAATTGGAAAAATCAAAATGTTTTCTACACATATTTTTAAACTTTATTAAAGAAATATCATGATGTTATAAGTATAATAATGCATGAGATAAGGAAATACAATAATTAGTAATTTTATTAATTAATAAACATGTTATTATTATCCTTATTAGTTTTTTAAGGATATTATATTTGGGTTAATTTAATTCATGAATTATTGATTAAATGAAATGTGTGTAATGTTTTTTAAATATCCATAATGATTATTATACATCTTATCACATTAGTCAATATATTTAAATGGAATGTGTGTTAATTTATTTACCTTTCAATTTTGATTATGATTACTTATTTAATATAGCTTACACTATAATTAACCCCTATTGAGAATTTGATATCACCCTTATTTTGACTTCTTTCAAGGAAACCCATGAAGTGTACAATTACTGATATAAAAATATATGATAGCGGGAATAAATATATTCTTGAACGAAAAATATTAATTTTTTTAATTTAATGAAATACTCAGGTATGTATCTCTCTTACCAATACTATATAACAATTAAGTCATTCTCAATGTCCTACCATGTATCTTATGCCATTGTAGTAAAGTAGACAACAACTCCGAGCTAATAAGAATGGTGTCTGTATAGTTGGTATTAGAGGAATTTTAGTAGAATAATTCAATACTATATTTAAGAAAATATATGTTAGGGATTATAATGGTAACTCCCCACGATTTAATAGTACATTATCTCATTAAAGTAATTTGGTAGCTTGCACTACACGCAACACTGAGTTCTAGCGCACCAAAACTTACTAAACTAACCATTGAAAAAGTAGTTATGAATATTATTAACTGAATTTTGAATCTTATATACTCTATATAATTTTTTCATTCATATTCTGTATTTCTTAATCATAACATAAGAAATTATTCATTTTTTCAGATAGATGTATTTTTCAAAAAATGTAATTTTATCTCCTTCTAATAGAGAACATTTGTAAAAACCAATATTTGAAACTTTTATAAATTAAATTTAATTAAATTAAATTCTAATATTTAATAAGGAAATAAAAATTTATTTTCGATAAATTTTTGGTACTTTTCGGATAACATTCATATTTCGACAAGTACTGAAAAATAATATGTTTTAATTGAAAAAAACTTTTTTATAGAATTAATTTATAGTGTAAAATTATGAATATGAAAGGTTTTGAAGTATTATTAGATTATATTTTTATCATTTAATACTATATAGGTCATTATACATAATTTCACATTTAAATTTGACATAAACACACGTCAATCTTTTATAGTTTTTAATTTTTTAAAACCCGCATTTTGGTTTTGACAGTGGGAATTAATATTAATTTAATAAATGAATCCTCTATGTTTTGAATTTGGAAAAATAGATTTTATTTTTGAATTCAGAATATCAAAATTATATTTAGGTGAATTTTTGATATTTTTCTGAAAACGTTCAATTTTTTATGAATAGTAAAAAAACTCAGTTATTGTTTAAAACGACTTTTTATTTAATTAATTATTTATATTATTTTAATTTATTTTACATCAAAATAGATATATAATTCCTATATATGTTCAATTTAATTCATTGCTGTCATTTTATAATATTTTTAGATATTTGTAATTTTATCGAAATTTTTACCGTCTTTTACCCACCTCCTAGGGGCATTTGAAAATTTGCATAAAAATAAATTGTACCACTTCTGTGGGTAGAATTTCAAACCATTGAGAGACACAATTAACCTCTGTAAGTATAATTTTTTTCAATAAGATGAAAATAATTTTTTTTGGGTAGTAAATTTTGGCTTTTATTTACCATAGTTAAAAGTAAATAGGGAAATTATGGGTAAAAATGATATTATAATTAACCTAAAGCATGTAAAAATTCTATTGGATAGGTTTAATTCAACCAAAATCGACCTTAGGAATAAAATATGATCATTTAGGTCCACTTGGATTAAATTAGGACATTTATTATAATTTAATTTGAAGAAGAGTTTAAAGTGTTAAAATCCATGTTTTCATAACTAAAACCTTTATACTATAAAGTTATACATAAGATAAATTAGACTATAACTATTAATTATAAATATATAAATATTTCCTACATAAAGGTATTTTATTTATAAATTTGAGACATTAAATAATTAAATTTATTAATTACACAATGATGATGTAGTAATTACCTTATTTATAAAAGATTATAATAATTTATATTATAAATACCCAAATAAATATATTTTGGAAATTTTGAGGAATTACACTAATTTTATAGGTTTATATGAAATTTAAGGGTTGATTCAATAAATTTTTATTGAAGTAATCATGTTTTTATTATTTTTACAAAAAAAAAACAAATACCAAATAATGACAAAATTGACATAAAATAGTTCTTAAAACAAATACTATATGATTGGTTGATATAACGTTCCTAAAAATCTTTGGATCAGACAAAGGGATTAATTAATATTATATATGTAATTAATGAACCACTTACAATTATTTTTTAAGTTTAGAGTATGTTTATTAACCATATAGTGTAAGAATACAAGAAGACACGGTAAAAGATAGACTATTTAACTAAGAGTTAAATCTAAATGATATAGTTAAAATGATAACCTAAACTTGTCTCAAACATATTTATTGAGCATTTTTCTACCCATACCCACCTTATCCTATAAATAATTCATTTTAAAGCCATTATAAACCTAAAATTTTTTTATTATAAAATAATATTTCAAACTTTTCTTAAAGTGACCCTCACCTCTCTTATAAAAGGGCACTTCCCCTTCTCTTAATTTCACACCACCAATGCCAATTGAGTGTGGCAACCCCTACCCAAATATCATCCCAACATTCCCCCATTCATTGTAGAGGCATTCCTTTGGACATAAAGCCAACCTAGGGAGCCCTTTTGATCATATCAAAAAGAAGAACCCGAAAAAGAGGTCAATATTTCATCACATCTTTCATGCTTTTTTCTTCTTCCACTTCCTCATTCTTTGATGTTTCCATTCTAAAATAAAAAATACAGTATATTATATATAATATGATGTTATTATAGAAATGGTACAACCATATTCATTATTCTATCCATCATACAAATGACAATGTCAACATACGTGTGTACGTACCGATTACCGTCTCCATGTCGTGGTGTATTTTTTTATTCAACACATAATTATTTGAATGGGTATAATAATGAGTATAACTGATGTAAATAATAAATTAAAAATGTTAATTATTCTATATATATTATATAAAATCCAATTATATATGATTTAGCCATCAATATAATGATATTGTCGCTCGTGCATATGTACGGATTACCGTCTCCACGACGTGATTAGATTCTATTCCACATTTACCATTCAACGATGATTATAAAATATATATCATTAATAATTATGTAATATATGAAATAATAATTCTACCGAATATAAATATATCTATGTGTGTGTGTGTAATTACTTATATCTTATTCACTTAGTTTCGTTCAATACGATATGAAAATGGAAACAACGTTTATGCTTACGTACAGACTACCGTCTCCATAAATGATGTTTTCCATTTCATATATATTTCTATTGTACATATTTATATTATAAATATATATGACACATAAAAACTGTTTTATATTCTTGATTTATTTAAATCTTGATCTAAGTGATACAATCAAGATTAACATGTTAAAACACGTACAATAAGGAAAGCAATTATTACCTGAAATGTTAATTTAACATGGAAAATATTATTAAATGGGTTATATAAAGTCAAAAATGAATCATGTATAATTTAATAAATATTAAAATGGTTCTTTTATAGTTTAATAACATTCTATTATCTTCATACAGGAGGATAAACATACCCTCAACTAAAGGAATGTGGATGATACGGGTTAATTTCACAATATCTTTATTATCCAAGGTTGTTTTTACGTAAGTATCTATAGGGACATATTTATTATCCAAATCCATGATTCATAAAATAGTTTTCAAAGGGATTATTTTTAAGGAACTTTTTACTGAAACATCATTTTAAATGTTTTAATGATTTATTCTTTTACAACATTATCATTAATGTCAATGTTTTCAAAATGGTTTTAAGGATATATTTAACTGGTCAAAAATGTTTTAAAATGTTAATTCCTTCCAAACTATTCAATGTGGTTTGGGAAAAGTTGACTAAAAAATGTATATAAATGTCTTCCTTTCTAAATTGTGTGACTTTTAAATGTTTTTATGAAAAAGGGATATTTCTCTCAAAGAGATTCACAAATATTTTTCAATATGTCAAAATCCATTAATGTATTTTAAAGTTGTTTGAAGATGATTTATTACGATATAAATATTCCATATTTTATTGAAGGTATTGTGATATGGTTGTCTGTTGATGTGTTATTTTTATACCATTCATTTTTTATGTATGAAGTATTGAAATTTCGTATGCTATTTTTAATATGAATGTTTATGTTATGTTTAAATCTTTTCATATGAGGAATGCATTGGACTTTGTAAGTGATGGGTGGATCCAGCTATAGCTCCTTGATGCATCGGTAGGTCTCATGAGACAAACTAGTGTATTTTTATAAGGCCTTGATAAAATCTTATTTGTAGTTGAGGCACAAGGCCTTGACTATGTGGTTATGAAGTCTTGAATTATACATTCCATCATTATGAATGTGGATATTGATATTACATGTGATTATTCGACTAGTATAATATCCATTTGAATAAGTAAATGGAATTATTTTATTGTATCTCTTCCATATTATGCTGGTGATTATGTTTAAAAGGATTTTGTTTTAGTCTTATACATTTCCTTAAATGTTTATGTGTATTTGTGGAAGTTTCCGCTATATTGTTATCCTTAATAACATCTGATATCACCCCATTAAGCCAGAGGATTAGTGGAATTATCAAAGGATCATTTATGTTGTGTTTTATTTTATAATATGTAATGTAACATTCATGTATTTAATCTATTTTCCAAGACTGCTAACCTAATCTGTCTTTCGGGACTTTATTCCTTGTAATCATTCAAATGTATTAAAGTAATTCACAAACTCCAGGTATTTGGGGTTGTGTTATAATAGTTTGTATCAGAGGATGTTTAGAAAAAACATTTGAAATAGATTTAGTTATACTCTAATTAGATATCATTATCCTAAGATATACTCTGATGATTATTATAGATGTACTTCCTAGAATTTTGGTACTATAAAGATATTGTGAGTTTTCCAAGAAATACATCCCTGTCTAGATATGAGTAGGTAGAGGCGGCTCTGGCACAGATGTACCTAGGGGTAATACCCGAAAACACCACTTTGAGAAAGACTTGAATGGGAACTGGTGCACGAAAATGGGCCTTGCTTCACTCTTGGTTACGACACTCTTGTGGGATATTCTTAGGATAATTCACATTTTCATTAAATTCCATTAAGAAGGATTTAGGAGTAAATAATTTTTCAATGTATAAATTTTATGATTATAGATTATATGAATAATCTTTTCAATTTATGTAAGGTATTTTACATGTTTGGAATTATGTATTGTGATTCATATACTAAGCTAGTGTATGCCATTATTTAGAAATGGCACCTAGTAGAAGGAATGATACCTCAATCAATACGCATGATTCAAAGAGTAAGAAGGATCTTATGTTTCATTGTATTAATCAAACATTAAGAATGGAAATAGTCTCCCACATATTATCATCATATGAATAAAATGTATCATATTATAATAAGAGAAGTATATAATTCTCTTATTCCTCTGGCGTTGAAGAAAATCCAAAGAAGAAAAGGATGGTAGAAAGAAATATGGATAAAGGGAATAAGGGAATGAAATATTTTCAAATATGTGATAAATTTGGAAGGAATCACATTGGTAAATGCTTGAATGGAATGCGAGTTTATTATAAGTGTGGAGAAAAAGGACACCAAGTACGTGATTGAAAAGGTATGTAAAATGATTCAAATGTATAATGCTTCATCTACAAGATGTTGGGACATTATGCAAATCAATGTCAAAATCATCAGAGTATACCCCAAATGCTACTGTTGAATAATAATCATGTTATGATACTACTAAAGATAAAGAGAAATGATTAAGATCTCATATGTTGTTATTAATGTATTGCATCATTCTAGTATTGTATTAATGATGTACATGTTATAAGAATTATATAGTATATAAGGATTGTACTGAAGTTATATTTCATTAAGGACATGAGATTGTCTAGAACCATGAAAAGTGACTCAATGGCATGATAAAATTTTTGTAAAATATGTCGTTGAATGAAAGACTAATCTTTAATATAGTCGTGATACCGAGTTATTGATTTTGGAATAATAAATGATTGATTTGGATAAATTATATTGGATATTCATGACTACATTGACACTGATTAGTGATTTGTATATTCCATTATGGTTGTAGTTTACAACATTTTTGTATAGAAAGACTATATTCGGTAGTATATAAGGAATAAGGGAGCATGAATGTAATCAATATGGTTTTATGGTAATTCAGGGTGTTACTATGTTTCAAAAGAATACATGATGAAGTAATTCACATGTTATTATGTGGCAAAAAAGGATCTACATTGTGTTTACCTTCTTTATAAATTTTGAACTGTGTGTTTGGAAAAAAGTTTTTTAGATAAGTGTAAAGGTTGGAATTTATTATGTTTAACATTGGATAATATTTTTAATGTTAAATAATTTCTGGAGATTATTTTTGGATTGTCATAAAAAGGGCAACCTTAAGGTCGGGTGACAACCCATCGCGTCTGACAAGGCCACGAGACTTGAACCCGTAATCGAAGAGCAACATGGGTGCATCACCTACCACTAGACTTCGTGATGTTATGAATTGTATAATCTAGTTTTTTATTGGTCTAACAGATAAATTATAAATTCATTTTTTTGGAACCCTAAATGATTAGGATAAATAGAATATTTTTGAATTCTATTATCATTTGGAGTGAAAGATGAGTTTTGTGGTAGGAATTAGTTGAAGGATGAAACTATACTTGTCATGTATATATATATATATATATATATATATATATATTTCCACTTATTCTTTGAATAAATTATTTCTTAAACTCTAGGAAAGGGATCTTGAAACAAAAAATGTGTTATCCTAATACATTATGTTTTGTTGAACCAATGATATTTTAAATCATCATAGATTGATGGCTTTGAGTCTCACAATTGTACACTTTTTTGTGATGGATAACCTAAATTTGTCACTATAAATATATACATTTTCCTCCGATTATGTGTCTCTAATTTCCACCAATGTACTCCTAATCGATATCATAATTTGGTGGTGACCTTTTCAGTTCATTTACCCTCTTATTAAGACTAAATCTTATTTACCCAATTTCCTATGTAGATTTTCCAAAAAGGTAGTTTTCTATTTTTAACCATTTATTTTCAAAGAACAATTTCAAATTGTGAGGAAAGAATTTATTGAAGGATGGTAGAATGTGACACCACATGATTTCATAGTACATTATCTCATTAAAGTAATTCATTAGCTTTCGCTACACCCAACATCGAGTTTGAGCGTACCACAACTTACTAAACTAACCATTCAAAAAGCAGTTATGAAATGTATTAACTGAATTTTGAATCTTATATACTCTATATAATTTTTTCATTCATATTATGTGTTTTTAGACATAATATAAGAAAAAATTCATATTTTTAGATAAAATAATTATTTTTCAAAAAAAATGTAATTTTACCACCTTTTAATGGAGAACCTTTTTTAAAACCATTATTTGAAACTTCTATATATTCAATTTAATAAAATTAAATAATTCTATAGAATAATGACCTAAAAATTTAGTTTGGATAATTGTTTGGAACTTTTCGGATAACTTTCATATTTTGACAAATAATGAAAGATACTATGTTTTAATTGAAAACAAATTTTTAATCAAAATAATATATAGTTTTAAATTATGAATTTGGATGTTTTTGAGGTATAATTAGATTATATTTTTATTATTTAATACATTTTAGGGCATTATAAGTAATTTCACATTTAAATTTGACAAAAACACATGTCAATATTTTGATAGTTTTCACTTTTTAAAAACCCACTTTTTGGTTTTGACAAGAGGAATTAATTTTAAAATAATAAATGCATCTTATATGTATTTAATTTGGTATAATAGTGTTCATTTTTTAATTTTGAATGTCAAAATTATCTTTGGCTGAATTTTTGGTATTTTTCTGAAAACTTTCAATTTTTGATGAATATTGAAAAACACTCCGTTATTATTTAAAACAGAATTTTTATTTAAGTAATTAGTTATTTTATTTTAATTTATTTTAGGACAAAATAGATATATAATACCTATATAACTTCAAAACAATTAATTGGAGTAATTTTGTAATAAGTTAAATATATAAAAATTTATCGAACTTTTTAGCGTCTTTTACCCACCTCCAAGGAGCATTTTCAAATTTGCATAAAAATTAATTTTACCGCTTCTGTGAGTTGAATTTAAAAAATCTGAGAGACATGGCTAACCTCAGTAAGTAAAATTTGTTTCAATAAGATGAAAATAATTTTTGTCTAATAGTATCTTTTGACTTTTATTTACCACGGTTAAAAGTAAATCTAGTAATTGATGGTAAAAATGAAATTATAATCAACCTAAAGCATGCCAAAATTCTATTAGAAAAGTGTAATTTGACCCAAAACAACCTTAGGAATAAAATATGATCCTTGAGATCTACTTGTATTATATTAGGACATTTATTATTATTTCATTTAAAGAATAGTTAAAAGTATTAAAATTCATGTTTTCATAACTAAATTCTTTTTAATATAGAGTTATACATAAGATAAATTATACTATGAATAATAATTAGATATATAATAATATTTCCTAAATAATGGTATTTTATTTATAAATTTTATACATTAAATAAATTAATTTATTTATGACACAATGATGATGCAATAATTACCTTATTAATAAAAGATTAAAATAATTGATATTATAAATACACAGATAAATTCATTTTGAAAATTTTGATGAATTAAAATACTTTTATAGGTTAATATGACATGATAGGGTTGATTCAATTATTTTTTATTGAAGTAATCATGTTTTTATGTTTTTTACAAAAAAATACCAAATAATGTCAAAATTGGCATAAAATAGTTTTAAAAAAAAAATTATATTATTGGTTGATATAATATTCCTTAAAATATGAGGATGGTCCAAATGTGTTAAATAATATTATATATGTCATTAATAAACCACTTGAGGTTCTCTTGGAAGTTTATAGTATGTTTATTAACCATATAGTGTAAGAATACAAGAAGACACAATATAAGTTAAACTTTTTAACTAAGAGTTAAATCTAAAAGATATGGTTAAAATGGTAACTTAAACTTGTCTAAAGCCTATGGGTTGAAAGGTTTTCTACCCTTACCCACATTATCCATTAAATAATTCATTTGGGAGTAATTAGAAGTCAAAAATTATTTAATTACAAAATAATATTTCAAAATTTCCTAAAGTACCCCTCACCACTCTTATAAAAGGGAACATCCCCTTATCTTAATTTCACACCTCCAAAGCCATTTTACTCAGACAAACCCTGACCAAATATCTTTCCAACATTAAACCATTAATTATTGGAGGCCTTTATTTGGTCATAAAGCCATCCTACAAAGCCCAATTGATCAAATCAAAAGGAATAACCTGAAAAACTGGTAAATATTTCATCACATCATTCAAGTTCATTTTTTTCCACTTCCTATTTCTTTGTTGTTTCCATTATAAAATAATAAATCGAGTATATTATATATACTATGATTTTATTATAGAAATGGTACAACAATATTCATTTTTCAATCCATCCTATAAGTGACAATGTCACCAAACGTGCATACGTACGGATTACCGTCTCCACGTCGTGGTGCAGTTTGTTATTAAAACACTTCATTATTTGGATGGGTGTAATAATGAGTATAAATGATATAAATAATAAATATACCATGTTAATGATTCTGTATATATGATATAACATCCAATTACCTATGATTTTTCAATCAATATAATGATATTCTCGCTTGTGCGTACGTACGGATTACCGTCTCCATGACGTGAAGTGATTCATTTCGATGTTCACCATTCAACGATGATTATAAAATATATGTAATTAATAATAATGTAATATATGAAACAATAATTATACTGGATATATATATATATATATATACTTACATATATCTTTTTCACTTAGATCCGTTCAATATGATATGAAAACGGAAACAACGTTTATTGGTATGTACGAAATACCGTCTCTATAAAGGGTGTTTTCCATTTCATATATATGTATATTATACATATTTATATTCTAAATATATATGATATATAAATAATTTTTTATATTTTGTATGTATATAAATTTTGATCTAAGTAATACAATAATGAGTAACAAGTTGAAACGCGTATGATAATGAAAGAGGCTATTACCCAAAATGATAATTTAACGTGGAAATTATTATTAAATGGGTAATATAAAGTCATAAATGAATCATGTAGGATATTATAAATATTAATATGGTTCTGGCATAATTTAATAACATACAATGTTCTATATACTGGAGGATAAACATACCCTCTACTAAAGGAAAGTGCAGTGTAAGGGTTAATTTCACCATCTCTTTATTATCCGAGGATGTTTTTACGTAAGTATCTACTGGGACATATTTATTATCCATGTCCATGATTCATTAAATTGTTTTAAAAGGTATTCTTTTTATAGGCCTTTTTACTAAAACATAATTATAAATGTTTTATATATTTATTCTTCTAAATCATTCTCATTAATGTCTATGTTTTCAAGATGGGTTTAATGATTTATTTAAATGGACATGATTGTTTTAAAATGTTAACTAATTTAAAAAGTTTCAAAGTGTTATGGGACACTATTTTTCAAAAATTTCCTTCAATTTCTTACTTTATAAATTGTGTTACTTTTAAATGTTTTTAGGAAAAAGGTATATTTCTCTCAAAGAGTGCTACAAATCATTTTCAATAGGTCAAAATCCTTTAATAGATTATAAACATGTTTGAAGTTGATTTATTATGATACAAATATTCCATATTGTATTAAATGTTTTTTGATATGTTTGACTGTGGATGTGTTATTTTTATACCATTCATGGTTTATGGATAAAGTATTGATATTTCGTATTCCAGTTTCAATACGAATTTTCATGTTATGTTTAATCCTTTTCATATGAGGAGTGCATTGGACTTAGTAACTGAAGGGTGGATCCCGCTATAGCTTCTTGATGCATCGGTAGGTCTTATGAGACAAACTAGTTTTTGGCACAAGGCCTTGAAAAAATTTTATTTGAAGTCTTGGCATAAGTCCTTGACTATGTGGTAATGAAGTCTGGAATTATAGATTTCATAATTAGGAAAGTGACTATTGATATTTCATGTTATTATTCGACTATTATAATATCCAAGTGAATAAGTAAATGGAATTATTTTATTGTATCTTTTCCATATTATTCTGTGGTTTATATTTTAAGGCTTTTGATTTAGTCATATACATTGCCTTAAATGTTTATGATTATTTAATAATGTTTCCACTATATTGTTATCCTTACCAAGCATCTGAGCTCACCCCTTTCTATTTTTTTATTTTATTAGGATTAGAAGAAGTGTAATATGATTGATAAGCACACTTAATACAGATGATTAATGGCATTTTCAAAGGATAAATTATGTTGTGTTTTATTTTCTAATGTGTAATGTAACATTCATTTATGTAATCTATTTTCCAAGACTGCTAAACTGATCAGTCTTTGGGGACTTGATTATGTGTAATCATGCCAAAGAATTAAAGTAATTCACCGACTCTGGGTAACTAGCGTCAGGGTGTTAGAAGAATAATATGACAACCTTTGTGTATATGTATAGAATAATACACTACTGTTTTCGAAGTGAAGAGATTATATATATTAATATAGTACTATAAAGATGCATGAACACTAAAAGTGGATTTTTCTATAGAATATACGTACTTAGAGGTAATAAATCTAAAAAGGGTTAGTTGAAAATGACCAGATTGTCATCTATTACCTAAAAACAAGCCTTACTATGAAACCGGTTTGAAAATCTTGGAGAGATTATTTGGATAATTGACACTTTATTTACCAACTATTACTAAGTATTTGAATAGATGGTGAAAATGTATATCCTATGTTAATTATAATGCATTTGAGATTGAAAATAATTTGTCTCAATGAAATGATAACATTTTTTATGTCTAAAAAAGAAGGGATTAATGTAATGAATTTACATGAAAAACTGATGAGTATAATTGATGGGAATAAATCTCATCCAAAGGACCCCTTTAGAGTACATTTTTTAAATTTAGGGATCCTTTGCTTTATCTAAGTGAATTTTCTCCTAAAATGTTTAATCCTTCAAACAAGGGAAACCATATGTTGAAATAAAATTGACGACATATTTATTTATTTATATCTAAAATTTACATTCTAAAAGTATTTTAATAATTGAATATTGGTTATAAGAATCGTGAAATATCTATGGATAGTGTTAAATATTATAATCATGTGTGTATTCAATATCAAAAGTGTTAGGGATATCATCTTGGGTTAATTATTTAAATGTTGATAATAAGAACAAATTCTTAAACAACCATTTTAAAAAATGGTGTCCTTGGAATATAACAGGATTAAATATATATTTGGAAAATATTTTATGGAATAGAAAATTGATTTTGTATATGAATGATATATTTGAGGAATAATACAGTTAAATTTTATAGAAAAATTTTAAAGGTATTGATAACATTTATAGTTAATTGTATCATCAATTAAATGTTAATAATAGCCACCTAATATTATTAGACACTGTGAAAAACTGTTGTCTTGAAAATATTTTTAAAAAGGTTGTTTAAGGACTAACATTATTTTTAGGATTTCCATTATATTTTTTTGGGTAAACATATAGGACATATATTAATATAGATTAAGAAAATTAACAACAAACATGTCCATTGACTACCTATCAAATCCAGTATAATTGTGGGTCTTGAACCAATAATGTATGTACGAAAAGGTTTAACTACCTACCACTGGACTATGTGATATCTAAATATGACATTAGTAATAAGATTTGAAAAATAAATAGTAATAATTAACCATTTGTGTTACTGTTGAGGTTTAAAGATTAATATATTATATTACACAACTTGAGCTAGCCATATACATTTTGGTAAATATTTTGATTTAAAAAGGAATAATTGTCACAATTTAATGGATATTATGACATATTAAATGTGAATTTTAGTTATTTCGGCATAAAAGAATTATTTTTTCCATTTTTTTGTAATTGATGAATTAAAAATTGATAAAAATACAATAAAAGGATGAAATTATGTTTATAAAATAGAATCTTATCAATTTATTTTATTTACATATATTATTAAACATTAAAATAATTCCTCAACATTAGGAAAAAAATCATAGAAAAAATGGTATCCTATTAAATTCATATGTGATGAATTAAATGGTGTTTTAATTCATAAAAAAATTATGTTTTCTAGGTCTTTAACATTAATTTTATCATTCTATTTCTTATGATCAATTAAATATAAAATTATCAGTAATTATTTATCTTTTTGTTACACCCCTAAATTCCTGATTTTGAACATCATATTTGATAGCATGTATGACATTCAACACTAAAGATAAAAGTGAATATACCACCCTATAAATTTATGACATATTTATTTTTAAATAAACTAAATCTCATTAATATCAAGAATTATTAATAAAATTTAGTTTATCTTGTGTTACATGCAATACTATTTTTATATTCGATTACATGTGACATTGATTTCAACTCTCTTTACACGGAAAACCAATTTCAAGAAAAACACCAAACTGAAATGAAATATTACAAAAACATGATCATTAAAACCTAGAAATTAGATGGTTTGGTGTGAATAATATTTAACTATAAAAATATATATTTTCCAAATGAATTTTTTTATATATAGATTAAAATTTCTATTAAAATCATTTGGAAGAAAATATATATTTTCTGAAAAACTATATATTTGAAAAAAAAGTTTTATTCTGATTTGTTCACATAATATTTAATATATTTTGACACATTTTTGAATATTTAAATGATAAATTAATAATAAGTTTTATAATCTGTAATGAATAATTATCTGATAGTTACTTTTTGTAAAAAAAAATTCAAAAGTTTATTTTTTTAATGAATAGTGGAAAAGACTATCATTTTCTTAAAAAGAACATTTTCATAAAAACATTTTATAAAGTAAAATTATATTTTTGATGGGTTGTAAAGTAAAATTAGAAAATTTTATATCAATGAATACAATATAGTTCATTTTAATCATTTTAATATTGAATTTAGATACGAAAAATTTTAATCTTTTGAACATTTTCACAAAAAAAGGTAAATTACTCATCACATCTGGAAGATTAATTTTAAATAATAAATTCAAAATTATTTATATTGAATTTAAAAAAATGAATTCCATATCTATAGTAGGAATATTTTATTATATCAAATAATTTTATCTTTTTTTACCAAAATGACTAATGAATGTAATAAAATATAATTACCATAGTTTATGTAAAAATGGGTTTATCAAGGGGGTGTAAAATTGAAATGTTATGTGTAAAAATGACCTATATAAATTTAAAAAAACAATTTCACATTCATCTTTATACCATTATAGGACTAAGTTTCTATAATGGCCTATTTTGGACCCTTATGACATATAAAAAACATTGGAGAACTCACTTCTTTAAAAAACACCATGTGTGTACAATCCCCCATTTGTAAAAGGCCACCCATATCTTATCTTCATAACACCTTAAAAGCTTTTTGGATAAGAAACTATATACCCAAATAACATTATAATAGACAAAACCTAATACTTTATGCCATATTTTTTGTAGACATCCAACCAAGGGAGTATTTAGTGAGAACCTAAGGAGGATACCTGAAGAAGAGGTGTTATTCATTAATGAGAATCCTTATTTTATTTATTTGTCCAACTCCTTAAATAATAATTAAAATATATTTATATATTAACCTTTTTGTCATATTTATAAATTTATATCATTACGATAATTTAATTACCTCCAACCATCTCAACATACAACAAATAGTTTAGAAAATCGTAATTTGTTAGTACGGTGGGTTACTACCTCATGAATAGATTCCATTCATTATTCGATTACAACCGTGCACATTTGGGAATGAAGATGGATTTAAAGTATATAAATATGATATTTATGAAATATTGATATTTATTGTGTAATTATGAAATATATTTCTTTTTAAAATTCTATACTTTAGAAGATATGAAAACATCATTTGTGTGCACGACAGACTACCGCCTCCTGAACCGATAAGATTCATCATTCACTAATGCTTCACATAGAAGGTGATAAGAATAAATTTAATGATTATATGTAATAAAGATGTTATAATTATGATACTCATGAAATATTTTTCATTTTTAAAGATAACACACACACACACACATATATATATATCATTTTATTTCTTACAATATCAGTAACTTAATGATGATAACATATTTTGGGTATGTATGGACTACCACATTGATGAAGTGACGTGACTCTATTTTCAATAACAAAACCCATGTATGAATTATAAAAATATATAATATGGTATATATGATATTATGATCATTAGTTAAGGTTAATATATTACATACCTCCTCTACATACTGATCATTGAAAAATGGAAATGTTACCCATGAATATGTAAGACCAACGACCTCCATGATCATATCATTCATGTTTTTTCACAAACATATTTATGATGGGTTTTAAATGTATAATTGTTAAAAATATGATTATTAGGTCATAAAAATTATTAAGGAAATGAAGAAACTATATAATATGTGAAATAATCAGATCCTTTATGATAAAACACACAAAAGAAAACAAGTCAATTAGTACCCGAAACAAATAAAATAATTAATGATAATAAATTAATGAGTAAAATTTACTTATTAATAGATAATATATGTTATTATAAATATTAATATGTTTAAATTTAAATTTAGTAACTTATAAAGAAACATCATACATTAGGTTAAATAATATTCATTCAAAAAGAGATATTAGGTAATGGATTTTGTCTCAATTTACATTCTATTGAGACTTATTTGTTATTATGAAAAAATTATATTTTATGTGTTGTATGTACTAACCATTTAACATTTAATTTCATGATCCATTCTTACCTTGTGGTATTTTATGTTTTAATTTTAATTATTTCATCAATTCTAATTTTACTTTAAAATTATAAAGTCGTAAAAGTTATTGTATAATGTCAAATTAATATGTGATTATTAACTTTATTATTAAAAATTCACTTATGTGTAACAATTTAAAAGTGAACATTGAATTTATATTAAATATAAATATTATTTAATGTTAAATATGACTATTTTATAATCTATATACAATTTTTTACTTAAGGTTTTTACATTGAAATTTATTTGATTAAATGGGGAGATATTAATATATCAGTATCCATTACTCAATAACGATATTTGATGATAAGGAATATTATTCATGAAAGAAATATATTATTGAATATATATGTAATTAATTGAATATAAAGATATGGGGTGGGCCCATTATAGATATCCCCATCAATGAATTGGTAGTCCCATGAGAACAAATTAGTTGGCCAAACCCCTTTTGGGTTTTTTACGATCATGTTTTAAATTTCCTTGAGGATGGATCCTGATAGTAGATGTATAACTAGAAAAAAATGATGGGTCTGTACCTAGTAGCATTAAAATAACTTAAAGATATATCATAATGTTAATGTTATAATGTTCATGGGAAACATGACATCAAATAATTAAGAATTTATTTTATTTAGAATTTGGTTATTATTAATATCCATGATATTTTCTCTATGAAATTATCTATTGATGCATTTAATTATCTGTTAATTAATTATATTCAGTGGGTTTTTAGTTATTTTATTTTCCATGATAATTATTATTATTTATTCATGATACATTCTTATATACATAAACCTTAGTAAAAATTTTATATACCAATAAGTTTATTTCCATTCCATAGGTTATAAAGAATAAATCTTAGATTTAGTTTTGAAGGATGTAGTTTTTTTGTTATGTTTTATGTTGTATTTTTTATTCCCAATGTAAAATTTGAATTAAGTATGTATCTATTTTACCAATACTAAAAATCTTATTTACACCATTGTGATTTTATTCATTGTATCATATGCCAACATAACATTATAAGACACTAGATTTGGGTTTCTCAGGTCGGGGTCATTACAGTTGGAATCATAGAAAATTTGGTTAAAATCTTGATTACTAGAATTAAAAAAACATATATTAGAGAACATAACCACATGATACACTTTAATGATAATTATATAAGAACAACCTAATTTTCTGTAATGTTATAGATTATGTTGTTTTCCTTATAAATAAATTCCTTTTTTGGATGCCAAATGTTGATGTGGATCTCAAATAGAGGTACATAGGGGTAATATCTCAGAAAATAGATCATTATGACATACCTGATTATCATCTGTATAAGAAAATATTACTTAGATCAGACATGGTTTGACACTCCCAGGGGATAATCTTAGGATATTTTATAATTTCATAAGAGAACATTATAAAGGATTAAGAAAATTATATCCCCAAGAAAACCAATGTTTATGATTATAATATTTAATATTCATAAATTTTAATTAATGTTTACAGATACACCATATTCGGAATTATAATTTTTTATTTAAAATTCAATATTTTATGCGCTAATATAGTATATTAAAATTTTTAGAAAAGTGACATGGAAGGGATAAGGGTATCAATAATCATGGATTATTTAAAGATTTCATACCTGAGGAAGAAAATAAATATGGAATAGGAATTGAGCGAGTTAGTCCTATATTAGAGAAGAATAATCAGGTTATGAAATAATGGCCATTTTTTGGATCATGAAACCTATTCATTAATTATATTATCCTATGTTGGATAACATTATATGATTGATGCCCCTTCATTTTTTGGGGATACAGATCAAGTGATGACAGAGTAGTGGATAATGTTCATATAGAAGATATTTATTACCTTAGGATTTTGTGAAAGGGAAAGGGTTAGAATTTTATTGTATTTTCTCAAAGGATATTTTGATAAATGGTGTCCATTAATCCTTATAAATAGGTTTGAAGAGGAAGTAAAACTCATGGAAGTAAAATCATTTAAATAGAAATTCATTGAAAAATATTTACCTAATGAGATAAAATGAGATGCTGATAAAGATATGTTTTTTTATCAGTCAATGACCGAGACAAAATTTATTTGGAAATGGAAGAAGAGAAATTACATGAGTCTGAAGTAAGTAATATTATTACAATCTTAGTCATAAAGGGGAAGAAGATCCACTGGAAATGAATCCTTCCAAGTTTTGTCCTAGTTAAGCCCCTTGTTAGCAAGACTATATGCAACCATGTTCACTTCAAAAAAGGCATGTGTGGCAATGAAGTTAGTCCCCATAAGAGAATCATGGCATTACATCCAACAAGTGGTCAGTGGAATGGCAAGATGCACTACACCCTCCCAAAGAGCATGGGGAATATTGGTTGAATCACTTTAAATCCAAATATTGTTCCAAAAATTTTTCTTCAAAAAGCTATTGGCGTGTATCACATCCATCATTTCTGTTTCTAGAGACAATGCAATACAACAGCTTCCAAAAAATCACCCATGGCACAGACCCAGGTGGTCTTTGAAGATAGCACCACAACCAGTAGGGTCTGGGTTGCCTTTTGAAGCACAATCAACATTCACGCTAATCCATCATGGGAGTGGGGAATTCTAGAAGGCCTCAATAGTGTGTCATATTTGATTTTTGAGGCCTTCAATCCTAAGTCGATGAAGGACATCATATTCTCCAACCGTGATGTTACAATGATCTTTCCGAATTGAAGAAGAATCCTTAATGGCAATGATAATTCACAATTTACTTGCATTAAGAATGGATGAGAAATTTCTGTGAATAATTGCATTCCTATCCTACCAGATCACATGGAGAAGTTTATCAACAATGAATTGGAATAGGTTCTTGATCTATTGAGAATAATTTTGATCCACACATCATTTTAATTGAGATTTGTTTGAGTCAATGGGTAACCATATGTAATAAAAAATGTCAAAAATATAATTCTAGAGAGCACAGGTTGCAGCATAAATTAAGAACAAGTGGTTAGTATATTTTATATGATGATGACAATAAAGACACCTGGAGAAAAGTTCTACCTGAAAATACTGCAGACAAACCTCAGTGGGAACATGGTTGTGGGAAAATTACAAATGAAATTAAATCTTGAGGTTTTGATCCAAGGTTTTTCAAAATGTTTTAACAAAAAAATATTAAAGTTTGAGATATTATGATTATAGTATCTTTTGGAATCTAGGACACTATTGTGAGCGGGCTTCCAAATAAGAAAATCCTATGCATTTTTTAAGGAATAATTATCAATAACATGAATGATGATATCAACAATTTTGAAGGTAAAAGAGTGCATACCAACTTTTATAGAGGTATTGGTATTTTATTGTAGGGAGTCAGAAGAAATAATAGAAATATGGGGGTGTCGATCATGTTATCCAGCCAAAAATTCAGAGAAGAGATTATGCTAACCGTCCACCTAGAATTATTCATAATATTCACAAAATAATGTCTAATGAAAAGATAGATAGAGAAGTTAATTTACTTTAAATTTACCTTCTGTAATTTTAAGTGGAATACCTCTTTTATAAAATAAATGGAGTTAAAAATTTTATGAATTATCCTCCAGGAGAGTCAAGATTGAAGGGAAATATTAAAAAAACAGACATTTTTTATGCCAAAACCTCATTTTTCTAATGGTTTACAACATTTGACCCATGGGATGGAAACCAACATCCATTCAATAATTCTTCTAATCCAAAAAAAATTCTTGATGGAGACATTGATTTTATTCCGAATACTTGTAGGCCATTTGTGGACCATCATCGATTAAACCATTTTGCAGACAATAGTAGATTTCACTAGACAAATCCTGCTAGCCATCAAGAGGGACTTACCCTTCTAGGATGCAAGTTGGTATTTGACTGGATCAACAATGCTGAGGAAGTACATGGATTTGGGCCTTCCCCAAAAGATCGGAACCCCATGATAGGTGAAAGGAAATGAATCCTCTTTGATTTTTATACTTTTGATGATGCTATTATTTCTTGTGGTGGAGAAATTTCTTCCAAAGAAGACATAGAAATTGTTCCACCTTATATACTGAAAAATGATTTCTTCATAGTGGGAAAAGGTATTCTTTATGTTTTTAATACTATTTATATCTATTTTTATGAATAAGATGATGTCATCATCATATAGAAGAGGAGTAGGGACATTTAATTTCATACCAGCATAAATAGGTTTGAGCTTGTTTTGATCCACAAGGTGGGTGAGTAGTCTGATTGGGTAATCCTCTATAATAGAAAAGATAATGGAAAATAAGGGATCACCCTACCTAACACCCTTAGATCATTTAATGTAACTTTTTGGGGAACCATTGATGTGGATAAGGATGAAATCTGAATTAAATAATGAATTTATCATGTTGATAGAAATGTCATTAATTCCAAAGGTGTTCAGGATGTTGATGATGATGACCCAATCAAATGTATGAAAGGATTTTATAATATCCAGTTTAATGGCAATGTTACCTCCTCTAGTGGATTTATTGTAACGCCCCGACCCTAGTTACCCAGAGTCGGTGCATTATTACATAACATCGGCATGATCACAAGAAAGATCAAATATCGAAAGACCGATTGGTTTAGTAGCATTGGAAACACTAGATATATTAATAAGTCTTACATTACATCATAAAATGAAAAACTACTACAACAACATATTGTCTCCATAATCCACACTCATATCCCCCCATAATATCCCTGCAGGTCATTCACAATTTACTTCTTCACTTCCCTGGAAAAATAAAACATAGAAAAGGGGTGAGCTCAAATGCCCAGTAAGGATAACAATATAGCGGAAACTTTCATAAATAAGAATAAACATTTAAGGCAATGTATAACTAAAACAAAATCCTTTCAAACTTGAACTTTCACCATGGTATGGCATAAATAAAATGAAATAAAGCCATTTACTTATTCACATGGATATTCTACTAATCGAATAATCACATGCAAAATCAATAACCACTTTCATAATGATGGAATGCATAATGCCAGACTATCATAACCACATAGCCAATGCCTCGTGCCAAGACTACAAATAAGATTTTGCAAAGGCATTGTGCCAAGACACTAGTTTGTCTCATGAGACCTACCGATGCATCTAGGAGCTATATCAGGCTCCACCAGTCACATATTAAGTCCAATGAATTCCCATATGAAAAGTTTTAAACATGACATAAATATTCGTATTAAAACTAGAATACGAAATGTCAATAATTTCACCATAAACTATGAATGGTATGAAAATAGCACATCCACAATCAAACATATCACAAAACCTTCAATACAATATAGAAGTTTTGTATCATAATAAATAAACTTCAAATAAGTGTAAAATCCATCAAAGGATGTTGAAATAGATGAAAATAATCATCAAAACTATTTGAGAGAAATATCCCCCTTTTTCTTGAAATCATTTAAAAGTCACACTATTTGTAAAGAAGCCATTTAAAAATATATTTTTGAATCAAAGTGTCCAATACCACTTTGAAACTTTTTAAAAGGAGTTTTAATTTCTAAACTTTAATGTCCATATAAATAAATCTGTAAAACCATTTTTAAAACATGGACATTAATGAGAATTATTTAGATTAATATGTCTTTAAAACATTTAAAAAAGGTATTTTAGTTAGAGATTCTAACCAAAAGAGAGACACTTGAATACAAATAATTGAGGTAATAAAAACATTGTAATATCATGAGAATAAAGGGATTCATGATATACTATTTCAAATTACTTTATATACACCACATAAAAGTGATTTGGTGTATATCAACAAAGAAGTCTCAATGGAATGTAAATTGAGATGAAATCTCTCATAAAGGCCGTATCCTTAGGTTAAGGATAAATCAATGACATATTTATGTGTGAAAAATATAAATACACTAAATATGATTGGATGTTTAGTGTAAAACAATCAAAGGACATTCACCATAATCTTGTAAAAACAAGACCAATGAATTGGATGTTTAACTCAACAAATGGAGAATGAGTTAAAATTACTCTTATCAAATTCATATCGATGACTTGAGAAATTATCAATGGATTGATTATGTGTATCAAAATTATGTCCACGGAAAAGGGGAGTGGAAATTACGACATAAGCAAATGAATAGAGATTCCACACATAATCTCGGAGTAAAATAATCAATGGAGTTTGCGTAAAGTTGAATAAATGGAAATTGGAATTTCAAATTCCCTTATCGATTTGGTAACTTATCAAACATGAACCCATGAAAGAAGGATAACAAAATGATGATGTAAATATACATGAATTAAAGTATATTACACAATGAATACAAACATGGGGAGCACACACACCACATGCAATAAATAGGTGGTGAATAATGGAATTCTCACGAAATTAAGATTGAGATAAGAAACTTCTTACCACGTTAATCAATTGAGTCATATGGAAAAAAGTTAATAACCACCAAATTATTTACAGAATAACATTAATATAAAGAGAATCATTATAATACATATCAAATGGAATCACACAATACACCACTATCAATAATTTAGTGGTGAACAATGGAAATCTCACGGAATTGAAAGTGAGATAAGAAAATCCCTTACTTTGTACTTTTACCTTGGTCGATGGTAAGTTTACCTCTTGTATAATGGTGAAATTATTGTTATTTAATTATACAAGAATCATTTACTTTAATATGATATCATATATGATCTTTTAACATTGATTTGTTAATAATATCTTAGAATTATCATCATTTCGGTTGTTAACAGGTTCATTTTACTTTATATTCTTTGTTATGTAATCCATATTCTTTATTAATGGGATGTATATTATTCATATCCAGACTGATATCAAGTCCTTAGATACTATTTTTAAATCATCAAATTATAATTATACTTGAATGGTGATGATGGTGAATGAATCTCATCGCGTTCATGGAGGCGGTAGTCCGTACATACGCACGAGCGACAATATCATTCTTTTGATATTAAAATAATATATAATTGGATGTTATATCATATATACAAAATCATTATCATGTAATATTTATTATTTACATGAGTTACACATCATTATTATACCCATCCAAATAATAATATATTGAATAACAATTACACCACGACGTGTAGACGGTAAGCCGTACGTACGCACGTATGGTGACATGTTATTCAAAAGATGGATAAAATACTGAATATGGTTATACCATATTTATAATAACATCACAGTATATATATGATACTGGAGATATTATTTTATAATGGTAATAACAAAGAAAGAGGAAGTGGAAGAAGAAAGGAACTTGAAAAGGGGTGGTGAAAGCAATACCTCTTTTTCAGGTTCTTCCTTTTGATTTCATCAAAAGGGCTCCATAGGTTGGCTTTCGAATCAAACTAAGGCCTCTAGGTTGTATTGAGGGAAGTTTAGATAGTATTTGGGCATGGTTTGGCAGAACCAAAGGGCTTTGACGGTGTGAAGAAATGAGAAGGAGGAGTGCCCTTTTCTAAGAGAGGTGAGGGGCACATTTGGAAAAGCTAGAAATATTAATTTATAATAAATTCAAATTCGGTTTATAATGGCTCAAAAGTTTATTATTTAAATTTTAAGGTGGGGATGGGTCTAAAACAACTCAACCAATATAATTTAGACAGGTTTGGGTCATTATATTAACCTTATCTTTAAGTATTAACTCTTAGTTAATTAGTTTCACTTTTACAATGTCTCTTTGTATTTTTATATTATATGGTTAATAAACATACGATATACATCCAAGAGACCCCCAAGTGGTCCATTAATGATGAACCTATCCTGATATAAGTCTCTTTGCCGAACCTTAGGTTTTTAGGAATTTAATATCAATTAATAATATAATACTTGTTTTAAGAACTCTTTTATGTCAATTTTGACACTATTCAATAGTTGATTTTTGTGAAACTGATAACAGATTGATTACTTCAAACAAAGTCCATTAAATCAATCCTAATATGTCATATTATCCTAAAAAATTATTTTAATTCATTAAAAGTTTCATATTATATTTATTAGGGTATTTATAATATCAATTATTGTAATTTTTCACTATTAAAGTAATTAATTAATCATCATTGGGTCATAAATAAATTAACTTATTTAATGTCTAAAAATTATAAATAAAATATAATTATGTATGAAATCTTTTTATCTTTCTAAAGAAAATTTATAATCTAAAATAAAACATATATAACCCTCTGTAACAATTGTTTTGTTAAAAGATATATGCTTGTGTCATTTTTGTATTTATTTTAACTTAATTAAAATAAAGTGTCATTACCACTTACAAGTGGATCCATCGGGTCCCAAAATTGACCCAAAGATTTCCATGGTCTACCATGTATCGACCAATAGGGTTAAGACACGTTTTAGGGTAATTTAGTATTATTATAATACTATTTTTTAACCCTTGTTTACCAGATTTACCCTTTAACCATGGTAAATAAAATATTTACCGGAGTAATTATCCAAAATGTTTAAAAATAAAAGTTACCTATTTACAGAATTTTAACATCCTGATTCCAAATATGGAATCCATTTTTCCAAATTCAAAACACAGAATTGGTAGAAATTAATTTAAAATTAATTCCCGTTGTTAAAACAAAAAGCGTGTTTTTTAGAGATAATAACTATCAAAAGATTGTCACTTGTTTATGTCTGGTTTAAATGTGAAATTATGTTAAATGACCAACATTGTATTACATGGTAAAAATATATTCTAAATATACTTTAAAACCACTGAAATTCATATTTTATCACTATTAATTATTTTGATTAAAAAAGTTGTTTTTAATTAAAATTTAGTTATTTTCACTATTCATCAAAATATGAAAGTTATCCGAAAAGTACCAAAATTTCACCCTAGGCTAATTTCGATATTCCGAATCCAAAAATGAAGTCCATTTTGAGATATAGAATTTATAAAATTTCAAAAAATAGGTATTACTATTCATAACGGCTAGTTTGATTGGTTATGGTGTGTTAAAATCTCAAAGTTGCGTACAATGCACGCCATTGCATTATTCGAAAGGAAACATACCGAGGAAGCGTGGGGTGTTACATTCTCCCCTCCTTCAATAAATTGCATCCTCGCAATTTTTAAAATTTTTCTTGGGAATATAATGGAAAGTCCCACATCGGAAAAAGAGTCAATAAAACTATCACTTTAAAAGAAAGAAAGAAAGGTATAAGGGTCATCCAAGATAACCCATACTAGGATTCCATGTAGGAAAACATAGATATGGATGATAAACTAAGTGTCATGTTCTTATGGAGAGGGATAGAAATCATGATCAGGAGAATGTTAACAATAATAAAACCTCAAACTTGTGTTGGGACAAACGACCATTAGTCTCCTAGTAGGAAATTAAACGGACAACATTTTTTTAAGTTACATTACATAAGGACGAGAAATTAATTTATGATATTGACTAAGAACATTATGAGATATACTTACTTTTTAAGTAGAGTTTCATTCTTTAATAAATTTCCATAACTAACTCATCTTTTTTTAAACGATGAGTATTCAAGAAGACTTGGTCACAATGGAAGAGCTAGAATAAACTTCTATAGAATCACATGATCCATGCAGGATAAACTATATATTTACATTGTCTTTGAAGATTAATCAAAACCAAAATGGTTAGTGAATGATCTAATGATACTCCAAAAAGATATTCCTTGAGATAAATATGCACTAATCTTAATTTCTAAAATTAATCCAACAATACACCAAAGTTAAATAAATACCATTCAATAATCAATTGTCCATAAAATCCTTTAATATAATCCAAACTAATATTGAAACCCAAAACACAGAAGAATTTGATTATTTAGTCTCCCATGTTAACTTGTATCTCCAAATGACATCAAATACTCTTAAATTCACATACTTAAATGTAATTAACATCATCACATATTCTCTGTTATAGGTTAAACATTTCCATAAATAACCCAAATCACTATAAATCCACAATAAAAACGTAGATAAAAATCCACCATTACTCTACAAATGAAACCCCATTGTATTCTATTTTCCTTGGGCATATAGTGTTCCCAACAAAGCGAACGTCTTCCAAAATAACATTTATCACTTAATCACCAAATCATTTTCCTACACCAAGGGTATTCATTTGATAAGACATAAGAACCCAATTCATCTTATTATTGATCAATAAAATCATTTAACAAAAAAAAATAGTCACACTAACCAGGGACTTCACGTAGTCCAGTGGTAGGCGATAAATCCCAATCGCACTTTGGTTGTGGGTTCGATTCCCACAGCTTTGTCCGATGCGACGGGTTGTCACACGGTTTACGTGTTGTCCTTTTTCAAAAACTATTTTTTATAATATTATCAAAATGAGATAAATTCCTCAAAATAACATAATTTAACCACAAATGTTATATCATAGCTTGCATTTTCATCCCAAATTATAATAACTTATAATTTTCTCAAACCCCAATGATCATATAAAACAAAATGGTTATTTATACCTATATCCACAAGAGAAGAGACAATTCTTCCTCAAATATCATTCTCACATGGCAAACTGCGGGGTTACAAATACAAGAGAAAATTATTCCAAAGTAAACCCATCAACAAGGAGTGCTAATAATTTTTAAATTTTTCTCCAACCATTTATTTCCACATAGCTTCTTCTTTGACCATGAAAATATCCTATAGAATAGGACATTCACTCGGGTAATGTCCAGGTCCCCTAAATTTACGGCAAATGACTGTAAATAGACTCTTGGGACCATTTTTATCTTCTTCCATAATACTCTTCATTTTTCTTCGGCAATTCTTCACTTTATGTCCTTCCTTACCGCACGTAAAACATTTCGTTGTCCCATTGAGAAAATTTCATGGGTTTCTCTTTCCACATTTCCTACATGATGAAAATTGATGGTTATTTTCTCCATGGTCTCCATTGTTGGAGCTCTTATCATTTATCACCTTTCTCTTCCTTGTTGAGTCTGGGAGTTGGTTAATATATATGTTGTTGATCATATTTTTTGAAAACTGATTTGGCATAAAGACGATATCTTTTACGCCTATCAACATTCCATTTTGTTGCTCATTGACACCATCGTTCCCACCTTGTACATCATTATCAAAGTCACTATATCTTCCTTGGAATCCAGCCATTGACTAAAACCAGAAAGCATTGTGTGAGTAACAGTAGTCGTAAAATCATTTAGAGATTAAAATGTCACCATATTCTCAATTTGAGACATATTAGGATTAACCAAGGTCATTTACTCTCATCTTATATATATATTACTTAAATCTGTTTGTAATGAAAATGTAAATTATCCTAAGCATATCCCCCGGGAGTGTCGTAACCAAGAGTTCCGTAAGGCCCGTTGTCAAGCACCAGTTCCCGTTCGAGTCTAGCTCAAAGCGGTGTTTTTGGGTTTTACCCCTAGGTACATCTGTGCCAGAGCCACCTCTACCTGCTCGTATCCAGACAGGGATGTATTTCTCGGAAAACTCACAAAATCTCTACAATACCAAAATTCTAGGAAGTTCTTTTATGCTAATCCTCAAAGTTCATCTTAGGTCTACATGCTCTAATCAGAGTTTATATAAATCTAGATTACATGGTTTGTACTAAACTTCCTCTGATACCAACTATAACGCCCCGACCCTAGTTACCCAGAGTCGGTGCATTATTACATAACATTGGCATGATCACAAGAAAGATCAAATCTCAAAATACTGATTGGTTTTGTAGCCTTGGAAACACTAGATATATTCATAAGTCTTACATTATATCATAAAATGAAAAACTACTACAACAACATACTGTCTCCATAATCCACACTCATATCCCCACATAATATCCCTACAGGTCATTCATAATTTACTTCTTAAATTCCTGGGAAAAATAAAACATAGAAAAGGGGTGAGCTCAAATGCCCAGTAAGGATAACAGTATAGCAGAAACTTTCATAAACAAGAATAAACATTTAAGGCAATGTATAACAAAAACAAAAGCCTTTCAAACTTGAACTTTCAACATGGTATGGCATAAATAAACTGAAATAAATCCATTTACTTATTCACATGGATATTCTACTAATCGAATAATCACATGAAAAATCAATAACCACTTTCATAATGATGGAATGCATAATGCTAGACTATCATAACCACATAGCCAAGGCCTCGTGCCAAGACTACAAATAAGATTTTGCCAAGGCCTTGTGCCAAGACACTAGTTTGCTCATGAGACCTACCTATGCATCGAGGAGCTATAGCGGGCTCCACCCGTCACATCTTAAGTCCAATGCATTCCCATATGAAAAGGTTTAAACATGACATAAACATTCGTATTAAAACTAGTATAAGAAATGTCAATAATTTCACCATAAACTATGAATGGTATGAAAATAGCACATCCATAGTCAAACATATCACAAAACCTTCAATACAATATAGAATTTTTGTATCATAATAAATCAACTTCAAATAAGCATAAAATCCATCAAAGGATGTTGACATAGATGAAAATAATCATCAAAACTATTTGAGAGAAATATCCCCCTTTTTCTTGAAATCATTTAAAAGTCACACTATTTGTCAAGAAGCCATTTAAAAATATATTTGTGAATCAAAGTGTCCCACACCGCTTTGAAACTTTTTAAAAGGAGTTTTAATTTCTAAACTTTAATGTCCATTAAAATAAATCCGTAAAACCATTTTTCAAACATGGACATTAATGAAAAAGATTTAGATTAATAAGTCTTTAAAACATTTAAAAAAGGTATTCTAGTTAGAGATTCTAACAAAAAGAGAGACACTTGAATACAAATAATTAATGTAATAAAAACATTGTAATATCATGAGAATAAAGGGATTCATGATATACTATGTCAAAGTACTTTATATACACCACATAAAAGTCATTTGGTGTATATCAACAAAGAAGTCTCAATGGAATGTAAATTGAGATGAAATCTCTCATAAAGGCCATATCCTTAGGATAAGGATAAATCAATGACATAGTTATGTGTGAAAAATATAAATACACTAAATATGATTGGATGTTCAGTGTAAAAAAATCAAAGGACATTCACACATTATCTTGTAAAAATAACACCAATGAATTGGATGTTTAACTCTACAAATGGAGAACGAGTTAAAATTAATCTTATCAAATTTATATCGATGACATGGGAAATTATCAATGGATTGATTATGTGTATCAAAATTATGTCCACAGAAAAGGGGAGTGGAAATTACGACATAAGCAAATGAATAGAGATTCCACACATAATCTCGGAGTAAAATAATCAATGGAGTTTGCGTAAAGCCGAATAAATGGAAATTAGAATTTCAAATTCCCTTATCGATTTCGTAACTTATCAAACATGAACCCATGAATGAAGGATAACACAATGATGATGTAAATATACATGAATTAATGTATATTACACAATGAATACAAACATGGGCAGCACACACACCACATGCAATAAATAAGTGATGAATAATGGAATTCTCACCAAATTAAGAGTGAGATATGAAACTCCTTACCACGTTAATCAATTGAGTCATATGGAAAAAAGTTAATAACAACCAAATGATTTAAATAATAACATGAATATAAAGAGAATTGTTATAATATATATCAAATGTAAGCACACAATACACCACGTTCAATAATTTAGTGGCGAACAATGGAAATCTCACGGAATTGAAAGTGAGATAAGAAAATCCCTTACTTTGTACTTTTTCCAAGGTCGACGGTAGGTTTACCTCCTGTATAATGGTAAAATAATTTTCATTTAATTATACAAGAATCATTTAATTTAATATGATAGCATATATGATCTTTTAACATTGATTTGTTAATAATATCTTAGAATTATCGTCATTTCGGGTGTTAATGGGTTCATTTTACTTTATATTCTTTGTTATATGAGCCATATTCCTTATTAATGGGATGTATATTATTCATATCCAGAATGATATCAAGTCCTTAGATACTATTTTTATATCATCAGATTATAATTATACTTGAATGGATATGATGGAGAATGAATCTCATCGCGTTCGTGGAGGCGGTAGTCCGTACATACGCACGAGCGACAATATAATTATTTTGATATTAAAATAATATATAATTGGATGTTATATCATATATAAAGAATCATAATCATGTTATATTTATTATTTACATGAGTTACACATCATTATTATACCCATCCAAATAATAATATATTGAATAACAATTACACCACGACTTGGAGACGATAAGCCGTACGTACGCACGTATGGGGACATGTTATTAAAAGGATGGATAGAATACTGAATATGGTTGTACAATATTTATAATAACATCACAGTATATATATGATATGGAGTTATTATTTTATAATGGAAATAACAAAGAAAGAGGAAGTAGAAGAAGAAAGGAACTTGAAAAGGGGTGGTGAAAACATTACCTCTTCTTCGGGTTCTTCCTTTTGATTTGATCAAAAGGGCTCCTTAGGTTGGCTTTATGATCAAACTAATGCCTATAGGATGTAGTGAAGGAATTTTAGATAGTATTTGTTCAGGGGTTGGCCGAACCAAAGGTCTTTGAAGGTGTGAAGAAATGAGAAGGAGGAGTGCCATTTTATAAGAGAGGTGAGGGGCACCTTTGGAAAAGCTAGAAATATTATTTTATAATAAATTCATATTCGGTTTATAATTGCTCCAAAGTTTATTATTTAAATTTTAAGGTGGGGATGGGTCGAAAACAACTCCAACAATAGAATTTAGACAGGTTTGGGTCATTATATTAACCTTATCATTAAGTATTAACTCATAGTTAATTAGTTTCACTTTTACAATGTCTCTTTGTATTTTTATATTATATGGTTAATAAACATACTATATACATCCAAGCGACCACCAAGTGGTCCATTAATGATGAACCTATCATGATATAAGTCTCTTGTCCGAACCTTAGATTTTTAGGAATTTAATATCAATTAATAATATAATATTTTTTTTAAGAACTCTTTTATGTCAATTTTGACAGTATTCAATAGTTGATTTTTGTGAAACTCATAACAGATTGATTAATTCGAAAAAGGTCAAATAAATCAATCCTAATATGTCATATTATCCTATAAAATTATTTTAATTCATTAAAAGTTTCATATTATATTTATTTTGGTATTTATAATATCAATTTTTGTAATTTTTCACTATTAAAGTAATTAATTCATCATCATTGTGTCATAAATAAATTATATTATTTAATGTCTAAAAATTATAAATAAAATATTATTATGTATGAATGTATTTTATATTTCTAATGAATATTTATAATCTAAAATACAACATATTTAACCCTCTGTAACAATTATTTTGTTAAAAGATATATGCTTGTGTTATTTTTGTATTTATTTTAACATAATTAAAATAAAGTCTCATTATCACTTACAAGTGGATCCATGGGGTCCCAAAATCGACCCAAAGATGCCCATGGTCGACCATGTATCAACCAATAGGGTTAAGACACGTTTTAGGGTAATTTAGTATTATTATAATATTATTTTTTAACCCTTGTTTACCGGATTTACCCTTTATCCATGGTAAATAAAATATTTATAGGAGTAATTATCCAAAATTTTAAAAAATAAAAGTTACCTATTTACACAATTTTAACATCATGATTCCAAATATGGAATCCATTTTTCCAAATTCAAAACACAGAAGTGGAAAAAATTAATTTAAAATTAATTCCCGTTGTTAAAACAAAAAGCGTGTTTTTAGAGATAATAACTATCAAAAGATTGTCACTTGTTTATGTCTGGTTTAAATGTGAAATTATGTTCAATGACCCACATTGTATTACATGGTAAAAATATATTCTAAATATACTTTAAAACCACTCAAATTCACAATTTATCACTATTAATTATTTTGATTAAAAAAGTTGTTTTTAATTAAAATTTAGTAATTTTCACTATTCATCAAAATATGAAAGTTATCCGAAAAGTACCAAAATTTCACCTTAGGCTAATTTCAATATTCCGAATCAAAAAATGAAGTCCATTTTGAGAGATTGAATTTATAAAATTTCAAAAAAAATAGGTATTACTATTCATAACGGCTAGTTTGATTGGTTATGGTGTGTTAAAATCTCGAAGTTGCGTACAATGCACGCCATTGAATTATTTGAAACGAAACATACCGAGGAATCTTGGGGTGTTACATTTATTGAGGGTGTCAGTACATTCAGTGGAAAGGAAAATGCAGTCTTGTATAGACCTGTAATTGACGAAACCAAATTGATTCCCAGAGTCAATTTTATTGCATAAATTAGAATGTCTATTGGAAATAATTTTAGTAATGACTTTGCAAAAAGATATTATAAGATCAATAGGCTGGAAAAGATTAATTTCATAGGTGTTATCCACTTTAGGAGTTAAAGTATGAAATTGAGCATTAAGGCCATTAGGAAGATTATCATTAGAGAAAAAGGATATGAAATGTTTTTGAAACATCAGTGTGAAATATCTCTCAGTATTGCTAGAAAAAACCATTGTTAAATCCATCAGGGCCCGAGGAAATATTAGCATTTAGTCTAAACAAAGTGTCTTTTATTTCGTGATCTAGGGGGATGCTAAGAAGATAAGCATTGTAATCATCATTTACCATAACTAGAATGACTACAGGAAGGAATTCTTTGTTGATATTTGGGCCATTGAAAATATTATCAATGTAAGTTACAACATGATGGGAAATTCCCTCCTCAAAGTCAATGAGGACATCATCGTCCATGAGAATATCAATTTTTCTGCAAACATTTCTGATTCTATGAAGATAATTATATAACATTGTATTTATATCACCATGCAAAATCCATTTTCATATAAAAATTTGTTTACGTAAGTTGTCTCTAAGGGTTATAAGAGAATTGATCTTCATGGAAGTATTGATTTTAGGGTGGGGTCCAAGTTGAAATCAGAGTTGGTGGAGGTTGTTTGAATTTGAATAATCGCATTCTCAAGGTTGGACATATCCTTGTACATTTGTTTATATTTGGGGTTACACAAACTGTTGAGACATCGTTTGAGGTTTTTTTGTTTAGTAACACAAGAAAAATCATGATTATGATGATTCATAGAGTCCCATAATTTTTTATGAAATTAGGACATTCCAGGTCATTAGACTAAGAATTTCTAAATCTAAAAGGAATTTTGGGTTTAACCCTTTTGATGAAAAGCGCAATAAAAAATGGGATGATGGTCTTAGTTGAGTTTAGGTAGGGTAATACGAGAAATTGTGTCTATAGTGTCCAGAGCAAGGATATTTGTAATAACCCAATCCAATTTGCTAGCAACAACCCTATGGTAGTGTCTTCTCTATGATTTGAATTTAGCCCTAGTGAGGTTAATTTCAACAAGGTCACAATATTCAATTTTAGTTCTAAATTATCTTGAGGAGATTGAAGAATGGGACATGCCAATTTTCTCACTAGAGGATAGAATAACATTAATGTTATCGATCACAATCCAGGGATCTCAAAATGTGCCAGCTAAACCATAACGATCATGCCAAAGTGACCTACGGTCTTGATATCAATTCATATCATAAATCATGGTGCACAAAATTTGTGTGTTGTTAATAAAAATATTAAAGGTGAACATTTGTTTAGAGAATTTAAAAACATGAACATTCTGAATGGAAGCACAATAAAAAACCCAATGAGATTCCCCTGAATTATCCTCCTTGATGGAACCTAGAAAATTATTTCCATATGTATAAAGGTGACTAAATTTCATGGAAAATATTATTTTTGGTTCGAAAATAGAAAATATTTTAGTATGATTAGTTAAAATAAATAGATTAGGTACATTATAAGTATCGTGGTTAGTAATGCTCGGTCAATTCCAGAAGAATAAATCCATTAAAACCTGGTTTTGGAGGTAGACCCCCCCCCCCATTTCTTTTTTGAGCCACCCAATCCCTTCTTCTTCATGGATCCTGTAACAATTTGAGAAGTTTCCAGATCAGGTCTCTTTTCCTTTTCACTTACAAGGGAAATAGAATAGCTGTTAGTATTACCAGAATTTGACGTGGTCTTATTTTCTTTTGTAACAGGCTTTGAAAGGTTAAAATACTGTCAGAGCTTATATCTGGCTGGGGCTATTTCTTCAATGCCGATGTTTCATCATTAGATGATTTCATTCATTGTTGAGGGGTAATACCTGAGGTTACATCTATAAGGATCAATGAAACCTATTTATTAATGTATTTCCCTTCATCTGTTCTGTGAGCTAAGCCCTCTGTGATGTTCTTGTCACATGACAATGAATTTCCAGAGTAAGGTCCAGCATCCTCAGATGGTGTAGAATTATAAAAAGATGGGTCTTTGTTATCAACGGAGTGTCCATAATCATTATATAGGTCTATGGGGACATTTTGTTTCCCAATGTATGAGCATAAATTGTTTCCCAATAATGTATCCTTGGTACCCTCATTAGAATAAATCATACGACATAAAATAGGATGTTTAGGAATTGAAGATGACAAGACTCCAGTGCCCTTGGGAGTAGCATATATGTGGATGGTTGGAGTCCCTTTATCAGATCAAGAAAATCATCTTTATCAGCATTAAATAACTTGTGATGCTCTATATTGTTAGGAGGATTGCTGTTTATCTGTTCTCCAACATCCCCACCAGTTGGAACCACTAGAACTGTATTAGACAATTTATCTTCGGGCTGATCACAAGAAACTGAATTGAGTTTCTCAGATGTATCCAGAACAATGTTTTCATTATGTTATGTATCCTGATGAAAAATTAATAATATATTATTGTAGAGTATGAAGATACCTTTACATGTATAGTTTGGTATGCTATGAATTACAGGCAAAACATAGATTTCATGACCGACCATTTATTTGATATGATTTATCCAATTATCCAAAAGGAAATGGTCCCTCAAACTATTTATTCATATGATGAAATAGTTTTATTCTCGATCAAGAAAAATATATAATTCTTAATGTATTATAGATTAAAATGGGATCAAGTGTAGAATAGGATGAAAAAAGAAAAAAATGGATAAAGGGAATAAGAGAAAGATGGATTTTACCACATGTGATAACTATTGAATAAACCACTTTAGGAAATTATTGTATTGATTGGGAGTTTTCTATATGTGTGGATAAAAGGGTAACTAGGAAAATTTATGAATAGGAAAAATGACAACACATATATTCATTTTTTTAAGTGTAGGGATACGTCTAACTACATAAATGAACACCCCTTGTGTCAAAAGAATATATGTTAGAGGAATCTAAGGGATCATGGTCATGATAATAATATTGATAATAACAATGTGGAAGGATTAATGTGTTCATATATTTAGATCCAACAAATATGTTTTAAGTATATTTTATGATGTTATTCTGGTTATATGATTTATGAAATATATAAGGACTATACTATAATACTTGTTCATTATGGATTTTAATGAATATGTTTTATGGTAATGATGACCAAGAAAAATGCTTTTGTGGAAAATTTAAATTCTTATGAAACATGTTGTGGAGGAAAAGATCACCCATAATATATTTCTGCTGTTATGATAATTATGTTGGTATAAAGATATTATTGACTTGGATAAAGTAAATTTCCATGTACAAACTACCTTCGAACTCATTAATGATTTATTGACAAAGTGGTTTTTGCTATAATTGATGGAATTTTAAATTTTTCTATTTAATTAATATATAAAACAATATCTATTTTATATATGGAATGAGGAACCATGAATGTTAATAATTAGATTTCATGTTAATTTAGGTTAATAACATGCTTTTAAAGGATACGTGAAGAAGGTATTCACATGTTTGATGTTTGATGATTAAGAGATACTTCAATTTTTTTATTGATTAATAGTAATTTCATTTTGGAAATTCAGTGACCTTACTTATAATGTTTTTGACCTTGATCTTTGTTAACATCCATAATTATAACTATTTATTAAATCGTTTAAGTTTAACTTCAGATAAGGTTTTAGAGATTAACACATTACTTCATTATCTGGTTATTTGTGCATATTAGATAATGTGATATAACCGAAGCTAAAAGTAAAGAATTATCATTATATAATTGATGTTATGATCTATTAAAAGTAAATTTTAGTTCTATAGGTATAAAATAATCCATTTTTTGGATATTTATTTATTGGATTCAGGGATGAATTGATAATGTGTCCAGACATAACCAAAAGATGATATTGTGCTTATAAAGTGAAATGAAACCATGTCTGTATATATTATCACGAATGTCTATGAACACTATGAAAATGATATCTAAATAACATTTATTCTAATTACCACCATCTATGATGATATAAATGACCCTTCTCAAAATAATTTAATTGGGATTTTTTGGTTGTTTACCATATTAGGATCACACAACTTATTGTGATCAATATCATCTATCAATTTAAATGAATCCTTAGGAGTTATTATTTTCATCCAAATTCATGTCATAATTTACCACCTACATCTTCCTACATTAAAATCAAGTCACATGATTATTTTAGAAGACCATTGTACTTCCCTATGTATCGTATTATGAAGATATTTTGTTAAATATTTTTACGGTGTGAGTTTTTATATAATTTTATTTCCAAATATCAAACACATAATTATCAAGAGAAATATTAAAATGTTAGGATAAAATTTATTTTAGGTAGAGAGAATTTTACATCCCAATATTATAGAATATGAATATTATAATTGATATCTTGTATGACACACAACAAAAAAGTGTAGAAGAGAATATTACACCGTATGACTTTAAAATATATTTATTTTTAAATAAATTAAATCACTATAATATATTTCATTATATGAAAGAATAAATTTATCTATGATTACATGGAACACTATTTTTATATTATATTACCCGCAACACTGAGTTTATCTTTCGTTAAATGTGATTCCAAGTTGAAACGAAACATGATACTCTAGTAGAATTTTATTTAAACATGACCATTATAACCTAAACATTATATTAGTGGGTATGAAAGTAATTAAATTATAAATAATATATATTTAAATTAAGTAATATTATTATCTATTTATTAAAAATTAAAATATGAATTATGTGGATGAATATGAAATGTTTTCTAAAAAACAATATTTTTCTAACAAATTCTTTAATCACACATTATTCACATAATTTAAAATTCACTTTTACCACATTTAGAAAAAATATAAAAAAAAATTTACAATTTTTTTGAAATAATGATAGAAAAATAATCCATTAGGGAATTGTTTTAATTTATCATAAAATATTCATTTATAATGAATATTGAAAAATACTAAATTTTAATGGAAAACTTCCGTTTCATTGAAATAATTTATAATGATATAGTATATTTTTAAATGGTTATAAAGTAAATTTAGTTCAATTAAAACCAATTTATCCAATTTATGTCATTGTAATTATTTTGATATTGAATTTTTAAATAAAAAGATTGATTTTTTTATCATTTTCAATTCAAGACCCTACCTTCTGATCTTGTCCATGGGATTAATATTAAATTAAAAATTTTCAAATCTATGAATTGAATTTATAAAAAATTTATCAATATTTGGAATCATCAAAATTTATAATAACTTTTAATTTATGTATTAATTTTTACCAAAATGAATATTTAATGCCCTTAACATCAATTACCATAGTGAAGGTCAAAATGGGTGTACAAGGAGTTAAACTAAAACATTATGTGAAAAAATGACCGTTGAACCTTTTTAAAAATTATTTTATGGAAATATTATGAGAATTAAACACTATGGTTATATAGTAAACCATTCTAGACACTTATGAAATATGAAAAACATGAGAGTAATCAATACCCTTTAAAAAATAAATTGTTTCCTTTCTACCACATTTAATAGGCTACTATAAGGAACTGACTATTATCATCATATAATCCTTTTAATTAAACAAGAAAAAACACAATACATTCTAAAGGATCATATCTAATTTAAATATTTTATACTTAAGAAAATATTCATACAAATCAAACCATAATAAAAAAAGTGGATAATTCTAAAATAATATCTATTTTTTACTATAAAATTGTGTTTAATAAAAATATGAAATATTTTTTTTTGAAAATTCTTCACAACATTCATCTTGGGGTCTTCTTTTCTCTTTACCCTACATAAACCCTGTTAAAATCATTTATAAACTTGTTATGAGCACAAAATTAAATATAAGGGATATATATAGAAGGATATAACTTTTTTTACATGAATACTTATAAACATATGAAATCATTTTCATAAATGCATACTTCTCACCCAATATGTATAATTACATAACATTTTGAAAACATGATATTTCAATAAAATATAAAAAAACATATATAATACAATATATTTGTCATGGGGAGTTTCTTACATAATATTGTAACCCTAAAGACTAGAATATTATCTGTAACCCTCACAACTTCCTTGTAATGTAACCCTCAGGACTACCAAATTATGTAACCCTCACAGTTACCTTATGGTGAAACCATTATAGTTACACTTGGAGTAACTATATTATTGACCTCCAATATAATCATACTCACTGCATTGGAGTGTGATACGGGTTCCACAATTCATCTTAAAAAATTCTTAAGAATCATATCATAACCAAAAAATATGAATTCTTACATCATATATATAATATACTTTTAAGGATAAAAGAAATTAAATGGGGATTTTTATTGAAATGTCCCTTATAAATATCATATATTTGAAGTGTAAATTAAATAAAATAAAATAACTTGTTTATAAATTGTATATCCACATAATAAAAAAAAATAATTATAATTCATTTCCCAAAAAATCTTATGACCCAATTATAAATAAAGTATAAGGTAACCCTAAAGAATGGGAATGGGTTTATAAATTCCCTTACATCGGGATCATCTTACATAAAAGATGTTAAATACACCTGTATATTTTTTAAATAGACTTATTAATATTTTAAATAACCATATTAATATTAATAATTAATTATATGATATTCTTATAACATATTTCCACACGTTTATTAATACTATTATTTTATTTTAACTGTTTCGGATTTATTTATTTCATGGTTTCCAGGGTTGGTTCATTATGGATTTTCCTGTTGAATGGATAAAAATATAAAAGTTAATAAAATAGTGATAATATGTTTCCATAATTATAATTGATATCATTTATAATTTTTGCTAAAATTATAATAAATCTTTATAAAAAAATTAATTAGAATGATTTAATTTATTTTGTTAGTTTCTATGATCATCATGAACTTAAATCATTTTATTAAATATCATGTTTAGATATTGGTCCCATTAAATTAAATAACTTATAATTTGTATAATAATTTTTTTACCCATAATAAATATTTTATAAAAATCCTTGAAGATTCTAATGGGAAATGAAAGTGCATCATCCACAGTGGCTATAAATCGACACATCATAGACAATTTTTTAATTTTTAAAATAAAAGGGAAACGGGAAGAGACATTGTGATTATTTTTTCCAAAAACATGAAAATGTAAAGTAGATATAATATATTTGAGTTTTTATTCCACTTATATAAGTGGATGTGAAGATAGTATAAGAAAAAAATAATTAGAAATAGAATAAATGATAATGAAATTGGATTATACCTCTCGAATTATCCATATTGGGAAAGTCATTAAAACCATTAGTTTTGTATTTTTGTCCAAACCAAAATGTATTGGTAATGGGGAAGAGCATTGTAAATGGAATTGGATAGAAATTAAACAAACCAAAAGTCTTCTAGGTGTGCGTAGAAGAGGTAGAGAGGGTTGAAATTCATATTAGAGTATGTGGGTGTTTTCTAATTAATATATTCAATGGATTATTATTTTGGATCAAGACTATGAATAGATTGAGAATTGACACTAAATGTATTATAATAATCAAAGATTATTAATGATTTTTTGGATTAAATTATCTTTATGTCATCTATGATTCCATAAATAATGTATTTAGCTTATAAAATATATTACCATATTTAACTATTCTCCAAAAATTGAAGAATTTTAGAAAAATAAAAAAAAATCACCACTTCCTATTTTTTTACGTGTATAATTAATAAATGAGCTCTATTTTTTGAAGGAATATTTAATAATTAGAGTATTTTTATTTGTAATTAAAATATAAATTTATTAAAAAACTACATTTAAAAATATAATAAATTTTATAAACAATTGAAAATATAATTAAAATATCATAAAATTTTCTTATAATCATAAGAAAACATAATAATAATTTATCAAACTAATTTATGAAAATATATTTTATTTTAAGTAATTATATTATTTAAAAAGTTTTAATTAAATTTTTTATACTCATAAAATACCAACACATTATTTATAAGTTTCAATAAATTATTTACCTGTTCAATGATATAAATTATCATATTTTCACTTATTATATTGCTAAATTTTATTTATAAATTACCTGGTCAGTTTAGTATTCTACTTGCCATATTTTTATTCCCAATGGTCAAGTCTCTATTCTATTAGTTTAAAATAAATATTTTCAATAAAGAAATATTTAATTATAAAATTTTAAATATGTTGTCCAAATTATTGCATAAAAAATGAATTTATTTTAGAAGTGAAATTTTTGTTTTATTTTCTCCATCTTTTGTAAATTTCATCATCGTAGTTGTTACTTACTTATTAAACAAGTGATATTACCGATCTATGATAACATTTTTATATTCCAGTCTTTTTTCCTCTACAATGTGGATTCTCTACAGCAACATTAACAAGGTGAAATAACTTATATTGTAATAAATTCTCACAATTATCATGAATCTAAATAGGTTTCTCTTAATAATAAATGTTTTCTTTTATCTAAACTATATTCGGGCTTAAAACAAGAGATGAATTTGGCACATACATTTTCAACATCAAAACATGAAAAAAAATATTTTGTACTTATGATCAAATCATAGGAAACGATATTAGGTTGGCTATTAGATCAACATTATCCAGGTTTTCATAATGTTCATTGAACCATAGAGTTATCATTCCTTTATTTCCAAAATGAATAACACTTTTCCGTGGTGATATTCTATGAAAAATATGGGCACATACATCGAAATAAAAGTCCATCCTCTTATTATCTACAGAACTTTTCTACCTTCTCTGAGCTACCCTCATGTGTTTTTAGATCATATTAAAATTATCAACCATTTACACTACTAATCATGGTCCCATAAACTTCCATACCTCGACTTCATCCCAAAAATATGGTGTTTGATACTAGTTTCGATATAATTTATCCAATGGCGTCATCTGTATAATTGAATGAAAACTTTTATTATAAGAAAACTATAAAAAATAAATATGATGATCTGAAAATCCATATTAATCCATTTAACATGCTTGAATAATTTCTTCCAATGTATGAATTTTCCGCTGAGAATATGCTTCAGAATGAGGATAAAATGATGTGCTAAAATTAATTTCATTTCCCAATGACTTCTGAATGCCTTTCCAAAAGATAGAAGTGAATAAGTTATCATCATTAGATAAAATAGATAGAGTAACTCTACATTACCTAATAATATCATTAAGGTATAGTAGAGAAAGCTAATCGAAAGATGTTATATCTTGAATAGGAAGGAAATGTACAAATTTAGTTAGTCGGTCAACAATAATCCATATCAAATTGTTACCTTGAGATGTCTTTGGTAGCACCACAAAAAATTCCATGGATATTTTTCTGAATTTCAAATATAGAAATGGAAAAGGATGAAGTTTCCCCTTTGGTAGTTTTGAAACTAATTTAACCTATTGAAAGGTCAAACATTATAGTGTAAAATATGAAATATCTCTTTTTATTCCATCAAACCAGTGAAAGTCTTGATGGTGCATATATATATTTATTCTCCAATAAAGAATTGAAAACAGAGAAGAATGCGCTTCATTGATCAACTATTTCATCAATTGTGAATCACAAGAACTCATAATCTCTTCCCAAATCACAAAACACAATCTTTATTAACAAAAATTGTAGAAACAATATATTTTTTCACTAGTTAAATCTTTTTCGGTAACTTTATGTCTTAATTTTATGATTTTATTAATTATATAAAGGAGAAACAAATGTACTAAAATATAAACCAAAATAGAGGAATTTCATACACCAAAAACTTCTAAGAAAAAATTCATCAAATCATTACTCAATTTGTCTTGTTCCAAATGTAACATGGTTAATAATGCATGATGTTTTCGACATAAATAATCCACTAATTTATTTTATTTTCTTGGATGGTAATTAAATGTGAAATCATAATCCTTTATTAGTTCAAACCATATTATCCACCTCATTTTTAATTCCTTATTATTAAATATATACCGCAGAATTCTATTGATAGTATATACCTCACATTAGGATTCATATAAATAATGACTTTATATTTTCAACAAGAAAACTGTATCTTCTAGTTCCAATTAATGCACTGGATAATAAAAATCCTGAGTTTTTAGTTGACTTGATGTATAAGAAATTACACGATAATTCTGAATCAGAACAAAATCATTTTCCTTCAATGATGCCTTATTCTAGATAACAATTCACCATTTCAGGAATAGAAGTCCAAAACTAGTAAATTCACCAATATATTCTAATGTTCATGAATAAAAACATTATAGTCTAATCTCAAACTAATTTTTACCCATTTTCATCTTAAAATTATTTATGGAAAAGATAAATATTAATTTTTTTAAAAAAAATTGAGTTGTAATAACCTTATAATCCAATAAAACTACAAATCTATATAAAATTTTTAGGTATGTTTCATTCATCAACCTATTTTGTTTTTGTGGGATCAACTATTATTCCATCCTTATTAACAATATTCCCATAAAAACAAATCTATTTTATCCAAAAATCAAATTTTTTACATTTTCCAAATAACTTATTTTATGTGAGAGTTTGTAAGAAAATCCTTAAATGTTTCTCATGAAACTCATAACATTTTGAAAATAAATAAATATAATCAATACAAACCAAAAAAATTAATTTCAAATATTCAGAGAATATTCAATTCATAAGATCTATGAATATAGTAGGGGAATTTTTAAAACCAAAGGGTCTAACAGAAAACTCATCATGCCATATCAAGTATGAACAACTATTTTCGTTATGTCTTCCTCCTTCGCCTCTATCTTATACTACATAAATCTCAAGTAAATCTTGGGAAAATACTGAACTCTAACTTTCTAATTAAAATATTCTTCGATATAATGAAAATAATACTTATTTTTAATATTAACTTTATTAAAATCTCTATAATAAATGAAAATTATAATATTAACATATTTATTATTAAATTAAAAAATAAGACCACCTTATGGTGATATTATAGGATGAATGAAACATTTATCAAGAAAATCATGAAACTAATTATTCATATTGCGATTTTCCAATTTATCCATTCAATAAGAGGTTTTTGAAATTGACATATAATCGTTAAAAAGTAAATAGTAAATTTATGTTCCCAATTAGGTATGACACTTGGAAAATCATCAATAAAACCATTCAGGTGTTTATTTACCACTATAACATCATTAATATGAACAGTTCTCTTGTTTTCAAAAATATAATCAAGATTACATTCATTTCCATCTTTTAATAATTCATCTGCATCACAATATTTTATCATTTTTATGGGTTCATTCTTGTAAACAAATTAAATCTCTTTAATAAAAAAATCATTTGATATAGAATTAATATTAATATGATAAAAAATCCATGCCTAGAATAACATCAAAATCTTTTAAGGGAAAAAGTAAAATGATTGAAGGAAATTTATTTCCATAAAAAACAAAAGATTGATTCGTACAATGAATATTCTCTAAAATATTTCTCCCTCATGTTTTAACCGTATGTTTATGTCCTATTTCTTGAGGTGAAATTCCATTTTAACAGATAATTTATTAGACAATAATGGAATGTTTAGACCATATATCAAACAAGACATTAGAATAATATTATTAAAAAAACTAATTACTAGATAAAATTCATTGGATGGATTGACATATACTAGTGTAGTCGTAGAGGATCTCAATTCACCTTTATTCTTATCATCTGAATTCATTCCATCACTTAGATCTTTCTTTGGCCAGGTATTTCCATAATGCCCCATCACACCATATTTAAAGAACATTAAATTTTTTTAATTAGAAATAACCATACCATCATTAAGATATTTTTTACTTCAACATAGGACTATATTTCTAGACATTACACATCCAAAACACTTTTTATTTTTTTAAGGAATTCCTTAGGGGACTTTTTACCACAGTTTTAAAAAATTGGAAATTGGACTTTCTTATATTCAGATTTCATTGATTTATTCTTATCTATTGGATTCCATCTATTCATATTCTTCTGTTTCCTATCAAATTACATGTGACCATCAACACACTCCATTTCTTCCCTCTCAGCACATCATAATTGTTTCAAATTTATTTTGAATTTATAGGAGTTCAATTCCCTTTGATATCTTATTTTCAATCCTAAGTAAAAATAATTGATTTCACTATCATGATCTCAAATAAGATTTTTGATCATACATTGATAATCAGGTGATGTTTTCTTCATATATTACCCCTATATATTATTTTTTTTGTTTCAATTCAGGGCATTTATTTTCCATCACACTTCAAACCAATATTGGAAAATATTTTTCAGGGAAAATATTCATAAACCATACCCTTCCAAGGAATCAATCTCCTTACTATCCCTGATATTATTTTCCATTGAATTGGATTTGTATGATTTACCTTCAAAAAGATAAATATCAAGAATAACATTTTTATTATCTGAACACCCAATGACATTAAATACATTTTCATGGGATTTTATCCATAAATTGCTACCCCTAGGCTAGAATATGAAATGAAATCATGAGGGAGTTTCTTCATTAAATGTTCCACTAACATCTTGTAATATTGTAGAAGCTCTATTTGTATCATTGAATGTATTACATGTCACTTATAGCCTACATAAACTGATCCATTACTATTAAAAACAATTCCGTTACAATTCTAAAAAATTCTATGTTACAGATTTGGAATGATATCACCATATCAGTTACTTTCTACTTTAGTTTCCTTGTATCTTCTATAGAAAATAGTTTTTAATAAACATATATAAAATGGAAAAACATTTAAATCATCAGCATCTTTATAATTTAAAATTAACCTTCAGGTAAAATCATTTATAGTATTCTATTAACATTATCCTAACACCAAAAGTTATTTAAAATGTTCTCTAAAAGCAACAATAATTACTCGACATTAAACATTACATAATATAGATAATTATACATAAAAACACTTATTACCTTCCTAAATATCCTTTCCAATTTAGATTTTTATATAATTAGGAAGGAATTCATATATATCAAATCATATGAATCAAAATTTCATACTACTAAAACAATATACATTTTTTCATAATAAAAATTATATTAATAAAAACAAGTAATATTTTCATGAAAAGTCTTCACAACATTCATCTTGGAATATCCTTTTCTCTTACCCATCCATAAACCCTATGATAGACATTTTAAAAATTTCAATCGGCACCAAAATTCAGTAAGGGAAATAAAACAATGTATAGAATCCTATAGTACATGAACACTTATGAACCGAAGAAATCTTTTTCACAAAGATAGACTTCTTACCCAATAAGTAGCATATGGTTAATTTTGTGAAAACGCAACACTTCCATAAAACAAAGAAATCATAAACAATATTATATATATAAAATGGGGAATTACTTACAAAATATTATAACCATTAGGTATACAGTGTTATTTGTAAACCTCATAGCTACATTACTATGTATATCTCACAACTATCTTATGATGTAACCCTCATGGCTACCTTGTTTTGTAACCATCGTAGTTAAACATGGAGTAACAACACAATCGAACTACAACCTAAACATACCAAATTCATTTGAGTGAGATATTGGTTATACAATTCATCATTGAAAATTCGAAATAACTATAACTTAATATTAAAACAAGAATACCGACATCATATAAATCATTGTATTTAGAAAGAGAAAATAAATTAAAAGAGGATTCAAAAAATCCCCTTAAAATATAATGTATTTGAAGTGATAATTGATAACTATAATGAAATATGTGTATAAACAATGAAAACACATAATAAAACATAGTATAATAAAAATTAATTTCACAAATAATCTCAGTACCATATAATCAATAAAGTAGAAGGTAAACCGAATGAATAGAAACTGGGTTATGAAATCCCTTACATTGGGGTATTATTACTTCAAACGTGTTTAGAAATACCATATAATAGATTAATGGGAATTATTAATATATTATATATCCATATGATAATTTATAATTTATTACTTATTATTAGTAAAAAATATTTCAACCAAGTAAATAATAATAATATTTTTTATTTTTATTGTTTTAGGTGCATTAATTTCATGGTTTCCATGGTTGGATCATTATTTATTTTCTTGTTGAATGGAATAAAAATCCAATGTTATAATGAAATGGATTTAATATGTTTCCATAAATTTTAAGGATAACATATATCATTTTTTCTAATATGGGGTTTAATCATCCGAGATGACATTAATGTAAATCATTAAAAAAAATTGGTTTTTTAATCATTGTGAACTTATATAATTATATTTAAAATAATATTTAGATATTGGTTATAGAAAATTAAATAATGTATATCATATATAATAGAAAACTATTTTACCATAATAATCGTTTTATGTAAATATTTTAATGAGTTAATGAAAAAGAATGTGTGTCATCCAAGATGGTGGTAAATCGACACATTACGGATGATGGTACCATTTGTTTAATAAAATGAATAGGATAAGAATTTTAATGATGAATTTATCCATAATAATGATAAAAGTATTTTATATATATTATAATTGAGTTTTTTTCCACTTGTATAATTTTTTTTAAATATAACAAGGGGAAATATAATTTAAAAGAAAATAAATGAAAATGGAAGATGATTTACCTCTTGACTTCTCCTCCTTGAGGTCCTTTTAAAGGCCCTTGGTTTTGACCTTTTGGTGAGACCATTCGGTATCAGATATGAAGAAGGGTCTTGTTAAGGGAATTTGGTTGTAATTAAATAATCTATATGGTTTTGAGGTGTGAGGAGATGAGGTGGTAAAGGTGGTATTTATAATGGAGGATAGGGGTGTTTCCTTATTATTATATTCATTATTTTATTATTTTTGGATCAATAATATGAATAGTTGAAGAATTATCACTACATAAAATGAAATAGTGAAGAATAGTTTGAGATTTTTTTCTTATATCATCTTTACATTATCTATGAATCAATTATTCATCTATTTATCTTACGTCACAGATTATTTTATTTGATTAATCACTAAAATGTTGGTTTCTTAGAAAAATCCCAAAAAAACCACCCCAACCATTTTTTGATGTATAGAATCCAAAAATGATCTCCATTTTTTAAAAGAATTTTTTAAATATTAGAAAATTTATTTTTTTAATTAAAATTATAATTTATTAATTAAATACCAGTTTTAAAGCTACAACTAATTTTATAAAACTTTGGAATGTTAATTAAAGTCACATAAATGTGTCTTATACTTTTAAAGAAACAAAGTAATAATTTATGAATATATTTTATCACAACTAATTTTCTATTAAATAATTTTATAAATTATAAAATTTAAAATAAATATTCATTACACAAAAAATAAAAAAACAGAATATATAATTTGCAAAAAAAATTATTTACCTTTTAAATGATATAAATATATCTTATTTTTACTTATCATATATCTAAATTTTTTTATAATTTCTTATGTGAGGTTAATATACTATTGGCCTGATTTCTATTCATCATGGTCAATTTACTATTCCATACGTTTAAATTCGATTATTTCAATAAATACCAATAATTTCATTATAAAATTATAGTGTATTGGAATTTAGATTTCCAGAATGAAAAGAAATTTTTTTATAAGTACCTAGGTTGTAATACTCACCGTCTCTCCTCTTTTCTTAAAACCATAACAAATTTTTTCCCTCCAATACCTACCATAATTACTTCAAAAACTCCATCAAGTCATCGTATATGACTAACATTGGGATTAAATCCAACCTAGGAAGGCTTTAGTGAAAACCTAAGGAGGATCCATAAATAAGAGGTAATGTTTTCAGTGAGCATCTTCATTTTATTTAATTATCCACATCATTTAGTACATATTAAAATTTTTGATAAAATAACAGCATTAAATAATATACAATTATATTTATTTATAATATTTTCATGACATAAAACATTCTCCACTTCCATGAAATGGGTTATGAAATCATTATTCATGTGTACTGTAGACTACCACCATGCTAACTTATATCATTCTTTCTTCCCTTACCCTATTCCATAGTTGGGTATAATGGTGGATATAATATATATATATATATATGATATTTATAAAATGTTTATACATATAATGTAGTTATATAAAATATATATATATATATATATATATCTGGACCATCAATTCCATATAATATATGATAATGTCAATTGTGTGTATGGAAAACTACCCCCTCACAAAGTGATGCAGTTTGTCACTCTCCAATGCTACACATGGAAGTTGATAAAAAATGATTATATGTGATATATATGAAATAATTATTATATTCATTAAATATTTAAAAAATATATAATGATAATATATTTAAAATTTTATTTATTACATTTTCACTCACCTAAAGATGATAACTTCGTTTGCGGATGTTTAGAGTACCGCCTACACAAAGTGGTGTGATTATCATTTCAACACCACACCACATGGATGATATATGTAAGTATATAATAACATATATATGATATTATTATATTTATAAAAATATAATATATTACTTACCTACATTCCATATTGATCACTAAAAAACGAAACATTAGTCATCCATAAATATGACATACCATCTCCATGATTGTTGTGTACATATTTTTTCATAACCAATTTTTTATGATTGGTTTTAAAATTATAATTGATGTAAAAATATGATAATTATTTCATAATTATATTCATTGATATATATAAAATATGTAATATGTGAAAGAATCATATCTTTATTGAAAAAACAAATATGAGAAAATATTGCAATTAACACCCAGAATAATGAAATTAATGAAAGATTATTAATGAATGGGTGACAAGATGTTATAAAATGATCATATATGTTATTATAAATATAAATATTGTTTTTTGTGAGTTAATAAAATATTTAGAACCACTATATAGGAGGTTGATGAACATCAAATCTAAAGTAGGTGTGAGGTAAGATATTTCATCATAATTTACATTCCATTAATGTTTTCATTGTTATTATGAACTAATTTACTTTTATGTGATGTATATACATACCATTTTACATGTTATATCAGAAATTATTTAATCTTCATGGTGTATTTTGGTTCAATTTTAATTATTTTGTCAAATGGAATTTTACTTGAAAATTATCAAGTGGTAAAATTTATAGTACATTCTCACTTTATTTTTTGATTGTTAAATTTATCTTGAAATAATCACTTATATGCAATTATTTTTCATTATAAATTAAATTTATATTAAATATCTATATTTATTCATATTTTTCTTTATGATTTACTTAACCATATACCAATTTTACCTCTGGGGTTTTCTCAGAAAATTATTTTATTAATGGGGGAAATATTAATAAATATGTGTCCTTTAATCAATACATATGTTTGATTATATAGAATATTATTCATGAATAAATTATATTTTGGGATATATTTGGAATAATTTTAACATGAATAAATATATATGGTCTATTATAGATATCCCCTCAATGCATTGGCAGTCTCATCTAATATAATCAGGTGCCAAGACCCCTATTGAGTTTGAAAATAGTATGTTTTAAATTTTGTTGAGGGTAGATCATAATTGTTGAGGTATAATTGTTCAAACAAGATGGGTTTGTACATATAAATTTTATGCTATATTTTGGGGATATCATGAAGGTAAAGGTATAATATTCCTTGAAAAATGACATAAAATAAATCACCAATGACCTCATTGAGAATTTTGTTATTATTTTTATCCAAGAGATTTTCACTATGACATTATATATGGATGAATTTTATTATCAGTTTATTAATTAAATACAACATTATATTAGTCATTTAACATTCCATGATTTTTATTCTAATTGATTCATGATAACTTCTGCAATAGTTATACCTTACTATGTATTTGAGCTCATCCTTATTTTTTTCCTTTATATATGTTATTAAAAATAAATCCTTAAATTAGTATTATATGATTTAGATTATTTTTTATTGTTCTATATTATGTGTTATTTTATTTTCCAAATATTAAATTTCTATCAATTATGAAACAATTTTACTAAGAATACTAAACTATTCATTCATGCAGGATGTTTTTCCTTGTATCTTATGCCTTTGTAATAAAGTAAGACACTGACTATGGGTTATTGGGTCTGGGGTCGTTACACTATTCTCCAATGCCAATATATTGAAATTATAAAAATTTTCTCACACATAGAATCTATGTTATGAATTATTATATATGAACTTTTTTCACTACAATTTCTCTTCTATTAATAGGATATTTTATTAAGCATTTAATGATGTGGGGCTTTCAAAAATTATATTATTAAATTCCAAACCATGATTACTGATATGAAGTATAAATTGTGAGAGTGAAATTCAATTAATTCGGGGAAAATTTAGATCATTTTTATCTTAAAATAAGATCATTTTTTTAAATCATATATGAAATGGAACAACAAGGTGAAATAACCTATGATATAAAATTATTACAATTTAATCTCTTTGATAGCTTGTGGAACACACAATATAAACTCAAAATGAAAATCACTATAGTATAACATTATAACCTAATTGTTAATTTTTTGTGTCAAAAATGTAAATAATTAAATTATAAAATTATGGATATCTATTTATTATATATAAAATAGTAATCCTTAAAAAAGAAATATTTTATGAAAAACTATATTTTTTTAAAAGACAGTTTATTACTTTATTTTGCATATATTTAAAAATTAATTTCTAAAACTGTTAGAAAATATATTTTATAAAATAAATTCATAAATACAATTATAATATCAAAATTATCATAGGGGGAATTTTTTATTTTTTTCTAAATATTACATTTTCATGAATAGTGAAAAATACTGAATATCTATTGAAAGCCACATTTTATAAATTTATTTATAAAGATAAATTATATTTTTAATCTTTTTGAAAGTAAAATTAACTCAATTTTATATTTATTAATCCAATATAGGAGATTTAATTTATTTAAATATATAATTCTTATATAAATACATTGTATACTATTGAAGATTTTCCGTTTAAATATGATCTTTCTCGTCGTGTTTTCAGGAAAACTTTTAAATGACATTTTCCACTAATATGAATTGAATTTATAAAAATTTATTTCATATTTATAATTTGAATAATTTATATCATCTTATAAGGATATTGTACGTCTTTACCATAGTTATTCATAAAAACAATAAAATTATTTATTGCGGTTATGGTAAAATTAGATTACCATGTGTTAAACTAAGAAGATTGTGATTAATATGATCTAAATATTTATATAAATTATATTATATGGAACTATTTCAAAATTAATATTTAATATAATTTATATTAATCTATTTTATACCCTTTTGTAATGTGAAAAACGTGTGTACACCTTTTTGTTTTCATAAATTACAAGTATGCCACTTAACTCACTTATAAAATCGCACTACTATCCTCTATTATGAACACCTTAAAATCCTTATGTATATGATGATACCAACTTTTTAACTCTCCAAATTCTATCCCATCACCATTGAATCTTTTTTTGTCATACATCCAACCTATTACACCTCTGGGTGCACAGGTAAGAAGGTTACTTGATGGAGAGGTAAAGTTCATCAATGAGAATTTTTAATTTATTTATTCTTCAGCCTCCTTAATGTTATAATAAATCATTAAGGTATATTAAAACAAGTATTTAAAATATATTAATATTTTTTATATTAAATTCATGAACTAAAAATATCCCAAATCCATCAAATTTTTATCAAAGTCATCATTCTTGTGTACGGAGAACTACCATCTTGTGAACTCTTGTCATTCTCTTCCAATTAACGCCTCTCATGGTTGGGTATGATGATGGATATAAAGTGTGTATATTATTTTTATAACATAAGTATATGTTTTATGTCACTATATCACAAGTTAAATTTTTTTACGTTCTATTCCTTTGGAGAATAAATCACAACACTTGTGTGTATAAGGAACCACCACCTTGTGAATCGATGTGTGTTGTTTTTCACTATCACATTACAAGGAATATAATAAGAAGGTATTTAATTATTATATGTGATATAAATGAAATAATTATTTTATTAAGGATTTATTTATAATTATAAAATTATAATATATCTTTTATTTCTTACATTTCACTCACATAAATATAATATAATATTTAGGTACGTGTGGGCAACCGCCTTCACGAAGTGATGTGACTATCTTTTAATCACCACACCACTGTGATGATATATATAAGTATATTTAAATAATTAATATGTTATAAATAATGTTATGATGATTATATAATAATAAAATATCATATATCATCTTTCTGTAATGATCATTGAAATATTTAAATGTTTACCATGCATATTTATGGCCTTCTGTCTCCATGATCATAACATCCTTTAGTTTCAAAAAAGTAATTCATTGTTGGTATTAAAGGTATAATTGATTTATAAATTTAATAATTATTTCTAAAACTTTATTCTTCGTATTGTTAAACTCTAAAATATAAACAATAACAAGAACGTTAATTACAAATCAGAAATGTGAAAACAAGGTAATTGACACCCAACACAATAATATTAATGAATGATTAGCAATAAAAATATGATAATTTTATAAAAGGGTATTATATTATATTATAATTATTAATATGGTTATTATAAAAGTTAATAATATGTATAAAATCTCTATATAGGAGGTTAAGACAAGTTCAACCAAAACGAAGTGTGAGGTACGAGACTTCATCTCAATTTCCATTCATTGAGGCATATTGTAATGTTATAAACCAAATTAATTTTAATTGGAGTATAAACATACCATGGAAGAGTAATATAAATATTCAATAAAAATTCATGGTATTTCATATCTTAATTTTAATTATTTATTCTATGGGTACATCACATGAAAATTAGATAGTGGTAAAAGGTATTGTGTAATATAACTTTAATTTTTGAATGTTAACTTCCTCTTAAAACAACCAATTTCCTATGATAATATTTCATTATAAACTAGATTTATATTAAATATATATACTATTTTATAATTATAAGTAACCACATATAATCGTATAGTGTTTTCGAACAAAAAATCACATTCTTGTATATTTTTAGTTTATAATTTTATTGAATTAGGGAAAATTTTTACAAATTTAACTCATAAATCATGAGTGGAATCATATAATCAATTTGAAATTTCCTACCATATAAAAATCATTAAATAAAATATGCTTTCCCATTATGTAAAATCTTGCGAATTTTCTCCTTGATTTCATCCTTATCACTACTCTCTCTTAAATCCTATGATTTTTTAAAACAAGAGATGAGCCAAAAAATATCAGTAAGGGACGTAAAATGAAATAAAGACACCATTAGTCTATTAATACTTAGAATCAATGAAATTATATTCAATAAGTTATTCATTCCAACCACAAAACATAATATATTTTTCTTACCTCATGAAATCACATGTTTTTAGTAAAACATCATAAAAACATAAATAATAAATGTAAAATGTGTAAAAATTTCGATATCACTCCTAAATATACCTTATATCTCATGGACATATGGGGAGTTACCATTAGGGTTATATTTGAAATTACCACTGTAGTACATTCTCTTAATCTCTTAAGGGAAACCTTATTATCTAACTCTGCCTCATTAACCAATGAATTGGAGAGCTAGAATGGGATCACCATCATAAATTATAGGATAAAAACCCATAATAATACACAACACACAATAAATATAACCTAATCATAAAACAGAAATCTTTCATAAATGAAAAATAAAATTTCCAATATGAAATCACTTACCATTTTAACAATGTTGCACACTCATTAATGAAAACACATTATTGGAAAATAAAATTATAAATTTATAGAGGAAAAATAAATTTTTTTTAAAACATGAAATTGGGAATTTTTCTTCATTCCATATATGTAAAAATACATTCTTTTTGATTTTGTGATAGCAGTTGATTGAGTACATTTAAAAGTGATTTTTAAAACAATATTCCATACCATGTGTCTAACTAATCATGTACTATATTTATCATCCTGATTAATATAACTAGGTGAATTATAATGGTTTTTTATAACCTTATTATTGTTTATTATTCCATTTATATCACTTATTATCATTTTATAATAGTTACATAATTATTTAAGTTCATTTTGGGTGTTTTGACAATATTTGGTACCAAAGTCCAAAATAAATATGATTTGATGTCAACAATCAATGTGGTAATACATACACAATTTAAAGAATAATATAAATGGTACAATAATCTATTTTATATAAATTTTATACAATTAAATCCACCCATTATATATTGACATAAAAAATGAACTATGTTACAATCATGGAGACGTTAATCCATACATACAGATGATTAACATTTCTTTTTTTATAGATCATTATGGATGGAAGGTATGTATTATTTTATATATGCAGAATAATCATAATATCATTAATATCATATTATAAATTTAAACATACTTATATATATATATATATAATAAATGTGATTTGGTGATGAAAAATAAATCACAATGCTTCATGGAGGTGATAGTTCTCACGTACTCACAAACGACATTCTCATTTTAGTGTGCATGGAATGTTAAGAACATAAATAATATATTGTTATTTTATAATGATAAATATTTCATGGTTAAAATATATAAAAACTAATTCTATCATTATAACTAGTATTGATATGTGGTGATGGGAAATTAATTTTTTGGTTCACAAGGCGGTAGTCCACCTTACACATGGTTGAGAATTTCTTATCACATTAATAAGAAAAGTAAACATATATTTGTGCAATTATAAACATAATAAAATCTATATATATTTATTATTATATATTTATTATTTTATAACTATTTAATAAGATTTGAAATATGTGTAAGAAGAAATTAAATTGGAACACTTATTTAAAAACAATACCACTTCCTCGGAGGATCTCCTTTAATTAACACCACAACACCTCTAAAGAAGGATTTATCCCTAATAAAAACCCTAGAGAATTTGTGTTGTAATTTTTTGAAGGGATATTTTTACATATTGGGTGAAACAAAAAGGGTTTTATATTTATTTAAATATGAATAAAGGGTTCCCTTTTATAAGAGACTATGTGGGCACACTAAAAATCTTAAAAATATTATTTTATTATAACTTTATTTCATATTTCAAATGAATAAAAATTGAGTGATTTAAAATATAGTATGATAATGGATTGAAATAATTTCATTCGATTTAATTGTGGAATTTTTTACTATATTTTAATCCTTAACTTTTGGGGTTTAACCCTTATTAAACACTTTTAAGTCTTATCGTGAAATCATGTAATTTAAATGTGGAGGGTTAATATAGTTATATAAAATTAAATGAGTCATTTATGAAATTTTAATCTTTATCCGAAATTTTTATCTTAATTTTATATTATTAATAAATTTAATATCATTGAATAGAATATTTTATATCATATTATACCATTTTTTTCAATTTTGAAACTATTAATTACTTGAATTTTTAAAAATATCATAACAATATTATATATTCCAAAAAATCCTTTTATAAATCACTAATATGTCAAAGTAATTATTAATATTATTTTATTACATTTATTGTCAAAAATTATGTTTTACTTATTATTTTTAATATCATTTATTTGATATTTCCTTTAATTAATCTATTTCTTCATCATCATTTTGTAATACTTGAAGGTAATTATTTATATAATAAAAAATAAATAAATTACCTTGATTTATATAAAAAAATTTCTTTGAAAATGAAATTTAGAGTATATTAAATCCCCTATATTAGCATATATTTCAAATATTCCATTTATTAATAAAAGTATGACAAAATTCAATTTTCATTGAATAAAATATTATAAATGGATTAAACACATCCATGTTTATAAAATAGATAAAAACATCATAACAATAATTAATTATTTCTAAAATAAATCTACAATAAAATTAGGGAAAATTTTAGGATAATTATCTATTTTTAAATATTAATTTTAACCATAAATAACTGATTTACACATAACAGGGTTGATAAAAATTTCAAAAATTACAATTCATAATGTCCCAAAATAGAATGATTCAATTTACTACATTTGGATCTTATTAATCAATATATGAAATACATATTTCCATAATCAAAACCTAAAATTTTTAAATTTAATTTAATATTTACACCTTTCACGGAATGAGAAAACATGTTTTTGAAGTGAAAATGTTCAAAATATTGAAATGTTTTTATGTTTAAATTCCAAGTGATATTGATTACAATAAACTATGTTGGATTAAATGATATAAAAATGATCTAATTATACATTATAACCCACAAATAATATAATTTTACACTATAAAGTATTATGAAAAAAGGATATTTTCAATTAAAATTCAGTATTTGTAACTTTTCATGAAAACATGACAAATATCATAAAAATACCATAAATACAAAAAAAGAAAATTTTAATATTTATGTATCCAATAATAATTTTATTTTTCCCAATATAATTTGTAATGTTTAAAAAAATGTATACAATGCATCGATTAAAAGGCTACAAAGATACCTTTTTAGAAAAATACATAGTTGTGAACATTTAAATAATTTCTCAGCAAAACATTTCATTTTAAAAAGTGTTTCATTATCATTTATAATTAATTGTTCAATGAATTAATTATATATCCATGTGTAATACTTATTTTCATAATTTATTTAATCCTATCCATACCCTTCATTCTAATGGATATGTTATAACAAAAAAATTTAACAAATAATATTTAATTTTTCATTTAATATGGATTTGATGTATTCTGTAAAATATCTAACATAACCTTTCATTATTTTAATTATATTGATGTTAAATTGCAATTTTATTAAATTTAATCCTTATTATTTTAAAACAGGATAGATAAATTGGGGCTTGAATGTTCAATAATATCTTTATTCCAATCCCACATCATAAAAAGGGTCCATGAAAATTAAAATTAATAATAGATAAATGAAAGTTAGAAGGTCACATGAAATAACACTTACTATGGTTTTGGGTTTTAAAACAAGTAAATGGAAGAGAAAACTATCTATCATGTTTTGATGGAGAGTGATAGAAAATCTTTTCATGGTAAACTTTATAATAACAAAACATAAATTTAGGATGGGTTAAAAGGACATTGATTTATTATTTTTAATGGTAAAAAGATAATTTTTTTGTTTTATGATTATTTTCTTATAGTTGAGGACTTATTTTACGACATGGAGTAAGAAAATACATAAACATAATTAATTAAAATATATAGTTTCAACCATTAATCAATTTTTATCAAAACCAACTTTTTTTCTCAAAATGATGAGTAATCAAGATGATTTTACCTTACCTAAAGCAATAGAATAAACATATAGAGACTCACATAATCCATAAAATATTCACATTTTATTTATCCTATCTTGAATAATTATTTGAAACCAAAATTTTTAGAATAATATATGATAACTCTTTCAAAAAAAATAAACCATTTTATGACAAAAAACTATTTCAATCTCAATAGATAAACGTTAATACCCAATGTTTAAGATAGAACATTTGATAAATAAATGTAATTAAAATTAATCGAAATAATACAAAATAATATTTAAACCAAAAATCATGAAATATTTTATCACAAAGTCTTACAAGATTAAACATGTAAAATATGTCCAAAAAAATTAATTACTCATGAAGAATTATACAAATAAATAATTTCCCTAATAATATTCACAATTTTCTAACCATTTCAATATATAAAACGAATAACACTAAATCCAAAATAAAATTATATTGGACCTCAATAGACTATTCATCCTATACTCCTCATAATATGATATTTAACTTCATCTCTTAAGACTCAAAAAACAACCCAAAATCATCTGAAATATCATTAATTTCATAATCAACTATTTATTTTTTAATACCATGGAAATATATTAAAAAAATAATATGTTACTAAAATCAAAATATTATTTATCTAAAATATAATTTAAATAAAAAATAAAATTTCATACTAACCCAAACTTCACGTAGGCTAGTGGGAGATGATGCACCTTTGTCTCCCTTCAATTGTTGGTTTAATTCTGATAGCCTTGTCGGATTTGAGATGTTCACACCCATACTATGTGTTTTCCCTTTTTCTATAAAAAATATATAACTATAATCCTTAAAAAAATTCTAGAAATCTGATAAACATTCTAAAAATTACATTAATATGATTCAACTTAAAAGGATCATTCATAAAATTTTTGTATAATCAGAGGTCATAGAAATCAAAAAGGTTATCCGTACCTTTATAATTTTGTCCAGAAAAGGTAATGGAATTTATTCCCAATTAAGATTTTCACATAATTAAATTAAGGGTTACATAAAAAAACTCAGAAAATACTTCCAAAGTACACCCATAATCAAAAGAGTATTAATACTTTTTAACATTTTATCATCCTTTGAAATTATATAACTCAATAATTCCGTATATGTTGAAATATTACACATTCAGAATTATTTATATTCCCTTGACTATAATTTTCAACCTTCTTCCATAATGTTTATTTCCTAAAAAATAGAAATATTAATTGTATCTTAAAATTAAACAATGTTAAAATATGAACAAAAAATAATCCATAACATCTATATGTCATTTTTAGTTTCCTCATCTTCAATTATAGTGGAATTTGGATTTTATAAAAAAACTTCTACAAGAGCGTACATATCCCACTCATGGGCCTTATTTTTAAGACATAATTTTTCAAAATGACCATTTTACCCACATTTAGAACATTATATTGATAACATGGGATGAAATTATTTCCCTTTCATGGATTCCATTAAATGCATCTGTTTTCTTATGTAGATTATTACATTATGAGCTCCTTTAACACATTTAAACATCTTCCCATTCAATTAAGACATTTTTTAGGTGTTTATTTCTATATCCTTAACATATAAGTAATTTAATATATTTAACTATATGATCATTATTACTTGAACATCCATAAGGATTAATTTTTATCATATATGATGCATTATAAATCTCACCGAGGTTCAACTGGTTAATCCTTACACTGGATTATTGGTTTAGAATAACCAAAAGTGTTGTCATTACATCTCCCATTTAATTCAATTTATTATTCATAGAACCACCACATTTTTTTCACATCTATTGATACATTGTTTCCAACTATGTACATACATTTACTAAAACCAATAATGTTTGTACAAGAAATAAAATCATAATATACCAAATTATAAGGATAATAAACACTATAATATCTATATTTATTTTATCACTAAATCTTTCAATTTATTTAAATTAACAATGACCCACAATACCATGCTAGACATTGTAGCTATATAAGACCTTCAACTTAGAGTTTAATAATACCCTAAAATCTAATGTTTTCTAAACCATCCTTTAATATGATCTATAAAGCCCCATCATTAATCATTACTTATTCTATTTTTTTGATCTTGAATTCATATTTTTGGATCATTTCATTTTATAGTTTTAGATAATTAAGAAAAAATCTTTAAAATTTTACCCATTCATTACAAGTGGGTACTTCTACACAATATCCATTTTCCTACAAAACAAACGTCCTTAAAATAAATCACAGTATTTGTTTATGAAAAATGTACATTATTTTATCCTTGATATCATCATTTTAACTACTAACCCTTAAATACTATGAATTTTTTTTAAACATTGGATGTTCAAAAAAAGATAATTAATGTATATAAAAAGTATGAAATAAATTTTTAGTTCCATTAAAACATATAAACCCATGAAAACATTGTCAAATAGTTATACTTTTCACCACCAAACTTAATATTTATATATTACCTCATTAAATCGTAAGATCTTATAATATAGTTTCACAAACATAAATAACAAAGGTATATTATTTCATCATTTAATTATCAATAATTCATTTAAATTATCTCTCATAGCCATAAGGTAATTAGTATTCATGGTTATATTTTGAATATCCACTATAGTACATTCCTTTAATCTCTTAGGATAAACCATACCGTTTAATTATGAGTCATGAACCAAATCATTGGAAAGAAATAAGGGGATCACTCTTCAACAGTTAATCATGAAAAATCTTATACTCATTAAAAATTAATAAGCTCCATAATATAAGTATAACACATTAATATTTTATAAGAGAAGAATACCTTTTCCACAATTATATAACATTTCATTTTTCAAAGCTGCACACTCATAAATGATAACACTACGTTTGATAATAAAATTGTAAAATTGAAATATAAGCATAATAACATTAAATCAGCATTAATTATGGAAATTATTTCATTTCATATTTAGTTAAAAAACATTCCTTTTAGATTTTGTAAAAATAGTTCTATGTGTTACATTAAAACTGGGGTTTTAAAGAATATCAATTAGATTTTTCCCAACATGTCAAATAAAATATTTATCTCCGTGAATGATAAATATTGATGGGTAAATCATTCCCCTACCAAAATATATGATTCCCGTGAACTTATGCTAGACTTTGGGGATTTGTAACACCCTTAGGGCCTCGTCGCAAACTGTTTTTGTGCTGGCTTTGTTGGTGAAAAGATTCAGTTCATTACAAAATGGAATCAGAGGAGGTTAATGTTTTCGGGTTGTATTATTATTTTTGGATGGGTCAGGCTAGACAATATATAGGAAGGTTTAGACTCAATGTTTTGGTCATTAGTAGTGTGTGTGGCCCACACCTATTTGGGAAGACCTTGAGTCACCATTGGATATTGGAACTGTTTGTTTGACATCACTTATAGGTGAGATGTGTGGGCTGCAGACTACACTTGGAAAAAATGCGGGGGTGAATTAGTTATTTATTTTACTATTTTACTCATTTTGGCTTTATTATATTAGATTATATTGATGAAAATTTTCAGAATTGGTGTACTGATTTTTTCTCTTGTGATTGATGCATCATTGTAACAACATTCCACAACAGAAAGATCCCACGCACCCACGGGAAGAAGCCTGAGAGAGTACCCACACATAACATGATCAGAGGCTGGTAGAGGCATTGGTTCAGGATATTCAGGATCTAGGACAAGGATCGGCTCTTGTTTAGGATCCTATTAGATAATATGAGATTTTCCTATTAAGAACAAGGACTAGGTGTAATTGTAAAATTATCCTTTTAATTTTCACTATAAAATTGAACCCCGAGAAGCAGAGGATTGGATCAAAAATAACAAGCACATGTTCAAGTTCTAGGATACACCTGAGGAGCTCAGGGTGAAGTGTGACTTTTTTATTGGAGGGTCCCAGCCACCTGTGGTAAGAATCAGTAAATCAAACTAGGAAGAATGGGCGGATGCACTGGGTAGATTTCAATGCAATGTTCAATGAACAATATTGCCCTGAGGTCTTCGAAAATGCCAGATCTATATAGTTTATAGATCTTGTTCAGGGGGATCTTTCTATGGTGGAATATGCCAACTGTTTCACTATGATGGTACGGTATGCTCCTGAAATCATCTCTAATGAGAATGAAAAGGGTCGAAGGTTTCATAAAGGCTTACAGCTAGAGATATACTCACAGGCATTCATGCTTAAGATGAGGTCCTATGCTAGGGTGGTTGATCAGGCATGCATGGTTGAGATTGAAAAAAAAGAGAGGGCAGGTTTCTCTGGGAAAATATTGGTAGTTGGCAGTGGCAACTCTTTGGAGATGAATTGGAAGAGGGAGGATCAGGTGAAGAAGGGAGTTAGTTGTTCACTCCACTCTTCCTGGATATTCTTATCGATGGATTCTAATGTGAGATTGTTCATGTGCCACTAGTGTGGGAGACCAGTGCACGCCCAAACAGAATGAACACTTCCCCCGAAGCCCAGTTATCAATGTGTATGTATGGTTCACTTGCACCACTTTTGATAGGTGGCATATAAGGCTCCGACCATAACCCTTACTTAATATTGAATTAAATGAATATTTCACATTGAGGATATATTCAGGTTAAGAGTTTTAGATAATTAGGACATAACTATTACATCTGAAAAGATTACAAAGTAGAAACTTCTACTAAGTTTCCATAAAATAAAAACTCTTTAAAAGAAACATGTCTAGTTCCATGTTTTAGGTAGCATGACTTTCCCTTGATGACCATCCTTAACCCTATTCCACGTTAAGTCCTATGAAAAAAATTTCAAAAACATGGGGTGAGCATAAAAATCTCAGTAAGGGATATACAATGAATGAAATTGTTAGTTTTTCAAAACAACAAGTAAACTATGTACACTTTATCAAAGTAATACTTTTCACCTTTACGAAGTAGTAAAAACTCTTCACTGAATAAAAGTTCATTACTTACCTTTTTGTAACCAAAGGATTACCATAAAACCCATATAAAGATCACATAACATATAAAGATAACAAAGGCCACAAACATACTTAAATGGAATATTCATACGGTCGACTTCCACACATATCACTTAATGGAATATCCATACAGATGACTTCCATACTCAATGCATTGGAGGTTATAACGTAACCACCCGTCCTGGTATTCACGGCACCACCTGTCAAATGGTTTATCACGTAACCACCCTTCAAATGTCCAAGTACCATTGTAAAATCCTAAGACATAAAACAAATACAGTGGAATGATAAAATGTACACACTTTTATCACAATATATCACTTAAATATATTGACATAACAAATCCATTATAAAACCCATTTTCAATACCAAAATACATAAAATAGTATATGGTATTTATTTCATTTTAAAAAAACATTACGTCTTGTTGAGGAAGCCAAAGACCAAATAATACTCGCGGTGGTGGAAAAGGTCGTTGTCACCGAGTACGTTAAAAGAAACATTCCTTTTTGTCTTTTAGAAAAACGGTTCGTAGAAAAATATTTATTTTGTATATAAGTAAAAGTCAAAGGGGTTTATACACCGTATAAAATAAAATTGTGTATAAAACGAAACATGCCTCAATGAGAAGAGATTGAGACGAAGTTCCTTACAAAGATCATTTATTAAATAAAATAGATCAATTATGTGTATTCACTATAATTACACATAATGAATTTAAAAACACAAGATAGGACATTATAATATCATGGAATTATTTTAATGTAGGAGATTAACCCAAAGAACGGAAATAGGGATAAGAAGTTCCCTTACCTTGGGTCCGAGTTGACTCGATCGTTCTTTAACATCATAAATCATAAACTTGAGTTAATTTATACTTGGTTAAGAACCAATTTCAAGTTCATTATTTATTTTATATCACTTATTACCATGTTATAAAAATTATGTAATCATTTATGTTAATAATGTTTGTTTTTTCGATATTTGGTTCTTAAGTCGAAAGTGGACTTCTTACAATTACATGATGTTCCTGTGGTCAAAAGTTCATTATATCCAGAATGATATTAATGATTTGGATATATCATATATATCCATAATATACATGTATTTATAATATTACATAATCATTTAGTGGTAATAAATGAAATGCACCATTCATGAAGACGGTAAGTCGTACGTACGCATGAACGATATTTTCATTTCTATGTCATATTAATGGAATTAAAACAAAATTAGAGGTACGTATATTTTAATTACAGAATTATATTCATCACATAGATGTAACATACATCATATATATCCATTATATATATGTACTTATAATAGTACATTACATTTGGGGATAAGAAATGAAATGCACTGTTCATGGAGACGGTAAGCCGTATGTACGCATGAACACTACTTTCAATTCTATCTCATACTTTAATGGAAATAAATAATAGTGATATAAAGGTATATTATATTTCCAGTATAAAATCATATATAATAACATTAAATCTATCCTTTATACATCCCACATATGGCATTAACCAATCAAATCACTTTGAGGGGGCGGTAGTCCACACTTCCTCAAATGAAGATATCGCGTATACCCATAATGGATTTCATAAAGGTATGAAATAAATGAAAAATATATAAGCTTAAGGAAAACATAAACATATTATATATCACATATATATATAGTGACATCTTAATTTCCACCTTTTAAGGTGTTAGAAAAATAATGAACAATCATCGTTTCGTGAGGCAGAAATTCACCATCCACAGAAACAATATGTTCTTTAGCCATTAAATGTAGGTGTGTGTAAGTTTAACTCGAATTCATCTTATAATAGCATCCTATTATATTGATGATAATGGATTTGTTACAAAATAAATGAATAAAAAGAGTTTAGGGGGTTGGAGAAGCAAAATAATACAAAAGAACACAAGTGAAGACATTACCTTAAAATCGGGAAACTCTCTTTGATTTGAGATCAAAGGCTTCCTTGGAAAGACTTCTGCACAAAGTGAGGCTTCTAGGAGTAAGAGAGGGATGTAGAGAGACAAAATGGGTAGGGGTTGGATGAGACAAAGGCTTGAGAGGTGTGGGTAAGTAGGTAGAGGCGGGGGCCTTTTATAAGAGGAGAGGAGGGGCACTCTTGGAACGTTATAAAAGGCTACTTTATTATAAAATGCTTTTCGGATTTAAAAGGTCCCAAAATTATATATATCAAGGATAAGGTTATAATAGTTCTAAATCCACCCATCTAATATTTTTTTGACATGTGTAGGGCTTGTATTTTACATTATCATTTCATTTTATTTAAATCGTTAAATAATGAGGTAATCGCTGCATCATCATGGTATCATATATAATTTAATTTATTTAGTGTCTAAAAATTAAAAAAAAACATGATGTAAAAAATCTTTTTAGATTTTTAATTAATATTTATAGAAAAAAATATGACTTTTATAACCCCATTTAAAAATTTTGTCACTAAACAACTCATGTTTGTGTCATTTTTACTTTTACATTAAATAAAAAGATATTAATGTCATTTTCCTTCCAAAGTGGATCCATGGGGTCCCCAAGTTGTCCCGTGGATTTTCTTCGCCGTCCATGATACATCCAATAAAGGTAGGACATGTGTAAAGTTCATTTAATATTAATAAAACATTATTCTTACCTTAAACTACAATAATTACCTCTTATCGTGATTAAAAACATAAAAGTTTCTATTCACCAAAAATTATTTTAATTTCATTGAACCACATTTTACTTCATAATGAAAACCATGTATGTCATATTTTCTTAAATTAAAAGCACAGAGGTGGTAAAATTTCATTTAAACGAAAAATCAGTTTTTTATGTACCACTTAGTGGATTCACTATTCCTCAAAAATTGAAGTTTTTTAGAAAAATACCAAAACTTCACCCTAAGAAATTTTTGATATTACGAATTCAAAAATGAATTCCATTTTAAAAAATTCAAAACATATTAGTTTCATTAATTAATTTAATAATTAACTCCTGCTGTCAGAGCAAATAGAGTCTTTTTATAAAACAATAAGTATCAAAAGATTGACAGTAGTTTAAGTCTGATTTCAATGTGATATTAATTTCAATGACCACTATTGGATTTAATGATAAAAATATATTCTAATTTAACTTTAAAATCAGTTCAAAAGATAATATAATCATATAAATAAATTAGATTAAAAAGTGTTTTTGAATTAAAATACAACATTTTTCACTATTCATTAAAAATGAAGTTTATCGGAAAAATACCAAAAATTTACACAAAGTAAATTTTGATGTCCCTATTCGAAAGAAAAATTTTATTTGGTCCAATAAAATATATAAGAGTGACCAAAACTATATTTAATGACGGTTCGCCATTAAAAGGCGATAACTGAACCTTTTGTAAAAATTAGGATATATATGCCTAAAATTGAATTCTTTTTGTATTTTAAGCCTTTATCTTTTATTGGATAAATGTAAAAACATTTAAAAAACATATATAACAACATTTTAGTTATTTATATCCATTCCTTCCAATACAACGGCTATATGTTTACTACCATTTAAAATAATATTATTTTATTACTAGTGTGCAACATAATATTTCAATGAAACTCTTTGTTGCGTATCGGTTACGCTATCGAGCATAACAACCCCTTTAAAGTAAAATTAATATATAATTCGAAAATATTAATAAATATGAAAATGTATTATTCTTTATTTACTTGGGATGTTACATCTTTCCCCACTTTTGGGAATTGCATCCTCGCAATTTTATTCACTTATCAAAATAAGTGGGGGTATTTATCCCTCATAGCATTTTCAGATTCCCACGTTGCCTCTTCAACCATATGGTTTTTCTGCAAAACCTTTACCCGGTGAATTATCTTATTTCGCAACACTTGCTCTCTTCGGTCAAGAATCTGGACTGGTTGTTCTTCATAAGAGAGATTCTCTTTCAACTAAACTACCTCTGGGCTCAAAACATGAGATGAATCTGGCATATACTTTCTCAACATCGAAACATGAAAAACATTGTGTACCTGAGATAAACTCGGAGGTAAAGCCACTCTGTAAGAAACTGATCCAACTTTCTACTGAATTTCATATGGTCCAATGAACCTTGGACTCATCTTTCCTTTTTTACCAAATCACATCACACTTTTCTAAGGTGAAACTTTGAGAAAAACATGATCACCTACCTCGAAAGATAGATCCTTCCTCCGGTTATCCGCATAACTTTTCTGTCTTCTCTGAGCTGTTCTCATGTGATTCTAAATAAACTAAACGTTTTCTTCCATCTCTTCTACCAATTCTGGTCCCATCAGCTCCCTTTCACCTACTTTATCCCAAAAAGCTGGAGTTCGACACCACTTCCCATATAATTCCTCAAATGGTTCCATCTGTATACTAGAATGAAAAATGTTATTAAAAGAAAACTCAACCAAAGAATGATGTTTGTCCAAACATCCCTGATAATCCATCGAACAAGCTCGTAGCATATCCTCTAAGGTCTGAATTGTTCGTTCTGACTGCCCATCTGGCTGGGATCATGATCAGATACAATGGAGAGGGGAACTCCATGAAACCTGACTATCTCTTTAAGATACAACCGAGAAAGTTGATCTAGAGACAAGGTATCTCGAATAGGAAGGAAATGAGCAGATTTATGCAATCGATCAATAATAACCCAGATTACATTATTACCTTGAGATGTCCTCGGTAATCCAACAACAAAGTCCATGGATATATTTTCTGATTTCCACTCTGGCACTGGTAATGGATGAAGCATCCCTTTTGGTAACTGGTGCTCTGCTTTAACCTGCTGATAAGTCAATCACTTGATAGTTAAATCAACAATATCTCTTTTCATTCCATCCCACCAGTAATACTCCCTCAGATCATTGTACATCTTAGTACTGCCATGATGAACTGAAAACAGGGAACTATGAGCCTTACATAACAACTCATTCTTCAATTGTGAATCACAAGGCACACATAGTCTCTTCCCAAAATCGCAAAACACAATCATTATCAATGTTGAATTCAGGCAACTTACCATTCTGAACCATCTCTACCTTTTCCTGCAACTCACTGTCTTGCTTCTGTGCTTGCTTAATTCTGTTTGATAGAGAAGATTTCACTGATACCTGAAACAAAACAGAAGGACATCCTGCACAAACAACTTCCATGCCAAAGTTCATCAAATCAAAAACCAAAGGATCTCGTTCCAAACGTAGCATGGTTAATGAAGCATTACTTTTTCGACTCAAAGTATCAGCCACTTTATTTTATTTTCCCAGATAGTAATGAATTATACAATCAAATCCTTGATTAATTCCAGCCATCTCCTCTGTCTCATGTTTAATTCATTCTGAGTGAATATATGCTTTAAACTTTTGTGATCAGTATATATTTCACACTTTACTCCATACAAATTATGCCTCTAAATTTTTATAGAAAAACAATAGCAGTTAATTCCAAGTCATGTGTAGGGTAATTTACCTCATGAGTCTTCAATTGACGTGATCCATATGCAATTACCTGATCATTCTGCATAAGGACACAACCAAGTCTTTTCAATGAAGCATCACTGTAGAAAAAAAACTAACCATTCCTGGAAGGAAGTTACAAAACTGGAGCATTCACCAATATTTTTTCAACTCCTAAAAACAATCATCACATTCTTTTTTCCAGATAAACTTAACACCCTTTCGAGTTAGCTTAGTCATTGGACTAGATAATCATGAAAATATTCTAACAAACCTTCAATAATATCCTACCAAACCAAGGAAGCTACGAATCTCAGTTACATTTGTGGGACTTGGCCATTCTTCCAAAACCTTTTTTTTGAAGGATCAACAATTATCCAATCTTTAGAAACAATATGACCAATGAGAGAAATTTGGTGCAACAAAAACTTACATTTGGTGAATTTCCCATTCAATTTCTTTTCTTTTATGGTTTCAAGATAACCCTTAAATGACTTTCATGCACCTATTTAATTTTAGAAAACACCAAAATATCATCAATAAACAAAACCAAAATTTTTCACCTGAGTCAACTGAGCCATCACTGCAACAAACTGCCCAATTCTGATTCTGACCATCTCTGGTTGCTGATTCGGAAAGTCGTTCAACTCTGTATGCCATCCCAGAAAAGCTGCTCTATTTCCTTTATGATAAATATTTCTTAACACAGACATATCTTTGTCGAAGCAACATGGTAATATATAAATTCTATATCATTTCAATTTTACCATAAAAAAATTTGATATTCATTTAATAGAATTCTAACTCCTAAAGTTATCTAAACCGACCTCTGATACCAACTATAAGGCCCCAGCCTTAAACCTTACTTAATATTAAATTAAATGAATAATTCACATTGAGGATCTTTTCAGGATTAGAGTTTTAGAGAATTAGGACAGAATTATTACATCTCAAGAAATTACAAATTAGAAACTTCTACTAAGATTCCATAAAATAAATACTCTTAAAAAGAAACATGTCTAGTTCCATGTTTTAGGTAGCATGAGTTTCCCTTGATCCCATCCTTGACCCTATTCCACATTAAGTTCTTTGAAAAACATTTCAAAAACATGGGGTGATCATAAAAAACTCAGTAAAGGATACACAATGATTGAAAAGTGTTAGTTTTTGAAAACTACAAGTAAACCATGTACACTTTATCAAAGTAATACTTTTCACCTTTATGAAGTAGTAAAAACTCTTCACTGAATAACAGTTAATTACTTACCATTTTGTAACCAAATTATTACCATAAAACCCATATAAAGATCACATAACATATAAAGGTAACATGGGACATAAACATACTTAAATGGAATAACCATACGGTCGACTTCCACACATATCACTTAATGGAATAGTCGTACGACTGACTTCCATACCCAATGCAATGGAGGTTATAACGTAACCACCCGTCCTGGTATTCACAGCACCACCCGTCATATGGTTTTATCAAGTAACCACCCATCAAATGTCCAAGTATCATTTCAAAATCATAAGACATAAAACAAATATAATTCAAAGAAAACATATCCAAACATTGATCACAATATATCACTTAAATATATTGACATAACATATCTCTCATAAAAACCATTTTCAATACCAAAATACATAAAAGTGTATATGGTATTTATTTCAGTTTAAAAAAAATTACGACTTGTTGAGGAAGCCAAAGACAAAATAATACTCGCGGTAGAGGAAAAGGTCGTTGTCACCGCATACGTTAAAAGAAAAATTCCTTTTTTTCATTTAGTAAAATTCTTCGTAGAAAAAGATTCAGTTTGTATAAAAGTAAAAGTCAAAGGGGTTTATACACCGTATAAAATAAAGTTTTGTATAAAATGAATCATGCCTCAATGTAATGAGATTCAGACGAAGTCCCTTAAAAAGATTATTTTTTAAATAAAATAGATCTATTATGTATATTCAATATAAGTACACATATAGAATGTAAAAATACAAGATAGGACATAATAATATCATGGCATAATTTGAATGTAGGAGATTAACCCATATAACGGAAATTGGGTTAAGAAGATCCCTTACCTTGGGTCTTACATGACTCGATCGTTCATTAACATCCTGAATCATAAACTTGAGTTAATTTCTACTTACTTAAGAACGTTTTTCAAGTTCATTATTAATTTTTATCACTTATTACAATGTTATAAACATTATGTAATCATTTAAGTTAATAATGTTAGTTTGGTCGATATTTTGTTCTTAAGTCGAAAGTGGACTTCTTACAATTTCATGTTGTTCATGTGGTCAAAGGTTCATTATATCCAAAATGATATTCATGATTTGGATATATCATATATATCCAGAATATACATGTATTTATAGAATTACATAATCATTTAGAGGTAAGATATGAAATGCACCATTCATGGAGACGGTAAGCTGTACGTACGCATGAACGCTACTTTCATTTCTATGTCATATTAATGGAATTAAAACTAAATAAGAGGTATGCATATTTTAATTCTAGAATTATATTCATCACATAGATGTAACATACATAATATATATCCATTATATATATGTACTCAAAATAGTACATTACATTTGGGGATAAGAAATGAAATGCACCGTTCACGAAGACGGTAATCCGTGTGTACGAATGAATGCTACTTTCATTTCTATCTCATACTTTAATGGAAATAAATAATAATGATATAAATGAATGTTATAATTCCTATATAAAATCATATATACTAACATTAAATCCATCCTTTATACATCCCAGATATGGCATTAACGAATCAAATCACTATGAGGGGGCGGTAGTCCACACTTCCTAAAATGAAGATATTGCGTATACCCATAATGGAATACATAAAGGTATGAAATAAATGAAAAATACAAAAGTTTAAGGAAAAAATACACTTATTATATATCACTTATAAATATAGTGACATCTTAATGGCCACCATTGATGGTGTTAGAAAAATATTGAACAATCATTGTTTCGTGAGGCAGAAATTCACCATCCACAGAAACAATATGTTCATTAACCATTAGATGTAGGTGTGTGTAAGTATAGCTCGAATTATTCTTATAAAAAATCCTAGCATATTGAAGACACTGTATTTGTTACAAAAAAAAGTGAATAAAAAGAGGTTAGGGGGTTGGATAAGAAAAATAAAACAAAAGAACACAAGTGAGGACATTACCTTAAAATCGGGTAACTCTCTTTGATTTGAGATCAAAGGCTTCCTTGGGAAGACATCTGCCCAAGTGAGTCATATAGGAGTAAAAGAGGGATGTGGAGAGAAACAATGGGTAGGGGTTGGCTGATCCAAAGGCTTGAGAGGTCTGGGTAAGGAGGTTGAGGTGGGGGCCTTTTATAAGAGGAGAAAAGGGGAACTCATAGAATGTAATAAAAGGCTACTTTATTATAAAATTATTTTCGGATTTAAAATGTCCCAAAATTATATATTTCGAGGATAAGGTTATATGAGTTCTAAATCAACCCATCCAAAAGGTTTTTTACATGTTTAGGTCTTAGATTTTGCATTATCTTTTCATTTTATTTAAATCGTTAAATAATGAGGTAATTGCTGCATCATCATGGTATCATATATAATTTGACTTATTAAATATCTAAAAATTATAAAAAAATATCATGATGTATGAAATATTTTTAGATTTATAATGAATATTTATAGTAATAATATGACTTTTATAACCCCATTTAAAAATTGTTTTAGTGAAACAACTCATGTTTGTGTCATTTTTACGTTTACATTAAATAAAAAGATATTAATGTCATTTTCCTTCCAAAGTGGCTCCATGGGGTCCCCAAGTTGACACATGGATTGTATTGGTCGGCCAGGACACATCCAATATGGGTAGGACATGTGTCATGTTCATTTCATATTATTAAAAAATTATTCTTACCTTAAACTACACTAATTACCTCTAATCACGATTAAAAACTTAAAAGTTACTATTCACCAAAAATTATTTGAATCCCATTGAACCATATTTTACTTCTTAATGACAACCATGTATGTCGTATTTTTTAAAATTCAAAACACAGAGGTGGTAAAATTTCATTTAAACAAAAAATCAGTTTTTAAGTACCACTTAGTGGTTTCACTATTCATCAAAAATTTAAGTTTTTCATAAAAATACCAAAACTTCACCCTAAGCTATATTTGATATTCCAAATTCAAAAATGATGTCCATTTTACAAAATTCAAAAAATATAAGCTGCATTAATTAATTTAATAATTAACTTCCGCTGTCAGAGAAAAATAGCGTGTTTTTATGAAACAATAAGTATCAAAAGATTGACACTAGTTTAAGTCGATTTCAAAGTGAAATTAATTCCAACGGACACTATTGGATTTAATGGTAAACATTTTTTCTAATTTCACTATAAGACAAAATCAAAAGATAATCTAATCATATAAATAAATTATATTAAAATGAGGTTTTGAATCAAAATACAACATTTTTCACTATTCATTAAAAAATGAACTTTATCGAAAAAATACAAAAAATTTACAGAAAGTAAATTTTGATGTCCCGATTCAAAATAATAATTTTATTTGGTTCAATAGAATGTATAAGAGTTCCCAAAACTATATTTTATGAAGGTTCTCCATCAAAAGGCGATAAGTGAACCTTTAGTGAAAATTAGGGTATGTATGCCTAAAATTTAATTCTTTTCGTATTTTAAGCCATTATCTTTTATTGGATAAATGTAAAAACATTTAAAAAACATATATAATCATATTTTAGTAATTTATATCCATTCCCACCAATACAATGGCTATGTGTTAACTACCATTTAAAATAATATTTTTATATTACAAGTGTGCAACATAAGATTTTAATGAAACTCTTTGTTGCGTATCGGGTACGCTATCGAGAATAGAAACCCGATTAAAGTAAAATTAATATTTAATTCAAAAATATTAATAAATATGAAAATGTATTATTATTTATTTACTTGGGATGTTACATGGAATATCCACTTTAGAGTGGGGCAGGATCAGTGGCATCAAGAGGAGTCCAAGCACATCTAGATCCATTGAGGACAAGGGGATCTCGATATGGGGGTTATGGTGGTAGGGATGGTCATATTATAGGAAGATCTAGTTTAGGGTACAATTATTCTAGCATTAGTCCTAATTTAGAGACCATACATCTCCATATAGTGACTCATGAACCTCCATGATTAGTGACGGGACTCTCGATAGTTCGAGGTACCTTTTTTATTGTATCTTCTATAGAAGTTGTTCAATTTGATACTGGGGCATTTTTTCATTAATTTATTCACATTTTGTGGACATGCTTAATTTTACAACAGATTTTTTGTTTTTTGTGATGGATTAGGTGACAACTCTGGGAAAGAAGGAGTAGGGTCTCAGGTTCCCATTGGGCGCGCTTTCCTTATCAGGGGTTGAGATAGAGTGGGACCCCTTGGAGATAGATATGAATATTTTTGAAATAAAACATTGCATGGATTGGCTAGAACAGTTCCAAGAAAACATTTATTGCTATAGGTGACTAGTAAGTTTCCGAACACCTGATGGGAGCCTCAGGGTTTTTCTTATAGAATGGGATCCTCAATTGATTCATTTGGGATCTCCACTCATAGAGTTGATAGATCATGTTTTTCAGTTATCATCTCTCATGATAAAGTACGATGGTAATGCTCGTGAAAGTGGAATACCTCATAGAGTGAATGAGTTTACGGAGGTATTTATGGATTATTCTTCAGGTTTTTCCCTAGAGCAGGATGTGGAGTTCTTGATTGGTCTGGTGGAGGGAACACGGACGATATCTATTCCCTCATATTGAATGGCCCCCATTGAGCTACGGGATCTAAAGGTATAGCTATATGACATAGAATCCAAATTATTCATTCACTTTACTGTCTCTCCTTAACCCGGTCCTGTGTTATTTGCGAAGAAGGTCGACGGATACCTCTGGTTGTGCATTGACTACTGAATGTTTAATAGGGCAACAATAAAGTAAAATTATTTGTTTCCCAAATATATGACTTGTTCGATCATTTAAAGGGGAAATTTTGTTTTCTAAAATGAACATGCATTATGGTTATCATTACCTTAGGGTGAAAGAGGCAGATATCCCCATGATAGCCTTATGAAGAATGAATAACATCATCGAGTACATGGTTATGCCCTTTGGATTGACCAATGATCCAACGATATTTTTTGAACTCAGGAACAAGGTTTCCAAGCAGTATATCGATTATTTTGTCATGGTATTTGTGGAAGACTTCCTAGATTATTTTGGACATTAGGAGGAAAATCAATATCACAATTAGATCATTTTGGGAACCTTGTAAGCGAACCGCCTTTATAAACTGTTTTTCAAATAATCATTATATATCATAGATGTGAAATTTTTTTGGCATGTGATCTCAAAGAAGGGGGTTTCAGTGGACCCCAAAAAGTTCAAGGTGGTAATGTATTGGGAAAAGGTGAAGAACATGTTCGAGATCAATATTTTCCTCAGCCTGGCTGCATACTACCGGCGATTTCATTCGGGATTTCTCTCGGATTGTTTCTCCGATGACCATGCTCAACCAAAATGGGGTGATGTTTATATGGGGAACAGAATGTTATCCATTCTTCGAGGAGTTGAATATTCAATTGACGAACGCCCCCATTCTTATTTTTTGAGAGGCCGGAAAGGGATATGCGGTGTATTGTGATGCTTCATGTATGTGTATTGGATGTGTTCTTATGTAGGATGATCATGTGGTGGTGTGTGGCTATCAGCAAATCCAACCACAAGAAAATAATTACCCGACCCATGAATTGGAGTTAGAAGTCGTGATGCACTATTTGAAGAAATGGTGTCACTACCCCTTTAGGGAGATGTTTGTGGTCTAATCTGATCCCAAAATCTATTCCTATATCTTGTCACAAAAGGACCACAACACGATGTAGTGTAATTGGATCGAGTACTTGTAGAGGTGATACTTTGACATTGCCTATTCCCTAGGAAAGGGTAACGTGGTGGCCGATGACCTGATTAGAAGAGTTCTAGTGCATGCTCTGAGGAATTCCAACAATGAGTGGACTTTGATGGGGCTCTTTGCTCAGATGCACGTGGAGACCAAGGAGAAAAATGGGAGTGCTTTCTTTGAAAGTGTTCAGTTGACTTCTTCTCTCTTCGAGTTGATTCAACAGGAACATCCTTGCGACAATCTTTGTCAGTGGGGAAGGCAATTTCATAATGTTGGGGAGACATCTTCTGATTTATCATCATCTCCTGAGTGCATCGTGTGATTCAAGGTTCATTTAGTAGTGCAGTTATCTATGTGGTAGTTGGTGATGCAGGATAGCTGCATGTATTATTGAGGTATCAATCCGGGTTCTACCAAGATGTAATATGATGTCCTTCAGTGGTTCTAGTGGCTTGGTATGACACGAGACATCACTGGCTTCGTGTTGAAATGCTACACATTCAAACAGGTGAATGATGAGTATCAAAATCCCTCCAGTTTTCTCCAGTAATTACCAATTACAAAAAGGTAGTGTAACGCCCCGACCCCAGTTACCCAGAGTCAGTGCATTATTACATAACATTGGCATGATCACAAGAAAGATCAAATCTCTAAAGACCGATTGGTTTAGTAGCCTTGGAAACACTAGATATATTCATAAGTTTTACATTACATCATAAAATGAAAAACTACTACAATAACATAATGTCTCCATAATCTACACTCATATCCCCACATAATATCCCTGCAGGTCATTCATAATTTACTTCTTCACTTCCTGGAAAAAATAAAACATAGAAAAGGGGTGAGCTCAAATGCCCAGTAAGGATAACAATATAACGAAAACTTTCATAAATAAGAATAAACATTTAAGTCAATGTATAACTAAAACAAAAGCCTTTTAAACTTGAACATTTAACATAGTATGGCATAAATAAAATGAAGTAATGCCATTTACTTATTCACATGGATATTCTACTAATCGAATAATCACATGCAAAAATCAATAACCACTTTCATAATGTTGGAATGCATAATGCCAGACTATCATAACCACATAGCCAAGGCCTCGTGCCAAGACTACAAATAAGATTTTACCAAGGCCTTGTGCCAAGACACTAGTTTGTCTCATGAGACCTACCGATGCATCGAGGAGCTATAGCGGGCTCCACCCGTCACTTATTAAGTCCAATGCATTCCCATATGAAAAGGTTTAAACATAACATAAACATTCGTATTAAATCTAGCATACGAAATGTCAATAATTTCACCATAAACTATGAATGGTATAAAAATAGCACATCCATAGTCAAACATATCACAAAACCTTCAATACAATATAGAATTTTTGTATCATAATAAATCAACTTCAAATAATCTTAAAATCCATCAAAGGATGTTGACGTAGATGAAATCAAAATTATTTTTAAAGAAATATCTCCTTTTATTTTGAAATCATTTAAGATCCATATAAAATAAAACATTTTCTTTGAAAATATTCTTATAAGCTTGTAAGGAAAGCTTTGAAGATTTTATAACGGCGTAAAATAACCGTACCCGCCGTATAAGTTAAAAAAAACAATCTTACCTCAATTCTGTCGAAAAGGTTAAAAAGGACCTTGTTTTGAAAATGACGGAAAGATTCCTTTATAAACCTCTTATAAAAAGTCAAACAAGGGTATAAATGACTTTAACCCATATTCTTGTAAATAGTAAAAATGTTTTGAAATACATTTTTAAGAAACATGGATGAGGATGATAAAGATATCCCAGTAGATTATTACGTATAAACAACCTCGGATAATGAAGAGATTGTGAAATAACCCTTACCTTGTACTTTTCCTTTGTTGGGGTCGGTTAACCTCCTGTATAATGGTGAAATAATTGTTATTAAATTATACAAGAATCATATACATTAATATGATATCATATATGATCTTTTAACATTGCTTTATTAATAATATCTTAGTATTATCGTCGTTTCAGGTGATAATCGATTTGTTCTTCTTAAATGTTTGGATACGTAAGACATGTTTGTAATGGATAGATTAAATCTTATTCATAATCAGAATGATATAAACATTATTTTTAACCCTAAAATGAGAATAATACTTGGATGGATACGATGGAGGATGGATCTCACCGCGTTCGTGGAGACGGTAGTCCGTACGTACGCACGAACGCTACATCCATTTAATTTTTATTTTAAAAGAATTGAATCCAAATGATACATAGGTATATTACTATTCCAGTATAATATAATATTTTATATATGTTACTTAAGTTCATTAACACCATCCTTTATACGTTCCATGTGTGGTATGAACGAGTCATATCATTTTAAGGGGGCGGTAGTCCGCACTTCCTCAAATGAAATTATCGTATGTATATACAACATGAACGAATAATGGTATGAAATAAAATGGAATTACAGAAGCTTATATATAAAATATATATCATTAATATCATATTTAATTATAGTGCCATCATAATGGCCACCATGAGAGGCGGTAAGATGTATTTGAACAATCATCGTTTCGTGAGGCGTTAGTTTGCCATCCACAGAAACATTATGTTCATCATCCATTAGATGGAGTTGTGTGTATGTGTAGTTTGAATCCTTCTTATAACAACATCCTAGTATATTGAGGATACTGGTGTTGTTACAAAAGAAAGGAAATAAAAAGAGTTTGGGGGTTGGAGAAGCAAAATAAAGGAAAATAATTTAAGAGAAATCGTTACCTTTGATTTAGGTAACTCAATTTTGTTGGAACCAAAGGACTTCTTGAAATGATTTCTGCCTAAGGGGAAGCTTCAAGGAGGAGGAGAGGGATGTGGGGAGCTTAGTTGGGCAGAGTTTGGACGAGCCAAGTGGCTTGAGAGGTGTGAGGAATGAGTAGAAGTGGTCTCCTTTTATAAGGGAGAAGAGGGGCTCTTTAGGAAAGAGTGAAAGTATTACTTTATAATATAATTATATTCGGTTTATAATGGTCCAAAAATCATTGAGGTAGAAGATAAGATGACTAATATTCTAAATAACATCAACAAATAAGAATTGGACAGGTTTTAGATAATATTTTAATCATTATAATCTTATTTATTTAAATGATTTATTAATGAGGTAAACATTGCATCATTATTGTGTCATTAATAATTTAAATTATTTGATGTCTAAAAATTATAAATAAAATATCATTATGTAGGAAATCTTTTTATCTTTCTAATGAATACTTATAATCGAAAATCCAACATGTATAACCCTATGTAAAAATTGTTCTTCTAAAAGATGTAAGCTTATTCCATTTTTATTTTTATTTTAACTTTATTAATATAAAGTGTCCCTACTACATACAAGTGGCTCCAAGGGGTCCCCAAATTTACCCAAGGATGATCATGGTCGGGTATGTGTCCACCAATAAGGTTAGGACACGTTTTAGGTTAATTTTGTATTATTATAATATTATTTTTAACCCTTATTTACCAGATTTACCCTTAACCATGGTAAATAAAATATTTACCACAGTAATTATTCAAAATGTCTAAAAATAAAAGTTACCTATTTACACAATTTGGACATCCTGATTCCAAATATGGAATCCATTTTTCTAAATTCAAAACACAGAAGTGGCAGAAATTAATTTAAAATTAATTCCCGCTGTCAAAACAAAAATCGTGTTTTTAAGAGGTAATAACTATCAAAAGATTGACACTTGTTTATGTTCGGTTTAATTGTAAAATTATGTCCAATGACCAACATTATATTAAACGGTAAAAATATATTCTAAATATACTTTAAAACCACTCAAATTCACAATTTATCACTATTAATTATTTTGATTAAAAAAGTTGTTTTTAATTAAAATTTAGTAATTTTCACTATTCATCAAAATATAAAAGTTATCCGAAAAGTACCAAAATTTCACCCTAGGCTAATTTCAATATTCCGAATCCAAAAATGAAGTCCATTTTGAAATATAAAATATATATGATTTCAAAAAGTAGGTATTACTATTCACAACGGCTATTTTAATTAGTTGTGGTGTGTGTTAGAACTCGAGGTTGCGTACAACACACGCTATCGCATTATTCGAAGGGAAACGTACCGTGGAAGCTTGGAGTGTTACATTCTCCCCTCCTTCAAATAATTGCGTCCTCACAATTTCTAGGGTATTACTGCATAAAAAGACTCGGGTGGTTCTTCATCATAAGTTCCTTGGGTTCCCACGTTGCCTCTTCCATCTTATGATTTCTCCACAAAACTTTTACCAGACGTGTCGTCCGGTTTCTCAGTACTTGTTCTCTTGTATCAAGAATCTTGAAGGGCTCTTCACAATAAGACAGATCAGGTTCCAGTTCTAATTCCTCATAGGTGAGTACATGCGTTGGGTCAGGCATGTATTTTCTCAACAGAGATACGTGGAACAAATCGTGAACTTTGGAGAGACATGGCGGCATTGCCAATCAGTAAGCTACAGCCCCATTTCGTTCTAGAATTTCGAAAGGTCCGATGTACCTGGGACTCAATTTACCTTTCTTACCAAAACGTATGACTCCCTTCCATGGAGATACCTTTAGGAAAACATGATCACCGACCTGAAATTCCAAACCCTTCCTTCGATTATCGGCATAGCTCTTCTGCCTACTTTGAGCTGCTTTGATGTGATTTTGGATTACTTTCACCTTTTCCACCGTTTCCTCCACCAGTTCTGGGCCTACATGTTTTCTTTCACCAACGTCATCCGAACAGGTTGGTGTACGACATCTCTTTCCGTATAACGCTTCATATGGTGCCATCTGAATACTTGAATGGAAGCTATTGTTATAGGAAAATTCTACCAGAGGTAAATATTGATCCCACATACCCTGAAAGTCAAGTGAGCAAGATCTCAACATGTCTTCTAAGGTTTGAATAGTCCGTTCTGATTGTCCATCTGTCTGAGGGTGGTAAGTAGTGCTCAAATGAAGTTCAGTATCTAGGGATTTCTGAAGACTTTTCCAAAATCTTGAAGTTAAACGGGGATCAGGATCAGAAACAATCGATAGGGGTACTCCATGAAGTCTCAAAATTTCATTAATATATAGTCTTGCTAGACGTTCCAGGGGTAGATCTTCTCTTATAGCAAGAAAATGTGTTGTCTTGGTAAGAAGATCAACAATAACCCATATTGCATCGTTCCTTCTAGGAGTCTTTGGTAGCCCCATGACAAAGTCCATCGTAACATTGTCCCATTTCTACTCTGGTATGGGAAGAGGTTGCATGACTCCTCCAGGCTGTTGCCTTCCAGCTTTCACTTGTTGACAAACCATACATCTTGACACAAAATCATCAATCTCCCTCTTCATGTTGTCCCACAAAAAATGTTCCTTCAAATCTCTATACATTTTGGCGCTCCCAGGGTGTATAGAGAAATTGGAACTATGAGCATCATCCAGCAATTCCCTTTTTAGATCAGGTATATTGGGAACACAAAGTCTCTTCCCGAATTTCAAAATTCCATCTTCATACACAAAGTCTCTCAATCTCCCATCATTCACAGCTTTAATCTTCTTTTGTAATTCTTCATCATCGGTCTGAGAACTCTTAATCCTTTCTAGTAAAGATGGTTTGGAAACCATTTGAAAAAGCCTTGATGTTTCACCTTCCCTGGTTATTCCCATATCCATCTTCACTAGATCCATGAAAATTGGATCCCTTTCAATTCTCATATTGTTCAAAACTCCATGGTATTTTCTACTCAAAGCATCTGCCACCTTGTTTGCCTTCCCTGGGTGGTAGTGTATCGTACAATCATAATCCTTGAGTAATTCAAGCCATCTCCTTTGCCTCATGTTGAGTTCTTTTTGTGAGAAAATATACTTCAAACTCTTGTGATCAGTATAAATCTCACATTTTTCACCATAGAGGTAGTGCCTCCATATCTTCAAAGAAAAGATCACTGCTGATAACTCGAGATCATGAGTAGGATAGTTTTGTTCATGAATTTTCAACTGTCGTGATGCATAGGCAATAACTCTATCATTCTGCATAAGGACACAACCAAGTCCTTTCTTCGATGCATCACTATAAATAACGAACCCATCATTCCCCGATGGTAGAGTCAATATAGGAGCATTGACTAATCTTCTCTTCAGTTCTTCGAAACATTCTTCACACTCTTTTGTCCAAACAAATTTAACCCCTTTACGTGTGAGCTTCGTTAATGGGTTAGCCAATCGGGCAAAATTCTGGACGAAACGTCGATAATAACCTGCCAAGCCAATAAAACTACGTACCTCAGTTATACTCCTAGGTGCTGGCCATTCTTGGATTGCCTTGGTCTTAGAAGGATCAATAGAGATTCCATCTTTAGAGACAATATGGCCAAGAAAAGAAATCTCATGAAGCCAGACTTCACACTTGCTAAACTTCCCATATAATTCATGCCTCCTTAGAGTCTTCAAGATAATGCGCAAGTGATTTTCATGATCTTCGTAGGTTTTGGAGTATACCAAGATATCATCAATAAATACCACCACAAATTCATCGAGATACTCCTTAAAAACTCTATTCATCAGATCCATGAATACAGAGGATGCATTAGTCAATCCAAACGGCATTACAGTAAACTCGTAATGCCCGTACCTGGTTCGAAATGCTGTCTTCGGAATGTCTTCCTTCTTCACACACAACTGATGGTATCCAGATCGAAGGTCAATCTTTGAAAATTATTGAGCTCCATGCAGTTGGTCAAATAAATCATCAATACGAGGTAGGGGATACTTGTTCTTTATCGTTATAGCATTGATCTCCCTGTAGTCGATACATAACCGCATAGATCCATCTTTCTTTTTAACAAAAAGAACAGGGGCTCCCCATGGAGAAACACTAGGGCGAATAAATCCCTTATTACTCAATTCATCTAGTTGTTTCTTTAGTTCGACTAACTCTACAGTGGACATTCTATAAGGGGTCTTCGATATAGGCCTTGATCCAGTAATCAAATCAATAGAAAACTCAACTTCTCGTTCTGGAGGATGTCCAGGTAAATCTTCTGGAAATACATCTACAAATTCTTTCACAACAGGTACATCCTCTATTTGAACATTCCATACCTCACCCACAGTTATTTCATTCTCTTCCACCCCAATAATTGAATTTAGTTGAGCTATTGAGGGTGGATCTAAATAAGAATTAGGTGGTGAGGATTATGCCCTAAAAATAAGGTGTTCCTTATCATTATCATCAAGAATCGTAACCTCTTTCTTCTTACAATAAATCTTCGCATCATAGTCCGAAAGCCAGTCCATACCGAGGATTATATCAAACTCAATCATAGGTATGACGATGAGATCAGCAGATAAAGAAAATTTATGTGCTCTAATGGGGACTGATTCACAAAACTTTGTTGCAACGATACTTCCCTTAGAAGTTTTAACTGACAACTCCCTTATTAAATCAAATTGGAAATATCTAATTTTCTTAGCAAACTGGGAAGATATGAAACAATGTGATGATCCAGAATCAAATAATGCATTTGCTAAACTTGAGGAAACCATTAAATTACCTGCCACCACGTCTTTCGGAGCTTCTACCTCAGCAGTAGTGATAGCATAAGCCTGGCCTTGATCCCTTGGCCTTTTCTGAGGTAAGTTCTCCTGACGCTTAGGGCATGCATTTGCATAATTCCCCATCTCCCTGCAATTGTAGCACTGAACGGTGGTATCTTCCTTCTTCCCCTTGCAATCATGAGCTTGGTGGCCTTTTTCACCACACTTGTAACAGACTCCCATTCCCTTCAAGCAAGTACCGGGGTGTTTCTTCCCACATTTACCACATGATGGATATTCAACCTTTCCTTTCTTCCCCTTATTTCCATTCCCAGATTGATCAGCTGGTCTCTTCTTCTCTTGCTTTGCTTTAAAGTCAGAAGACTTAGAGAATTCCTTTTCGGTCTTGATAGCATATGAGACAATGTCTTCGTACGATGGAAAGGATTGTGAGACTAATGCTCGACGGAGAAATGGTTTTAACCCATCAAAGAAACGATCAATCTTACTTCTTGGGTTGCGAATATAATTACCAGCGTACCTCGCTAACCTTGTAAATTTAGCCTCATACTTTGTGACATTCTCATCCTCCTTTTGTCTCAGACTGAGAAATTGCCTTTCCATATCTGCTCGATGGTCGCGAGGGAAGTATTTTTCTAAAAACAGATCATTGAACTCCCTCCACTCCATATTTGATACTTCATCATCTTCCTTCATGTTTTGAATCAATGACCACCATTGATCAGCATCTCCAGTGAGGCGGTAAACTGCCATGATAACTTTTTCCCTTTCACTGCTCCCCAAAGCCTGAAATATTTTCTCTAGGAAAATATCCATTGCTCAGCTAATAAGGGATTTGTATTCCCATTGAACGTTGGTGGTTGTTGCCTCATGAATTGATCTAACATTGATCCTCCACGCTGCGGATCAGGGTGCTCCATACGGGTAAGGTTATTATTCATAACCTGAGTAAGTTGTCCCAGTATGGTGATTAGCTGATCAGCACCAGTTGCATCACCAGCCCCACTATAATTATCTTGAGCAGGAGGGAAATACCTACATGGAGTGCGTGCATTGATACGGTTTCCATTTTTTCCACTAGGCGCCATTTCTAAACAATGGCATAAACTAGATCAGTTTATGAATCAAAATACATAATCTCATACTTATAAAACACTTAACAAAAATTGAACTATTTATGGATATAATCCATAATCATAAAAATGTTTTCTTTGAGGAAGTATTTACTCATAAACCCTTCATAATGATTTGTAAAGATAGTGAGAGTTATCCTAAGCATATCCCCCGGGAGTGTCGTAACCAAGAGTGCAGCAAGGCCTGTTGTCGTGCACCACTTCCCGTTCGAGTCTAGTTCAAAGCAGTGTTTTCGGGTTTTACCCCTAGGTACATCTGTGCCAGAGCCGCCTCTACCTGCTCATATCCAGACAGGGATGTATTGCTCAGAAAACTCACAAAATCTCTACAATACCAAAATTCTAGGAAGTTCTTCTACACTAATCCTCAAAGTTCATCTTAGGTCTACGTGCTCTAATCAGAGTTTATCTAAATATAGTTTCCAAGGTTTGTACTAAACTTCCTCTGATACCAACTGTAACGCCCCGACCCCAGTTACCCAGAGTCGGTGCATTATTACATAACATTGGCATGATCACAAGAAAGATCAAATATCGAAGGACCGATTGGTTTAGTAGCCTTGGAAACACTAGATATATTCATAAGTTTTACATTACATCATAAAATGAAAAACTACTACAATAACATAATGTCTCCATAATCCACACTCATATCCCCACATAATATCCCTGCAGGTCATTCATAATTTACTTCTTCACTTCCTGGGAAAAATAAAACATAGAAAAGGGGTGAGCTCAAATGCCCAGTAAGGATAACAATATAACGGAAACTTTCATAAATAAGAATAAACATTTAAGGCAATGTATAACTAAAACAAAAGCCTTTTAAAATTGAACATTTAACATAGTATGGCATAAATAAAATGAAGTAATGCCATTTACTTATTCACATGTATATTCTACTAATCGAATAATCACATGCAAAAATCAATAACCACTTTCATAATGTTGGAATGCATAATTCCAGACTATCATAACCACATAGCCAAGGCCTCGTGCCAAGACTACAAATAAGATTTTGTCAAGGCCTTGTTCCAAGACACTAGTTTGTCTCATGAGACCTACCGATGCATCGAGGAGCTATAGTGGGCTCCACCCGTCACTTATTAAGTCCAATGCATTCCCATATGAAAAGGTTTAAACATAACATAAACATTCGTATTAAATCTAGCATACGAAATGTCAATAATTTCACCATAAACTATGAATGGTATAAAAATAGCACATCCACAGTCAAACATATCACAAAACATTCAATACAATATAGAAGTTTTGTATCATAATAAATCAACTTCAAATAATCTTAAAATCCATCAAAGGATGTTGATATAGATGAAATCAAAACACTTTTTAGAGAAATATCTCCTTTTATTTTGAAATCATTTAAGATCCATATAAAATAAAACATTTTCTTTGAAAATATTCTTATAAGATTGTAAGGAAAGCTTTGAAGATTTTATAACGGCGTAAAATAACCGCACCCACCGTATAAGTTAAAAAAAACATTCTTACCTCAATTCTGTCGAAAAGGTTAAAAAGGACCTTGTTTTGAAAACGACGGAAAGATTCCTTTATAAACCTCTTATAAAAAGTCAAACAAGGGTATAAATGACTTTAACCCATATTCTTGTAAATAGTAAAAATGTTTTGAAATACATTTTTAAGAAACATGGATGAGGATGATAAAGATATCCCAGTAGATTATTACGTATAAACAACCTCGGATAATGAAGAGATTGTGAAATAACCCTTACCTTGTACTTTTCCTTTGTTGGGGTCGGTTAACCTCCTGTATAATGGTGAAATAATTGTTATTAAATTATACAAGAATCATATACATTAATATGATATCATATATGATCTTTTAACATTGCTTTATTAATAATATCTTAGTATTATCGTCGTTTCAGGTGATAATCGATTCGTTCTTCTTAAATGTTTGGTTACGTAAGACATGTTTGTAATGGATAGATTAAATCTTATTCATAATCAGAATGATATTAACATTATTTTTAACCCTAAAATGAGAATAATACTTGAATGGATACGATGGAGGATGGATCTCACCGCGTTCGTGGAGACGGTAGTCCGTACGTACGCACGAACGCTACTTCCATTTAATTTTTATTTTAAAAGAATTGAATCCAAATGATACATAGGTATATTAATATTCCAGTATAATATAATATTTTATATATGTTACTTAAGTTCATTAACACCATCCTTTATACGTTCCATGTGTGGTATGAACGAGTCATATCATTTTAAGGGGGCGGTAGTCCGCACTTCCTCAAATGAAATTATCGTATGTATATACAACATGAAACGAATAATGGTATGAAATAAAATGGAATTACAGAAGCTTATATATAAAATATATATCATTAATATCATATTTAATTACAGTTCCATCATAATGGCCACCATGAGAGGCGGTAAGATGTATTTGAACAATCATCGTTTCGTGAGGCGTTAGTTTTCCATCCACATAAACATTATGTTCATCATCCATTAGATGGAGTTGTGTGTATGTTTAGTTTGAATCTTTCTTATAACAACATACTAGTATATTGAGGATACTGGTGTTGTTACAAAAGAAAGGAAATAAAAAGAGTTTGGGGGTTGGAGAAGCAAAATAAAGGAAAATAATTTAAGAGAAATCGTTACCTTTAATTTAGGTAACTCACTTTGGTTGGAACCAAAGGACTTCTTGAAATGATTTCTACCTAAGGGTAAGCTTCACGGAGGAGGAGAGGGATGTGGGGAGCTTAGTTGGGCAGAGTTTGGACGAGCCAAGAGGCTTGAGAGGTGTGAGGAATGAGTATAAGTGGTCTCCTTTTATAAGGGAGAAGAGGGGCTCTTTAGGAAAGAGTGAAAGTGTTACTTTATAATATAATTATATTCGGTTTATAATGGTCCAAAAATCATTGATGTAGAAGATAAGATGACTAATATTCTAAATAACATCAACCAATAAGAATTGGACTGGATTTAGATAATATTTTAATCATTATAATCTTATTTATTTAAATGATTTATTAATGAGGTAAACATTGCATCATTATTGTGTCATTAATAATTTAAATTATTTGATGTCTAAAAATTATAAATTAAATATCATTATGTAGGAAATCTTTTTATCTTTATAATGAATATTTATAATCGGAAATCCAACATGTATAACCCCATGTAAAAATTGTTCTTCTAAAAGATGTAAGCTTATGCCATTTTTATTTTTATTTTAACTTTATTAATATAAAGTGTCCCTACCACATACAAGTGGCTCCAAGGGGTCCCCAAATTGACCCAAGGATGATCATGGTCGGGTATGTGTCCACCAATATGATTAGGACACGTTTTAGGTTAATTTTGTATTATTATAATATTATTTTTTAACCCTTATTTACCGGATTTACCCTTAACCATGGTAAATAAAATATTTACCACAGTAATTATTCAAAATGTCTAAAAATAAAAGTTACCTATTTACACAATTTGGACATCCTGATTCCAAATATGGAATCCATTTTTCTAAATTCAAAACACAGAAGTGGCAGAAAATAATTTAAAATTAATTCCCGCTGTCAAAACAAAAAGCGTGTTTTTAAGAGGTAATAACTATCAAAAGATTGACACTTGTTTATGTTCGGTTTAATTGTAAATTTATGTCCAATGACCAACATTATATTAAATGGTAAAAATATATTATAAATATACTTTAAAACCACTCAAATTCACAATTTATCACTATTAATTATTTTGATTAAAAAAGTTGTTTTTAATTAAAATTTAGTAATTTTCACTATTCATCAAAATATAAAACTTATCTGAAAAGTACCAAAATTTCACCCTAGGCTAATTTCAATATTCCGAATCCAAAAATGAAGTCCATTTTGAAATACAAAATATATATGATTTCAAAAAGTAGGTATTACTATTCACAACAGCTATTTTAATTAGTTGTGGTGTGTGTTAGAACTCGAGGTTGCGTACAACACACACTATCGCATTATTCTAAGGGAAACGTACCGTGGAATCTTGGGGTGTTACAGGTAGTGTGATGAGGTTTCCATGGACTTCACTATAGGCTTCACTAATACACCTTGGGGTAAGAATTCCATTTGGGTGGTGATTGATCATCTGACAAAATCATCCCACTTTACTTCGATTATAGATACAACTAAAGTGGATGTGTTGGTCCATTTTTATCTTCAGGAGGTGTTAAGGATCCATGGTGTGCCATTAGTAATGGTATCAAATTGAGTCCCACATTTCGATTATCAGTTTTTGGATGGCCTTCAGAAGGACTTGGTGTCTCAGATTAAGATGAGCACGACATACCATCATCAAACAGATGGTTAGACAGAGAAAGTGAATCAGATTTTGAAGGACATGTTCCATGCATGTGATCTGGACATTCATGGATATTGGGATGGCCATTTGGGATTGTTTGAGTATTCTTATAATAATAGTTACCAATCCTTGATTATAATGTGTCCCTTTCAGGCAGTCTATTATTGGCCTTGTTGGCCCCCCTGTGTTGGGATGTGGTAGGTGAGACCTCCATATTGGGGCTGAGTCTGGCCTAGAAGACATCAGAGAAGGTCATTTTTGATCAGGAAGAACATATTGAATGCTTAGTGTCACCACAAATCATATTCTTACTAGAGGTGTCTTGACCTAGAGTACTCTATTGGTGATAGGGTATTCTTGAAAGTGTCCCTTCGTCTGGGCCATCGTCGATTGGGAATTCAAGGGAAGCAGATGACATAGTATGTCATACCTTTTGAGATCACCCAGTGTATTAGAAATGTGGTATATAGGTTTTTCGTACCTTCTCAGATGACATCCATCAATGAAATCTTCCATGTATCCTAGTTGAAGATATTAAACATGTATCCATCCCATGAACTGAATTGGAAGGAGATGGATATAGAGCCCGATTTATCTGTTTTGAGCGGCCGGTGCAAATAGTGATCTTCTAAGAAAAGGTGATTTGGGAAAAGTATATTTCACTTGTCCACGTTCTTTTCCATCATGTGAATGATACACATGATACATGGGAACAGAATTTCCGGGTTGACGAAAATTACTCATTCCTGTTTTCTGATCAAGCACCAGGTTGAATTTCTTGGACGGAAAGTTTTCATGGTGGGGAGAATTTTCATAGACATGTCTATCATTTAAGGTACTTTTTTCTATGATATTCTTGGCCTAACATTCCCCCCTACATTTTTCCTCCGACATACATGAATTTGAATAATTTTGGACACTTTTTGAGTGGAAAAAATGGGGGCATGTTTTGGGTGGATTGTTAACTAAACCGTGCTAGAAAACCGTGATGCCTTGTCTAGATCTGTAAAAATATTTTTATATTCCCTTTTTCTCTCATGAGATTTATCAAAACTCACCCATTTATATACCCATTTGACCATTATAGAAATTTCTACTTCCCAATAACCTCCAAACCTCCTTGGAACTCCATTTTAAAGGGGTATTTGGTGTAGAAACATCAAACTTCTTCAAGTAAGTGAATATCATCTTTAGTTATCTCCTTTTTCCTAGGGTTTGTTCCTCAATTAAAGAAGTTCCAAATGTCTAGATTGTAAGGAATTGAATGTAGGGTTGGATCATGGTTTTATTTTTCTATTCATTTGGTTTTAGTCTTGATCCAATTACCATATGTTTCATCGGTGGTGTGGTTGGATTTGTGCACAAAGATTCATGTTTTTTACATTAGTGGTAGTTGAATCCATGGGTAATAAATTCTAGATGAGTTATCTTTGCTGAATTTTTATTTTTAGGAAAATTATTATTTATATTTTTTCTTCAAAATCTATTTTGGTGATGTTTGTCATGTAATTGAATTTTGGGTCAAAATATTGTGTTAAATTGGGAGATTTACATATTTATTTAATGATATTCCAAATGAGGTTGTTAAAGAACTCATGAAATGGGTTTATAGAAACTCTATGGGTTCTTAAAATTATATTTTTAGGAATATCGGTATGAACATGGTGTTCAATGTGGGGGTTTAAATGGATTTTGTGAGAAAATCATTTTTATGTTTGGTGAATATATTTTATAGAAATTATAAAGGCTTTTTTAGGTGGTTTAAGGGGTGAAAAACATATGTAGCTATTGTTTGAGATCGTTATGGAAAGAACGGATGTGTTGTTGTGATTATGGAATTTGGTATCTGGTGAATATGGTTTGAGAACAAAGGGGGGTTCCCGAGTATATAGGAGGGCTAGTATGTACAAGTACGGTAGGGATCTGAATGGGTTTTGTTTATATTTCACTGAGAAAAAACGGATAACGACAGCACTAATAAACAATATTGAAGATTATTGGGGACCACTAGGTTATGTTTATGTACCCTAATAGTGGATCATGCACAAGAATGGAATTTTATATGGTTACATTACACCAAGTTATAAGGTACATGGGGCCTGAGACTACAAAGTGCCTAGGGGTGTTCCTGAGATTGGTGATCACTAATTCATTTGTATTTATCATGGTACTTTGGTAGTTTTTATGTATAATACAACAGAATACATGTTTTATTGAAATATGATCAGTCAAGAAAAAACTCATTTGAAAACTGTTTGCGTTCGACGGTTTTATTATTTAGAAATTATTTCCACCACTTATTGTTTATCAAAAAATGGAATTCTTTTATTATTTTATTGATTACATTATAGAATATCATAGAGGTAAACTATTGGTAATGGGATCACACCATACATAAACCATTGGGAGTAACTTGGCATTATCATGTTTGAAACAAGTAAAGGAATGGCCTGAGTGATGGTAGATTGGGTTATTAGTCCCCTTACTTGGTGTAGAGTCGTGGAGACGGCTTGTGGGTGATGACCCCTTGTCATATAGTGTTTTTGGGGGAGTTTTTCAGATATTTTAATGTGTCTATAGACCTATTTTTTGTACTGTTGAAAATATTCATTCAATTATGGATTTTGTTTACATATTTTTTTTGGTTTGAATTTTCATATTCAGTTTAATAATTTCTTTGATGTTTTATGTATCTATAATCAGGTAAATCATTCCCAAACAAAAAAATATGATACACAGCCACCTGTTCAAGACTGTGGGGATAGAGAATACCCTTTGGGACTTATCTTGGGCTAGGTTCGGTGATAATTTTATCAGCGACCAGATTTAGTTCGTGACAAGGGTTATTATTGTAACACCCGGAGATTTTATAAAAACTATTCCTTTTAATTTCTTTAATATCGTGTGTTGTACGCTACACCAAAAGAAGCTTTCACCACACGCATCCTTGACTTGCCTTCCATTACATGCAATCGCGACCTTCCTCGATAGTGTGTGTAGTACGCAATAACAAGTTTCACTAAACAGCAATATGCTTTTAAAATATTATTAAAACAAGCCGTTATGAATAGTAATAACCACTTTATGAAATTTTTGAAATTTTATTTTTCAAAATAGACTTTATTTTTGGATTCGTAATATCGAAATTAGCATAGGGTGAAGTTTTGGTACTTTTCGGATAACTTTTATTTTCTCATGAAAAGTGAAAATTACTAAATTTTAATTAAAAACAAATTTTTTAATTGAAATAATTAATAGTGATAAATTATTAATTTGAGTGGTTCTAAAGTATATTTAGAATATATTTTTACAATTCAATACAATGTTGGTCATTGGATGTAATTTCACATTTAAACCAGACATAAACAAGTGTCAATCTTTTGATAGATATTGTTTCTTAAAAAATGCTATTTGTTTTAACAGCGGTATTTAATTATAAAATTAATTAATGCAACTTCTATGATATGAATTTGGTAAAATAGACTTCATTTTTTGAATTCGGAATATGAAATATAGCTTAGGATGAAATTTTGGCATTGTTCTGAAAAACATCAATTTTTGATGAATAGTGAAACTACTAAGTGGTAGTTAAAAAACTGAATTATTCATAAAACATAATTTTACCACTTCTGTGAATGGAATTTCAAAAATCTGAGAGACACGGTTGATGTCAGTAAGTAAAATGTGGTTCAATGAGATGAAAATAATTTTGGGTGAATAGTAACTTTTTACTTTTATTTACCACGGTTAAAAGTAAATAGGGTAATTAAGGGTAAGAATGATATTAATATTACCCTAACACATGTCCTAATCCTATTGGACAAGTGTATCTCGACCAAAAACAACCTTAAGTGTAAAATATTATCATTTAGGCCCACTTGGATTAGATTAGGACATTTATTATTATTTAATTCAAAGAAGAATTAAAAGAGTTAAAATCAAAGTTTATTTACTAAAACATTTTTAATATGGGGTTATACATAATATAAATTCGACTATAAATATTCATTATAAAGATAAAAAGATTTTCTACATAATGGTATTTTATTTGTAATTTTTAGAATTTAAATAATTTAATTTATTTATGACACAACAATGATGCAGTAATTACCTTTTTATGAAAAATTAACATAATTGATGTTATAAATGCCCAAATAAATTTAATTTGAGACTTTTTATGACTTAAAATAATTTTATAGGTTAATATGACATGTTATTGTTGATTTAAGTAACTTTTTTCTAACTTATCATTCTGTTAGAAATTTCATAAAAATCATGTACCAAATAGTGTCAAAATTGACATAAATTAGTTTTTAAAACAAATATTATATTAGTAATTGTTATTTAATTTCTAAAAATCTATGTTTCGGCCAAATGACTTAGATAAGGATAGATATATTAATAATAAACAACTTGGGGTTCGTTTAGCTTGATATAGTATGTTTATTTATCATATAGTGTAAGAAAACAAAAAGACGCGGTAAAAGTTAAATTATTTAACTTAGAGTTAAATCTAATTGATAAGGTTAAAATAATAACCTAAACTTGTCTAAATCCTATTGGATGAGAGGATTTCGACCCATCCCCACATTATCTTCGATATAAGACCATTTGGAACCATTATAAACCGAATTTTACCTTAATATAAAATAATATTTTGAGATATTCCTAAGATGCCCCTCTCCTCCCTTATAAAAAGGCACCTCCTCCCTCTCCTCCTCTCACCAATTTAAGCATTCAAGGTCGGCCAACCCCTGCCAAAATCTCTTCTCCACTTCCATAGTATCATCTAGAGGTTCTGGTCTTCTTAAAAGACCAATTTTAGTGCCCTAAAAGGAGGTCTCAAAGACGCACTTCAAAGAAGAGGAGGTTTGGACAGTTACGATGCAAATCAGACCTAAGGTATGAGAAATATCACAATCTCATTTTTATCCGAGATTGTTTATACTTTAGTATTTACTGGGGTGTATTTTATCATCCAAATCCATGTTTCCTCAATATTTAATATTATTTTCATCCACCTACAATTGTTTAAAACATATTTTACCCTTTGGTGAGTTTTTAGTAAAAGATATGAAAGGAATCTTTTGTGATTTTTCGTACGAGGTACTTTTTGACTTTTCCGACAAAAGTACGAGAAGAATGTTTTTTTAACTTATACGACATGAATGGATTTTTAAAACATTATTTCTAAGAAGAATCCTTTACAAGTTTTCAAGTTTATTTTTTATCAAATTCTTTTAGTTTATAATTGTATGACATGTTAAGAAAGGAAAAGTGTTTTTGAAGTAGAAATGATATTTTCCTCAAGAATGGAGTTCAAGTGTTTTATCAAAATTATTTTCCATCTAAGATAATAACAGGTTCTGTTTTTATCCCTATTATTACATTGATTTGATTATGTTGTGATGGAATTATTTTTATGCATTCCTTTATATTATATGAGTTGTTTTATGATGTCACGATGTTTAATATTCCCATATTTATTACATGGGTTATGCAATGATGTATGATCTATGATTTTGTGGCACACATAAGAATGGTATCATTATGAGATGGGTGGGACCTATATCTCCCTCCAATGCATTGGGTAAAGATTTTATATCTAATGAGATAGACATGGCTGGAATGTTAGGTTATATCGGTTCAGTGAAACAAGACTGAAACGAGGGTGACTCGGTTCAGAAAGGGACTTTTTCAACTAAGATAGTCTTGGCAATGAGTCTTGACTAATAAGAAATGATTCTCTATGATTATGTGTGTATGCCACAAAGTTTAATGTTTTAATTTATGATTATTGTGATTACATTTCACTGCCATGATTTATCCCATGTTATGAAATTATGATCTCTTTTTCAGGTAAAGATTTCCAAAAGTTATGTGCTTGTGTATACGATGTGATTGATATTTCTTTTTTTTAACCTTATTGAGCATTTGAGCTCACCCTCTTATGTTTTCTTTTCCCCAGGATATAAAGAAAGGTTTTAGGTATAAAAAAAAGAAGATCTTTATGGGAGATGTTGAAGATCTTTCTCCAGGATTAGAAGATTATATTCCGAGTTTCCAAAGACATTAAACTATTACGATCCTTGTGTGTGTGTTTTTGTTATGTACTAAGTATTCCACAAATGTAATGTAATGTCCATGTAAGTCAGGCTTCAGGTCTCTACAATTATCATATTTCCATAAAATAGAAACTAAGAAGGTATATGTGAAATTATAATCTTGATGAATAATTATTACATTAATATCATATTATTATTTTAATCATGTCATTATATCAATACATTATAGGTGGTGGTTGAAAACAAATCATATCGATTCGTTTGGAAATAGTCCAACAAACACGTGATTGATAGTTTCATTTTCCATTTTATAGAAGAGGAATATATGTATGTAAGTCAATTAATGTAAGAAATTATATAATTTTTTTAGAAAGATATGATATTATATCATCTTGTTAGAATAATATTCTAAGGATTTAGTTAATTTAATTAAAAAACCCATGTTAATTGATTTTTCCTTTTCTTCAATGAATCTCTTTACTTTTATACCTAAATATTTCATAAAAGGTATGTTATCAAAAATAAGGGATTGAGTTTTTTAAAGGTTTGTAAAGGATAGTTTATTTTAGATAACTTATTAACCAATGATTTTATTATATGGGAATAGGATAGGATAGGTGGTGCCCTTTCATATGTGGGGGATACGATACACTTGGAGTTTCTAAAAAGAAAAAGGTGTACCCAAGCATTTAAAATTCCAAAAGGCTAAAAAATGCATCATAATTAATTTTATTAATTTAAAAGATATAAATATGTCTAGAAATTTATATTTTATGATGTGTAAAGGTAATGTTACCCATTATAATTTTAGTTTAACACCTGTAAAACCTATTTTAACCTTCAACACTGTAATAAATATTTAATATTTTTAATATTCATTTTGAATAAAATTTTGTCACATTATTATATAATAAAAATAATTTTTATTCCAAATATATAATCTATTTTGAAATTCTACTCTTATAAGTTTAAATCATTGATTTAAAATTAAACCCACATATATGTTGAAAAATCATTTTTCCAATGAGAAAATTTCTAGGTGTATATAATGTATTATTATTAAATTTATAAATGAATTTTACTTAAATTAACTAAATATGATTATTTATAATAAGATTTAAGTAAATTTTCGTTTAAAAAATTTTCAATCAATATTGGAGAATATAATTAATTCAATCAAAAAAAACATTTCAATAAAAACCACCATTTTCTATATTCATTGAAAATTATATCCTTTTAGAAAGTTAAAAAAATTATCACTATTATATTATTGACATTATAATTTCATAATATTATTTTCTTGAGGAATAATGTTCAAAAAAAAGTTACAAAAATTATTTATAAAATACTTTTCCCAAAAACTTGTAATGCATATTTTTTGGAAGATGCATTTTTCATGGAAATATTATTTTATATAAACATAATGCATTTTATTATTAATTATATGATTTTAGATTAATATAGATAGATATGTAATATATAAAATTAATTAATATGATTTTTTTACTTGGGGTGAATTTTGTTATTTAAATTAAAAAAGTATTGGGACTGGAAATTGTCAATAGAAAAATTTAATTTTTAGGTCTAAAAATATATTTACACTAAGATTATGACAATTTCTAATAAAAATTAAATTATTTAGATTAAAATAAATAAATTGGAAATTATTTCCTTTTATAAAAAATTTACAATATAATGTGACTTTAAATTACATGATTTAATTAAAATAAATGATAGTATTTTAAAAAATGATATTTAAACTGACAACACAATATATTTAGAAAATTATATAAAAATTCATCAGAATAAAATAATAATTTTTTTTTGAAAAATGTTATTATTTTTATAAAATATAATTAGTAAATATTTTATAACCTAAATATATTTTCCACGCAAAAAAAAAACAAAAATCATTTATGAAAGAATCTTATTTTTGACGAATCAATTTTCTTTTGCTAAATATTGAGTGCTTAATTCATAATAATTGATAAATAAATTTATATTTAACATGTACGTTATATATATATTTAACAAATCTTTATATAAATATTACATTTTTTATAAAATGGATGTTGTCAATAATTTTTAATTTTATTTTAAAAAAATTATTCCATAAAAACTCCAGGTGTTATATTCTACCACAATAAAAATAGTTCCATTGAAATTTTTACTAGATTATGTTAATTAGCTGTTTAAAATTTCATAAAAAAATTTCTAAATACCTACAAAGTAAATGGATTGAAAATTCATTTTCTAAAAATGTAATGGAATGTAGAATATGAATGTCATCTGGGATAAAACATAAGAAAATTTACAATTATGATGACATTAGTGGGAAGTGAATATATGGACAAGGAAGAATAATAATTTATATAGTTAAATAATGTCAAGAATTTGAATGATCATGAGAATGTTACTGACCGAAAAATCATAAACCGACTAGTCTAGGAAAGGAAGATCGATTCATCATAAATGAATGTCTTTGGACAACAATGTTTTTCTCCAGATCCTTTTTTCTTAAAGGGATAGAATTTTAACAGTAGAGATAGAAAAAAAAAATAATTGATTTAATTCTATTTCACATGAACAATATCATCATTTTTGTGTATTGATTTATTTCAACATCATCACTTACTTCTTGAGATGAAGTTGAATTTTTTATTCCTTAATAAAAAAAGATCATAATATTTATAAAATAATTATAATAAATTCCATATATCTAAATTTTTATATAAAATAAATTGGTTATCATAGGTTATCATGTTTTCATAAATCATTTTATGGTGAAATAATTGAGTAATCTCTAAAAAAATCCATAATCTATGTAATTGTTCTAAATGGATAAAAATAAGGCCCATCCAAAATTCAAAAAATTATAAATAGGGACACAAAATCTCCCAAAATTAAAATAACCTTAATACCCCAAATATAATAATGTTTCTCATAATTTCTATATCTAAAATATTTCAAAACCAAGGTGATATTTTCACTAGAAACATTGTAATAAATAGAACTATAACAAATCATAAAACATTTTGTAAAAAATACATCATTCCTCATTCATTTAATAAAAAACATATTATTTTAAATATTCCATAAATAAAAAAGTGTTATAAATGAAATTAGTGATAAAAAACACTTTATCAACCAATAAAAAATTAGTTCTAAGGATATCATTACTATATATTTAAAATATCTATATCAATCATCTTTTTGTATAAGCTAAAAACCATTTTGTCAACATCTGAAACATATTAAATGTCATAATTTATAAATCATATAATTTTAATAAAATATATCTTTTATATTAAATAAATTATCTTGGTCATCTATACCATTTAATATATTACTAAAAATTATTAATTGAAAATTGATGCCCAACAATATGTATATATATTAATTGATAAACATAATTTAATTCTAGAATTAAAATGCATAAAAACATTAACCTTTTAGCATCATTAATATAATATAATTAATTATTAATCATATTATTCATTATTATAATTTTCATTTAATATGTAATTTTTAGTCTCCTAATAATCAATGGAAAAAATATTTATCAAGTATCCTTATTGATCTTATTCTTGAAAATTCCCCCAAGAAAATCAATTTGCATAATTCACATACTATCCACATTTACTACATTTTACCATTGATGAGGCCAGAGGTAAACCACTATTTTCTTCCATTGAATCAAATAATATTTTCATTTTCCCATGGATATTTAATTCTTTTTTTATTCCTCTCCTCTAATAAAACACACCTCATTACTATCATACATTTCGTTGAGTGATTCATCCCAAATTATCAACATATTAAGAACAAAATTATCATTCATCCATAGTCCCCATAACCATATCTCTTAGTGAAACCTATTCATATCATCCTTAATGACTCTAAGAGTTGGTTAATTTATAATTTGTTACTAATATATTGTGATAAATTATTTGGGATGATCATAATATCATGAACTTCAAATATCATATCATTTTATTTCTCATCAACACATTTTCTATAACTGTAAACATTATCCCATAAAATCATAGTTAATGAAAATGATTGAAAAAAAATTAAATAGTCTATGAAAAAGTATGAATACTGAGAGACCATCAAATAAAAAAATGTTTACAATATTTCTAAATCAGGTTACGTTTATTTAATTCTATGAAACATTAGCATTCACCAAGGTTATTCGTGCTTACTATTAAAACCCATAATTATTGTTCAAAAAGAGTTTGTCAATTTCCAAACAGTATCCCACTATATTGTCAAACTATGTATGAAAAAATCCCAGAGTCATATACTAGGTAATGATGGAGATTAGATCAATGTTTATTTTTTTCAGAGTTATTATCCCATGGTAAAACAATTCTACCGCCACATCCAACTATTGTATTTAGAATGGAATCATATTTTTTGAAAAAAAAAACCTCTATTGATCACAAAAAATATAAGACATTTTTCAATTCATTTACATACTCTTAGAATCACCGATAGACATATCATTAGAAATATTAGAATACATGTCACTGAATATTTATAATAATAATTTCTAAATGATTACTAAATCATTATTTTATTCCAACATTAATGACCCATGACTTTCGTAAAGACATAAAAAATATATTTAGATTAATATTAAATATATTTATGATGATTTTTAGTCTATAGAGTATTTGGATAGTATATACACAATCAACTTATTTATTAAAAGATATTTAGTGTGTCCCATAATTATATTCCCTTATTGTACTCTTCATAAACATACTCAAAACATGGGGAAGAAAATATAAAAATGGGTGAGCTTATATTCTTAGTATGTGTATGAATGAGAGATATCATTATTTTATCACATGAATGAATAAAATAAGAATATGGTTATGATATGAAAAACATAACATACAAAGATCAAAACCAACATTTCATATATCATAAAAATAATTCATGGAATAATGTATTATCATTCAAAAATCCATGATTCATTTGAGGGTAAAAAATCATAATTCATTAACCATAAGGCAATTTCATAATATTTTCGAAGAAAAATAGCTATAGAAACCATTTCACTTTTCATGGTTAATAACTAAGATAGTCAAAGAAAGTAGATCAGACCCCATCAGCTATTTTATATTGTTTATTAAGTCCATCATCATATTTCCAATAAATTATTAAGTCCATATTCATTGTTTCCATTTCTATTTCATGATACATAAAGAATTAATCAGGTCAATGGAAGGTGATATGGGTCCCTCCCATCATTGTGTATATTTTTACCATCATACATAGTTATAACATAATCCTAATATATTATTACAAAGTTATCATCATCTAAGATATAATTTAACCACTATCACATAATATAAAACACACATATTTCTTCTACAATAACCAAAATCATTCATCATATCATGAACCATGAAAATAAAATACTAAAATAGACATTTCATCATATCATAATCCATATAAAAGAAAATTAATCTCATACACATCTAATCAATTAATCATAGCATAACCCATGGAAAAGTAATGTTATTCATATAAATCTCTTAATCATAATCCAAAATGAAAAATAATAGCAAGAATAATATTATTGTATAATTTTCCCATTAAAGAATAAGTAACATAATTTGATGTTACCATTTAGGGAAAATGATGTTTAATGATCACATGGAACCTTTCTAGAGGAAAATTGGAATTCTAATTTGAAAATCACTTTATAAAAGTAAAATAATAAAATATCAAAAATAATTTTGTTGAAAATAACATTATAATATTATAATGGAATCGATATATCATTTAATTATACTGATGGTGGAAAATTTCATGCATGCTGTACACATAAAAATATTGATTCATCTCACATTTCAGTAAATGAAAAAAAAAACAATATTTTGAAAATTACATTAAGAATACTTTTAAAAAATATTGAAATTATACAAAAATAGGTAATAATGACATTATACAATCATATTAAATCATTCTTTTAGAAAACACAGACCTGGAAGAAAACCGATTTTCTAAAATTCAGCGAAATAAATTTAGTGTTCATTAAAAACATTATTTTTAACTCTTGAGTATAAAAAAAGGGGAAAATGAATGAAAAACTTGTATTTTTAGGAAAAAAACACATTATTATAACATTACTGTGTTTATAAATATTTATACCACAATATCAAATCATTTTAAGCATAATCATAAATAATCCTGATAATCAAATAAATTATAACATAAATTAATTATCACTATTGTATATTTATAATATTAATCCCCATGTAGTAATAAATGAAAAATAAAATATTAAATATCATTAAAATATTAATAGTGATGATATAACATGTAAAAGGAGAAATATGTATGAATAATGAAATAAATTAGTGGCATAACCTTACATAAGTCCTAAATAGGTTAATCTGAGACAAAAATGCATTACCTTATGCCTCAGTATTATTTTTAATCTATGACACTCATGAATAATATATATAAAGGTTTTATAAATAAAATTTAGAACCAGAAATATATTTATTATATCATGAATTATTTATTTATGGCCATTTATTACATTGGTTTTAAAAATTATTTTTAAAATCACATTTAAGATAATAACTTCTTTATTTTGAAAGTACGTTTTGATTTGGGGTTATATGTCTATTTTAATTGATCATAGTTCCATAATATACAGATTTCTAAACATGAAATAAATATAATATAATATTATATTTTATTTCTTTTTCATAATCCATTAATATAGATATATAAAATGAATTACAACATTCATGGAGAGAGTAGACCATACGTATGCATGAATGTAGTTTCAATTTTCTCGACATATGGAAGGAAATAATGGTAAAAATTACATAACCTTTCAAGAATAATTTTTTTCTCATGTATATCACATAATATAACTAAACCAAAATCTATAATCATATATTTATAGTATATGTTAGTAATGAATCACATTGCTTCCGGAGGTAGTATTCCACTGTACACATGACCGACATTTATCATATTCCAACAGAATGGAATGAAAGAAGGGATATGTTATATCATTATTAAATAATTTTATTTATTCCATATATTTTTAATAAATATGTTAATAATATACTTATATCATCAGAGATAGGTTTTGATGGAATATTAGTTTCATCGAAAAATGAGGTGGTAGTTTTTTGTACACATGATCAATGGTTTCATTTTCCAATTGATGGAATAGTAGATAGTTTTAGGTTATTACATTTACATAATAACATATATTTATATGTTATATTTCATTTATTATATAATCAAGGATTATAATGGATTAAATTATTTATAAGTAGAAATAAAACAAAAATTACATGATTAAATATTTTACAACTTCTTCAGAGAAAATCATCACGTCTTTACACAAATCCTTTTTATGAGGATTTCCTAATAAAAATGTGGAATTAGGTTTTTTTAGGAGAAAAAGTGAAAACATTTATTAGTAATTTTTCACGGAAAAGGATTTTGGATGTGTGAAGTGGAGATGAGAAGGAGTGCCTTTACATAAGTGTGCGGTAGGAAACACTCCAAATTTTTTTAAAGAAAAAGTTTTAATTAAATTTTAAATATAAAAAAAGTGTCCATAATGTCTCATTATCAATCATTATAGCATAAAAGGTATAAATATGTTAAGATAATTATATTTGTATATGTTTTTAGATGACATTACTCCATATCATCTTATTTTAACCCATGGTAAACCTATTTTAACATTAACCACTGTAATTATGATTTATTCTCTTTACTATTAATTTTGTATAAAATATATTTTTAACTTATTTTTTAATATAAATTATGATTATTACAAATATTTAATGAATTTTTATAGATTCCATTAATATAAAGGAAATTGTATTATAAAAATAAGCACACTGACTCAATAAAAAAGCAGTATTCTAAAGAAAATATTATCACATGTATATAATGTTTTAATATAAAAATTGAACATGAATTTGATTACAAAAACCTCAATTAGATTTATAGAAATATAATTGGTCAATTTTTTCATTAAAGACAATTTTTTTAAAATGGAACCATTATTTATTATTTTGTTGAATTGGTTGTTTTTAATAAAAACTTTTATTTTTCACTATTAAAAAAATAATATTTTAGAAATGTTGAAAAATTCATCGTAATATTATTTTGAAATTATAATTTAATGTATTATGTTTGTTTTGAAATATAAATTTTCTCAATGTTTTAAAAATTAATTACAATGTATGTGTGAATTATGTGATGAAAATTGGTTTTCAGGAAAATGTATTTTTTTGAGAAAAATTTGATTTTATATTAACTCATTGAATATAAATAATCATTATATTATTTAAAAAATATATATATATATATAATTTATAAATTTAAATTATATCATTTTCATAATAATCTATTTTTGTTAATTAAATATGAAAAATATTATACCCATAAAAATAACATTAATTTTTTTATTAGGTATCAAAATAGACTTTTTCCGAGATTAAGAAAATTTTAAATACAATTGAAATTAATTAGATTATTTTCATCAATATGGGATATATTTAACATTATGGATGACTCGTAAATACAATCAAATTTTTTATTACATTACTTAATGATTTGAAATTATAGTGTTTACAAAAATGATATTTTCACTAACAACCCAGTCATTTCATATAATTAAAAAAACAGTTCACTATAATAAAATTTTGATAAGATTTTATAAAAATTGTATAATTTAAAAAAATTTCTAATTATTTGAAACTAACTATACTATCACCACAAAAATGTAAAATATTCTTTTTTCAAAGAATATTTTTTTATGAATAATATGAAATTTAATTAAAATTGAATAATTATTTCAAAATAAATAATAAATAAATATATATTGATTTGGACTAATATATATATAATAGTGAGGTTTTTTAAAACATGGTGTTTCATGTAACAAAATCTATTAAATAAATTAAATTTATTTTCAAATAATATTTCATAAAATCTCCCGGTTTAACATGATTCAATTTATAAATTCCAAAATTTTTAATTTCATCATGGTTTCATAATATCTAAAATTTTAATAATTTAATATTTATCATATTTAATCATTATATAAAACATATAATGATTCATATAAATTAGGGATGTAAAATTATTTACATTTATTAATAGAGATATTAATCTGAACAAACACATGAGTGATGATTCCATTTTTTGATGAATATAATTAAAGAAAGGTAAATAATAAATCAACATTATTGAATATTTATTATGTCATAAAAATATAAAATTTTAATTAAATCTATACATGATACTCGCCCTATAAATTGGAAATGACAAACGAATCACATTGCTTTATGGAGGTAGTACTCCACACATATAAATGTGAAATGCTATGGTTTTCAACTGATGGAAATGTAACAAGGTAGATATGATATAATTAATATTGAATTATACTTTATTCATAAAAATAATATATAAATATTAAATCCATAATAACAAAAAACTAATACTTAATGTGGTGAAAAATCAATCATATAACTTTGTGGAGATGGTAGTCTATATATACGCATGAAGGATACTTTTAATTTCCCAATTCATTGATATTAGTTAGAAACTAGTGGATCAATTATCATAAAATCAAATTAATATATAATATATTCTAAATTAATAATTTTATAATGGATATAATATTTTTATATGTGGTATAAGAAGATATAAAATTTTAATTAATTGATATAAACTTATCTTGTTCATTGAGAAACCTCTTTTAGAATAAAACCTAATGATTAAAATAATGGTATTATGATCAGACCAGATCCTCTAGAATTTTGGGAGGGGTTTTTGGAATGAATTGTTTAGGGATTAAATAATATAAGATGATATTGAATTATGTAGAATATTGGATAGGTGACGTCCTTTTATATGTGGGAGAGATGGAAGAACTGGATGTTTTCAAAATATGAAAAAATCATAATGTCATAATCATGATAAATGCTTCTAAATGACCCGTATAAGTATTGTATATGAGATAGGTTCTAAAAAAGAACATACAATAGTATTTAAACAATTTCATTTGTGAATATTACCCTTATCTCTTAGTTTACTACCGATATGATTTTTTTAACCTCAACCATGGAAACAAAATGTTATTGTTATTAATATTAATTTTTTAGAAAGATAATGTTAAACTAATTATATAATAATGATAATTTTGATTAAAAATATTTCATAAATATTAACATATTCCATTTTTATAATTTTCATAATTTAATTTAAATCCACTGTTCTAAACAAAATATGAATTTTTTTTAGAAAAAGACATTCTAACGACTAAATTATATTTAAAAACATACTTCTCTAAATTAAAAAAATTAAATTAATGTTATAATATTTTATTTATTATATAATCTATAAGTTTAATTAAAAAATTAAAAAATTATTATTTATTTAATATATATAACACATTTTGCATTAAAATAATTGTTAGAAGAAAATTTTATGAAGAACAAAAATGATTTTATAATAAAATAACGTATAATTTTGTTTCCTTTGAAATTAAAAATTTTATTTCTAATTTTAGGATAATTTTATTACATTCATATCAAATTCAAATCATAATGGGGATTTTACATGAATGTATATTTCAATTTAACAAAAACCATTATTTTTCTCTATTTTCAAGAATTTAATTCTTTCAGAAATATTTAAAAAATTTACCTTATGGTTATATATATATATTAACATTTAAAAAATAAATTTCATTTACTAAAATAAAATAACTATAATGGAATATATTTATTAAAAAAAATTAGATCTTAATGAACTAAATGAATTTTTCATAAAGATATTTTTTTACAACATCAAATAACATTAGGAAAAATTACTTACATATTTATTATGAATTAATCAATAAATATTCATTTTATATAAATGTAATAATTTTTTCTAAATTTATTTATTCCTATTTATATAAATTTTTTCATTTTTGTTGAAATGGAATAATATATCATAGTTTATTTAGATTTGTGGTTTTGTGTATCAAAATCTATCAAAGAGATTATATTTTCTTATTGTTAGATATTTCACATAATATCATGGTGTTAAATGCTACCTACATATAAGAATTTCACCCTCTAAATTAAATCAATTTGATTTAAATAATATAGGATAATTATACTTCATCACATTTTCTAGTTCTCATGCTTTCATCCAATATAAGGTTTCTCCCTAAATCATTAACTATATTGGTGGTCTAATTTCATAGAAATTTCAACCTTCGATCACAATTCATTCTGAATGTTTCTTCATAAGACATATCTTTCCATAGAGTCATGAAATAATAATTCATTCCATATGATGGATTCAATATATATTTCCTCAGGATGGATACATGAAACACATAATTATATATAGATGGATTTGGGGGAAGCACCAAAAGATAGAAAACTATCCAGATATGATCAATAATTTTGAAGGGATTGATATATAAATAGGGATCAAATTTCCATTATATAAAAATATCATAACCATCTACATTGTAGATATTAATCTGAATTCTTTTTCATTAACTACATAATATATATCTCACAATTTTTTTGTATAACATTTTTGAAAACAATTATCTTACCTTGTGTGTTGTTGAATAGATCCAACATTATATGAAATTTACTTAGATTGATTATGTACTAATATAATTCAATCTCTAAAATCATCCCATCACATCAGAGTATGTCACATCCAACAATAGTGGTAATCATTAGGATCCATCAGTATTCATTAGTGAATGAAATTTTTCTATGAAAATTATATTAATGGAATGTTTTGATCATAAAAAACATTGAAATTCATATATAAATCCATCAACTTGTCTTCACGAGTTTGAATGGTCTTATCAGACGAATCGATGTTTAGAGGATGATATAAAATACAAAATCTAAACAATATATTATGATCCCACCTTATAATACTCCAAAATATTGAAATATATATCTACCTCTGATTAGATATAATAAAATGCGGTAATCTATAAAATCATACCTCTTCATTATTATATATCCTATAAAATTGATCAGTAGATAAATATTATCTAATTATAATTAAATTCAATGATTTTATAAGGTGATCAACTATGAATTATATTACATTATTCACATTAGGTATTTTTTTTATTTTAATGAATAAATCAATGGAAATTTTCTTTATTTCAATTATTGTATGAATGATGATTATAAGGTACCCATATAATTCTATCTACATTGCTTAACTCTATGAAATAAAATGCATCAATTTAAAAAAATTGAAATATCCATTTTAATGTTATCCCAATATAAATACTTTTTAATATCTCTATATGTATTCCCACTTCTATTATGAATTGAGAATGATAAACTATCTGCCTTAACCAATAAGTCTTTATTCATGTATGGTATTAATGGGACACATTCTTAGTCCATAAAACATATTATTTTATCACAATCATGGTTTAAAATAGGAATATTTACCATCTTCTTCATTAATTACAATTCTTATTACGTCTCTGTTTTTCCATCGTAAGGAAAAATTATTTAACATCCATATGATAAATATATGGAACCTCATTTTTATATTTATTTAAAGACCCAAATTCAAAGAATCCATAACTATTTGATCTCTTTCAATGTTCATCATGTAAAAACTAACATGATATCTCTGACTTAGGACATCATTCACATTATTCAAATTATCTGGTTGGTAATATATTGAGGATTCATAATATTTTATATACTCATAATAACTTTTCTAGATCATTTTAAATTATTTTTGAGTGAATATATACTTCAATATATCTTGACCAATATTCATAACAATCCTTTTACTATATAGACACTGTCTCCATATTGTATGTCCTGATTTTTTTTTTCAAACACTAAATCATGTGTAAGGTCACCATCTTTGTTCTCCCTCATGTGATTGAGTAGGGTCATTACGTGATACCCAGAATGACTCCTTGTATTCTAGTGGGAATAGTCTAGTAGTGGGGGAGTAAAAAATATTGTGTGGTGAATTTACCAACTAGAACATTATATCACTATCACAAAAAATAATATAAAAACACATTCGACCTAGAACATAACTAGATACCAAATAATAAATAAAATGTAATAAAACCATTCATTTCTTACTACATGTCAAAATATAATAAATGTTGAAGATGATACAAGTGAAAGACTAAAAATAGACAGAAAAATAGAGACCATATTGAGCTTGATCTAGGATCCCATGTTCGATCCCATGTATATGCTATAATGCCATATTGAAATGAAATTAATCATGTAGATGTCCCCATAACCTTTCAATACCTATTTACATGAATTCAATCTACATACCAACTGGTTCATGGACTGGGTGAGACTGAAATATTGTTTGGGACACCTAGAATGTCTAAATAATCTAGCAAGATTATAGAGTTCATGAAAGAGTACAATGAATAGGGTAATTAATTAATAATTTAATAAATAAAATCTTATAACTTGTTGATCTTTTATATCCAGGTTTATACTCATGGTCATCCAATAATGTTTCGGTACAATGTCAGGTGTCTCTGTCAATTTTTGGATTCTCCTACCTATGATGAATCACCTATTCAAATAGGATATTTTCATATCATGGGTGAATTTTCCAAATCAAGAATCAAGAATCAAAATGAATCACTATCATGCAATGCTGAAGTCCAAAATATATTCTTTCAGAATCAAGGAAACATAAATGAAAGAACCAGTTTTTCTCAAGGTAAGCCCATCTTTTAGTTTTCCACTGAGAATACTTTGTTCGGGTTATCCATTTTAATTGATCCATAATGGTCATGTTACATTGAGTATAAATATATTTTAATTGGTGAAATAACCTAATGATTAAAGATGTAATTTTTTAATTAATTTAGTTTAGTAATAAATGTGTTAATGTAAAATACATGGATTCCTCAGTAGTTTTTATGGTTTTATAGGTGGTTCAAACTATTTTTTAAAAGTTGGGTATAAAGATATCAATAGTTCATTTACAAACCATGTAAATATATTACACAATATATAATTATTACTGGGATGATACATTGAAATGTCTTCAATACATGAAATGAATAGACACTGTAAAAATGATACCTTTCAATTAATGTTTTTGTAGGGTTATTTTAATCTATGGTGGAACATTTGTTGGATGAAACTCAGAAATTGATAATTTCACAACATTTAAATAATATATTTCATGTATTTCTCAGTCTTTGAGCATTTAAATCCATAATGCGGTTATCTTTTCATTCCACTTTAATGCATCCTTTCGTAACTCAATCTCTAGGATTTTTCTAAAGGTTTTTGATGTATCCTTTTCCCTTCAAAATTTTCAATTCATGCTATCAATATCGACTAATTTATTTTACCTATGTTCTCCACTATCATATATTAAATACTTTTTAATTTGTGGAATATCATGTCTATCATTCTTTGGATGATGATCATGATCTAGTCTAGTTTATGTTATTTCTTATGATATTTTTTATGTACATTCTCATTAGTGTTAGTAGTTAGATGTGTAGTATAGATCACTATATAAATGTAAATTTTCTAAAACATAACACCGTGGTCTGTTTAATTATAATGTAGAATATTGATATTGTCGTGGAATCAGTATAGGTTTACAAAAACTTTTTAAATTTCAATCCATCAAATACGAATAATTTATTGTCAATATACATGTAATAGAATCAAATTATGGGATGTAAACATAACACTTGTATTTACGTTTTTCAGACATTATGGGTCTCCTCCATGGAAGTAATACCACAAAAATGTCATCATTATTATGATAAATGACACAAAAAATAGAACATAAAAATCGATATGGTAAAGAAAAGTAGGCCACTCACACAGACCTAAGAAACATTCTGAGGACATAGACCTATTTACCCCTAGATATAGTGAAAAAAATTGGATTGGAGTTAGATAAGTAATCCCCAGAAATGGATGGACTCATGCACATAACATAAGATTTTGAGAAAAATTCCACAAAAGAAACCATGATAATACAATAGAAATAGTAAAAAAGAATGTAAAGGACATGCTCACAAAAAAGAAGCACTGAAGGAAAACATATCACTTTAATGGTCTGATGATGTAAAATACAAAGCAGACTCCTCAGAAGTCACGAGAGTAGAGTTCTACACTGTAGGTCATGGGAATGGGGTCAGGATGGTGACATTCATGCAAAAGATCTCAGAACAATATGGACCTTCTCTCAATGCTCTCAAAATCAATGTTTGAAGATGAATAACCACACCCTTGTATGAAAAAACCCATAAACCACATTAATAATGTAACGCCCCGACCCTAGTTACCTAGAGTCGGTACATTATTAAATATCATTTGCATGATAACAAGAAAGATCAAATCTCGAAAGTCCGATTGGTTTAGTAGCCTTGGAAACACTAGATATATTCATAAGTTTTACATTACATCATAAAATGAAAAACTACTACAACAGCATAATGTCTCCACAGTCCACACTATTATCCCCTCATAATATCCCTACAGGTCATTCATAACTTACTTCTTTACATCCTGGGAAAAATAAAACATAGAAAAGGGGTGAGCTCAAATGCCCAGTAAGGATAACAATATAGCAGAACATTCAAAATAAGCATAAACATTTAAGGCAATGCATTACTAAAACAAAAGCCTTTTAAATTTGAACTTCAATATAGTATGGCAAAAGTAAAATGAAATAATTCCATTTACTTGTTCACATGGATATTCTACTAATAGAATAATCAAATGCAATATCAATAACCACTTTCATAATGTTGGAATTCATAATGCCAGACTATCATAACCACATAGCCAAGGCCTCGGGCCAAGACTACAAATAAGATTTTGTCAAGGCATTGTGCCAAGACACTAGTTTGTCTCATGAGACCTACCGATGCATCGAGGAGCTATTGCGGGCTCCACCCGTCACATATTAAGTCCAAAGCATTCCCATATGAAAAGGTTGAAACATAACATAAACATTCGTATTAAAACTAGCATACAAAATGTCAATAATTTCACCATAAACTATGAATGGTATAAAAATAGCACATCCACAGTCAAACATATCCCAAAACCTTCAATACAATATAGAAGTTTTGTATCATAATAAATCAACTTCAAATAAGCGTAAAATCCATCAAAGGATGTTGATATAGATGAAATCAAAACACTTTTTAGAGAAATATTTTTTCTATTTTTGAAATCATTTAAGAGCCATATAAAATAAAACATTTTCTTGAAAATATTCTTATAAGCTTGTAAGGAAAGCTTTGAAGATTTTATAACGGCGGAAAATAACCCCACCCACCATATAAGTTAAAAAAAACATTCTTACCTTATTTTTGTCGAAAACGTTAAAAAGGACCATGTTTTGAAAACGATGAGAAGATTCCTCTTATAAAAGGTCAAACAAGGGTATAAACGACTTTAACCCATATTCTTGTAAATAATAAAAAAATTTTGAAATACATTTTGAAGAGACATGGATGTGGATGATAAAGAGATCCCAGTAGATTATTACGTATAAACAACCTCGGATAACGAAGAGATTGTGAAATAACCCTTACCTTGTACTTTTCCTTGGTTAGGGTAGGCTAACCTCTTGTATAATGGTGAAATAATTGTTATTAAATTATACAATAATAATATACATTAATATGATATCATATATCTTTCAATATTGATTTTATAATAATATCTTAGTATTATCGTTGTTTCGGGTGTTAACTTACTTCATTTATTTTATATGTTTTGTTATGTAAGACATGTTTGTAAAGGATAGGTTGTATATTATTCATATCCAGAATGATATCAAGTCCTTAAACATCATTTTTAAATCATCAAATGATAATTATACTTGAATGGATACGATGGAGAATGAATCTTATCACGTTCGTGGAGACGGTAGTCCGTACGTACGCACGAGTGACAATATAATTATTTTAAAATAATATATAAATGGATGGTATATCATATATAAAGAATAATTAACATGTTATATTTATTATTTACATGAGTTACATATCATTATTATACCCATCCAAATAATAATATATTGAATAACAATTACACCACGACGTGGAGACGGTAAGCCGTACGTACGCACGTATGGTGACATGTTATTCAAAGGGTGGATAGAATACTGAATATGGTTGTACCATATTTATAATAAAATCACAGTATATATATGATATTGGTGTTATTATTTTATAACGGTAACAACAAAGGAAGAAGAAGTGGAAGAAGAAAGAAACTTGGAAAAGGGTGGTGAAATCATTACCTCTTCTTCGGTTTCTTCCTTTTGATTTGATCAAAAGGGCTCCATAGGTTGGCTTTATGATCAAACTAAGGTCTCTAGGTTGTAGTGAGGGAAGTTGGGAGAGTATTTGGGCAGAGTTTTGTTGAACCAAAAGGCTTTGAAGGTGTGAAGAAATGAGAAGGAGGAGTTCCCTTTTATAAGAGGGGTGAGGGGCACCATTGGAAAAGCTAGAGATATTAGATTATAATAAATTTATATTCGGTTTCCAATGGCTCCAAAGTTTATTATTAAAAGTTCATGGTTGGTATGGGTCGAAAAAAACTCAACCAATACAATTTAGACAGGTTTGGGTACTTATATTAACCTTATCGTTAAGTATTAAGTCTAAGTTAATTAGTTTCACTTTTACAATGTCTCTTTGTAATTTTATATAATATGGTTACTAAACTTACTATATACATCCAAGAGACCCCCAAGTGGTCCATTAATGATGATACTATCATTATATAAGTCTCTTGAACGAACCTTAGATTTTTAGGAATTTAATATCAATTAATAATATAATATTTGTTTTAAGAACTCTTTTATGTCAATTTTGACACTATTCAATAGATGATTTTTGTGAAACTCATAACAGATTGATTACTTCAAACAAAGTCAATTACATAAATCCTAATATATCATATTATACTAGATAATTAGTTTAATTCCTTAAAAGTTTCATATTATATTTATATGGGTATTTATAATATCAATTATTTTAATTTTTCACTATTAAAGTAATTAATTCATCATCATTGTGTCATAAATAAATTAAATTATTTAATGTATAAAAACTATAAATAAAATATCATTATGTATGAAATATTTTTATATTTCTAATTAATATTTATAATCTAAAATCCAACATATATAACCCTATGTAAAAATTGTTTTGCTAAAAGATATATGCTTGTGTCATTTTTGTTTTCATTTTAACTTAATTAAAAAAAAGTGTCCCTATCACCTACAAGTGGCACCATGATGTCCCAAAATCGACCCAAAGATGCCTATGGTCGAACATGTATCATCCAATAAGGCTAGGACACGTTTTAGGGTAATTTAGTATTATTATAAAATTATTTTTTAACCCATATTTACCAGATTTACCCTTAACCATGGTAAATAAAATATTTACCACAGTAATTATTCAAAATGTCTAAAAATAAAAGTTTCCTATTTACACAATTTGGAAATCCTGATTCCAAATATGGAATCCATTTTACGAAATTCAAAACACAGAAGTGGCAGAAATTAATTTAAAATTAATTCCCGATGTCAAAACAAAAAGTGTGTTTTTAAGAGATAATAACTATCAAAAGATTGACACTTGTTTATGTTCGGTTTAATTGTAAAATTATGTCAAATAACCAACATTATATTAAATTGTAAAAATATATTCTAAATATACTTTAAAACCACTCAAATTCATAATTTATCACAAATAATTATTTTGATTAAAAAAGTTGTTTTTAATTAAAATTTAGTAATTTTCACTATTCATCAAAATATTAAAGTTATCCGAAAAGTACCAAAATTTCATCTTAGGCTAAATTCGATATTCCGAAACCAAAAATGAAGTCCATTTTGAAATATAAAATATATATTATTTCAAAAAGTAGGTATTAATATTCATAACGGCTAGTTTGATTGGTTATGGTGTGTTAGAACTCGGTGTTGCGTACAACACATGCTATCATATTATTCAAAGAGAAGCGTACCGTAGAAGCTTGGGGTGTTACATCGTTATAAGAGTTTAGTTAGGAAAACCATAAAATAATGGAAACATGATCAATTAATATTTACAAGGTATAACTGCAATGCGACTAACTATTGTGATGCCTCAATCATCAATTGTGAAGTAGATCTCCTTTAGAGATAATTTTCTACCAGGTTTTTCATACCACGAGTGTTGGAAATCTCAATGTTATAGCCCTAGATGAACTATATCTATCACCTTTTTCTTATGTCAAGATCCTTCTGAGAAAATATAAACATCATAATATTGTGGTCAGAGTATATTATTAATCGCTCACCTTTTAGGTAGTGTCACCACATTTTCAATATGAAAATTATTTTTCCTAACTCAAGGTAAGGGGTCACATAGTTACATTCATGTAGTATAAAATGTTCTAAACCAAAATTAATAACTGTTACATCTATATTATAACAAAACCATTTACATTATATGTTGAATTGTAGAGCAATATGTACTCGAGTCCCTCCTCCTATAACCTCAAGATGGGATCACTCATCAACATCTGCCTTAGCACATGAAAACACTAATGGAAATTTTTCCTTCCATAAGAAAAGATATTGTTTCCTATTCAATGTTATCATGGGTGATTCCACTATGGAGAATCAAATTACTATCTTTTGATATTAGCCATTCAATACATGTAATCTCCACACCTCAGTAACGCTCTTGGGTGGCTCCCAAGAAATCACTACCTCAACCTTCATTGGACCCACTGCTAATCCACCCTCCTGTATGATGGATCCCCCCAAATGGTTATCTCAAATCAAAAAAATTATCATAGAGAGATTTTTGTACTATTGTTGATCTCATAGTGTGTTTAGGACCATCTTCATGTGACTTGGATTCTCTTCTTTATATGTCGAATATAATAGGATCTAATTTATAATGACTACAATGAATCGGTCTAACAAAGGCCAAAATATCTAGTTCATGTGTTCCATGAAGACTTCTGGGTTATTTTTCATCCCAACCACATCACCATGTACTCATTGTGACCATAATGGCCTACTATGTTCATATTACGTATATCGACATCTTATACTAACAACTGCTGATAGCCAGATCTAATCTCAATCATCAAGAACCATTGTGCCCCTTTCTGTTGATCAAAGAAGTCATAAATCCATGATAGTGGATAACAGATTCTTCGATGTCACCGAGATTAAGCAATGATAATCTACCCAAAAACTCATGCTCCCGTCTACCATACTAAAATAATATAATGGGATTTCTGAGGTTAAATATTGGGCCGAACAAAACCATTCCTCTACAATTTCTCCAATTCCACTGTCATCTCCTGAGGCACTATGTGATAAATCTTATATGCTGACAAAAAATATTTGTGTTTTCCTGGGGTGTAGATCAATTGGAGAGTATATCACTTGGTGGGGTGGTAATACTATACCATCATAAAGGAATACATCATCACACTCCACCACCATTACATGAACCTATGAAATCACAAAATCCACTACACCAAGCGTCATTCTAGGAACCCAATGAGTAATCAAATGTAACCTCCTATACATGATTCTATCTTGAAATTTATGGGTTTTCATTTTCACATAAAATCAAAAACTTTCTCACATAACTATAGAAACACCATAACCATCACCTAAAATAGTTAATATGAGCATGAACTATAAATCGTCTGTCTATATTGAGAATGAAATTGTAAGGCCTCAACACCACTATAGAAAGATTCTAACAATAAATCTCTATAAAAAATTTTAGGTCAAACTGTTGGTTCAAGTACATGATTTATCTGTCATTCCAGTAGTGGACTCTATGTGTAATGTTCATGATATCATGTCAACTAGATTCTATATGTCTTGGAGATGATATGTGGTGATAAAGGAATGACTAGCACCATATTTTGTCACTACAATAGCCAGAGTAGATGAGATATAGATCATACATTGTATAATCCCTAGAGCCTTGGAGTTTTAGGCTGCTATATCATACAAAATTCCTATACGTTTTCGTTGAATCCCTTAGACTAGAGTGGAACACATTGGGGTGGTGGTGGTAAATGGTTAAACTTTAAACCACCTTCTACTACCCTTCTGACCCTCTACCACATCATCTTCCTTGTGGACTACTAGGATCCATACTCTATATCTTATTTGGGGGATCTTTGACTGTCTCATGATCATCTACACAACAGTTTGGATAATATTGAACTATTTTCCATAACCATCAAATGTGAAACACAACCCTTCATATATCTGATTCGATCTACCATAGGTGCCCTAAAACACTGGCCCTCATCCTAGGATCAACTCCTGAAGTGTTTGATTATGACAACCCTGCTTTTATTACAAACTTAAACATGATTTATTACATAAAACTTAACTTGATACAACAAATAAGATTGATAGGTTTAGTATCTTTGGGGATTAGGATCAACACATAAAAACTTGAAACATGAAATACAACAGCATTATTGAAAACTTCCTTTACATGACCACTACATTCCCTCGTACTTAGCATTGCATGGGATAACCTGAGGACATGCCTAAGAAAATTGTGAGCTATAAAGCCCAGTAAGTGAGTACACATGGAATATCATGAGGAGTACAATACATGTTAGACAATAGGCATATCAATAGAGAATAAAAGAAACAAGAACATAAAGGCATGATAAATCATGATAATCGTAACATGGAAATGTGGCAACAACACTTAACATGGAATTAGAATGAGCCAAGGCTCATTGCACATAGAGCATGAGTAAATCCTCATTTCACATGAAGCATGAGTAAACCCTAGTTGCACTTGAATTAGCATGAGTCAACAGTCATTGAACATGATGTATCATGATACTATACTTTACCCAATGCATTGGAGTGCTATAAGGGTGCACCCTTCTTAAACATTTCATTTCATGCATAAGTGTGCCACATGGATCATAAAACATGCACTACTGGAAAATCAGCCTATACCCATGGTTCAATACCATGGGTGTAGCCCCTAAAACCGTGGGTATAGGCTATACCCACGGTTTTGGGAACCGTGGGATGGAACGGCTTCGGGATAGGTCCCCAGCCTATAGCCATGGTTTTCCAAAACCATGGTTATAGGTTTCATGCCACAGTGTCACTGAAATATAGTCAATTTCCACGGTGTCAACAGCCTATACCCACGGTTTCAAAACCGTGGGTATAGGTCCTAAAATAATGCAGGCGTTGAGTTTCGATCCCGCAAACTCTTCGCTGCAAACACGGCATCTAACCACTACCCTAACATCACCTATATGTATATATATATATATATATAGTTAAATATAGTAATAAAAACCGTGGGTATAGAGGGAAGAACCGTGGGTATAGGGTTCCTGCCAAAAAATATTTCCTTCCCGTGGAAAAAAAAATTTCCCGCACACACAAAACTGACCTATACCCACATTTTTTCATAACCATGGGTATAGGTATTTTATCCCAGACCTATCCCCATGGTTTTGGAGAAAACCATGGGGATGGACCCCCCTATACCCAAGGTTTTGGAAAACCGTGGGTATAGGTGAATTTTAATAACCTATCCCCATGGTTTTCCAAAACCATAGGTATACACCCCCTATACCCACGGTTTTGGAAAACCGTGGGGATAGGACTTTAAAAGCCACCTATACCCACTGTTCTCCAAAACTGTGGGTATAGGGGGGTCTATCCCCACGGTTTTGGAGAAAACCGTGGGGATAAGTCCATTTTCCAGTAGTGATGGATTCATAAAACATAATAATTTATTCCAATATAAAGGAGTGTGGAAATCATACATAAAGGATTATAATAAATAATTAAATGTGCATAAAGGTTATACCCTTGATAGAGAAATGTGCATGGTATACACTACACAATTGCATTGGCATAGAAAATCAGTGCGATTTCGGCAACGTAACGGTGTGACATAAGAATTCATAAAAATGGTTGATGAGAGAGAAAGGGATTCCTCATCATATTTACATATAATGGGCAGTAAGGAGGTCATATAGATACAAGTCCCAATAATTTTAATGGAATTTAGTTTCATGATGACAAAGTATTTCTTGAATGTAAATGAGGAGAGAGAAGTTCCTTTCGGAATTTAGGCATAGTAACGGGTGTACATGGGAGGAATTTAATGAGAGAGAAATGGGTCTCCCATAAGTCAAACATAAAGAGTGTAGTACGAAGGAGGTGTGAAACCATACCCCAACATTCATAATTGAAATTAATATGGAAAACCAACTTAATGAAAATTGAACAAAAAAGAGAAAGGATGAAAAAACCCTTACTTGGAAGTGTGCTTCCAAAGGCTAGAGAGAGGCTTGTGAGAGGCTTATTGGGATCTTGGGGAACATTGGGAGGATTACAGAGAGATTAGGGAAGAGGTTGGATGAACTCAAAAAGGCTTTTAGTGGGGAGGAAGTGGGAGCTTGGGTGGGTTTATATAGGAAAGTTGAGGGAATTCTTTATTATTTAGGTTTGGGACACCTTACATTAAATTAATCCAAACCACAAACCATCCCATGGTTTTTCCGAAAGGTAAGATGAAAACAATATTTTATAAGCCCAAATTCCGAAATTCTTAAAATATTAGGGTTGCTTATGGGGAGGAGAGTCACACTCCCATGGAAATTAATTTAAAAAGACAAGGTGTTTAATAAGTCTTGAGGGGTCCATTAATGCTTTGAAAATTCAGTCAAACAAACCCAAAATCACATTATTTTAATGTTAAAACATATATTGACCGAAAAAAAATATTATAGTATTTTATTACATCACTATTAGGTTATTATGATATCATAAAACACATTATAAATTTAAACGGTATTTTATTTTTACCCAAAAATTTGACTGTCTCAGAAAATTATGAAAAATTCATCGTGGGATAATTTCGACCTCCTGATTCTAGATATAACATTTATTTAATCTAAATAATTTTCTAAATATGTTAATTTTTACTTTTTAAAAAAATGAAATTTACCAAAAATTCACGGGTTTTGACAGAAATGGCTTTCAAACCATAATAAAAATTTTAACTGCATTCATAAAATTATAAGATCATTTATATTTAATAAAAATTAATTTAATAATAATAATATTATATTTTTTATATATTATTTTATTCAAAAATAACTTAATTTAAAAAAATATATTTCTTAATTTAATAATAAATAAAAACACCATTTGTACTTTAAAATCTATTTACAATGTATCAAAAATGACTAGAAATTAAATTCATTATTATATACAAAAATAATGTACATGAAAATAATACTAATTATTTGTTACATAACCACTTAAAACAGCGGCATAAGACCTAAGGGTGAGGTTTGAGATGGTGACAAACTCCTTGGGTGGCTCGGATAACATCACTCGAGTGGTAACTTCCATCAACTTCTAGTTTTCCCATAGACAGTCACGTTCGAGCTTGACACGATGAATCTCAGCGTGGGTTTGGTCAAGGGTGAATCCCAAAGATGCCACCTCTTTTCTGAGCTCTGACAATTGGGCTTTGTATGGGAAAATTCTACTGGATGAGGCCATCACTTCTTTTGTCTGAGTAAATTGGATTTGTTAAACTCCTATATTTATACTAATCATGTGATAACTGTTCAATGACTATATTAGCAATGTTAAAAATTATTAACAAAAAACCAAAGAACTTGACATTTTATATAATCATAAAGAGACATTTAATTAGATCAAGAGGGAATTCCATTAATGAAGCTATGGGTCATTACAATATTCCCCCCTTAAGAAATTTCTCCCTCGAAATTTTCCTTTTTCTAACACTAAAAAAAATATAGGAAACTCATCTTCATCATTTCCTCCGATTCCCAAGTCACTTCTTCAAACATGTGGTTTCTCCACATCACCTTGACGAGGGGCATTGTCTTATTTCATAGAACTTTTTCTCAATGATCTAAGATCTTCACTGGTTGCTCCTCATAAGAAATATCATCTTCCAATTGTACCACCTCAGAAGAGAGTACATGTGAAGGGTCTAGTATGTACTTCCTTAAGAGGGATACATGAAAGACATCATGTAATTTGGCCATGGCAGGTGGAAGTGCTAGTCGATAGGCCACCTCTCCGACACGATCAATAATCTCGATGGGGCCGATGTACCTTGGACATATCTTCCCTTTACTTCCAAACCTCATGACCTTCTTCCACGAAGATATGCATAGAAACACCATGTCTCCGACTTTAAACTCAAGGTCTCATCGACGATTATCTACATAACTCTACTGTCGACTTTGGACTTCCTTGATATGTTGTTGAATGGTTATCACCTTCTACACCATTTCGTCGACCATTTCCGGTCCAACCAGCTTATATTCGCCAACCACATCCCAACATGTTGGTGTTATTCACCTTTTCCCATACAGGGCTTCATAAGGTTCCATTTGAATGCTCGAGTAGAAACTGTTATTATATGAGAACCCAACTAGAGAAAGATGTTGATCCCATCCTCTTTTATTGTCCATTGGACATGCTCTCAACATTTCCTTAAGTTTTTGCATAGTTTACTCTTATTGGACATCAGTTTGAGGATGATAAGCCATAATAAAGTTCAGTTCAGTATTTAGAACATGTTGAAGACTATTCCAAAACATGGAGGTGAATCTTGGATCTCTGTCAGACACAATAGATAGTGGTACTCCATGCAGCCTTACCACTTCCGTGATATATATCTGTGCTAGTTGATCCAAAGAGAAATACTCCTAAATAGAAATGAAGTGTGCCGTCTTTGTAAGACGATCCACAACAACCCAGATTGCAATGTTGCCTTTCGATGTCCTCGGAAGTCCGGTGACAAAGTCAATGGTGATGTTCTCCCATTTCCATTCTAGTATGGGAAATGGTTGCATCATCCCTTTAGACTTCTGCATCTCTACCTTCACTTTCTGACACAAAAGGCACTTTTATGTATATTCATGGATAGACTTCTGCATATTGTCCCACCAAAATTTTCATGGAGATCTCAATACATCATTGTGCTCCCTGGGTGAATAGAGAAATTTGAATTATGTGCATCATCCAAAAGTTCCTTCTTCAGCTCTGGACTTGATGGAACACATATTACTTTCCCAAACCGCACAATTCCTTCTTCATTAACATTAAAGTCCGAGTATTTCCCTTTTTTGATAGCTTCCACTTGTTCCTGAATTCCCACATCATCCTTTTGAGCGCCCTTTAACCATTCCAAAAGAGACGATTGAGCAATAATTTGTGATGGATTGATGATGTTACCTTCTTTATGATTCCCATGTCCATCTTCCTCAAGTCTAATAAGATTGGATCCTTCTCAATTCTCATCATTGATAGAATTGATAGGTCCTTTCTACTTAGGGAATCTACCACCTTGTTCGCTTTCCCAGGGATGTAATTTATTGAACAGTCATAATCGTTGATGAGATCTATCCATATTCTCTGGTGCATATTAAGCTCTTCCTGTGTGAATATATATTTAATACTCTTTTGGTCAGTATATATCTCACATTTCTCTCCATAGAGATAATGCCGCCAGATTATCAAGGCAAAGATCACCGCCGCCAATTCTAGATCATGTGTTGGATAATTTTTCTAATGGATATTCAAATTACTTGAGGAATATGATATAACTTTATCATTCTGCATTAGCACACAGCCTATGGACTTCTTTGAAGAATCACTAAAAACAACAAAATGTTCCCCACTTGTTGGTAAAGTGAGAACAGGCGCAGAGATAAGCCTCCTTTTCAACTCCTTAAAGCGTTCATCATATTCATCACTCAAAGAAAAAATTACTCCATTTCAAGTTAGCTTGGTAAGAGGGTTGTAAAATCGTGAGATATTTCTCACAAATCATCGATAATATCCAGCCAATACGAATAAGCTACAGATATCTGTTACTGATGTTGGCCTCGACCATCCCTCAACTATATCTGTTTTGGAGGGATCCACAGATATCCCATGGCTTGTGATTATATGGGCCAATAATGAGACATCCTTCAACCAGAACTCACACTTGTTGTACTTTTCATAGAGCTTATCCTTACACAAAGTCTCTAGTACAGTTTTTAAATTCTCCTCATGATCCTCCTTGGTTTTGGAGTATATTAGAATATCATATTTAAAGACTACCATATATTTGTCAAGGTAATCTCTAAAGACTATATTCATCAAGTCCATGAATATTTATAGAGCATTGGTGAGTCTGAAAGGCATTACTATGAATTCATAGTGCCCGTATCTTGTACGAAATGCAGTCTTGGGGACATCTACCTTTTTCTCCCTTACTTGATAATATCATGACTGCAAATCCACCTTGGAAAAGTATTGTGCTCCATGCAGCTAATCAAATAAGTCATTGATTCTTGGGAGAGGATACTTGTTCTTTATCGTGATTTTTTTATGTTCACAATAATCGATGAAAAGCCGCATTGACCCATCCTTCTTCTTGACGAAGAGTACTGGTTCACCCCATGGTGAAGCACTTCGTTATATAAACCCTTTCTCCAGATTCCCATGTAGTTGTTTCTTCAGCTCTTTAAGCTCAACAACTACCATTCTATATGGATTATTGGATATTGGTAGTGCCCCAGGTATAAGTTCAATTAAGAACTCAACACCTCTTCTAGGTGGAAGACCAGGCAGTTCCTCAGGAAACACTTCAGCGAATCCCCTTACAATAGGCATTTCTTCAAGGATGGTTTCTTCCTTGGACTCAATCATCTAATCCAGATACAAATGCTCATAAGTTAGTAATATCCATGCTTGAGATTATGGATCTAAAGGAGATTAATATTCCTCCTTACACTTGTAAAGAATCGGGGGTTGATTCTCCATATGGAGTGCGATTTCCCTCTCCCGATGATTAATGTTGGCTCTATATAATGAAAGCCAATCCAAGGCAAGAATTGCATAAAATTCCACTAGAGGGAGTATGACGAGGTTCGCCGGGAAATTCAATCCATAGACTATAACAGGGGAGGACTTATATTCATGGGATGCAATGATTTCTCCATTTTCCGTACACACTGACATATTTACTTCCATAATTTTTGGTGGTGCTGGGATTGTTCTATTAAACATTCGAGATATAAAAGAATGTGTAGAACCTGAATAAAAAAGTATGTTCACTATTCTTAAATGAATAACTAGCATACCTGTCACCACTTCGTTTTCAGGGTTCACTTCGGCAGAAGTGATGGAAAATTCTCTTCCTTGCTACCTTGGAGGATGTTGGTTGTCTCCAAAAACCCTTGGATTAGGGAACTGATTTGAAAAATGACCCGGTTCGTTGCATTTGTAGAATTTAAAAATGCGTTGAGGTTCAAACGGAGCATTCCTATCCTCTGTCGCATCCGCAGGTCTTTCTTGTCGATATTTAACAGCTAGGTGACCTTCTCTTCCACACCTGAAGTATTTTCTCGTCCCCTTAATGCAATTTCCAGGTTTATTGTTTCCACACATTTGGAATGTGGGGTGTTGGATCTTCTTAGCACCGTTGGATTTATCCATCGGACCACCTACATTGAAGTATACCTTATGCTTCTTGTCCCCATGATACCGCGGTGATTCCCCAATCTCCATTTTGACCTTGAGGGCACATCAGACAATTTCATCATAGCTGTCGAAGTCACGGATCGCTAATGCTTTCCGCAAGCTAGGCTTCAGCCCACCAAAGAAGCGGTCAACCTTACAGTCAGGGTTAATGACAAAGCCGAAAGCATATCGTGCAAGCCTTGTGAAGTTTTCCTCATACGCTCCAACAGATTCTTCATCTTTTTTCTTGATGGAATGGAAGTCCCTTGTCATCATAAGCCGGAGGGTGCGCGGAAAATATTTATTGAAAATCATCTTTGAGAAATCCTTCCATTCCAACGCCTCTATATCCTCCTCAAGCTTCATATTTTTGTTGAACTTCCACCATTGATCAGCTTCACCCTACATATGATAAGCCACCATGAGAACCTTCTCTTGTTCAGAACATTAGAGGATGGAGAAAATCATTTCAATGGAGTTGATCTATTGTTCAGCGATCGTGGGATCAGATGATCCACTAAAAGTAGGAGGACTTTTTCTCATGAAAATTTTGATAGCGGCTTTTTCATTCTTAGGGGGGTTGAACATTCTTCTTGAACCGTGTTTCTATTCAAAACATGAGTTAGCTTAAGGAGAAGCGTGACAAAGTTCACGATTTCTGCTCCCATTGGATTGGGCATCTCATTAGTACAGTCATCACACTGATCTTCAAAACGGTTGTTACCCCAAGTCCTACTATTACCGTCCATTGTCTAGAATAAAAGGAATATTTGGGGTAAATAATAAATGTTAATCTAAAGAAAAAAGTTGATTACTTATAAATAAACATTTATTTTTGTACTCATGAGTCTATAGGCTTCAATCTAGGCTTTTCATGATCTAAATTATAACATATATTTGTAGGGTATTTTTTTTAATTTCCTTAATTAGGGATCATACTATGATTTTGAATTTATCAAAACATATCCCCTGGGAGTGTCGTAACCACGAGTGCAGCAAGGCCCGTTGTCCTGCACGGGTTCCCATTCGAGTCTAGCTCAAAGAGGTGTTTTCAGGTTTTACCCCTAGGATACATCTGTGCCAGAGCTGCCTCTACCTGCTCGTATCCAGAAAGGGATGTAATTTTCTGATAAATTTTTTTTTCAGTAATTACCAAAACATAGGGATGTTTTTATTAAACATAGTCTTGTATCTAAGGATTTACTAGGGTTTCCTAATCCCAAAAAATAACTAAACCTATCATCTGATACCAAATATAATAACCCTGCTTTTTTTATAAACATAAAAACGATTTATTACATAAAACATCACTTGATACAACAAAGAAGATCAAGAGGTTTAGTGTCTTTGGAGCTTAGTATCATTACATAAAAACATGAAACATGATATAAAACATCATTATTGAAAAATTCCTTTACATGACCACTACATTCCCTCGTACTTATCATTGCATGAGATAACCTGATGACATGCATAAGAAAAGGGTGACCTATAAAGCCCAATAAGGGAGTACACATTGAATATCATGAGGAGTAAAATACATGTTAATCAATATGCATTTCAATAGAGTTTAAAATAAACATGAACATAAAGTCATGATAAATTAGGATAATCATAACATGGAAATTTAGAAACAACACTTATCATGGAATTAGCATGAGCCAAGGCTCATTGCACATAGAGAATGAGTAAATACTCATTGCACATGAAGCACGAGTAAACCCTCATTGCAAATGAAATATCATGAGTCAACACTCATTTCACATGATGTATCATGATACTATACTTTACCCAATGTATTGGAGTGCTATATGGGTGCACCCTTCTTAAACATTTCATTTCATGCATAAGTGTGCCAGATGGATCATAGAACATGGATTCATAAAACATAATCATTTATTACACGATAATGGAATGTGGAAAAAATACACAAAACTTTATAATCAATAAGTAAATGTGCATAAAGGTGAATACCCTTGATGGAGAAATAGTCATGGTATTCACTATACAATGTCATTGGCCTAGAAAATCGGTGCGATTTCGGCGGCGTAACGACATGACATAAGAATTCATAAAAATGGTTTATGATACAGAAATGGGTTCCTCATAATATTTACATATAATGGAAGTAAGGAGGTCATATAGATACATGTCCCAACAAATGTAATGGAATTTAGATTCCTGATACAAAAGTATTGCTTAAATGTAAATGAGGAGAGAGAATTTCTTTTCGGATTTTCGGTATAGTAACAGGTGTACATGGGAGGAATTTAATGAGAGAGAAAGGGGTCTCACATCATTCAAACATAAATAGGGTAGTATGAGGCAGGTGAGAAACCATACCCCAACATTCATAATTGAAATTAAAATTGAAAAACAACATAAAGAAAGTTGAACAAAAAAGAGAAAGAAGAAAAAACCCTTACATAGAAGTGTGCTTCCAAAGGCTAGAGAGAGGCTTGTGAGAGGCTTCTTGGGAGATTGGGGCACCTTGGGAGGATTATATAGAGTGTAGGGAAGAGTTTGGACGAACTAAAAAGGCTTTGAGTGGGGAGGATGTGGGATATTCAGAGGGTTTATATAGGAAAGGTGAGGGAATTCTATATTATTTAGGTTTGGGACCCCTTACGTTAAATTAATCCAAACCACAAAACATCCCTTTCTTTTTGCCCATGATTTTTGGAAAATGGAAGTGGAAAAAAATATTTTATAAGGACAAAGTCGTAACATCTTAAAATATTAGGTTTGCTTATGTGGAGGTGAGTCACACTCCCATGGAAATTAATTTAAAAAGACAAGGTGTTTAATAAGGCTTGAGGTGTCCATTAATGCTTGGAAAAGTAAGTCAAACAAACCCAAAATTACATTATTTTAATTGTAAAACATATATTGGGCAAACATAAAGATTATATTATTTTAATGCATCACTATTGGGTTATTATGATGTCATAAAATACATTATATATTTAAACGGTATTTAATTTTTACCCAAAAAATTGACTGTCTCAGAAAATTATGAAAAATACAGCGTTGGATAATTTAGACATTCGGATTCCAGAAATAACATTTATTTTATCTAAATAATTCTGTAAATATGTTAATTTTCACTTTTAAAATAAAAACCGACATTTATCGAAAATTCACGGGTTTTGACAGAAATGGATTTGAAACATTAATAAAAATTTTAATTGCATTAATAAAATTATAAGATCATTTATATTTAATAAAAATTAATTTAATAATAATATTATTATTTTATTAAAATATTATTTAGTTCTAAAATCCCTTAATTTAATAAAATATATTTCCTATTTAAATAATAACTAAAAACAACATTTGTACATTAAAAACTATTTACAATGTATAAAAAATGAATAGATATTATATTTATTATTATAAAAAAAATAATGTACATGAACATAGTACAACTTATTTGTTACATAACCCCTTAAAACATCCGCATAAGACCTAAGGGTAAGTTTTGCAATGGTGACAGACTCTTGGGGTGGCTCAGATAACATCGCTCGAGTGGTAATTACAATCAACTTACACTTTTCCCATAGATGGTAACGTTCGAGCTTGAAATGATGAAGCTCAGCTTGGGCTTGGTCAAGGGCGATGCCCAAAGACGCCACCTCTTTTCGAAGCTCCGACAAATGGGCTTCGTATAGGGCAATACTACTGGATGTGGCCATCACTTCCTTTATCTGAGTAAATTGGATTTGTTAAAATCCTATATTTATACTAATCATGTGATCACTGTTCAACAGCTATATTAGCAATGTACAAAATTCTTAACATAAAACCAAAGAAGTTCAAATTTTATATAAACATGAATAGACATTTAATTAGATCAAGAGGGATTTCCATTAATGAATCTGTGGGTCGTTACAGTGACCCTATTAGATCCATGTGAATATCATTATATACATTCGACTATGGTCTTAGCTAATGGGTTCCAACTACTAGATCCCATTACTAGTCCCAACAAATCAAGAAATCAATATACCATCAAGTCTCACTCAAGAACACCAGCATCGTTATAAATGATTAGAGATACCCTTGACACCCTGATGTACTAGAGAAATTCCTAATTCAATGTATAAGTCCAAAATAACTATTCTCATACTATATCTAAGGATAACTGTAAGATACTAGTAAATTTCAATTAGTAATTTTCTACAATCATAAAACCCTGCTTCAAATAAATAATCTCACGTATGTGTAATGATTGCAACATGAACATATAGAACTCATATTTAAAGAGAAAGTTATAGTTTATCTAGGACAGAGATTTCTTACCATGTGACTAATTCACCAGGCTCCACCACTACACCAAAAATCTCTTGAAATGTCTCACTGCATGGACTACCACTTGATTGGCTAGCTCCCCCACAAGGCTAATAACAAAATTGAATACTTCTAGATAGTCCTCAAACTCCTATTGTTCTATATCACCCTATAACATGTGAGGTCAGTGACTGTGAAACACATACAATGAACTTATCCTATATGAATCTTCAGCTAGTAGTGTTGGTGCTAGTTATTACTCAACAGGTGGTGGTATAGATTGTTAACCCCTTGAGGGTTCTTTCTTGAGTATAAGTCCATGTATCTATGCCTATTCACTAGGTGTATAATCCTTATAATCAAATGGTGGAATCATATATTTCTATCTATGTGTAGGCATCCAAAAAACAATATGTACAAGGGTAATAAGATTATATATGTGGAGCTAATAAAGAACGATCGGGTAACCACAACCCATTCATATCTGATTCATGTACCATTATATTAACTGCAACCAGTGTTCACTTGTACCAAATCTAATGATAGTTGTTTAGTGTCCTCATGTATGGAAACATCGGTAGACACACATCCACTAGGGTCCCTGGCCTAAAATCCAAACATGAAGCACATAACTATATTTCCCCACAAAAATTTTACTGACTTCTAGTCCTAATGTAGAACCAACCTCTCTGATACAACACTCTTAGGACTCTTCCTAGAGGGACCCACACCATGACTATAGAAATCCCACCTTTAATAGTGTAGGGTCTGGAAACCAGTGCTGAGTAGGTATATCACACAAATTGGAGTCATATGTCTAAATTGGATGTTCACATGTTCACATCTCCAAGACAAAAAAATTCTGAAATGCAACATATTGATTAAATACATCAATACAACTAAGATCCCACAATACGGTGTGTTAGTAAAGTACTAAAAAGGAAAAAATATCCAAATTCAATCCCACAAAAAAACTATAAAGAGTCCATCATGCTATATGGTTGAGGGCTAGGTCAAATGAAAGCTCTTAAAAAACACATCAGTCTATCAATATCTTCCTATGCTCCACCCACTCCCTATCTTCAGGGGACGACATAAAAAGGTCCATCATATACACATTACCTGATAGGAGAAGGAAAATAATTTGAATGGGTGAGTATAAAAACACTCATTAGGACATATCCATATAACTAAACATGATGTAAAAAGTATATCCATCTCAACAAAAGATATAATAATAAATATATAACATAAATACCAAAATATATCTATGAATGACACCACAACATAAAAAATCATAAAAAACTTCTAGGTACATGATTCTATTTGAATCAATGCACGTTCCAAAAGAGCTGACTCCACAACCCATGATACCATCATGTATACATGATAAAGCGGTATGGGTCATTGAGCACCAAACAAGGAAGACTAATGGCCTAAGGGGACCATTATAAATAGATATGGGGTCATTCTAAATAGATATGGGTTCATTCAAAGAACTAATAGGAACACCCTAAATCATGTATGAATCAACTCGCAACATACGAGATCGTACGTCAATTAATCCACAAACCCAAACGATACGACCCACGAAAAGGAGGGTAAAATACCTTCTCAAGGAGTTCACATAGATTTCAAAAACTCCATATAGCGAACAAAGGTGGTAGAGTATCAGACTCCAGTCTCACAGAGAGAGACCACAACACTATTTGAGACTCAGCCTCTAAAGAGGATCATAGTCAATTGATGTGGATGTAATGTCACACTAGTCCATCATGTGAATAGAAAAAACTGAATTTACCCAACATATACTAGTATAATATAAATAGAAAGTCCTATATTGTAACACCCAAGGTAAATAAAGAATATGAAATTATTATTTTTATCCATATTTGTGAATGAAATATTAATATGACTTTACAGGGGACGCAATGCTCAATAGCGTACCAACCACGCAACAACGAGTCTCTTGGGAATCTTACGTTACACTCTAATAATAATATTATTTTAAATGGTAGTTAACATGTAGCCGTTGTAATGGCGGGAATGGATAGAAATAACTAAAATATGATTATATATGTTCTTAAATGTTTTTACATTTATTCAATAAAGGATAGAGGATTAAAATACGGAAAGAATTCAATTTTAGGCGTATATGCCCTAGTTTTCACTAAAGGTTCACTTATCACCTTTTGATGTTGAACCATCATTAAATATAGTTCTGTTCACTCTTAAACATTCTTTTGGACCAAATAAAACTCTTATTAGGAATCGGGACATCAAAATTTACTTTGTGTAAATTTTTGGTATCTTTCCGATAAAGTTCATTTTTTTAATGAAAAGTGTAAAATGTTGTATTTTAATTCAAAACCTCTTTTTAATATAATTTATTTATATGATTAGATTATCTTTTTAATTGTTTTTAAAGTTAAATTAGAATATATTTTTACCATTAAATCCAATAGTGGTCGTTGAAATTAATTTCACTTTGAAATCAGACTTAAATTAGTGTCAATCTTTTGATACTTATTGTTTCATAAAAACACGCTATTTTCTCTGACAGCGGGAATTAATTATTAAATTAATTTATGTGACTAATATGTTTTTAATTTTTTAAAATGGACTTCATTTTTGAATTCGGAATATCAAATATAGCTTAGGGTGATGTTTTGGTGTTTTTCTGAAAAACTTCAATTTTTGATGAATAGTGAAACCACTAAGTGGTACTTATAAAAACTTATTTTCCGTTTAAATGAAAATTTTCCATCATTTTGTTTTGATTTTCAAAAATATGACATAAATGGTTGTCATTAAGAAGTAAAATGTGGTTCAATGAGATTAAAATAATTTTTTGGTGAATAGTAACTTATTAAGTTTTTAATCGCGATTAGAGGTAATTAGTGTAGTTTAAGGTAAATATAATATTTTAATAATATGAAAAGAACTTGACACATGTCCTAACCTCATTGGATGTGTAATGGCCGACCAAGACAAGCCATGGGTCAACTTGGGGACCCCATGGAGCCACTTTGTTTGGGAAATGACATAAATAACTTTTTATTTAATGTAAAAGTAAAAATGACACAAACATGATATGTTTTACTAAAAAAAAATTTAAGTGGGGGTATACAAGTCATCATTTTGATTTTAAATAGTAATTGGAAAGCTAAAAATATTTCCTACATCATAGTAATTTTTTTATAATTTTTAGACATTAAATAAATTAAATTATTTATGACATGATAATGATGCAGTGATGACATCATTATTTAACGATTAAAATAAAATGGAAGGATAATGTAAAATCTATGAACTAAACATGTACAAAACTTATTGGATGGATGTATTTCGAACCTTTATAACCTTATCCACGAATTATATCAATGTGGGACCTTTTAAAACCGAAACACATTTTCAAATAAAGTAATATTTCCTTACTTTCCAAAAGTTCCCCTCCTCTCCTCTTATAAAAGGCCCCCACCTCTACCTCATTTCACAAACTCCTCAAGCCTTTGGCTCGGCCAACCCCTACCCATTTACTCTCTACATCTCCCTATCCTAAACCTACAGGATTCCCTTTGGGAAGAATACTTTCAAAGGAAGCCTTTAGGCTCAAATCAAAAGGAGTTACACTTTTAAAGGTAATTCATTCTCTCATGTTCATTTGTTTTATTTTGATTTTCCAACCCCCTGAACTCGTTTTATATACCTCTTTTGTCACAACACCAGTATCTTCCATATACTAGGATGTTTTTATAAGATTTATTCTAGCTACACTCTCACACAACTACATCAAATGGTTAAATAACATACGGTTTCCGTGGATGGCGAAATTCTGCCTCCCGAAACGATGATTGTTCAATACTCATTTAAAACCTTCAAAGGTGGCCATTATGATGTCACTATTTTTATATATGATATATAATATGTTTATGTTTTACTTATGCTTCTGTATTTTTCATTTGTGTCTTACCTTTATGGCATCCATTATGGGTATACGTGATATCTTCATTTTAGGAAGTGCGGACTACCGCCCCCTCAAAGTGATGTGATTCGTTAATGCCATACGTGGGATGTATAAAGGATGGATTTAATGATATTATATATGATATTATACTGGAATTATAATATACCTTTATATCATTATTATTCCATTCTATAAAATACGAAATAGAAATGAAAGTAGCGTTCATGCGTACGTACGGCTTACCGTCTCCATGAACGGTGCATTTCATTTCTTACCTCTAAATGATTATGTAATTTTATAAATGCATTCATGTACTGGATATATATGACATATATGATATCTACATCATGAATACACTTCTGGATATAAAGAACCTTTGACCACACGAACAACATGTAATTGTAAGAAGTCCACTTTTGACTTAAGAACCAAATATCGAAAAAACAATCATTATTAACTTAATGATTACATAATGTTTATAACATAGAAATAAGTGATATAAAAGTAATAATAAGCTTGAAAAAGGTTCTTAAGAAAGTATAAATTAACTCAGGTTTATTATTCAGGACATTAAAGAACGATCGAGTCAAGTCGGACCCGAGGTAAGGGATCCTACTCCTCTCTTTCTTTTTAAGTACACACTTTTATGTCATTCCATTTAAAGCACATAATTCTTGTTATTGGGATGATCTTTTATATTAAAATTACTGTAATTTTTATGTTCATGTGATGAGAGACCCTATTCTCTCTCATCAATCCATTTTGGAAGTTTTGGGTGGCGCCGTTAGGCTGCCGTATTTTCGTAAGGGATTTTTCTTCTCACTTTTATTCTCGTGAGATTTATGCTACATCTGTCAAAAATTCCATTGAGTGGTGTATGTACTTCCCATTATTCTACTCTTTGTGTAATATAATTTCTTTTATGAGTATTTACATCAATGATCTATAGTCCTTCTTTCATGGGGTGTATGTTTTGAATGATACCCAAGTCGGTAAGGGAACCTTTCACCCTCCTATTTTTTAAAAGACCTCTTTTGTTGGGTCTTTTAATTTACGTATTGTTATGTTGGGATATGTTCTCATATATTCTTATTGATGTAAAGTTTATGTCCAATTGATGAGATACACTTTTTATCTCTCATCAACTCATTTTGATGTGATACCGTTAGGCTGTCAAGTGAACTTTTTAACCCAATTTCGATTTATTTGGGTTGAACATGTAGTCATTGATTATGTCATACATTGAATATGTGTGAATGGCCTTTCATTGTTTTACACTTAATATCCACTTATATTGGGTGTATTTATATTTGTCACACATATTTTCAAGATTGATTTGTCCTTAATTTTAGGATACCTTCTTTATAATGGATTTCATCACATTTGACATTTCTATTGAGGGTTCATTGTTGTTATGCACCAATTCACTCTTATATGGTGTATATACTGTACTTTGGAGTATTATATCATGGATCCATTTATTCTAATTACATTATAAAGTTCTGACTAAATGTTATTCCTTAATTATTGTATTCAAGTGTCTCTAATTTTGGTAAAACCCCTTTAACCAAAATATCGTTTTAAATGTTTTAATTATTTGTTCTTATTAATATCCATGTTTTCAAAATGGTTTTAAGGATTTATTTATATGGATATTATTGGTTTAAAATTTTATGCTTCAAGGTGGTATGGGACACTTTGATTCAAAAATCTCTTTATTAAATGTTTTAAATGGTTTTGGAAATGGTTTCTTTTTGAATGGATTCATTATTTCAATATAGTAAAATGTTATATTATGATTGAAATATGGAAATGTTATGTTTCCTTTATGCATGTTTTATGTGATACATTTATGTTATGGTCCTTGGGAATTGTTATGAAAACGGGTGGTTCTGTGATAAACTAATGGTGGGTGAGCCCGATATAGCTCTCCAATGCATTGGGTAACGCGAAGGAGTGAAACGTTAAGGTTTCTCCGAAGAGATTTAGGGAATATACTGTGATGGGTATTCCAAACTTAACCAAGAGGGTTACTCCCTACGTAAGAATGTTATGAATGCCGCAAGTTACCTTTATGTCTTATGTTTTCTATGATTTATTCATGATTTGATATGCCTATGTTTTATGGGAAAAGTGTGATTTCATTCTAATGTATATATGAACTCATGTTTCCTTTCCATATTTTTATAACTCTTACTGAGCTTTTTATGCTCATCCCAAGTTTTTGAAATGTTTTTCATAGGTCAAGGGAAAGGTACCTGATGTGATGATAGTGTCAAGGATGTGTCATGAAAGAATCCATGTTTTATTTTAAATATGTTTTCGTTGATGGGAAGAATGAATACTGTCTTTTATGTAACCACTTTGTTTAAATGTGGAATGTAATGCACGTTTCATGATCTAATTCTCTAAAAATCTAAACCTGAAAAGACCCTCAATGTGTAATCTTGTAATAACTCAAGATTAAGTAAGGTTTAAGGCTGGGGCCTTATAGTTGGTATCAGAGGTCGGTTTAGATAACTTTAGAGGTTAGGGTATTCTCTAAGCACAAGTGACATTACCATAATGGTTAGGATTTCAGAAAGAGCCCTAGTTTTAGATAAAGTGAATTATTATGTATATCTTAGTGTTTATCTTACTCATTAGTACATGATGGATTTGTTGATATACTGACAGTGACACTTCAATTTTTAGTGAATGGATGGATCTAGCAGGCACCAAAGAGACAACAGGTTTGAAGGAAACTGTAGTGGTTCTCTGATTAAGATACCAGATAAAATGGAGGATTCAATGAGGGAACTCGTGGTTTTTCTAAACAAAATATCAAGGAGTCATGATCAACCACTTGAACCTTGGTATGTTCTGTAATGCATCATGTACGAGATGACCAATCCATGTGGAAGTTCAGGTAATAATTATAAAGGTAACCATTAGAGTTTATCTGATCCTTACTTTTGAGGTAATTATGGGTTATTATATGATATGCTGGAAAATGAAAAGCATGAGATAAACTTGAGGTTAAAATATGTTATGATCATTTTTGATTATTTTATCTCTTTTGGTGAATGATTTAAGAATTATATAGTTTTGAAAAAGGACAACACACAGACCGTGTGACAACCCGTCGCGTCGGACAAAGCTGCGGGAATCGAACCCACAACCAAAGTGCGACTGCTATTTATTGCCTACCACTGGACTATGTGAAGTCCCTGGTTAGTTTGACTGATTATTTTTAGTTATATGATTTTATTAATTAAGAGTATGTTGATTTTGGGTTATTTAGGAAAATGATTAACCTATCATGGAGGATATGTGATTAGGTTAATTACTTTTCAATACGGGACTTTTGGAGCAACTGATGTTGTTTGGAGATAAATGTTACGATTTAACTTGGAATACTATGTGACTAAATCCTTCAAATATTAGGGTTTCAATCATATTTTGATTTACTTTGATGAATTTTATGGACAAATTTATTATAGAATGGTCCTTATTGAACTTTGGGTTTTGTTGGACAAATTTTGGAGGTTAAGAATAGATTTTCTTTTTATAAAGGGTTATCCTTTTCTGGATTATCTGATCTTGTACTAGCCTTTTGGTTTTGGTTTTGGTTAAAGCCTAAATAAATGGGAAGTATATAGTTCTCTTTTTTGGATTAGGTGATTCTTTAGAAGTTGGTTATAGTACTCTTAATGTGAACAAGTCTTCCTAAATACTCGTCTTATGGAGAAAATATGAGTTTGTGTAAGGAATCTAATAAAAGTTGAAAGTCAACATGATAAGTGATTATGTTTCCTTATGAATAATTTCCTCAATAAAAAGAAACTTAAAACAAAAATGTTGTCTATTAACTTTTCCTACTGGGGAATCGAATACCGTTTAACCCATCACATGTTTGTGATTTTCTTGTGGTTAACATTCTCCTAAACATGTTTTCTATCACTCTCCATCAGAACATGACCCTTTGTTTTTTCCTCCATGTCCATATTTTCATACTTGGAATCCTAGTATGGGTTAACTCGGGTTACCTCTGTGCTTATCTTTCTTTATTTTAAAGTGATTGTTTTACCAACACTTGTTCCAATGTGGGACTTTCAAGGATGTTTCCAAGCGCAATTTTAAAATTGCGAGGACGCAATTCCCAAAAGGGGGGAAGGATGTAACACCCCAGGTAAATAAAGAATATGAAATTTTTATTTCTATCCATATTTGTGAATGAAATATTAATATGACTTTAAAGGGGATGCTATGCTCAATAGCGTACCCAACACGCAACAACGAGTCTCTGGGAAATCTTACGTTGCACTCTAATAATAATAATATTTTAAATGGTAGTTAACATGAAGTCGTTGTAATGGCGGGAAGGGATATAAATAAATAAAATATGATTATATATGTTCTTAAATGTTTTTACATTTATACAGTAAAGGATAGAAGACTAAAATATGGAAGGAATTCAATTTTAGGCGTATATGCCCTAGTTTTCACTAAAGGTTCATTTATCACCTTTTGATGTTGAACCATCATTAAATATAGTTTTGTTAACTCTTAAACATTCTTTTGGACCAAATAAAACTCTTATTAAGAATCGGGACATCAAAATTTACTTTGTGTAAATTTTTGGTATCTTTCCGATAAAGTTCATTTTTTTAATGAATAGTGTAAAATGTTGTATTTTAATTCAAAACCTCTTTTTAATCTAATTTATTTATATGATTAGATTATCTTTTGAATTGGTTTTAAAGTTAAATTAGAATATATTTTTACCATTAAATCCAATAGTGGTCGTTGGAATTAATTTCACTTTGAAATCAGACTTAAATTAGTGTCAATCTTTTGATACTTATTGTTTCATAAAAACACGCTATTTTCTCTGACAGCGGGAATTAATTATTAAATTAATTAATGTGACTAATATGTTTTGAATATTGTAAAATGGACTTCATTTTTGAATTCGGAATATCAAATATAGCTTAGGGTCATGTTTTGGTATTTTTCTGAAAAACTTCAATTTTTGATGAATAGTGAAACCACTAAGTCGTACTTATAAAAACTGATTTTTAGTTTAAATGAAATTTTTCCATCATTGTGTTTTGATTTTCAAAAATCAGACATACATGGTTGTCATTAAGAAGTAAAATGTGGTTCAATGAGATTAAAATAATTTTTTGGTGAATAGTAACTTATTATGTTTTTAATCGTGATTAGAGGGAATTAGTGTAGTTTAAGATAAATATAATATTTTAATAATATGAAAAGAACATGACACATGTCCTAAACTCATTGGATTTGTAATTTCCGACCAAGACAAGCCATGGGTCAACTTGGGGACCCCATGGAGCCACTTTGGTTGGGAAATGAAAAAAATATCTTTTTATTTAATGTAAAAGTAAAAATGACACAAACATGATATGTTTTACTAAAACAATTTTTAAGTGGGGTTATACAAGTCATCCTTTTGATTATAAATAGTAATTGGAAAGATAAAATGATTTCCTACATCATAGTAATTTTTTTATAATTTTTAGACATTAAATAAATTAAATTATTTATGACATCATAATGATGCATTGATGACATCATTATTTAACGATTAAAATAAAATGGAAAGATAATGTAAAATATATGAACTACACATGTCCAAAACTTATTGGATGGGTGGATTTCGAACCTTTATAACCTTATCCACGAATTATATCAATGTGGAACCTTTTAAAACCGAAACACATTTTCAAATAAAGTAATATTTTCTTACATTCCAAAAGTGCCCCTCCTCTCCTCTTATAAAAGGCCTCCACCTCTACCTCATTTCACACACTCCTCAAGACTTTGGCTCGGCCAACCCCTACCCATTTACTCTCTCCATATCCCTATCCTCAACCTAGAGGATTCCCTTTGGGCATAATACTTTCAAAGGAAGCCTTTAGGCTCAAATCAAAAGGAGTTGCACTTTTAAAGGTAATTCATTCTCTCATGTTCGTTTGTTTTATTTTGCTTCTCCAACCCCCTGAACTCTTTTTATTTACTTAATTTGTAACAACAAAAGTATCTTCAATATAATAGGATGTTGTTATAATATTTATTCGAGCTACACTCTCACACAACTACATCAAATGGTTAAAGAACATACGGTTTCCGTGGATGGCGAAATTCTGCCTCCGGAAACGATGATTGTTCAATACTCATTTAACACCTTCAAAGGTGGCCATTATGATGTCACTATTTTTATATATGATATATAATATGTTTATGTTTTACTTATTCTTCTGTATTTTTCATTTGTGTCTTACCTTTATGGCATCCATTATGGGTATACGCGATATCTTCATTTTAGGAAGTGCGGACTACCGCCCCCTCAAAGTGATGTGATTCGTTAATGCCATACGTGGGATGTATAAAGGATGGATTTAATGATATTATATATGTTATTATACTGGAATTATCATATACCTTTATATCATTATTATTCCATTCTATAAAATACGAAATAGAAATGAAAGTAGCGTTCATGCGTACGTACGGCTTACCGTCTCCATGAACGGTGCATTTCATTTCTTACCTCTAAATGATTATGTAATTTTATAAATGAATTAATGTACTGGATATATATGAATTATATGATATCTACACCATGAATAAAATTCTGTATATAAATAACCTTTGACCACACGAACACCATGTAATTGTAAGAAGTCCACTTTCGACTTAAGAACCGAATATCGAAAAAACAATCATTATTAACTTAATGATTACATAATGTTTATAACATGGAAATAAGTGATATAAAAGGAATAATAATATTGAAAAAGGTTCTTAAGAAAGTAGAAATTAACTCAAGTTTATTATTCAGGACATTAAAGAACGATCAAGTTAAGTCGGACCCAAGGTAAGGGATCCTACTCCTCTCTTTCTTTATAAGTACACACTTTTATGTCATTCCTTTTAAAGCTCATATTCCTTGTTATTGGGATGATATTTTATATTACAATTACTGTAATTTTTATGTTCATGTGATGAGAGACCCTATTCTCTCTCATCAATCCATTTTGGAAGTTTTGAGTGGCGTCGTTAGGCTGCCGAATTTTCGTAAGGGATTTTTCATCTCACTTTTATTCTCGTGAGATTTATGCTACATCTGCCACAAATTCCATTGAGTGGTGTATGTACTGCCCATTATTCTACTATTTGTGTAATATACTTTCGTTTATGAGTATTTACATCAATGATCTATTGTCCTTCTTTCGTGGGGTGTATGTTTTGAAAGATACCCAAGTCGGTAAGGGAACCTTTCACCCTCCTCTTTTTTAAAAGACTTCTTTTGTTGGGTATTTTAATTTACATATTTTTATGTTGGGATATGTTCTCATATATCCTTATTGATGTAAATTTTATGTCCACATGATGAGATACACTTTTTATCTCTCATAAACTCATTTTGATGTGATGCCGTTAGGCTGTCAAGGGAACTTTTTAACCCAATTTCGATTTCTTTGTGTTGAACATGTAGTCATTGATTATGTCATCCATTGAATATGTGTGAATGTCCTTTTATTGTTTTACACTTAATATCCACTTATATTGGGTGTATTTATATTTGTCACACATATTTTCGAGATTGATTTGTCCTTAATTTAAGGATACCTTCTTTATAATGGATTTCATCACATTTGACATTTCTATTGAGGGTTCATTGTTGTTATGCACCAATTCAATCTTATATGGTGTATATACTGTCATTTGTAGTATTATATCATTAATCCATTTATTCTCATGATATTATAAAGTTATGACTAAATTTTATTCCTCAATTATTGTATTCAAGTGTCTCTAATTTTGGTAAAACCCCTTTAACCAAAATATCGTTTTAAATGTTTTAATTAATTGTTCTTATTAATATCCATGTTTTCAAAATGGTTTTAAGGATTTATTTATATGGATATTAATGGTTTCAAATTTTATGCTTCAAGGTGGTATGGGACACTTTGATTCAAAAATCTCTTTATTAAATGTTTTAAATGGTTTTGTAAATGGTTTCTTTTTGAATGGATTCATTATTTCAATATACTAAAATGTTATATTATGATTGAAATATGGAAATGTTATGTTTCCTTTATGAATGTTTTATGTGATACATTTATGTTATGGTCCTTGGTCATTATTATGAAAACGGGTGGTTTCGTGATATACTAAGGGTGGGTGAGCCCGATATAGCTCTCCAATGCATTGGGTAACGCGAAGGAGTGAAACGTTAAGGTTTCTCCGAAGAGATTTAGGGAATATACTGTGATGGGTATTCCAAACGTAACCAAGAGGGTTACTCCCTACGTAAGAATGTTATGAATGCCTCAAGTTACCTTTTTGTCTTATGTTTTCTATGATTTATTCAGGATTTGATATGCCTATGTTTTATGGGAAAAGTGTGATTTCATTCTAATGTATATATGAACTCAGGTTTCCTTTCCATATTTTTATAACTATTGCTGAGATTTTTATGCTCATCCCAAATTTTTGAAATGTTTTTCACAGGTCAAGGGAAAGGTACATGATGTGATGATAGTGTCAAGGTTGTGTCAAGAAAGAATCCATGTTTTATTTTAAATATGTTTCCGTTGATGGGAAGAATGAATAATGTCTTTTATGTAACCACTTTGTTTAAATGTGGAATGTAATTCAAGTTTCATGATCTAATTCTCTAACACTCTAAACCTGAAAAGATCCTCAATGTGTAATCTTGTAATAAGTCAATATTAAGTAAGGTTTAAGGCTGGGGCCTTATATATATCATTCGTGATGTGTGGTACACAGTGTGTCCTATGTGGTACAAGGAATTTCCATTTATCCACTTAGATTCCCTTGTGGGAGAACCTCACACAACATGTTGTCTCCATATACACGGTGTGTAGAAGGAGTATACAGTATGTCGGGATGCAAGGTATCATGACCTTGTCTCATGGACATTTCCATGATGTGAATTGTGTACTCAAAGGCATGAATGTGTTAGAGTATACGGTATGTCCATGACTAGGTACGCCAACCCATGCCTATGTACTCTCTGGTGTACATACGAAGGTAGCTGAAAAAGGACACATGTTATATGATAGTGGTCACAAAGAATGTGATCCTTATATTCATCCTAAAATCCCAACTACCACTTATGGATCCAAACAAGGAGTGTAATCACAGATTACACGCCGTGTAGATTAGGATTTCCTAGAAAACCATGTTTTCCTCCCTCTCATGCCCATGTTGCGGTAATTTGGAAATTGATCTACAATATCATCAAGATTCATGGATCTACATTAATTGAGCATCACCGTCAATGAGAAATACACTTTGGTCAACTAATCTGATCGAAAAAACAAGATTCTTCATCAGAATCATCTCCAAAAAATCTCTCTTGAAGATCAGGGGTTTCAAAAATAGTATGATATGATCGATTCTACCACCGTCTCACCTATGTTTCATTATACATAGCACATATGTAAAATATTTATCCTTGTGCTAAGAATCACATTTTCAATGATTGGTACATCAGTATATTGTCTAACCACAGACCAAAGTTTATCCCTAGATGAACGAGAATGGGTGGGGAAAAGAACAGGGAATATCCTAGATGAAATAACCTTTATAATTTCCCATGTCATCCTTTATTTTTTTCCATTAGAATGATAAGTGAATATGAATAAAAAATAATAATAAATATACCAATTAAACACCACAATTATTACCCATAACACAAGGCAATTGATCTGAAAATCAATCCATACATTGATTTATTTATGTAAATTTTATTTTAAATTTTTTTAGAAATTTTTCTTTTCCCATTAATATCATTATATGGTTGGAGGTCATTAACATCTACTCATTACTCCTTCAAGGAACATTTATGAATCCACCACTTTTTATACCACTCTGTTGCTGGTGTGTGAGCTCACCAATTTTGTTGGGAGCTTTAATTAATTGAGTGAGAATTTACTGAATGAATTGAAAATGGTTTATATGTCTTTTTTTAGATATTAAAATCATGTTTATTGTTGAATTAAAATTTTAATACTTTAAATGGATAAAGAGTAATTTTTTTGATGAACATGTGGATTATTTATGATTATTAAATGAGATATATGTTGATGAATGACTTTATTATATTACTTGTTATTATGGAATTGTTTACTCCACATATCATGATTTGAGTTAATTCAATGAAAATTTCACCTCCATAGTAATTGATAGTAGAAGTTGATTCCTTGTAAAATTTTACTTCTAATAATCTGATTCCATTGGATTCTAGGGAAATTTATATGAAATAGATTTATATTTAATATTTTATTGGATATCTTACAAATTTCGCCATATTAAATCCTAATTCCATTGTAAAATAATGATATTTATAGTCTTTTGACCTAGATTTCATGAAAAACTGTGGAAATACTCCATGGATCCTGCCCAAGTATTTACCATGTTTTCATCCTGATTTTCCTAGGACTAAAAGTGGATGCCTTGGTAATTTTTACCTTTGATACATCCATTTCAAGCATGAAATTTCATTACTCATCATTGTAAATAGTGGATTGTAATCATTATTTATAGATATCACTAGTAAATATATATGATAATATTTGTCACATTGGATAGTACCCCACATTCGTATTTATTCTTTATTGTCATCGCATGTCACACCCAGTTTTTTTGTCTTTGTCTTGATCTGGTCCATTAAAATCGGGATCCTTTTCATGGGTATTTGGTGAGATGAATATTGATTTTTTAAGTTTCATATATTTCTAATTACCTTAATTTTGGTTCCCCATTGCTTGTTTTGGAGTTTTTGAAGAAAGGGTGGTTACATCATGATTGGGGCCAACTATTAGCCCATTTCCAGTTTAAAAAAAATGAATTTATATTGTTTATAAATCCTTTTTATCAACATTTTTCTCCCATTCCACTTCCCACTTGTCCTATACTGATATATTAAAAGTTACTAATCATTGTTTCCCCATATAAATTCATAGGAATGGTGAATTGGGGTTACTTATTTAGGTATTGGGCCAGCCCATGGGCCCATTTCCTGTTAAAAAGATATTTGTTTCTTTTATATCAATTTCAATGTTTAATATTGTTCTGTGATTCTAACTACCCCTCAAATAAAATAGCCCTATACTCACCCCCATTATCTATTTACCGTCTTTTAAGCTCATATAGGTCGTGGATTAGGGAGAAAGTTCACAGGTCACATCAAATCGACCAGAATTGATAATGTAAATTTTTTTATAAATATATCATTCAATTAGTGCTATTTTTCAGAAAACGATTCTTTATCTAGTTATTCTAGACCTTAAGAGACCCTCCATGAATTTTCATCCCATTCCTTTTTCTCAAGGGCTGCAGATCTAATGGAATATGAAGAGTTTTCTTATGGTAAATGTGAGATTCCATCTCCTTTATCCTCCCTCTTCTTCCTCATTTCATTAATTCTTGGATTCATAATCTCCCCTACTCAATGTAGACCTATTTTTATGTTATGACATGTTTGTTTATGGAGTTTATATTCATTTAGGTATGTTCTTTATAGTTTTAGGGTTTATAAAACCACAACGGGTGATTTCAGGTGTGCGTTTCCATTACACCATGGTTTTGAGGTAGGATGTCCATTTCTCAAACCTTTATCATTTAATATTAATCATTTTAACTATGTTATAACCTTATTTATATGATATTTTATGCTGTGAAACTTTTTTTCTAATGGTTTTGTGTGCAAATTCTGTTTTATGACTTATTTTGTTAAAAATATAGTTTTTTTAGTAAAAATGTGCACTCTTATTGTTTGAAAAATTATTCTACTAGATATCGTACTTATTTTATGGTATTTTGAATATTTCCCAGTATATTTAATAACATTATTGAATTAAAATGGTGTTTTATCTATTTTTAAGTGCTTAATATAAGTTGTTTTTTAAGAGTACATGCCATGTGTTCGGTAAATTTCCCGGTTGGCTTTTATGTGTCTAATGAAATTAAAAATAATTTGTTTGGATTTATAAATATATTGGAAGAATTTAATAAAATTAATTTTTTATCCTTTTATGGATTAAAAATTTGGATTTGGTTTTACAAACAAATGGTTTTTTTGTTTATAACATGTTTTGGCCCGAGTTTCCAGAAAATGGCCCATTTCACATTCTTATAAAAATGGTTGTGTTTTAAATATGTCACCTGAGTGTTTTAAGGGATTTATGAGTGTGGTTTTATTCTATAAATTATTTTTAAACGCCACTTTAATAAAATTTAAATGAAAAACTTTTCAAATTTTAGTTTTGAGAAAATGTTTAAAGGCCCATTTTTCCTTTCTAAAAAATGAAGGAGTGTTTCACTTATATATACCAAGTTGTGCTATTGGGATTGTTTTATAGTCCATTAAATGATTTTATTAAATGTTTTTAGGGATTTAAATAAGGTTTGTTATGGTTTTTATGTTGTTTTATAATTGAAAGAGTGTTTTTAATGAGTTTTATGTGCAAAGACTCAATACACTCCTTGAAGTTGTTTTACGAAAATATTTAGCGGTTTGTTGATTCGTGAAAGAAATGTGAAGAAAGATTATGGTATGTTTGTGTGTTTATGGTTTGTTAATGGTCTTTTTATGTGAAATGTGTATTTGATAATATTTGTAACTTGATTGAGCACTAAATGGAATCCTGGGTATCTTGGTGGGCGGACGTGTACTAGTATGCTAGTGATCCTGTGGGGTTTGGCCCCTGTTTCCCATAGCACGATTGAAGATGACAAAACTATCTAAACTATGATGATGATGTTTTTTGGAGACCACTATGTTATGGGTATACTCCCTACTAGTGACTCATGTGCATGAGAACAGATATTTATTATGGTTACTTTAAACAAGATACGAGGCACATGGAGCTCACAACTGACGTGCCTAGGGGTGTTCCTTTGACTTGTGCTCATTGGATATTTTGTACTCACCTTCATCATTTACTGTGTTTGGTTGGTATATTCAGTAGTCTGTGTGATTTATTCAAATGTTAAAATTATTTAAATCAATCATCATTAAAACTATTTTCATTTTGAAGTTGCACTGCTTTGAAAGTTATTACTTTCATCCTTGATTATAAAACATGCAAGTTTTGGTCTGGTAATTTTTGTTATATCATGGTACCTCATTTGGAAGACATAAATAAATATTATTATTTAAAACTTGAAATTGATGTTTCTTTTATTTTAATGTATTTTCATTTGGAATTTAATATCGGGATAACGTAATGAATTTTAATACTCACGACTATAGTATTCTTCTATTTTTAGCCCTTGTGCAGGTTTCAACTTGATTTTGATCACCATGGAAAATGACTGACCATTTTTTTGTAGGGTGACCATCAAGGTCACATAGAGGTAGTTGGTTATTGGGTATGGTTAGTTGAGTTGTTGTCTTAGTTGTACTTTTAGTTTCTTGTACAAATAATGTTCTGATTAATTTTTATATAAGTGTATTTTGGGCTGTCCATTTATTTCTCCTATTATTTTGATTTTTCATATATGGGTTAAATCATTCCCGTGTGTACTCTACTGATTCCATTGGTTCTTGTCTCTATCCCGGGAGGATCGGGAATGCCTCTCGGGACTTTTCGCGGGTTGGCCTGGGTGAACGATTCAGGGTCGACTCGGACTGGTTCATGACAAAATGGTATTGAAGGAGGTCGGGTCATAGTAGACCTTTCTTTTTAGAGATCCATTATTATTTTACGGATGTCAGGGAATAAGTATTAGGAATTTTGGGACATGAGGGGTAAGTATAATAGGAGCTTCGTGAACACTTTCTCGTTATAATCCTCGAGTTTCCATGGGAAGTCATGTTTTATTAGTGTCCTTTGTAATTTTTGATTGTTTGGTGTTGGGATACGATAAAGGGAGTCTATCTAATGGCCTCTGTGAGCTCACATGGGCCTGGCAAGAAATGTGGAGTTGGGGAATGGTCCTAATAATTCTATTTGGGTTAGTATTGTGTTTGACATATAGCCTCCAACCATATGGTCAAGTCACCCACCGATAATAGTTCCCTTTTTTGGGTCTCTTATACCTTTCTTGAATTCTGATTTTTTGTTTTGAAAATTCTTGTGTGAGAATTGTGGACATGGGTTTTAAATGAAGGATTGGATTTTTAAAAGTTAAGAGGGGGGTTTTCATAAATTAAATATAAGAATGGTTTTAGAAGGTTCTATTTTTGTGGATATTTGTTTGGAGGGAAGTGGAAATGATTTAACGGGATTGGATTATCCATAATCTAAACTTTTGGTTTTTTGGAATAATTTTTTTTAAATTTGATTCATTATATGTTAATTCTGAATCTTTATTTTAAATAGTGAATTTTGGGATGTTAAATTTTTTTTGAATCGAATAAATTAGTTTTGGAAATTGGTTTTGATTGTTTTGTGTTTTCCTAGAAAGGGTATTGGTCTCAATAGACCTCTGATTACGAAAATATACCTTGCAGAATTTTAAAAAAATGGGAAGGGGTTGTTTGGAATGGCATAGTTATTTTAAAAGTTTTTAAAATTGAAAAGGGGTAGGTTTTTAAGAAAATGGTTCTTAAGGAATTGTGGTTTTTTTTGAAATATGAAAAAGATTTTTTGACTTGGTGGTTGGTGTTACTTTTGAAGGTATATGATTTTTGGAATGATTTTGTTTTGTTTTAGCCTTTTGTGTTTTCATGGGTGCTCAGAATCATGGTTTTATTGATATCTTGAAGCATGTCCTATATGGAATGCTGGTTGAGTTCCTGGGGTGGCATGGAAATGTGCATGTGGGTGAGACTTGATGAAACACCATTGGTGATTGTGGAAACCCACCAAGTTAGTTTGTTTTTTGAATGTGTTTTGAGCTGAAAATTGGTGGCCTTTTTTAAACCAATGGTTATGTGGATTGATTTTTCTATGTCATAGAAGAGTTTTTTACTCATTAAGCTTCCTTGTGATCTAGAAGTCATACTATTATTGTATCTTGAGATGAAATCTTGTTAGTGGACCAGTTTTGGAGAAATGTTCATTGGGTTTATAAAGATGTATTTGATGTTGTGATGTGGAAATGTATAGTTCTCGGTTGGAAATCATTACTACTGATCACCCTAAGGATTCATTTCAAATTTAAAATCCACATCTTTTGAGGATGCCTCAACCTATTAGTTGGAATATAGATCTCTTTGGGATCGATTAAAAGTGCTTATAGGCCATGATAATTTGTTTGGACATAGTAGTTGTGTTCAGTGATGTTAATGTGTTTCTCTGTATTACTTGTCTGTTCTTCCCCTCGTTCAGAGTGAGAAAAACTTTTATTTGAATCTACGAGTTCCTATTTATATGAAGGTGTTTTGTTGAGCATGTGAGTTTTTTTAGCCCAATAATCCTTAGAACCCTGACTGTAGTGCAGAAGATGCTTCTACAATCAGCCCGCTAGCCATAGGCCTCAGAGTGAAGTTTTTCACACAGTCAAGAAATATCCATAGGAATGGGGAACTAGACCAGGCTCTTGTCTCCACAATTATGGTATGGTAGTTTCTATGTATCTATTGTGGTTCTTGATTACTATGAATTTTCTTTTGTCTCAAGAAGGGTTGTGTAATTACCCCCTCACACAGTGTCTATGGTTATGCCTTTATGGATACAAGTTTTCGATAAATGTCCATGGGTGGACCTCCTGTGAGAATCTGGTCCAGTCTTGGTGATACCTATTCGTAGGTGGAGAGTGTTGGGTAGTTACATTGTTTCTTTTGTAGTTTAAATGGCCTAATTATTGGTTCCTATTCCCTCCCCTACCCGAGTGGTTGGGGTCCAGATTCGTGTTGAATGTCTTGGCCCAGTTCTTGTACCCTCCGTTCGAGAGTGGGTGGTTTAGATGTCCATGTTGTAACCCTATTAACATGGTATTGTAGGTTTATGTATGAGCGTTTTGTTGGTCTTGTGTGAGTGAGGCCGAATTATGTCCCATGTTGAATTCTTGTCTGTTCATTGCTAGTTGGTTTCTAATAGTGGGGAGACTCACCATGGGTCCTATTGATTTTCATCCTAAGAACCTTTGTAGTGCTATTTTTTTCTTAATGGTGGGGAGTAAATTTTTGAATCCCCTGGAATATTTGGTTTTTTTGAGTTCACCTATGTTTGGGTGATGGTTTGTTTCATTGGGAGAAGGCCCACCAATCGGGTTCTTTGCTTGGTTGTGGAGGTGGTGGCTTGATATTTCCAATGATTTTCGAGAATTGGTTGTGAGTAGTGTGTTTTGTTTTAGCTATAAGATTAACATACATTAATGGCTGGTGATATTTCCTTTAATTGGTAGTCTAGACCATGTTGATAGGTAATCCTTTGGTTTTGATTTTTCAGTCGGAAAGTGTTATGGCTTTCCGGGGGCAGAACGTTTTAATGGTGGGGAGTGTTGTCACACCCGGTTTTATTGTCTTTGTATTGATCTGGTCCATTTGAAATCCAGATCTTTTTAGTGGGTATTTGGTTAGATAAATATTGAGCTTTTATGTTTCATATATTTCTAATCACCCTATTTTGGTTTTTCCATTGTTTGTTTATGACTTTTTGAAGAAAGTGTGGATACTTCATGATTTGGGCCAACAGTGAGCCCATTTCTAGTTTTAAAAAAACTGAATTTGTTTCATTTATAACTCCTATTTTTCATCCTTTTTCACCCATTCCACCTCCCACATGTCTTATACTGATATATTAAAACATCCTTATAATTTTTCCCCATATAAATTCATAAGCATGGTGAATTGGGGTTACTTATTTATGTATTGGGCTAGCCCCTGGGCCCATTTCCTGTTTCAAAAAAATATTTGTTTCATTTAAATCTAATTCAATGTTAAATATTTTTCGGTTAATCCACCTCTCACTGGAATCCAATAGCCCAATCCACACAACCAATATTAATTTACCCTCTTTGGTGCTCATAAGGGTCGTGGATTAGGGACAAAGTTCTCATGTTACCTCAAATCGACCAGAAATGATAAGGTAAATAGTTTTATAAATAACTCATTAAATTCGTGCTCTTTTTCAAAAAAAATATCTTTACCTATTGCTTCCAGACCTTAATAGACTCTCCATGATGTTAAATTGCACTCCCTTTTCTCTATGGGTGCAGATCTAATGTAATACGAAGAGTTTTCTTGTGGAAAAGGTGAGATTCCATCTTCTTTATCCTCCCTCTTCTTCCTCCTTTCATTATTTATTGGTTTTATAATCCCCCTACTCATTATTGACCTATTTATTTGTTATACCATGGTTTTTTATGGAGTTTATATTTATTTAGGTCTTTTCTTCATAGTTTATTGGTTTATAAACCCATGACGAGTGATTCCGGGTGTGCGTTTCCATTACGCCAAGGTTTTGAGGTTTGATGTCCCTTGAAAAAACCTTTATCATTTAATTTTCATCATTTTAATTCTCTTATAACCTAATTTATATGATATGTGTTTCTTTTAAACTTTGGTTATGAAGGTGTTTTTTGAAAATTATGATTTATGACTTATTTTGATAAAAATTCAGTTGTTTTGGTATAAATGTGCACTCTTATTGTTTCATAAATTATTCCCTGAGCATCCTCACTTGGTTTATGGTATTGGGAATATATCTCAGTAGCTTGAATAATTTTATGGCATGAAAATGGTGTTTTATCCATTTTTAAGTGCTTAATATAAGTTGTTTTTTTAAGATTTCATGCCATGTGTTCGGTTAATTGCCCAGTTGGATTTTATGTGTCTAGTACAATTTAAAATAAGTTGTTTGGATTTATAAATATACTGTATGCATGTAAGAAAATTATTTTTGGTTCCTTTTATGGATTTAAAATTTGGATTTGGTTTTACAAACTAATGGTTTTTTTGTTTACAACATATTTTGGCCCGAGTTGCCAGAAAATGGCCCGTTTCACATTCTTATAAAAATGGTTGTGTTTTGAATATGTCACCTGAGTGTTTTATGGGATTTATGAATGTGGTTTTATTCAATAAATTGTTTTTACACACCTCTTTAATAAAACTGAAATGAATAATTTTTAAAATTTTAGTTTTGAGAAAATCATTAGAGGGTCGTTTGGCCATTCCTAAAAATAAAGTCGTGTTTTACGTGTATTTACCAAGTTGTGCAATTGGGAATGTTTTATGGTCCATGAAATGATTTTATTAAATGTTTTTATGGATGAAAAATATGGTTTTGTATGGTTGTGATGTGGGTTTATAATTGAAAGAGTTTTTTAATGATTTTTATGTGCAAAGCCTCAATACACTCTTTGAAATTGTTTTTCGAAAATATTTAGCGGTTTCTTGATTCGTGAATAAAATGTAAAGAAAGATTGTGAGTTGTTTTTTTTTATGGTTTCAGAATGTAATTTTTATGTAAAATGTGTATTTGATAATATGTGTAACTTTATTGAGAACTAAATGGAATCCCAGGTATCTAGGTGGGCGGACATGTACGAGTATACTAGTGATCCTATGGGGTTGGGCCCTTGTTTCATGTAGAAAGATTGACGATGAAAACACTAACTAAACTATTATGATGATGATGTTGGGGGGCCACTAGGTTATGGGTATGCTCCCTACTAGTGGCTCATTATCATGAGAACAAATATTTATTATGGTTACTTTCACTGAGATATGAGGTACCTGGAGCTCACAACTGACTAGTTCCTAGGGGTGTTCTTGTGACTTGTGCTCATTAGATATTTTGTACTCAACATCGGCATAAAGTGTGTTTGGTTGGTAAATTAAGTAGTGTGTGTGATTTATTTAAATGTTAAAATTATTTTAAGCACCCCTCTTGAAAAATATTTTCATTTTGAAGTTGCACCACTTTGAAAGTTGTTACCTGCATTCTTGTTTATAAAACATTCAAGTTTTGGTCTGGTAATTTTTTTATAGCATGGGACTTCATTTAAAAGAAAGAACTTAATTTTTTAAAACATGAAAATAATGTTTCTTATATTTTAAAGGATTTGCATTGGGAATAGAATATATTTCTAACCTAATGAGTTTTATTACTCACAGTTATGGTCTTCTTCTGTTTTTAGCCCTTCTGCGGGTTTCAGCTTAAGATCGATCACCATGGGAGATGTGTGACCAATTTGTTAGTGGGTGACCAGTAGGGTCACATGACGTTAGTTGGTTATCAGGTTTGGCTAGTTTAGTTGTTGGCTTAGTTGTACTTTCAGTTTTTTTACAAATAATGTTCAATTCAATTATTATATAAATGTATTTTCAGATGTCCATTTCTTTCCTCTATTTATTTGATTGTTCATATATGGGAGAAATCATTCCATTTTGTATTCTATTGATTCATTTAGAGTTTGTTGCAATCCCTGGAGGATCAGGAATGCCTCTTGGGACTTGTCGCGGGCTGGCCTGGGTGACTGGTTCAGGGTCGACTCAGACTGGTTCGTGAAATCACATGTTTATGGTTGCATGATTATAGTTCCCCCATATTTATTATATTCTTCATTACTATTCACAGAGAGTGATGCTTCAATTGATTTGATCATGTGTTTTGTTGACTCTTTTCATTTATTATGGTTATATAAATGATATAATACAAACATATTCCTTTTTATACATAGAATGAACTTTATGTATACACTATTGGTGGTGACCTACTAAATGTTATTTCACACTCTATCGAGACAATCATTAGGTACATTGAAAAAAATCATGGATAATGGTAGGGACCCTGGAATGTTCCCACATTACAATGCTTGATTGATTGTGATTAGGTGAATAGAAGCATATGACTCAGTTAGCCTCATTCTCATATTTATAGACAAGCCATTTTGGTCATTTGTTATATTTTGATACATGTTTTTTTCTGGTTTCTTTTTTCCATGTATTGGCTTCCATTATTATAGTTACATGACTTAAATCATATTGTATATGATAAATATTCATGTTTTATTATTATTATATTATAATGGATTAATTATCTTCAGTCAATGATTTATATTTTATTTAGTAAATTTATTTACTAGATATACTACTGTGTTAATATTACCATGAGGGTATAATCTCGACACTGTACCGTCTCAGTCACTCAGTTCTAGTCAGAAGCCTCTTTCATATTGGGAGATGAACATGAGGACATTGGTCCCACTAGATCAGGAAACTATTTAGTGGATAACATATTATTATGTAACATAAATTTTTTAAATTTAATTCTACGAAAACATATCTCGAGTTAACAAAGTATTACAACCTCTCGAACATATGTGATTTGTTTTTAAATAATAAAATTCATTGAAAGTGATAAATAAAATGTTAATAAATAATAATCATATTAATGAAATGATTATAATATTAATGATGTTGTTATCACTCTAAAAAAATATATCATTTTCTTTCATTCCTTTTCACTCAATTAAATATGATAACATTATTTTTTTACATGTGGACAACCTCCATTTTGAAGAGATGTGGCTCTCTCTCCATTAGCACACAAAATAGATGATATATAAGTATTCATAAATAAAAAATAGTGATTATATGATATTTTAATTACTCTACTAATATAAAATATTTATTAACTTCTTGATATGACATCATTTAAATATGTATATGTTACTCATACGTACGTATGGCCTACAATATCCTAGGTTATAAAATATTTCATTTTTCAAAACAATACATCATAATTATATTTAAATTTTAATTTTACTAAAAACATGATAAATATGTCATGATTATTATTCTAGATATGATATAACTATACTACATTCCTAGGAAACATATCATTCATGATTAATACGCTTGAGAAAATAAAGCAATTAATAATTGAAATAACAAAAACAAATGAATGATTATTAATGAATAGTTGAAAATATGTTACAAAATTATCATATATAATAATAATATTCTTCTCATTTATGTTAATGGAATGTTTAAAACCACTATATATGAGTATAAATCATTTTCATCCAAAAGCTAGTGTGAGGTAATGGATTTCATCTAAATTCCATTTCATTGAATCATATTTTCTTGTTATGAACCTAATTTATTTTATTGTGTATATACAGCCTATTTGACATGTAATATCATGAATAATTAATTATTCATGGGTTTTATGTTTTTGATTGAATTATATCATTTAAAAAATTATGAAAAGAAGTTATTTAGTGGAAATGATTTTCATTAATCATTTTTGGGTTATATTACCCTATCATTGTCATTGATATCTATGATTTTTTATGCAATGACATCAAAAAATATTTTTTATTTAGACATGTTTTATTTTTATTCATATTTTACATAAATAATCTTATTTTTTGTTTTTTTTTAATGTCATGAACTATTTGAAGATATATTCGACAAACATGTTTTAATTTGGTTTTTTAAACACGAATTTCCAATGAAGTTAATTATTTGATCATTGATTAATAAACAATTTCATTTTATTATATTATGTTTAAAAAATATGTTTTAATTAAATAATACCATTTTTTGGATCATTGTTACATAAATTAATTGAATTATGTTAATAAAAATTTTCAATATGATTTTATTTGGTTAAAAATATAAATTAATTAAAATAAAATAATAATAAAAAATATTTCCAATTTTTTAACACTTATGATAATTATTTATTAAATATATTTTAATTCATATTAAATTTTTATGAAATAATTGAAAATAAATATTCCTTATAATTTAAAAATAATAATTATTTGGCTTTTTAAAAAATTTTAAAAAGTATATTTTTTTAAAATGTACGACACTAATAAAATATTTAGGGTTCAGGGAAACTCAATAATTTAATATTTATTTTATAATTTTTAGTGGTTATATAAAATGAAAATTATATTAAATCTGTTTTAAGAAATACTATTTTTAATGAAATGTGATTTTCAAAAAATAAATGATATTTTATTTAATAATATATTAAAAAATTTATTTATGGTATTTATTTTCATCAGTGTCAAGAAACCATTATTCTTAATAAATAAAATATTTTTATTATTTATGCCATACTTATTCACAATATGGATGATTTTTGATAATTTGGACAAAGTGTTCAATTGAAAATTTGTTCCTTGATTTGTTTTGTACTCAATAACTATCCCTTGAAATGCTACCATTCCTATGATCATTTTAAAATACGTTCCTGTAAATATAATTTTTATTAATCATTGATACACTATTTTCTTAAACCTTTTTTCATTTCATCATACAAAAATTTTCTTTCAAGGAATTTTTTTTCCTAGATAAGTATTTATAATTCTTTATTCTTTTCTCAAACATGATCTTTAATGATAAATCACATTGATCATGAATTAAATCAATTTTATGATATATTTGGTATGATTTGGACAAGAACACATGGGTTGAACCCAATTATGAATAGACCCATAATGAATTTATAGTCTCTTAAGGTAAATCAATATGCTACTAGAAATAAATATCCCCTTGAGGTAAATCAATATGCTACTAGAAATAAATATCCCAAACTATATGATTTTTTACATAAAATTTTCAAGATTTTATTTTGAATGGTTTTGATGGAAAAGGATTCATGATCCTATATTTTTTATTTACAGTAATTAATAATTAATTTTATTATGATTTTAGTTTTTTATTCCAAAATATTTTCAAAAGGACATTATATTTAGAATCATTTAATTCTCAATTTAAAGATTAAATAGATTGTGTGTTCAGTTTATTACCTTACCATATTCATTATTACTTATCCAAACATGAGAGTGTTGTTATAAAAATAGAATGTGATCATAGTTACATACATTTATATTTTTATTATGTATTTTCAAATTATTATAGACATTTCATTGATTAAATAGATTTTTTCTTTATTTATAATTTAATATATTTTAATCATTATTGATTAATGATATCTTCTAAAATACATGACCCCTATTGAGATTTTTGGATCACATATATATTTTTCCATTCCCTCAAATTCCATGTATATTAAATATTTAATATAAGACACGAGTTGGTATCTATTTTATGAAGACTATTGAAATAATCGATACTTTAAGATATGATTCCTTGAATCATAAAAAAATGTAATAAATAATACATCAAATCTATGATACTGGTGTTTGGGTCACTAAAATATCTCTTCCAACTCTACTATTTGGTATGATTTTGTGATTTTCACCTAAATAATTATGGGTCACATGGTCATTACATATGGAAACATGTTTTTTGTTACCAACAAGATGTGTGATGATATTTCCACATTATCTGTAAGATGTAGTACATTTCTACTTCTAATGTATTTAATTTATTATTTTATTAATAAAAATAACAGTAATAAAATATATTTTTTGTATTCATATGGTATAGAATAACTATTACCATAGTAATGAGTCACGTTGAAGATCTTATGTGGTTAGGTTCCATTTGTGAGATATGTTCGTGGAATATTTTTAAAAAAATGAAAAAAATAAAAAATGAAGATACATGATACCATATTTACATTCTCATTCACATCCATTGAAATTCCATGATTTTTTGGGAGTGTGGAGATTATCTTTTCTGGAGGAGGCTTTCCATTACAATATTTTTAAATTTCATTCTTTATAAATGTGTGCATTCAATCATTTTCAAGAATTTTTTTTTTCATTTACCTTTCTTCACCCCCTCATAGTAATTTGATACTTATCACATAATCCCTTTGGATTAATTGATTATTTTTATTTTTTGTATTTTATATGCGAGAAATATAGGAAGACTGTGGTATTCAATATATATTATGGGTTTGAGAATAAATCAAATTTTATATTATATGGAGTGTTGATAAAAAATATATATGCATAGATAAATTGTAATATAAATATAGATTCCATAAATCAATTTAAAAATTAAAATTAAAGGAAAATAATAATTTGAATAAATAACATGTCTATGAGGTTTTTCTTATTTTCTTTGAAAGGGTTATTTTGGAGGACTAGTAGTTTATTATAATTCATTCTTTAATTGTCATTTTTATGCATTTTTAATAATAAAAATCATCTCCTTTAGAAACAATATTGTAAAAATTTCTTAAAGAAAATTAGTTATTATATTTTTGTGGAATTTTATATATTTAATGAATATTTACAGTTTGGACTCAGTTAATTTAACATCAACAATGTTTTCTACTATTTTACATTATTTTATTTAGTTTTGGGAGGAAAATTTAATTAAGGCTGTAAAATGATAGATGTTGTTTTTTGAAACATAGACCTGGAAGATACGAATTTTACAATTTATAATTAATGAAAAATATAAAATTCATATCTTTTAAAACATTCCATTAGATAATTTTATTCATAATTAACAAGCTGATACAACTATGGATAATTTATACTGTTGTATTTGTACAATTAGATATATAATTTAAAAAAATTAAACCAAACTAAAAACATCTTTTATCTGATATTATTACTGTTATCCTAACATTCATTAGGTTCTTATATCTATATATGATAACCTGGGGAATAGTCGAACAAAAGGGATGAGATGAAGAACCCATTAAAGGAATAAGAATAAGAATAAAATATAGAAAAAAATTTATAAATAATAACATGATGACATAAATGAAAGGAAAATAAATAAAAATAATGAATAATAGAATTTATAACATAGGAAAATATAACCATGACACAATAGAAATGTTTCAACCACCTATAACCTGATATAATCAAGAGTCAATGCTAGCTTCCAAAACATTATTGAAAAAGAACCATAAAGGAATCAGGTTCACTATATGCCCCAATAAGATGTATCCTGAGACAAATAATTATTAAATTAATGTTAGCACTATCTAGATACACCCTTCACAACATTTTTAGTAATATGTTATCCACATTAAATATCAAATAGAGTGATTCAAACATAAACATAAGGGTTACCCATGGAAATAAATTGTTATTGTAATCATGTCATAAGGAATTATAAATAAAAAAAATAATAGTGTCCTGGAAAAAATTGTTTTATAAAATAACTGGAAAATAATAAAAGATTTTAGGCACATATAATGATAAATGGTTTCCAATAAATGATCAAACATTATAAAATATTGATTAAGAGTCTTTTTAAATGAAAAATTTTATTGTGGTTTAAAGATTTTATTAAATAATCTTTAAAGTAAAAAAAAAATTCATTAATAAAATAAAATTTAAACAAGATAGTTAATCATTATAAAATTATTGATTTTAGAAAAATTATTTTGGATTAAAATAGATTTTGGAGTGCACATAAATATGGGTAAGAAATATAGACGTTCTTTTTAATTGGTCATGCTTTAAGAAATTTTTTCAGAAGGGTACCATTTTAGAACATGTATTTCTTTGTGAAAGATGTATTATTTGATCTAAATACTTGTGTTTGTAACATATAAAAAATATATAATAATTACACGAAAAAAAATAATCATTACATTGGTATAAAGATAGTGAAAATGTAAACCGAATGATAAAATGAGGGTTTGGGTAGAATCCCTACCCTTATGTCTGAAATGGTTCTGCCCTTTTTCATAATGACCTTTGTAATAAAATAAAATAAATTATTTTAAAAAATTAAGAATCATTTATACATGTTTCAATTTATTTTAAATTTATTAAGTTCATTTATTGCCCTTTTTATGGGTAATGATATTCAATTTTATTGTTTGGGAAAATTGTTTTCTTGGTTTTCATCATTTGTTTACTTATATACATGTATGGAAAATCATTTAAATGATAATTGATATCGAAAATGGACATTACATGTAATTAATGAACATAAATAATTATAAATAGTTAAAAAAGGATTTTTTGGGTGAGGAAGAATCATTATATAAGATATTAATGTTAATCATTTAAATTATTTTGGAGGTTTAATTTTCATGACATACTAGTTTTGCCATATTAATTACTATAATGTATATATAATGGCTCAATAAATTTTAATAAGATATAATAAATAAATTATAATCTGGTTTGGGAATAATTTTTTTTTTACATTAATGAATGAGGTAAAGGAAATTGAAATATTCATCGCTATGGAAAGTTATAAATTTACATATCATGGAAGATGTTTTCATTATTATTATAAATGGTGAGGGGAAAAATTATAATGGATTGTTGTATTATCGTAATATAATTCCATTATATATATGGTACTAAAGTTATCGTATAATTTTTAAGGGATATAAAGTTGATGAGAGAATATTAAATTAATAGAACATGAAATGAAATCTATAGAAAAGAATGAGGATTTTACCTATTGAATCCATATATTTCAGAACATCCTTAGAGGGACATGATTTTTTTTGATGACCAGAAAGGATCCTAAAAGTGGAGCATTATCTTTGGAATATTATTATGAAGAATTTGGCCAAGCGTCAATGATTGAGAGGGGTGAGGAGAAGTGGTGATGAGGGGAGGTATTTATAGTGGAGGAGGTGTGTGTTTTTTCATTTTTTATTAATATTTATATCTTTCTTAAAGAAACACAATAGTTATTATTAAATAAATAAACATAGTAAAAAGGGTAGTAGTGCTAGAGATTATGGGTTAATATCAGCCAGGCATCATCCATAACTCATCCATAATATATAAATTTAATTATTTGTCAAATACACTAATTCACTAATCTCCAAAAATTCACCCATTTTAGAAAATTTCCAAAAAAATAAACCAATCAATTTATCATAAAGATGAATTCAAAAATGGGATCTATTTTATGAAAATATTTTTCTATATATGATAAATTTAATTTTAATTAATATCTTCATTTACGTGGAGAATAACCTTTTTTAAAATTATAACTAATTTAATAACACTTCGAAAAATATATTAAGGTCGCCTAAAATTATATAATAATCCTAGTATAAAAAAATATTTATTCATGAATGCATTTAAAGAACTATATTTTCACACAAAAAATTATATTAATTATAAAATAAAAAATGAACACATATGTTTCATCAAAATATCAACACTTAATTAGAAAATTTTAAAACATTTATTTGAATATACTATGATATGATTATATTATATTTCTATTTACTGAATGGATATTTTTTATACATTCATGTGTGAGGTGATGATTATATTTTCTGTTTTACTATTCATAAGGGTCACAATACTATTCGAAAGGTTAAGTTACTATTTTTTTGTATATGTAATTTAACATATCAAAATTAAACCTATTATATTCATTATTAATTTATAAAGATTATATTTTTTTCTCAATATGTTATTTTATCTCTTATACTATATGTCATAATTATTAGAATAGAATTTCACTATTAAAATTTTTGGTCATTACATTATTTCCCCATAGGAAATATATCCCATAATGTTTTTTTACAAATGAAATTTGTGAGGGTACATATCCATAATCACATCATTAGGTTCCCAAGTAACCGCTCTATACTTAGGGATTTTCCTTAACACTTTGTAAATATGAGTATTCTAATTGAATATAACATTATCTCAGAGATAAATTATGTTCACTTACTACTCCACATATGAGTGATCGTTTTCAAACTATAAAACCTATAAATTCTATACAAGTGAAGGAAAATTATAAACTTACTCTAGAGAGATATGTTGAATACATCCTGTAAATGATAAACAGCAGGGTATGTTCTGGTCAATAGACTAAAAATACAACATGATCCATAAACAAAAAGAAGAAGATATACTTAGGACATAGCTTTCATTTCCCACCAAATACTATGATCCTCTTCTATGGTGAAATGCAGTGGAATTCAATGTCACAAAAAATAAACTAAAGGTCTTATCAATGATTGTATTCGTAGATATTTTTCAACATTGGGATACAATGATGTGATGATGAATGTATTTCATCTTATCCACCATATCATCAACCATTTATGGTCCCCATAGCTTACATTCCCTTACTTGATCCTAGAATGTCATTATTCTACATATTTTCCCCTTAAGGGTTTTTTTATTTAACAATTTGGATGCTCGAGTGGGAACTATTGTAATAGGAGAATTTGATGAATATAAGATGTTGGTCTAATAATCCAATGATGTCCATAGCACATTTTCTCTTCATGTATACTAGTTTCTTAATATATCACTATTATTTTCCAACATTTTTTTGATGATAGGTCATACTGATGTTCCACTCAGTGTTCGGTGAATGTGCGAGACTTTTCCAGAACATTGAGATGAATCTCATATCTCAATATCATACATTCTATAGTGGTACACCATGTAGCCTTACAACTTTTTTGATGTATATCTGTGAATTTTGATTCATGTATAATTCCACTATAATTATGATAAATTGAGATGTATTTGTATGATGATCCACAACAATCAAAATAGCATTGTTTCCTCTCTATGTATTCTGATGCCCAGTTATACTATCTATGGTTTTTTTCTTCATTTCCATGTATGTATTGGTAATGGTTGTATCATGAACTTATAATTTTGTCATTCATCCTTTAATTACAATCATACCAGTCACTTTGACATATATTCATTGAGTTTGTTATTTATATTGTCCCACCAATAGTTATTTATGATATCTTGATACATCTTTTTTCTCTTTGGGTGAATAAAAATGGATGATATATGTACATCATTAAGAAGCTCTTTCATTGTCTCTATATTAAACTATACAGATAGTAATGACCCAAATCATACCAATCCATCTGCATCGATCTTGAACTCAATGGATTTCCAATTTCTGATAACTTCTACCCTTTTCTAAAATTTTACATCATTCCTATGGGAATACAATATTTTCCGCATAACGGAATGTGAGTAATTGTTATAGAAAGGATTGATGATTTTTCTTCTTTAATAATTCCCATGTCCATCATATGATAATATATAGAGATTAGTTCCTTCTCAATCATCATCATTAAGAAAGATATAGGATCATTTCTTCTTAGATAATCAACCACCTTAATTTTTTTACCAAGATGATAATGGATTGAGGTGTCATAGTCCATTATGAGATATAACAAAATTCCTTAACATATATTGATACAATTCTATCATAATATATATTTTAGACTATTATTATCAGTATATAATAATCATTTATCTCCAAATAGATATTGCAACAAAATTATTAATGCAAAGATCACAGTTTCTAACTTTTGAACATGTGTGGGATTGGTTTGCTCAAGAAATTCCAACTACCTTGATGTGTATGCTCTCAATTTATCATTTTACATTAGTACACAGCCTAAGAACTACTGTGAAGTATAAATTTACACAAAACTGTATTCCGTATATTTTATAAGTGTGAGTATTAGTTCCCTGATAAGCCATTTATTAAACTCTTTAAGTAATTCTTAACATTCACTAGTCTAGACAAACTTCATTACATTATGATTTTTTTGTTTTTGGGTATGAAAATAATGAGAATTTATTCAAAAGTCATTATCAATAACTATCTAGTAAATGAAAAATATTATCTCTTTTACATATGTTTTACTAGGCCACTCTTTGATTACTATTGTCTTGTAAAGGTCCCCAGATGTCCCTTATCTTGTGATTACATGCCTCAATAATGATATATCCTCCATCCATAACACAAATTTACTATAATTTTCACAATGTTTCTCAATTTAAATAGACACATAAATAGATTCAAATTCTTCTCATGTTCCTCCCTGATATCCCGACTGATTGTCCACTTTGGAGAAATAACATTCCCCACATAGCATAAAAAACAAGAAATATAACTATTGAAGGGGAATGTTTTCCATTATAATGATTTTATTAAGATCATAATAATAAATACATAGGCACATATATCAAAATTTATTTTTGATGAATAGGACTAGTACAACCCATGATAAAGCACAAGGGCATATAAAACTCTTCTCCAGATTCTCATATAACTGATTCCCCAATTCTTCTAGATCAGTGGTTTACATTATATGAGGATTCATTGTTATGGGAAAATTCTAGAAATAATTTCATCTTAGAAAAGAACCTCATGATCTATATGTATACCTAAAAATTATTCGTCGAACAGAATTGTGTATTCCCCCACAATGGGAATGTATTAAAGCATGAATCTCCCTATTGTATCATACATTTTTTTATAGATATTCTTGTTTATAAGGTAATAATATCTATACCTGAGGTGATTAATCCAATGGAGAGTCATCTTCCTCTATAGAGTTATATAGAATTGGATGATGATTAGGGATGTAGAGATTGATCTCCCTTTCAGAAAATTCAATGTTGGTTTTATATAAAGATATCCAATCCATGCCAAAAATATAATCAAACTCTACCAACTAAAGTATGACAAACTTTTAGGTGAGATTCTGTCAACAAAAAATATCCAAGGAGGGGTCATAAACAATGGATGAAATAATTACTCCATTTTTAGTACTCAAATATTACTGAACCTCCATATTTTGTGGTTGTGATTGAATAGTTATACTGAACAAAAAGGTATTAAATAATCTATAGAAATAGAATAATAGTTTTTTAAAATTACTAAAGTAATAACTAGAATATATGTGACCACATCTTTATCGGGTTTCACCTCAGTAGTAGTGATGTTATATTCCATTCCCTATTTCCTTGGTGGTTGTAATTGTTGACTACCTCCAACAACCATTGGATTAGGGAAATGGCTCACATAATTCCCATGTTTCTCAGAATCCAAACATGGTACTAGAGGCTGATATTTGATGTAAACCGTACTTTCTACGTCTTCATTTCTAGGATTCCTCTTATCCCATCGGTAGTAATTATCCATTTACCAATCACTTTGACATTTGAAGCATCTCTTGGTTCCATTTATGTTGTATCTATGATGAATTTTCCCACATAATTGAGACATGGTATGCTGGGTATTCCTCCCATAAGTGATTTATTAGTTGATTCACCCATATTAAAATCCATTTCCAGTATTCTATCACTAAGACTATTAGTTCACTGATTGTATCTATTATCTGTTTCATCTTTAAGGCCTCAAATGAAAATCTACTTAAAACTATTGATGTGTCAAATCATCATAACTTTTTATATACTTGACTTTAGTCCACTAAATAAGTAATCCACATTATTTTCAGTGTTAATGACAAAGACAGAAGCATATAATGAAATCCTTGTGATTTTTTCCTAGTATGCTTCAACAGAATCATATTTCTTTTTCCTTATTCAAAGGATATCTCTTTCCATAATATAATGTAGGTTTTAGGGAAAATATTTTCTTCAAATATTTTCATTCCATGTAATCAATTTCCTCTATGGACATTGTGTTCTTTACCATTATCCACCACTGATCTACTTCCCCAACAAAACTATAAATTGTCATCCAAACATTACCTTCTTCTTAGAATTTATGGACATATGATTTCTTCTAAATTGATTAAATCCATTGTTATATTAAGATGGGTTAAAAATATCCCCTAAACATGGGAGTTATTTTACACATGAATTATTCGATGGAAATATGTTATTTCTTAAAAAAAGTATGTGTTTCATATAGTTCATGTTATTACTCATAACCGCATAAATCTATAAAATTATTATAATAATTTTTTGAGAACTTATTCCCATAATATTTGGAATATAATTAAGTAATTCATTACATTTCTTATCTATTTTATTATTATAATGAAATAATTTATTTCTAGAAACTATCTATGAAAATTAATGAACAAATAGGGGGCTTCAATACCATGATAATAAATATATAAAAAGAAAATATTGAACATAAGAGGAAAATAATGTAAAAAAAGTATATCAAAATGTGGTATTCCCTACATTCTAATCTAGGTTATCAATGTTTAAATAATTACTCTTAGGGTTCTTAATAATGTTCTCTAGTCCTATTCTCCAAAAAAACTAGATATTGCTCAGATACCAACTATAATAGCCCCATCCTTTTACCCATATCATTACACGATTTTAAGCATAATTAACCATAAAATATAACCATGTATCGTATAGTTTAGTTTCCTTGGATGATTAGGGACATAATTTTAAACCATGTATCCAAAATAAAAATATCTTTGTATATAATTTTAATAATGAGATCCTAACATTCATTTAATTTTTCATTTCTATAGGATAACCTAGGGAACACATGAACAAAAGGGATGAGCTAAAAATTCCATTAAGGGGACATGAACATGAATAAAACAATGCTCATGTTTTATAAGTCATAACATGATGACAAAAAGGCAAGGAATATTAAAAGAAATAAAAAATGATATGTATTTTATGAGAAAAAATAAACATGAAATGATAGTTTTATTGAATCAATATATACCAAGGAATAAAGATGATTCAAGGCTAGCTTCTATGATATAGTACACAAAGTCCCATAACAGAATGAGGTTAACTCCTTCTACAAAAATGAAATCTCATGAGACTATACATTAACCAATGAATTTGAGCACTATATAGGTACACATATCATACCATTTTAATGAATATATGTGATGCATGATAAATCCTAAATAAGATTTCATATATAAATACAATGATTACCCATATAAAGAAATAATTGTTGTAATCAATTCATAAGGAAATAAAAATGGACGTATAATAAATGTATCTATGAAATAATGTATTAATAACATACGTGGAAATTAGTAAAATAAAATAAGAATATATAATGATAAATTGTGTCGCAATTAATTTAAAACATTTTAAAATAGTGTTTAGGATTAATTAGAAATGAAACATTTTTGTGTCATTTAAAAAAAGTGTTAAAGAGTTTTTAAATCAAAAAAGTAATATATTATTTTATAAAACCAAAAATAAACCATGAAATTTATTCATAAAACCATTTTTGATATTATCATTTTTTACTTAAAATAGATTATGGAGGGCACTTGAATATGGGTTTGAATTGTAGATGTTCTATTTAATCAGCTTTTCTTTTTAGAATGTTATTTGAAGGGAACCTTTTTAGAACATTTATTTCCCCATCAAAGAAGGATGATATGATTTGGAAAAAGTTTATAACATTTAAAAAGAATTTATTATAATAACTTAAAAAAATAAAGAATCATTATAATGGGGTAATTGAAGAAAAATAGTAACTCGAAGGGAAAATGTGGGTTAAGGTATAATCACTTACCTTATGTATTGAACAGTTCTACCCTAGATATTAATATCATATGTAATAAAATTAAATCCATTACTTAATCAATTAATTAACATTTATACGTTTATTTTATTTATTAAACTTTTATTAATTTCATTTATGTCAATTTTTATGGTTTATGGGATTCAACTTCATCATTCTAAAGCATTGTTTTCCATTTTCTACATCATCGATTTACTTATATTTATGTAGTAAAATTAATGAAAAATTATATTGGTTGTAAAGAATTGAAGATATATTTTGTTGATAAAAAATAATAATAAATGGTTATACATTATCTTGGTTATTTTATGTGTGGTTGAATAATTAGAAAAGACTTTAATGTAAACCATTTCGATAATTTTAGTCATTTTTAGACAATCAGAGACTAGTTTAATTTTACCAATTAATATCATGAATATTGGATGGTTCAAGAACATTAAATATGATTTAATATATCTATTATAATCAATTCCAACCACAAAAATGGTTTTATGATCAGACTTGATGGAGGTAATGATAATTGTAAACATAATTGTCCCTAAAAGTGATAAATTTACACATCACATATGATGTTTTCATTATTAGTATAAAAAGATTTGGGGAGAAATGATGGTGGATTATTCCATTATCATAATAAAATTCCAGTATTTTTATGGTGATTTAGTTATAATACAATTTTCATGGGGAAAAGAATACGAGATAATAGGAAAATAAGAAAAACATGAAAAGAAATTAAATGAAAAAAATATGATTTTACTTCTTCAATCCTTCTTCAAAAGAACCACCATGGGGGGATTTTAATTTGATGTTTTTGAGAGAATTGGATCCTTGACAAGGGGTAGATTCTTGTTAATATTATTCGATATATTTCAGACAAGAATCAATGATTTATATGTGTGAGGTGAAGAGTTGTCAAAGCCTGTAATTTATATTGGAGGAGAGAGGGCATTTTCTTGTTTTTTTATTAATTAGTCTATTAGTCTGAATAAAGACAATAAATATGGATTATTTCATGACTAAATAAATGAATAATTTTCAGATCATTTTAGATTATGGGAAAATATCATCTATGCATCATCAATGAATCATCCATGACACATGAATTCACTTAATTGTTAAAAAACAGAAATTCTATATTCAAAAAAATAAAAGTATTTTATAATAATGAAAAAATATGACCCAAACTATTTTTAGACATTCATAATTTAAAAATTTACACATTTTTATTCCAATAATTATCTATTTTTCATATTTTTCATTTTAATTAAAATCATCTTATTGTTAAAAAATTCTATTTCTAAAATTTTAACTAATTTTAGAGCACTTTGAAAAAATAATTAATGTCCCATAATATAAAATTATTGTCTGAATGAAAAATATAATATATGAATAAATTTATTGTTAATTAAATTTGATTTAAAACATTATACAAATTTTATAATTGAAAATAATCACTTCTGTTTTATAAAAATATCAACATATGATTAATAATTTCAAAAACAATTTTTTATATAAACTATGATAGTATTATATCATATTTTCATTTTTAAGAATAATAAAATTAATTAATACTTTAATTTGTGAGGTAACTATTCTATTTTGGGGTTTACTATTCATATGGGTCACATTACTACTCCAAATAAAATGTAACTATTTTATCACTATAACTTCTTGAACATCTAGAAATACATACTATTCCATTCATTAATCATTTATAAATGTTATGTTTTGTTTTAAATGCGATTTTATAATAACTATACCATATCGAATAATTAAATGAATGTAATTTCAATTGATACAATTTTGGGTCATTACATAAAGGGTCCCTATTAATAATGAGATTTTGAATTTAACCCTTACCGTAATTATAATTTCATTCATGCGTATATAAAAATAATGTATAATGGTTGAAATAAATTTTTTAATTTAAAAAATAGTAATATTATTATTTTTGGTATCATATGTGATGTTGCGTTATCATCTAATCATACTTTTTATAATAATATTTCACTATTACCCTTTATTTTGGTGTTAATTGATTCATTTTCCTATGCATGTGTTTTCCTATAAGACAATGTTCATTGGAGTAGGATATAGTTACATCATAATCATAATTATATTATGGTAATATATAAAATATTTAATAATTATATAAATTTATTAATAATTCATGAATGGTGAAATGCAATATGAATCACATCATGTTATTGAAAAAGTAGGTTGTACGTCCTCATGAGAGATGGAATAATTCCTTTAATGGTAAATGGTAATGAAAGTGTATGGTATATATTTTTATTTAATAAGAAATATCATTTATCATTCTAATTCAGTATCTCTTATAAATATTATTATTTTTATTCATTTTATATCTCTTATTCCCATCAATATACACATCCATGTAAGGTATTTATGAAAAAAATTACACCATAATGTGGAGATAGTAAACCGTACACATAAACTATCGATGCTTTTGTTTTTCATAGAATTTATAAAAGGATGATTATGGTTATTCCATAATAATAATAATAATATCATATATGCTTATATGTGATACTATATTTATTACATTATAATGGAAACAACACATTAATATTAATTTTAAGAATATATAATCATGAAATAGTTGGTAAATACAATTCCCTTTTTTTAGTGAACATCCTATTGATTTATAATTTGGTACAATTGGTTTTGTATTTTGAGAATACTAGATCCTCTATAACATGTATTGAAATATTGAGTACAAATTATACCAGGACTGGTCACTCTCGAAATTTCATAGGGATGATAAGATGTGAGGGATGATGTGTCCTTTTATAACAAAGGTGAGGATAACTTATTGAGTTTAAAAAAAATCATTTCTATAAAATTCAATTTCAATAAAAATAAAATAATAGGAAATATATCAGAATCTAAGATAATTTTAATTTGTAATATCACCATATAATATATTTTTTACATGTTTTATTATTATTTTAAACCTTATCTTTTTTATTATACATTATTCAATCTATTATAATTTTAACAATGCTTTCAAATATTTCCATATATGAATGTTTTATTTTTTACTTATATGATATAAATTAGACAATATTTGAATAATTTAAAACATTTTATACTATATAATATTTTTCATTTATTTTATATATGTTTTAGTTTTTTTTAATTAATTAAATAAAATTGAATTTCGATAAAATATTATTAGTGTCAATTTTGACACTATTAATTACATAGGATTTTAAAAATATCAATATAAAATGTTATATGAAGACCCTAAATATTCTTAAAATACCAGTACATAAGTTTTTTTGAGTAATTAAAACATTATAAAAATAGATTCCAAATGATTGTACTAGTCTAGTGCCTTTGAAAATATGGAAACATAAACACTTGTATGTAAATGAGCGACATTATCAATCTATATGTTCTTCTTTACTAGCACCATTATTAGACACATCCAACATGATAAATATCATCATAACCTGGGTAAGGAAAATTAAAAGGGGTTGATAAAATAAGCAAAAAATTGGTAACAACGGTGATATGAAGGCATAAAAATGCTGATATAAAGGCAAAATCATGAGCATAAGGGTATGAGAATATGATCATCAAAATAAAATATCATACTAGGTCTATCAATTTTTATATAAATTAATCATGGGATAAATATTTTAAGTACATAAGACCTAAATAATTATGATATAAAGAACATAGTCCCTTAAAACATAACAATTGAATAATACATGGGATTTGTGGATGATATGTATGAATATAAAATGATCCATTGTAGTCCAGGAATTGTTTAAAAGGCCAAAATGGAAGTATGGTCTCACATTCCACACAATCATGGTAATCATGGTTCAATTCCATGGCCATATTAATAGTATGAGTTTACTCATCATACCATAATGGTATTTATGGTTCTCTCCCATGACCATATTAGTATACAATGTTCACTCACGGGACAATCTTAGTCTATCTCGTGAGATAAAAATCAATACACAATGTATTGGAGGGAGATATATTCCCCCCATACCACAATGAAATCAATCATTAATGTTCCACATAATCATGTACAATAATTTCATAAAGTATTAAATGAAATGGGTATCATAAACATGTAAAAATATCATAACATGTGTAATCATTTATAATATTTATAATCATTTCATCAATAACAGAACCAGTGAACGAGAAATAGGTTTCAAAAACATCATCCCATCAAAACTAAATCCATTAAAAAAATTTATATGAATCATAAAATTTACTATTTTTACCATAATTTCATGATAAATACTAATGGATGTCATTATATAATTAGATATAATTTTTTAAAATCATTTCTAAACATTTCTTTGGGAAAATATGCTTCTTATATTGGAATAAAATTAATTCAAATGAATTTTTTTTATACTTTTTTTCTGGGAATAGACATTTTAGATATTTTATTGAATTATATTAATACCAGAAAACAAATTTAAATTCATTTTTAATTTGTTTAAAAAATAATTTAGGAATCATTTTTTTGAATTAAAATAGGTTTACGACAGAATAGAAAAATACAGTTAGATTTTTCATGGAAACATTTTTCAATCACAAAAGTACCAAATATTGAAAAAAATGATACTAGTACATTAATATATCATGAAATAATTGCGGGGATGAAATATCAATAGTGTTAATGAGATATGGGTTATAATATTTAATCAATGGAAGAATAATCATAAAAAATAATCTTAAACAAAAATATTTCTTCAATAATCTCTTACAATATGGTAACATGGAAGCATACAATCAATGTAATAAATTAAATTAAAATAATAATAAAATATCGGTTGAATAATAATATTCATGATATAACATGTATAATGGAAGTATATATACCTAAAAAAGAATGTAGGTTCCTAGAAAAACATCAGTCTCAAAGAATGAAAATAAAGACACAAATTTTTTACCCATTTGGTTACATTTGAAACATAAATCCCATGTAATTAATATAATATAAGGTATATTAAAATAATTTTAAATTTAATAATACCGTTCATAGTATTCATTCCTTGTATTTATATAAACCAAAAAAATATCGAGCGGTGAACATTGTATGTATCTCATAGATATAAAATGTGAGATGAAATTCCATTACCATGTGTCTTGACTCTCTTCATAATCATTAAATATTACTATATAACAATTAATTTTTTATAAATCTACCATCTAACAATATTATTATATCTAATATAATATGTTTTCTTATTATGAATTAATATAACCCTGATGTTAAAAAATCTATGATAAGGTTTCACTACGGGTAATATCCTCTTTGTTCTTTGCATGTGTCATAGTTTTTTTAACATTGGAACTCACACTTATTTAAAAATTAACATTATTTATGAAATGATATAATCATAATTTATATTCATTATATATGTATTATAATAATCCATATAATATATAATTATGAAATTCAATACAACATTCATTGATACTGTAGGTCATACAAATGCATGGAGGTGGTTTCTGTTTTATTGTCGTGTTGAATGAACATAATAAAAACAAATAAATTTATATATTTATAAAATAAAATAATAGTATAATTATTCTACCATATATGGATCATATTAGGTCAGTAATTACATTCTCAATACCATCAATATTCTGTGTTAACAAATCATATCGCTTTGAGAGGTCAGTAGTCTACACGTCCTCAAACGAAATAATTTTATTTCCACAAAATGGAATGTATACAGATATTTGTGGTAAAATTATTAAATAATATTAATTTATTTATATTTTATTATATATTTAATATTAATGGGTCTTAATAAAAATTTCCACTCTGAGAGGGGGTAAAAAAATGAACAATCATTGTTTCATGAGGTTGTTGTTCACCACACACATAAAGATTATGTTTGTTACCCATTATATTGAAGTGTGTGAATGTTTTGGAAAAAGACATATAATAAAAATTATCATTATATTTAGTATAATATTTTATTAATATCATATATTTTTTAGAGTTGATTTTGTGGAGAAATAAAATAACATAATGAAGCTTAAGGTATATTATTGCCTCTTCTTTGGGTAACTCCTTTTGGTTTTCAAAAAATGGATTACTTGGAAAGATTTATGCCCATTATGATGATTGAAGGAGTGATATATGTATTTTGAGGATATATTTGTTCACCTATAGGTTGATACAATGTGTCTTGAGAGGTGTGAGGAAGTAGTAGGAGATGAATCATTTTTATAGTGAAGGATGAGTGATACTTTGGTAAATTTTTAGAAAAGGAGTTCCACCCTCATTTTTCCCATGTAATTTGGATCCAATAATGGACCAAAATTATTTAAAATAGATTATATTGTTGAAATATATCCATGAAATTGATCTTGGACAAATTCCTAGGTCATTTTTTACTTAAGAATATTTATTTTTCCCTTATTAAGAATAATTTAACTATAATCGTTGAAATTAATTTTGATTACTTTCACTAATGTTTTTGGTAAAAACAAATGATGAAATTATTCATAATTATAAATTATGATTATTCAAAATATAGAATCAATTTTTTTAAATTCCTATTAAATTAGTGGAAAAAGTTAATTTAAAATTTTTCATCCTGAAGGGACAAAACTGTGTGTTGTTAAAGTAAAAAATTGTGAAAGATTGGTTTGTTTTTATACAAATTTACTAATATAAATTTATTATAACTACATATATTAGAATAATTTAAAAAAATAAGTTATTTAAACATTCATATAAATTTGAAATATAATTTAACTTTACTAATAAAATAGATGAAAATGTAGTTTAGAATTAAAATTCACTGTATTTTATAATTCAACCAAAAAGAAGGTTTCCTATAAACTGCAAAAAATTAAAACAAAAATAATTTCAAAATAATAAATTAAACAATGATGTTTATTTATCCAAATATATTTTCTAAATTTTTAAAAAATTAATTTTAATATTTTTCATATAAGGACATAAAAATTATTTCATTTGAGAAAATAGTCTTTCTAAACATATAAGGACATTACCAAAAAGTACATCCTTCATTATCATTATTATTTAATTATAAATGAAAATTATTAAAATTATATTAAAATATTTTTCTAATATTCTTATATTTATACTTAACTAATTGTTTTTAATTATCTCATTTAAATAATAATAATAAAATATGTATTTCATACAAACTAAGTGTTTCATGTAACGTAAACCATGAAAGTGCTGTGTGAAAGTAATGATTTCAATAGTGATATTAACAACATTAATGAAAATTAATTCAACCAATAAAAGTGACATACAAATAGGGTGTGGTACATTCAACCCCCCGTAAAATGTAATTTTCCCTTGAAATTCATCATTCATGAGAAAAAATAATAATACAACTACATTATTATATCATTAAGATATTACATAGATTCCTCTAACTGGTGATTAATCTACAAAACATTGGCCATATGAATGGTCTTATTCAATAGAACAATCTATATATGATCTAGAATTTAAATTGTTTGTTCCTCGTATGTATTTTATTTATACAAATGTATAACATATGGTTTCAATACATAGGAAGTTTCAGGTATGTACTTATATATGAGAGATAAATGGAACACATCACAAACATAAGAAAGATTTAGAGGAATTTCCTTATGATAGGCTACCATCCTGATATAAAAAATAATTTGAATAAGAGTCTTTGTCTCCCATACTTCTTAAATGATGTAATATTCTTCTTGTAAAATATTCTTAGAAACACCATCTCACCATTTTCAAATTATAAATTACATCTTCTGTTATAAACATAACATTTTTATTGAATTTGATCTACTGTGATATGCTTATGAATGGTTCTATCCTTCTCGACCATTTCTTTAGTAATCTCAGGTCAAGATATATATGTTTCTATGACGTTATCCCAACATTTTGGATACTTATATTTGTTTCAATATATGTATTCATAATGTTCCTCTAGAATTCTTTAGTGAAAGCCATTAATTTATTATAATTCAACTATAAGAAGTTATTGATATCAAACACCATTTAAAAATAGAGAAAAAGAAATCAGTATGTCCACTAGGGTTTTAATTGTTCTTTCACACTAAACATATATCATAGGATGATAAGAAGTGATGAAACTAAATTCTATATCATGTGCTTGCGGAAGACTTCATAATAATTTTGAGATAAACCTCAGATCCCATCCCAATTTAATAAATTGCCATACTTTATAATACCATACCAATTTTTTAATGTATATCCTAGAAAGATGATCTTGAGAGTATTCTTGTTTGATAGAGATTCAGTGTGCTTACTTTGTTAGGCGATCAACTACCACCCATAGAGCATTAAACCGTTTAAAGGATTTGGTATGTCCAATAATAAAATCCATTGTAATGTTCTGATATTCCAATTATGGTATGGGTAATAGATAAAAAATCCATTTTAAATTTTTTATATTAGCCATAACATATTCGAATAATAAGAAATTAGATAAAAAATTAATCATAACCTTATTCATGATATTACACCATAAGAATTATTTCAATTCCTGATACATCTTCGTACTTCTGCAACTAATAGTGAATAATGAAATATAACATTCCTATAGAATCCCTTTCAATAAAATTTGTATGGAAGGAACATATACAAGGCTCCTAAAACATATAATTCTTTCAAGATCATGTTTAAACTCATGAACATTTCAAATGTTCTTTTATAGATCTACATCTTCCTTCCGAACCTCCTTAATCGTCACATGGATAGTGGGTCTAACATTAACATGAGGATTGCAATATTTTCCCCTTACATTATTATCTCATGATTAATATTATGAAAATTCATAAATATTTAATCATTTTTGATCCTCATCATGTATATGTTAGAGTTGTACCTCTGATTTAAATCATCGATAAATTTGTTCACCACTGTTGGGTGGTAATGTATTGAGTAGTCATAATAGTTTATCAACTATATGAATCACATCTAGTGAATTTACATCTCCATATGTGTTAATATATATTTCATACTATAATAATCATTATATATAAGACACATTTATTTAGAAAATATAATTCCTCTATTTATAGTATGCTAAAATTTCCACTACAAACACCAAATTATGAGTTGGGTAATTTTTCTAATGAATCATCAACTATCACAAGGCATAAGTAATAAAAATTTTATTCTACATAAGAAAACATCAAAATACATTTATGTATTCACTTATATATTCTAAAAAATCTTCTATACTATATATAAATTGAAGCAAATGTGCAATAACTAACATTATATCTTGTTCATTGAAATTTTACTCACATTCATCTGTGTAGAGGAATGTGAAACACATCCGTGTTAACATGGTCATAGTATTAGATAGAGATGAAAAATTATATAAAAACCATCTATAAAATCTATATAAAACAGGAATTATATATATCTCAGTCACAGTTGATTCTCAAATCTAACATTAAATTGATTCCTTCATTGATGAGTATATTGATATAGCATCTATTATGATAGTATGACACAAAATGATACCATTTTCCATCAAAATTCACAATTTCTAATTTTTTTCATATATTTTATCCATATTTAGGGTATTTATTGAAATTTTAATGTTATATTAATTTTTTTCCTTTCCCTTTGAATACATCATATTATCATCTATATATACTACCACAATATGGTTGAGCTGATCTCTAAAGATAATGTCCATCAAATCCATGAAGATATATAGGTAATTAAAAATAAAAAAGGAAACACTCTATATTCATTGTGTCAATACCTTATAAAAAATGAAATAATGTAGATATCATCCTTATTGAACCTCAATTTATGATATATAGAATAAAGGTTAATCATTGAAAATTATTGAGCTCCAGACTGTTGATCAAACAATTAATCAATATAGGGTAGACGATACTTATTGTGGATATTGATATTTTTCAAATCCATAAAATTAATACAGAGTCACATTAATCCATATTTATTTTTAAAAGATGAATATCTTCTCCCCAAGGTGAAATATATGGTTAAATGGATCTCTTATCAATGTTTTCTATGAGTTTCTTCTTTTCTTCATCTAACTCAATAATGTAAATTTTATAGGGAGTCATGGAAAATTGATTGGAACTGTATATCAGTTATTTTGGGAACTCAGTATCCTGATTTAGTGGGAGGATATTAAATTAATCGAGAAATTAATCTACAAAATCATGAAAAAATGGTATGACATTGATGTAAAATTTACCCCCAACCATTTGAGATAAACAATCACTCTAAATGGGAATTAAGACCCATACACTGGATGAAATCTCCACTTATGTTCATACATATCATCACACTTATGGATAATCGTTGTGGGGTTTGTAATATCATTTGTAACATCCCTTCCTTGATAATTGATATTGTATTTAATAATATAACTCTAAACCAAGCCTAATAGGACATAAAAATTAACAAAAAAAAGAATTCAATGATTTATACAAATCACATTCCAATAAATTTAACCAAAGAGGAATCATATACAAGGGATGAAATCATCATAATATTATGGATTTTCACTCCTAATTCCTTATCTAATAATATATGTATAATCTATTAACCCTTTAACAATCATTATATATGAAAGGGTGGGTGGGTCTATAAACATATAAGGAAATCCCAGTTCTATAGTTGATGGTAAGTGTAACATTCACCACATCTTTATCGCTCCCCTTTTCAGAAATAATGATTTCATTAGAATTGCCATTTTCCCTCCGCTAAATAGGCTAATGAAATAGACCATATTTAATAGCCCTTGGGTTAAGGAATATGTTATAATAACACATATTCTTCTAAAACATTTATCACTAAAGAATAAAAGGTGCATTCTGTACAGCATCTTCTATATTCACATAACATGTTAGCTTTTTCCCATAACATTGGAAATCACATTTTGGATGTCCTTTATTACCACACATAATGAATTTATTAGACCCATTAATGAAAATTCATCCATGAATCTTACCACACATAGGGAATAAAGGAAACCTTTTCTTTTTTTCTTCATGGTTTTTTAATTTTCAATTATATTTTTTCTTCCTTTCTTGTTAAAACCATGATATTGATACATGAATTCAATATCCATTAATAATTTTATATCACAATGAATAATCTATTCATATCTAATAAAAAATATTATGGCCAACAAAGCTATGATAGTTGGATTTATTCTATGATATAACCTATCCACATTACATTTAGGTTGGATGATAATTCTTAAAGAGTACCTTGCATGCCTTGCAAAATTTGCATTGTAGGTACCAAATGATTCATCATCCAAAAAATTAAACTCAAGGATCACTTTATCCACATTAATATGATGAGTACGAAGAAATCATTTTATAAAAATTTTGTTATTGAACTCATCCCAATCCATTGATTCAATCTCATCTTGCTGCATTGTATTATTGATAACGGTCCACCACTGGTCTGCATCTCCATCTAATCGATAAAAATCCAGAATAACATTCTCATGCTCCAAATTCTTGATTATAGAGAATAATTTTTTTGCAGTACTAATACATTATTCATAATCAGGAGGATTTGAAGACCCACTAATATAATGTAGAATTTTACCCATTAAACATTCAACTAAATATTGTTCCTTATTTATCTAATTTGGATATCCACCACGATTAATATCGTAATAAAGATGTATGAGAATTAAAAAAAATATTTTTCATTCTATCTCCCATATAATTTGGTTTTTCAAGAGGAAAATAATTTTATTTTCCATGTAAAACAGCATTAATACGGTTTCATTAGGTTCCATCCATTTACTAAAACCAAAATCATAATGTAAGAAACAATTATAATAATAAAGAGACACATAATCATGAAAATTCACTTATATTATATCCAAATTATGAAACCTTGCTTAATCTATGACACACATAAGTTTATCATAGGTTAATCATAACAAACTCATAATGTAATATAACATGATATATTGTGAAATGTTTTTTAATTCCCAAATAATATCCCCCAAAATTGTCAAACCTGGTGTGTAGAAAAGATCGTTTTCATATAACAAGTTGGGTCTAGTTAGATAAAGAATACCATGATGGTGTTTCTACTCCTAGTTAAATCTATTAAAGAGACAAAACAACATTTACGATCAAGATAGGGATATATTTCAAGGAATATGATCTCTATCCATTACCAAAATTCCATTCATTTTCTTATACCTTTCATTATCCATAGACTTTTCTATATACCTTTCCATAGGGTCCCCACTAAGGATTTATTATACTATCATCCAAATATTAACTAAATATTTTCACTGATAACAACTATTGTGAACCATTATTTTCCAAAAATAACATTACATAATATTTTTTATAATTAAATCAAAAATTAAATGATAAACAAAAACCATACTAGATTATTTATTTTTGAAACATAGAAACATAAAAACTGGTATATAAATGTGAAAAATAACCTCCCACTAGGTTATTTCTGATTAGAACCCTTATCAAAACCATCTAAGATAATACATATCTTAATTACCTGGGGAAGGGAACATAAAAAAGGGGTTATCTTAGATGCTCAGTATGGGTAAACAAGGGATGTATGAAATCATAATCATGAACATAATGGTATGGGAACATGATATTGAAAATAGAGAATAATACACTGCATATCAATGATCATATACATGTATCATGGGAGAAAGATTGTATGATCATTATACAGTAATCATAATTATATAATGAACATAATCCATTAAAACATAACATATGACTAAGACCTGGTTTTATTTCTAGATACATATGAATATTAAATTACTTCCATAGTAGTCATGACATTTCTTCCAAGGCCATCATGGTAACATGGGTTCACTTACCATACCATATTTATATTCATGGTTCCATCATGTGGTAATCATGTAGTTGTGGATGTCATGGTTCACTCATATGGGTGTCGTAGTAGTCAAGGATCACTCCCAAGACCATTTTTTTCTATCTTATGACATATAATTCTTTACCCAATTCAATGTATGGATATATAAGATCTAGATATCTAATAATGAATTCAAACATACATGTTCCACAATTTTAAAAAATATCATATCAAAACCCATGAAATGTATTGGTATTATAAATATTTAATCGTATCATAACCTATGTAAAATTATGTAGTTTTCATAATAATTTCACCAAAAACATAATCCTCAAAAAGAATCCTGTTTCAAAATCATATAACCCATGAATGAGAAACATGTATCATAATTATATAGTCATTAATACTTTATAACTCTAGATAATGAATATGAATGGTGAAATTGAATCATTTCACACATAAAGTAATCAGTAACACCAATTGATTAAATCGTATATGGGAAATTGTTTTAAAATAACTTATAATAACATTTCCCAAAAAATATCATTTATACAATGAAACAAAATTTTAATCTAAATATATTTTTAATATATTTTCATTGGAAATTATATTTGAGAAAATTTTAAGGAATATTTGAAATCTATAAAACAATTTTAAAATTATTTATTCCCTTAAAATATGATTTTAAATCAACTTTGAGAACATGTTTTTTTAAAATAAAATAGATCTTTTACCAAAGAGAGATATAATACTTTATTTTTATTTAAAAAAATTCATAATTTCCTAAGTACCAAAGAATGATTATTGGTTTACTATTATGTCGATATATCTAGAAAAAATAATTTTTAAAAAACATATGAGTGTTCATTAGTGTTTGATCATTATATTTCATAAATTAGTGCATAATGATAATCAATCTTGGTAAACTATGGTATTGATTCAACAAACTACTTTCATATACTAACATTAAATTGTACACCCCATGAATGAATACTAAATAATAGGAAGATTGGTATATCATTAGACGAATTAAATTCAAGATATAACATGTAATGTTTATGTATAAGAACATAAAACTGAATTTTGGTGAATAACATTACATGGGTATCCAATAAAGAATATTGAGACAAATATATCATACCCATTTGATAACTTTTGAAGCATAAATATCTTGAAAGAAATATTATAGAATGAGTATGTAAATATCCAAAAATATAAGAATAGTAATCATATATTTTATTAATTGGTAATATATACACCACCCAAATTAAAAGAGTGTTGAACAAATCATGTATCTCATGGATATAAAAAGTGAGATGAAGTCCCCTTACCCTGGGTAGTGAATTTTTTTGTACTCATATAAGAATCATGTATAATTAATATTTGTTAATTGTAAATCTATCACATTACCATATTATTATTTCTAATACAATATATTTTATTGTTATGAATTTATACTAATCTTATGTTAACAAATATATTTTATGGTTTCACATTGGGTTATATTCGGATTGTTCTTCACATTTATATTAATTACTAATATCTTTGGTATATATAAATATATCATGATATATATAACGTAAAACCTGATATAAATATCAATAATATTCAATATATTAATATTATAACAATACAATTAATATATATTTTTGAATAGAATACACCATTGATCGATATGGTAGGTTGTATATTGGCCCGGACACAATTTCCATTTTATTGTCATATTGATAAAATAAAAGTAAATTAAATATAAATATAAATATATATAATAACATTAAATTAGAAATATTATATCATATATATTATATAATTTTACCAATAACATCTATAATACATTTTATTTAGTGTGTTAATGAATCACGTTTCATTGAGGGGGTGATAGTCTACACTTTCTCAAATGAAATTATCATATTTACACAAAATGAAAACTATAAATATATGTGTTTTAAAATAATTAAAAAAATAAAATCATTATAAATATAATATATGTTATATATAAATATATTTTATATAATAATTCCCACCATTGTAGTTGATAAAGGAAAAATGAACTATAATCGTTTAATGAGGTGGTAGTTAACTGTACAAATAAACAGTGTTTTGGTTACATATTAAATAGACTTTTCTATCATTGTAGGTCAAAAAATTACCTTAAAAACGTATTATTTTATTTAGGATAGTTTTATGGTTTTATAAGTATCTAATAAATATATATAACATGGTAGAGAAAGGAGAATATATAAAATGATATTGTGTAAGGATGTTACGTATTCATTGGGAAAATCCTTTTGGTTTTCAGTAAAGTGTTTCCATGGATGGATTTACAGTGAAGAGGATGAGTAATGTAGGGAGTTAGGGATGTTGAGAGAGTATGTTTCTTGATATTTGTCAAGCGAGTGTTCATTGATAGGTGTGAGTAAGTTGGAGTAGAGGTGGCCTTTTAATAATTGAGGACAGGGACTCTTGTAAATTTTCTATAGAGGAATTAGAAACACATTCTACCCATGTAATGATCTTACAATAATGGAACAAATTTATGAAAATATGGTATATAGAAGAAATTAATCCACCCAATGGGTATTGGATAACTTTCTCATTTATTTGGGGCCTTAAGATTACATTTTATTCCCTTATTATGCTAGGTTTTACCTTCATCATTGTAATTAATTTTAATTAATTTCAATATTACTTTTCAGAGAAAACTAATATATAATTATTAGACAATATAAATTACTATAATTCAAAATATAGAATCTATTATTTAAAAGTATAGTTATAGATGTGGGAAAATTAATTTACATTTAATCTCATTGATGGAACGACACGATATGTTTTCAGGTAAAAACATTCAGAAGCATGATATGTTTTAATACATAATTTCAAAGTAAAATTGATTCTAATTAACTATATTGGGTTATTTGATAAAAATATGATCTATTTATAATTTTAAATTCATTTAATGAATAATTAATTATTATCTATAATTTACATGAAAATGTGTTTTTCATTAGAATTCAGAATCATTAAGTATTCCTTGAAAAAATAGGTTTCTGAGTAAAATCCCAAAAACTGAACCTAAGATAATTTATACATTATCAATTAAATTTATATATGTGTTTAAATTAATTTTATTATTCTCAATATAATGATGTGAAAATCATTTCAATAAAGAAAATAATGTTTTTAAACTTATAAGTACTTTACCAAAAATAATAATTTTCATTATTAATATGTTTTATTTATGCAAACCCATTTTTAAAAAATATTTACAATGTAGTAATTACTATCCATATTAATATTTTTTAAGGATAAGTTATAATAATCTCTTTTAAATAATTATAAAAAATTCTTCATATAGAAACTATTTGTTGAGTGTAATGTATGCCATGTATATTTTGTGTGTAATGTAACATAATAAGGTGCAATGATAAGGGAATGTTTTAATTATGGAAATAAAATGCATTAATGAAAGTTAACTTATTCGAAAAAAATATCTATAATAACTTGGGGTTTTATAAGATAACATATAAAAATTATATTATTATGTCCCTATAAGTATAAGGTCCTCTGTAAGTTTGTAGATTGAATTAATTATAATAAATTATTGGTATTTTAAAAATAATAATTCCATTTATTAGATGTTTTTATTAACAAAATAGCTACCAGAATAGTGTTTGGAAATTAATTAATATACATAAATCATCTCAAATATTTAAAAATAAAAAATTATGAGGAAAAAAATATTTTAGATTTGAAATTAATAATTATAGTTTAATTTATCTGTTGGGTAACCGTATATTAAATATGATATATTATCTATTATAATAATGTGAAGTCATTAAATTTTTACTAAATAGAATATAATTAATATCATAATCTCATATAATTTTTAAAAGAGTCAAAAATATATATATTTAATTAAAATATGTTTAATAAATTAAAAAAAATTATTTTGGATTTGTTAATAACATACCTATTTACCAATTTGAAAATATAAGGAATATTTGAGAAATATCAGGTTGCATATTGTGGCATTAATTGATTTAAATATTATTTATGTCATTTTCATTGAAAAGTTCCCATTAAACAACTTTATTACAATCTTTTGGTGTTAATTGTAGAATTATCACCATAAAATAATATTTCAAAATCTGTTATGTTCATTTTATAGCTTAATCATTATATTTTTATCCTAAATAACATAATTTTCCATTTACAACTGGAAAAAACTTAATAAGGTTACTATTAATATTTTCAAAAAAATAAAAGTTGCATATTAACTAAAATTTAACCTTTTAAATCCAAATGTTTCAAAAAAAATCTAAAAAATTAAAAAACATCATATTTTAATTGAAAATAAAACTTGTAGTATACAATGGAAGACCATTTTTTAGAAAAATAACTTTTAAAATATAAATTGTTTTTATTCATGTATAAAATTAATTTAAAAAATAATAATTCTATTTCAACAAAAAAAATTGAACTATTTATAATTTAAAACTAAACCATATCATTATTTTCTTATAAATGAATTTTATATAAAATATAGTTTTAAATAAATATCATCATTTTTTCCTTAAATATGTTTTCATAAAATTAGAAAAAAAACTTTAAAATAATTTTTATTATAAGAAATTAAAAATGCAACTATTTTTTTTAAAATTCTATAGAAAATCTAAAAATAATTATTCCTTAATAAAATAAGATGAATCCAATTTTCATGAAAACATATTTTTAGAAGAATACTGATAGTTTACAAAAAATAGTTCAATTATTTTTAAGAATAATAAAATATATTTATATTTAGTTGTTCTTTTTTTTCATAATTTTTTTTATACTCACTAACTAAATATAACGTTTATAACAATAATTTTATATTGCATTATAGTTTATTTAAAAATAATGTTGCATTGAATAATTAATGTCACATTATTTAAAGAAAAAATGTCATAAAAAATTAGTGTGATACATTATACAACACTAAAATTGGATTTATCCATTGAAATTCATCAATCTAATAAAATAATAAGGGTACCTAAATATCATTAAATCTTTAGGTTCCCACGTGTGCTCATCAAATTGGCAGTTTCTCTATAACCCTTTAACCAAGTGAGTGGTCTTGTTTCGTTGAACACTTCTCTATGATTTAGAATCTATATTAGTTGATCCTCAAAAAAAATTCATTATTCAGTGATATGACATTAGAGTTTAGTACCTATAATAGATAAGTTTTGTACCTTCTCAATAGTGATACATTAAACACATTATGAACTAGAGAGTGATTCAATGGATGACCCATTATTTAAAATTCAATCCCAACACAACCATGATTTTTAAAAGGACTATTATACCAAGGGATTAATTTTCCCTTCCTTCCAAATCACATCACTAATGTATAGGGAGATATTCAAATAAATACATTTTAACTATCTTATAACTCAAGTACTTTTTGTAGATTTTCTACATAATGTTTTTTTCAAATATAAGCTGCTCTTATGTGGTGTTGAATAGTTCTAGACTTCCCTTTAATTTTATCCTCTAAACCATGTCCCAATAGATTTCCTTCCTCTGAAACATTCCAATATGTCAGAATTCTACACATTATACCATACATGTCTTCACAAAGAGACATTTTAATACTTGATTGAAAGATAATATTACACAATAATCCTACCAAATGTATGTTTTGATCCAAGAACCCATTAAAATCTATAGGGAATGATGTCTACTTGTATTTAGAGTTTGAATTATCCTTTCAGACTAATTGGTTATCTAAGTATGATATTATTTGATGAATAATAACATTGTATCTAGATACCACATAATACATATCTATAACATCAAGAAAAACCTCATATCTTAGTCACATATAATGAAATTTGATACTCCATGCAATCTCACCATTTATTATATATATATTTTTTAAATCATACCAAGAGTGAAACATTTTCTAATAGAAATTAATTGTTCATACTTTGTAGGATGATTAACTATAACATATTTAAAGTTATGGTGTCTATATGTTTTGGGTTTTATGATGAAAAAAACAGTGGCGATGACTTCACATTTTTATTTTGTTATTGGTATGATTTGTAACATCACCTTAGACATCTATTTATTTTAATTAACATACTTAAACACTAACCCCCCAAGATACATGTTCTACAAATATATTTCATATTGTCCCAATACATTTTTTTCTTCAAGGATTAGTAATGAAATATACACTATTATAATCATCCAATAACTCCTTTTATTTTGTTCTGGGTGGAATTAAAACACAATTTCAAAACTATATTATTGCATCACAATCTGTGTTGTTCTATGGAATATTTATCACCATATTTTTTAGCCCTAAATATTCATCATGTGCCTCATTAATCTAAACTATTATAGGTTGTTTAGTATTCATTTGATCAATATAATACTTCTACCCTACCCTTCAAATTTCTATAGAAACCCATTTAAAATCCATAAATATTGGATCTTTTTTATCCTTATCATAGACTAGATAACATGGTATGTTCTACTGAAAACATCTACGTCGATTTTTTTTCCTCATTATATAATATACTGATCAACCATAATATTTAATCAAATATAATCATCATTTTTGGGGCATATTCAGCTGCTTTTGAGAGAAATTATTTTTATAATTTTTTAAACATTATATATTTCACACCATTTTATATAAAGATAATTACATTAAAAAATAATGTACAAATTACAAAAGAAAAATCTAAATCATGAGTTGGTTCATTTTTCACAGAGATTTTAAATTATCATGAGACATAAGCGATCACCACAACATTTTGTATAAAAAACATAATAGACCCTTCATTGATGCATCACTATAGATCAAAATCCCTTCTCCATTACAGTGTAGTGTGAGAAACGTTTCATCGACTGTCATTATTTTCATCTCCTTACAATTTTATTCACATTAATCCATCCATAAGAACATAAATCCATTCCAATTAATCTTGTTGAGTGGTACAGATAAATGTGAAAATTCTTTCATAATAAATTGTTAATATTATGAAAAAAACATGAAATAAATTTCTATCAATTACTATTGTTGTTATAAGACAATGCTAAATAAATTCCATATTTGTTGGATCGATTGATATCCCCTATATTGATATTATTTTACCTCAATATGATATAGTCCATTTCCCAAATACACTTGTTGTAAATTTTTGAATAAATCTTATCCTTTCGTAGGGTCATTAGTACAATCCTCAATTGATATTCATGTTCTTACATTTTCATTCCATAGAAAAAAATATCTTTTATAGATACAAGAAAACACTAATCAAGATAGTCTCTATTGAAATTATTCAATATACTCATGAAAATAGAGGGGGCATTAATATGACCAAAATTCCCCACAACGAATTCATATTGTACATCCTTTTACAAAATGTTGTATTGGACATATCCTATATCTAGAGTACAAATTTAATATATCTAGAATTAATATTAATAATTGAATTTTATTAATCTTTCAATAACATGGATATTACATATATTTTTTGATGTTTTATATATTATTTTCTATAATATGCACTAACACAGTATGATATTAAGAGGCCTGTGTTCCCGAATTTTTATTAAAATATATTAAATATTTCAAATAACACACATTCCCTATATTATTAAAAAAAATTAACATATAAATGAAGTATTTGATCTAAAATCTGAGATAACCATTGATTTTATAACTCCATTTTTAACATAGTAATAACATAGACATGGTCGGTGTGGGATTTTTGTCGAAAATTCAACACGGTAGTGGAAATGAATAAAATAATGAGACAAATTAATTTATCTATTTCATTTCTATGTAGTGACTAATGTGTATTTAAATAAACTGTTATTTTAGAGTTCATAGGTTATTAACATAACCCAAAATATACTAGAGTTCCACTAGAAAGTTTTAAAGGTTCCCTCTAGTATAAATGGTGACTGGTGTAACGTCCTGGTTCCTGAATCCACCCAGAGGTGCCCTGTACATGGTTGATTGCATAGCATCAAGAGCATTTATCGAAACCCCAGAGGCTGCCGACTAGAAGCAATGTCCATGGGTGTGATAGTGGGAAAACATGTCCCTCATTCATAGAGTACACAGGGGAAAAGAAAACAAATAATGAAAATAGTAGAAGCAGTGGACATACATACACGAGTAAAGGATAAATTGCAGAAGACAAAAAAAAATAAACAACTAGAGCAAGAATATATGTAAATGATGCATGATACATATATGACTAGAGAAATTGCTAAAAAATAACAGTGTTGAATATATTACTAATCCAAATTAGAAAATTAGAACATATGAGTGACTCCTCAGCATCGCAATCCATGGCTTGGTCCCATGCTATCCAGCTCCACCACAATCAAGAACCTGAAAAAGAAGGATGCTTTCCCTTATCTATACCTACAATAATATAATCTGCTTGGGCCCAAAAGCATGCCCAAATAGGGTTTGAGATAATATATCGGTAGGCAATCACCCAAATATATGTTCCTAATAGTCAATGAATACAAGGCAAGTAAAAGTGCAGGAAGCGGTAGACAAAAAAACACACAGCTGCTATGATCCACAATTCTAGCATATAAAGTACACAAGTGAACAACCAACAATAGGTAGAAAAAATTTAACCCTCTGGGTAGCTCTCAAAGCCTAACCCATATGGTTCAACCTGCAAGTACTAGAAACCCTCTAGGAGGCACACTCAGTCCCACCCCTCTAGTTCAGCTAAGAGTAGACTTTCTGAGAAAGAACTCACCATCAATTCCCCCTATAGTCTCGTATTGTACCAATGACTCTCTGGGGAATCACTCAATGACTAATTCCCCCTATGACCCACATCGATATTCTAGAGACTATATGAGTAAGCACTCATCATCAATTCCCATTTTGGTCTCGCATCGTATTAAAAGACAATCTGGAGAAGCCCTTACGTCCATTCTCCATATGGTCTAGTACACTAGGTTATCACATTACTGTGTGAAATAAACATGCTCAGTGTGTGCATATCATCCCAAGTAAACCTCAAGAACTAATTGGCTATCATTATAAGGAAAAATAGTATAGCAGTATAATAGCCCCACTATCCTACAACTGGGCATCGCAACTGAAAAAAATGCCTAATAAGAAAAACATGCAAGGAGAAGCACAAGAACACAATATAAATTATCCAAATTTACAAAAAATGATCTATAATAATGCAATCAAGAAAAGCAGACAAACAACAGGGACCAAATAGGAATCCCACTATTCCCCGTTTAATGGATTTGGTGGAATTTTCACAAAATATTCATAGACTTCTTATGGGAAGGCACAAACCTATTACCCCAATCCTAGCAGATCGATATAATTGAAACATGTTGACTAATTCTCCATTTAACATCATAGATCTGAGAAAACGCCCAAAAATTTCAACCCATGATATCATGAGAAGGAGGAGAAATTGGAAAACAATTCTCAAGAATAAAGGATAAATCACCGCTTTCATTCCAATGCAATTGAAAGTGCTCGAATCGGACAACGGACGAAGGAATGGTGGCTCATCAAAGATCCGCGGATTCCTGGCGCTCTCGAACGAACGGGACATAGAGGAAGACGTTTATCACAATCATGCGCGACCCCGGTCTGTTTAATGAAAAAATAATGTACACGGTGTGTACTTTTAGAGTACACAGCTTATACTAGGTCTTTCTGTACTCCCCCAAAATCGGCCTCCACATCACCCTTACACACTGTGGGTGTGGCCCAGACATAGCCATAACACAGATTCGAGTGGGTAAAGAGTACACAACGTGTACTCAGAACGTACACAGCGTGTACATAAAAAATTTCTAGAACATAATTTTTCTCAAAAACTCCAAAAAAAGGAAGGACATACCTGAATCGAAGACTTGGGTTCTTAAAAACTTCATCCCTCAAATAAATTCGTCCCTGAATTTCCCTAGCAAGGCCTAGAAGAAGAAACCCCAAACAGTTCTGACCACTGCGATCGTACATCTGCCTCCATATCCAAGGTCTTGTCTTGTACTTTCCCATGCTTCCAAAGCACTCGTACTAAGGGGACATAACTGCCATGGAGAACCTTCATACTGTGATCGACAATCCGGATAGGATGCTCATCAAACGACACATCCTATTCAAGCTCAACCTCCTCGGGATGAAAGACATGATACGGGTCTGAAAAGTAACATCGGAGCCAAGAGACATGGAAGACGTCGTGCATGGTCCGATACCTATGAGGTAGCTGTAATTGATAGGCAACTGGCCCAACTCTCTCCAAAACCTCAAATGGACCGATGTACCATGGTGAAGTCTTACCCTATCTCTAAATCCTCTTTTGTCCAAGCCTTTGTGCGACACGCAGGAAAAAATTATCCCTAACCTCGAACTCTAATGATCATCTCTGCTGATCAGCATAAGACTTCTGTTGAGACTATGCTATAGCCATCCTCTTCCAAATCAACTCTATCTGCTTAGAGGTCTCCTGAACAAGAGGAGGTCCCCGCAAAGCTGCCTCTCCTGCCTCCAGCCAGTATAAGGGTGATCGTCATGGCCTACTGTATAGAGCCTCGTATGGTGACATCTGAGTGCTTTCCTGAAAGCTGTTGTTGTAGGAGAACTCCAAAAGTGGTATATTATTCTCCTAGGAACTTTTTAATTCTAGAGTGCAAGATCGTAGCATATCCTCAAGCACTTGGATCATGCTCTCAATAATGCCATCTGTCTAGGGATGGTATGCTATACTCAAAAGTACCTATGTACCCAAAGCCTTCTGAAGTACCATAAAAAACTTATAAGTAAAGCGCGTATCCCTATCTGAAACAATGGTGTGTGGAACTCCATGTAGATGTACACTCTCCCAGATGTACAACCATCCCAGATCATCAACACTGATGTTTTCCTTGATCGGTAAGAAGTGTGTGAACTTTGTGACTCTGTCGACAAAAACCCAAACAACATCATTCCCCCAAGGTGACCTCAGCAACCCGGTCACGAAGTCCATCGTGACATTGTTTCACTTCCACTCCAGAATGGGTAACTGCTGTAAAATCCCTACTAGTCGCTGATGCTCTGCCATCACCTGCTGACAAGTAGAACATCTCATGACAAAACCAACAACATATTTCTTCATACCTGGCCACCAGTACTAGCAGTGTAGAACCTAATACATCTTGGTGACGCCATGATGAACTGCCCAAATTGAGGAATAAAAATCCCGCATCAGCTCCTCGTGTATTTCTACTAGCACCCATACTCGTCCCTATAAATGCAAGATTTCAACCTCGCCCACTGTCCATCTAGGAAGAGGGTCCTCGCCTGATACACTCTCCCACAGGACTAATCCTTTTGAGTCTGAGAGCTGCCACATCTGTACCAAATCAAGTAGTAGAGAGGTAACTAGTACAGAAGATAGAAAACTCTATCCCTGTCTATCGTGCACCTTTAGATGCATCTCAGATAATAAAACCATAAGCTACCACTCACTGCTATCTCCTGAACATCCTGAAACTGAGTTCTCCTCCTCAACGCATCTTCCACTGCATTGACCTTTCCCATTGTATAGTCAAGCTCGAAATCAACAGACTGAAGATACTCGACCCACCTACACTGTCTTAGATTCAGATCACGCTGAGTGAAGATGTACTTGAGACTCTTGTGGTTAGTGAAAGCCACAAAGTTCTATTCCAGAAGGTAATGTCTCCAACAATTTAAGGCATGGACAACAGCCTCCAACTCCAGATCGTGTGTCCAGTAGTTCCTCTCATGTGGCCTCAACTGACGAGACCCGTACGCAATGACTCCATCTCCCTGCATAAGCACATCTCTCAGCCCTATACTTGAAGCATCACAATAAACAATGTATCTCTTTCCTGGATCTGGAAAGACTAGTATCGGTGCTGACGTCAACCATCCCTTCATCTCTTGAATGGCTGATTCACAAGAATCTGACCATGATAACTTCGCCCCCTTCTTGGTCAGACCTGTCAAAGGTACTGCTAGGCATGAAAAGTATTTAATAAAGCATCTATAGTATCCATCCAGCCCTATTAAACTCCATACCTCAAAAGAAATATTCGGATGCTCCCAGGAAACTACAACTCTCACATTCTATGGGTCTATAGATACTCTTGCCTCTGAGATGAAGTGACCCAAAAAGTGAATATGATCCATCCAAAAGTGGAACTTCGAGAGTTTATCATAATGTCGATGCTCTCTCAGTGTAATCATAAAGATCTCAAGATGGGTAGCATGGTCGTGCCAAGTGTCATATTACACCAAGATGTTGTCCATGAAGACCATGAAAAAGGATTCCAAGTAAGGATGGCACACTCGGTTCATTAGTGCCTTGAAAACTGCTGGCGAATTCGTGAGACCGAACGACATGACCGTATACTCATAAGGACCATACCTGCTCCTGAAGGCTGTCAGAGATATATCTGAGGGTCTAACTTGCAACTGATGATAATCGGACCTCAAATTGTTCTTCGAGAACACCCATTCTCCTCGAAGATAATTGAAAAGGTCATCAATGCTAGGCAAGGGATAATAGTTCTTGAACTTCAACTAGTTCAGCTTCCGATAATCCACATAGAGCCTAAGGGTACTGTCTTCCTTCTTTGCAAAGAGGATCGGAGAACCCCAAGGAGAATTACTGGGTCGGATAAAAACCTTTGCCTGCAACTCCTCTAAATGCTTCTTGAGCTCCTGCAACTCAAGTGTAGCCATCCTATAAGGAGAAATGGACACTGGTGCTGCTCCTAGCACGAGCTCAATCATGAATTCTACCTCACACTCTGGAGGAAATCCTGAAAAGTCCTCTGAAAAGAAATCTCTAAAACTATCCACCACTGGAGGAATGTACAACTGTGTAGAACCCTGATCATCCAGATAAAGGCTAGAAATCTAGGCCATCACCCTTCCTAGCCAATGATACTCGATTCGTGCCCAACTCACCCAGACATCACATTCGCCTCTATGAAGAAATGTTTCAACCTCTGTTGTGATGAAACACACCCTGCAGAGATAACAGTTGACGACTACCTAGAAGGGAACCAATTATTCTATCCCGAGAATGTCATTATAGCATATCATCTCAAAGACGTATAGATCCCATAATAAATGATACCCATCAACCTCGAGAGGGAACTCTATACACAAACGTACACTATATATCCTTGTCCCCAAGTGTGTGTCTAGTGTCAATGAGTCAACAAGAAGAAAAGATACAGAACCTAAGGCTCTCCATGATAGAAATATAGATAACGCAATGCGTAGAAATAGTATCGAAAAGAGATGAAGATAAAATTGAGGCAACTAAAATCATACCTCAAACTGTAGAAGGTCTGGGATCCTACTCTTGATGGGTCTATTCCATGGAGAAAGACTAGCCTGCACCGTGGCCCTGCGACCCTGCCTGACCACTCGATGCTGATCCACCCTGCTGAGGCTGAAAGACTAGTGGCTGACCGCCACGACCTTGGCCTCCTCCTTTACCCAGACAGCTGGATGAACATCAGTTCCCTGACTAGAGAGAAACTGGTTGTGCTGATACTGAATGAGGAGTCATAGAAGAACTACCATCACCATCTTCTAGGGAGAAAACCTGGTAGAAATGATGAAGGTGACCCATCTTTCCGTAGGATCGACACTTCACTGGGTCTCTCCGGCACTGCGGCCTCATGTTCCCTTACCAGCCACACTGGTAGCATATCACCAGGCTGCCTACGATGCATCTCGCTTCCTCGTATCACCGCGCGTAGACTCCCTACAGCACTTCATGCTGTCATCTGGAGTAATACTAGTTCTGGAAGCAGAACCACATGGTCCTGTAGCTCCAGAGTCTCTCAGATTGCACTCCGCAATCAGTGCATGGTTGACGATGGAAGTGTTGAAAGTCAATTGGAAGATATTCTCTTGCGATTAGATCTCTTTCCTGAGACCATAATCAAACATCCTCACTAAGAACATCCCATACCCACCCCAGAGGGGTGTCAAACGCTTCAGCTCAGTGAAACATGAGGAGTAATCCATAATAGATAGAGTACCCTACTCTAAGCTCATGAACTCCCAGGCTCAGTCGACCCACAGGGTATCCGGGTAGAAGTAGTAATAAAAGACGTTCTGAAACTCCTCCCAAGCCATAACTTGTTGATGACCTGCCTGTGAAATCACATCACACCACCTCTTGGAGGAGTCTCGTAGCATATAGGTAGAAAGCATGACCCACCTCTCTGGAGGCATCTCCAAATGCTCAAAGATGGTCAACATGGCTTCCATCCATGAATCTGGACCCTGAGTTCCTCCTTCCCCCGGTAAAGTAGGAGGATGCTGCTACTGGAAAACCATCGTCAATTCTGCCATAGTCATGGCAGGAGCCGGTGCTCCCTCAAAGGTCTGCATCATCCTCATGAAAACATCCCTGAACTACACATCAGTGCCAGCAACTGGTAAGGAAACCATTGCCTAGGCTGGGATTACTGGAGGATCGGAAGGAAGTCCCTGATCATCCATATCTGGTGTTTGATCACTGCCTGACAACTGACGTACAACCAGAGGATGTCTCAGAGGCATAGCTCAGAACGATAAAAACATAACATAGATTAGGAAATCAAGGACATAGAACCAAGGAGTCCAAAATGAAATCAGGAGAAGGAAACACACAGGATTTATAGAACAAGACAACATAGCGTGTATAACATCTACACGGCTTGTACTTAACTCTGTTTCCCGACTCACGTCTCCTTGCACGGCTAACCCACATGGTCTTCTAAAACTAAGACTACAAGGCATATGCCTCGTGGAAACGGTGTGTAGGAGACAAGGTTTAAATGACCCGTGTTGTTTTCTATACGGCCAGCTACACAGGTGAGACTACATGGAGTGTTCTGACCAAACATGTTGTGTACTTGAAGACTGTTCCCAACTCATGTTCTTGGCGACACGGCCAAGTACACGGCTAACACTCACATGGTGTGTTCCGAAAAAACGGTGTATATGGAAGAAGATAACACAGACCCTTGATGCTCGTGACACGGATGGGTACATGGAACAAGACTACACGACATGTTGATATCCAACATGGCATGTTCTACTAGAGCTTCCCTGGCCCATGTTGTTAGTTACATGGCTGGGTACACGATCACTACTAAACGACGTGTACCTATCATACACAACATGATCCTGGAAATTTTCACAACCCATGTTTCTACTCACACAATCAATGAAATGGTTTAAAACTTCATGGTGTGTATATATAAAGTACACACTGTGTATTTTTGGTTTTTCTGGGCAGTAGCTCTGAAACTACACTAAAGCGCAGAAAACACTGAAAAAGAGGAATGTTAGTGCCAATTTCTGATCTGTGAGGGCCCATACTCCCAACGTATCAAATTTTGGCATCCTATACATCATATATAGAAGGAAGAAAGGTCAATGATCCACCAATTTCTGATTCAAGAGTTCCCATAACACCTCAAGAACCAAAATTTGGCATTCATTCAAAAAATTTCAATAAAAGCAGTCCTCTATCAAGTAGTAGAGATTCTATCAAAGCATATATCACAACAGCATGCAAAATCTACACAAGTCTGTCACAACAACATGAAATCACTGAGGCACCCAGGATGGCATTGCAAGAATGCATGGCATGTGATTTCCAACAAGTGTCTATATGATGCATGAGATGGTATACCCTCATCTCATCGGGTTGCGATAGAAAAAGACCAACAATAGAAAAACAACAACAACACAAGACATATGAATCAATCTTGTGAAATCATATCAACTGTAAATCTCAAAACCAGAAAACTGCAATAAACGAGGTAGTATGGCTTTTCCCTGTACACAGGTTAGCTACTCCTTGGAACATCATAACAGCATATACTGACTCAATCATATCCCAGGCTAAAGGCTCTAAATAGTAAGTCAAGAGAAAGGAACACCCACTGATAACACTTTGTAACATCCCGGTTTCGGAAGCCACCTAGAGGCGCCCCTTACCTCGTTGGTTACATGGCCTCAATCGCATTTCCCCAAATACCAGAGGTTGGAGACTAGATGCGAGGGCCTTGGGTGAGATAGTGGGGAAACTATGACCTCCTTGGAAGTGTACTAGTGGAATAGAAAATAAATGACAACAATAGCTTAAACAGTAGACATACATACACGAGTAAACGATAAATAACGGAAGACTAACAAATAAACAACTAAAGCAGGAATATATGTAAATGATGCATGATACATATATGTCTAGGAAAAAAGTCAAACAAGTCACAATGATGAATACAGTACTAAGCCAAAGTAAAAAATAAAAACAGATGAGTGAGTCCTCAGCATCGCAAGCCTCAGCTTGGTCCCACACTCTCCAGCTCCACAGTAATCAAGAACTTGAAGTAGAAAGATGATTTCCCTTATCTATACCTGCAACAATATAATATGCTCGGTCCCAAAAGCATTGCCCAAATAGGGTGTGAGATACAATCCTAGTAGGAAATCACCCAAAGATATGTTCCTTATAGTAAATGAATAAAAGGAAAGTAAAAGTGCAGGAAATAGTAGACAAAAAAGCACACAACAGCTACAATACACAGTTCTAGCATATAAATTACACAAGTGAACAACCAACAACAAGTGGAATATAGGTAACCCTCTGGGTAGCTCTCACAGCCTTACCCCTATGGTTTAACCTACAAGTACTAGAAACCCTATAGGAGGCACATGTAGTCTCACCCCTCTGGTTCAGCTAAGAGTCGACTTTCTGAGGAAGCACTTGCTATCAATTCCCCCTATAGTCTTGTATCATACTAAAGGCTCTATGGGGAAGCAATCAACATCTCATTACACCTATGCCCCGCATTTAGGAACTACAGACTCTCAGAGGAAGCACTCATCATCAATTGCCCCTTTGTTCTTGCATCGTATTAAAAGATACTCTCAAGAATCCCTCACGCCCATTCTCCCTATAGTCTACTACACTAGGTTCTCATAGTCATGTGTGAAATAAACATTCTCAGCGCGCATGTATCATCCCATGTAAACCTCAGGAACTACTAGGCTACCATTCTAAGGCACAACATCAAATCAGTAAAACAGCCCCACTTTCCTAATACTGGGCATGGAAACTGGCAAAACACCTAATAAGAAAAACATGCAAGGCAAAGCACAATAACACAATATAAGTTATCTAAATTTACAAACAATGATCTCTACTCATGAAATAAAACAAAGAAGACAAACAACAGGTACTAAACCAGAAATCCACAATTCCCCGTTCAAGGGAATTGGTGGAATTAGTACAAAAAATTCATAGAAATTTTATGGAAAGTCACAAACCACCTACCTCGATCCTAGGAGATCAATATACTTGAACGACGTTGACTGATTCTCCCTTTAATGTTGTAGATCTGAAAAAACACCCAAAAATATCTACCCACAATATCTTGAGAAGGAGGAGAAATTGGAAAACAAGGCTCAAGTAGAAGGGAGAACTGGCCAATGTGACTCCAATGCAATTGAGAGTGCTCGAATCGGAGAACAGACAGAGGAATGGTGTATTGTCAAATATCCATGGATTCCCGGTGCTCTCAGACGAACGGGACCTAGAAGAAGATGTTTATCGTGATCAGGAGCGACCCTGGTTCATTTGAAAAAAAAAGAAAATACACTGCGTGTACTTTTAGAGTACACATCGTGTACTAGGTCTTTTCGTACTCTACCAAAATCGGCCTCCACATCACCCTTACACACCGTGTGTGTGGCCTGAACATGGCCAGAACACGGCTTTGAGTGGGAAAAGAGTACACAACGTGTACTAAGAAAGTACACAGCATGTACTTCAAAAATTTCCAAAACACCATTTTTCTTAAAAACTCCAAAAAAGGAAGGACATACCCAAAACAAAGATTCAGAATCTTATAACTAGATCATGGATGGATAATTGATGTAAAATAAAATCGAATAATCTAAACAATTTAATTATTCTACATTGTTCTTCATTAGTTATTTATCCCAATTTTTGTAGTATTATTATTTAATTCAGATTTATTTCCTCAATCTCAGTTTCAACTAAGAACATTAGTAAATCAACCAACGGATTGATTCCCTAAAAATGTGTCATGTAAGATGGATTATATTCACAGTTTTATTGGGTGGATTTTTTTGGGATTATCAATTTTTAATTATTATTTTAACAGATATCAATTGAGTCGATCAGGGATATTTGCGAGATTAATTCCTCTTTTTTGAAATTGTACATCCCCCGAGTTTATTTTTTTACTGTATAAATTTTTTGTTTGTATCAGGGTTCGAAATATCCTTTTGAATCGATCATTGAACACCATTTTATGGTGAGACGGTATGAATTCATATATCCAGGATCATTATGACCCAACATTTGTGAATAAAATGGATATGTGATGGGTTGGAAGGCTTTGGATACCTGATTTTGTGTTATTGGGTTTTCAAAAAAGAATGATGTATAATAATAATTTCAATAATTGTTTATGATTTTAAAACTTTTTTTTGTGAATGGTGAGGCCTGGTTAAGGTTAATCGAAGAATTAGTTTTCAGATTGATGGACTTAGAAGCGACCGAATATGCATGTGGTAGATTTTTAAATCAAGAAAATTCTGCAGTACACGACATTTATGTCGAAGCTACACATATTGTGGGACCCACATATGTGTGGTAATGGTTTCGAAAGTAAAATAAGTATCACAAAAAAATTAAATGAGAAAAATGGCTTATGACCTGTCCCTAGAAAATAATCTTATAATTTAGAGGGTACATGAACATTCGGTGAAGTACACGAGTTAGAGAACTCATTTTCCTCCCCCACACTAACACAACCTAATGAAAAATAAGTATGATTTTATGTGTTTGATTAAATCAGAATTGGTACATTGGATAATTCATATAATTAAATATGATTATAGTATAAAAGAAAATCTACACACTATCTACATATATATAGAATAGGGCTTTAGACACATGTTGTTTAAATGGATAGGACTCATGATAATGGGAAGCGGTGTGTAACCCCTTATATATGTCATTTTCATTATAAGAATTGACTTAGAGTAGTTATTCTATGTATCACGGGCATCTTTAAATAGGTTGTGTTCCCAATTTCTTATTCCATAAGAGATAATATGGTATCATCTTATACTTAAAGGAAAAGATCCATTCTATAAGACTCAACGGATAAAATTATTGGAATCATTCAATGAGGCCTAAAATGAGATCCACTATTCATATTTGTAACCTAGGTGTATTGATTGGTATCATCATTACCAAAACTAATAGATCGTTGATTCAATATATAGTGGGTTAATCCTGATTGAGTTTCTGGTAGAAAACAATGACTTTTGATGTGTACCTCATCTGTGTGTTGTATCTTTTGAGACATTGAACATTTACTTCTAAATGCAGAAACCAGATGAACATTACATCTCAATCATATGGCATTAGTGATACTATACTCAAGAGTGTGTTCTCCCCAATGAATTTATTGGGGAAACTTCAAAAATGGAATCCTAGGATAGTATAGTATGGTTATGACTCACTTTTATAATATGTGCCTTTATTATATATATCTGGATATTCTTCTTATATGGGATATAATCATATACCTTTGTAGAGCTGACTGTATTTCTTTTTTTTTATTTTTTTCTACGTTTCTTTCTTAGTATTATTTTATATAGCCAATATGGGTTTTCCCAAACATTCCATGTCTTATATTGATGATAAAACCTATAATTGTGTCCTAGATAGACTAAGAGCTGATAGTGCTTTGTGAGACTAGATTCATAATGGTGTGTTCTTGTGGTATACTAATATTAGTTGTAGTTTTACATTCTGGTAGATCATATTTTCAGAATCATTATGGTGATATTGTATTTGGTCTGGTTTACTTTACATCATTTCTTCATCTTGTTTTGGGATTTAGAAGTATTGTGGCATGGTTGATTTACTTATTATTATATTTAATCATTTTATAGGCTATAATATGAGTGTGTGTGTGTGTGTGTGCATATCTTATGTCCTCCCATGTTAGTGATACATTTAATCTAATGTTGTTTCTAGCACTTATCCTATTGGAGTTAGTTCGGGGTAATCGAGGCATTAGACCCTTTAGGAGGGTCGTGAAAATGTGGAATCAGAGCATTAGGTTCAACTTAAGAATTTTCCTCTGATTTTTTAGGGAAATAGATTTATGTGTTTCAAATTCAAATTTCAAGATAGGGTCTTTTATGTAGGTTCAATGGATGTTTTATCCATACACTATGAGTGTAATCACATGTTTTTAGACTCTATAGGATAACACTAGTTGTAGTGAAAACAATAATACCTACATCAAATATGAATGGGTTGTGGTTTCCATGTCTTTCATGACTTATATCTCTAGATAAACTCACTGAAAATGGTACATCATGTTTAATTTCAATATATCTCCATGATGTATTCCATTTATGATTGAGAATCACGAATATGGGGATAATACCTATTAGTTATGGGGCATAGATATGTAGTGAATGTTCTAAAGGTGCTATATCCATGTGGTGGACTAGATATTCCACCAACCATATAGAATCATGTGGTACCCAGAGTACCAGTAGATGATGTGAATAGTCTAAGAGAACATCAAGAGTTTCATTAGTAGAGACCCCTTAGGATTTGAGCTTAGACCATCGCATAAGAGTATATGGTCTTGCAAGCAGAAGTTGCTCAATTTTTTCATCTAGTCAGAACACCATAAATTCAAATGGTGGTCTTGGAAACGAGCCTTCTCCATGGGTTAGTTAGGAGATGGGGGTATGACGTCCCAGTCTTACAATGAAGAAACATCTGTATGGACGGAGTTTGAGTTCTACTTCATCGAATATTTCTCACCAGATATGTTAACGCATGTCTGTAACGAGGATCTTTTGATACTCTAGTAGGGAATCATTATAGTTTCAGAATATTCATTGTGGTTTATAAAACATTATAGGTACTTGATGGATATGGTTTGTGACTAGTTCTTTTGTGATCATACCTTCTAGGGAGCTTTTCATCAAGACATCTGAGACAATTTTATACCCTTGATCATTCGTACATATGATGGGGTGGTAGATTAAGATTTGGTTGTTGAGATCTTCTTGGAGGAGAAGATACATCTAGTGGTTGGTGATATTAATAATGCATGAGTAGAAGACATGGTAGTAGGGATCTAACATCTGTATCAAAGACCAGGACATGTGAAACATTTAAAGAGGAGGAAATAGGACATAGGTTCTGCAGTTCATGGATATAAGGATGGGTCATGTCTACTCAAAGAGTTGTGGTTCTACATATGTTATTATAGGATACATTGCTCTTGAGATTTCTTGCCTCACCATCCAACTGAAAAGGAGACCACGGATAGTCCATCGTGGAAGAGATAGTGGTAATGGGAGATAGTTTTGTAGGGTGGAGTAAATGTTAGATAATCTGAGAGAAAATAAGGGAGTGGTAGATGCTTTCACTTTATGTCACAACCAACCCCACATGGTCCACGCCATGAACTAGGTGTTAGAGGATAGGGGTGGGGACACATGTCAGTGGATGAATAATATGACCCTAAGGAACCATAAATTATTCAAGGTATAATATGTTTATTTTAAACAATATATACATTAATTACAAATAGATAATCTGTTCATTCATTTCATGACACATGTCTTATTCAAGATGTGGATAATCTAATTGATTGTTTGGCTTAACCCTTAACAGTAGTGACTCATACTGAATATGAAACATCAATCACACATGTGTGATAATAGTTTGAGACAAATATTAGAGGTTGAACGTTTTATTGGGATAACATTTAAGAGTGATGAGGCCTTAAAAGATCATATTTGTTATAGATTGGTTATCCATCATTCATGCCCATATTCACTATTTCAGGAAGATGAAGTGGTGTTTTTGTATTGATGAAACTAAATTTTCATAAGTTCTGGAATAGAATCCCAAATAGTGTAGGACATAATCATTTATAGATGGATGCAACAAATTACTTACAATTTGGCTATAATAACACTTGTTTTAGTGGATGCTTGGATTTACGAGTTTTATGTAGTGGTGGAAGATCAAGAGGACATCTTCCATAAGGATGTTACAGGATTACTGTCCCATTGAGGGAAATACTTATTCACTGATTTAGGTATGGAAATAATATTTTCACTACTATTTTACATAACTCATGTGGAGCTTTGAGAGTAGAAGGTGTAGTTGGAGAACATACAATTGAAGGGAATTTTTGACCTAGTGCTTCACCTTGGGATCCCCTAGTTTTTATCCAAGAAGACATAAGGGAGGATGAGGTTATATGTGGACTACCATCTCTTGAACAAGGTGATCTTGAAGATAATTCATAAAGTACAATTTACCGATGAACTCGATTATTTGATCATAGGGTAACAATGTTTCTTGATGTTTTATTATAGGTCATGCTATCACCAACTACCACTACGAGGTGAGGGTATACTCAATATGACATTCATATGTCACTATGGTCACTATGAGTATATTTATATTCCCATTTTCATGAGGAATTACATATTAGTGTTTATGGGACTCCTTAACGTGACCTTATAGCTGTTCATATATAGGATTATGTTAGTCATCATTGACGATATTCTTGTGTAGTCAGCATCTGATGAGGAGCACATTATACACTTAAGGATTGTTCTAGATATACACTGAGTGAACTATATTTATTAAAACATATTAATGTTCAAATTCTGGATATAGGTAGTCTACTTTATGAGACATGTTATATTAGTAGATAGAGTGGAAAGAGATGTGACCATGGCTGTGGAAGTGTTATATTTGGATACACCCAAGAGGTTAACAGAGGTGTAGAGTTTCTTTGGGTTGGATGGCTATTATCAAAGATTCGTATCTTATTTATCAAGGATATTTTCACAAATGACATCATTACCCTGAAATGGGAAACTGTTCATATTGAATGAGTGTGTTCAGTATGAATTTCAGAGGTGGAAGCATAATTTGTGTATTTCACTCATATTGAGATTGTCGTAGGTGGGTTTCGAGTTTGTAGTGTTCTTTGATGCATCAAAATCTAGGGGTGGTTTTTTTTCTAATAATGAGGCTAGAAGAGGTTTCATATTGTACACATATGTGAACACCACAAGACAAGAACTATTTTACCCATAATTTAGAGTTATTAGTTGTCGTATTAAGACTAAATATGTGGCTACAATACCTATAGGTCATGAGGTTTGTCCTATATTACTAGCATAAGAATTTGAAATATATATTCCTTGAGAAAGATCTCAAAGTGATATAGAGGCGATGTATAGAGTTCCTTCCAATATATGACTTCAAAATTGATTATATTCTTGTTAAGGGGAATGTGGTATGTTATTTCCTATGCAGAAGATCATATTTATGCTTATAGGAAAAGGTTTTAGAGTAGTAAGAATCATTGAAGTTATCCATTGTCGATTGAGATGGAGCAACTTACCTCCAATCAATGGTTGTCACCCCTCTAAATATTGAGCGATTTAAGGAATAAAACAATTGGATACTATATATGAAACCCTACATACTCATATAACCACTCTACATTCTCCTAGTAGTTTTATAAAGTTGGGGATCATGACATTATTTTCATAAGATAGATGAATGTAACAGTTACATTATAGTAATTAGTTAAAAAAACCATACAACTCCTTTGGTAGTATATCCAAGGATTGAACGATGTATGAGGACCTATGGTTTCAGTTTTAGAGGTCATTGGTGAAGATAGGTGTTGTAGAGTTTGTCTCCTAATTATTTATTTATTAGTATGTGATATCTAAGAACCATGTTCCGTTGAGTTTAATTCCATACATTGGGGTGACAATGTGGATATGGGATTGGATATCCATAGAAATCATGATGGGATTACCATATACATCCTAAGGGAATAATTACATATGTGTGACCATAGAATGACACTCCAAGTATACCATCTTCTTAGAAAATTCAAATGTAGAGTTCAATATATATATTTGTATGCCTCTACAGGATGTATATAGTCCAAATCCATGGAGTTCCTTTAACAATAATTTTTTATTATGACTAACACATCACATCCTAGTAGTATAAGGGTTTTTAGGGTGATTTTGGGACTCAGTTATGCTAGATCATGACATTTAACTGCCACAATTATGTCCATAATTATGGGAATATTCAGGTTCTAGAGGACATTAAAGAGCTTTCCAGTTGGACATTTACCATTGTTGGTAGGATCACAAAACATTGATGGAGATTTCATAAAAAAGAAGCTACCTTTCCACCATCAGTATGTCACCATTTTTTGATTTGTATAGGTTTTCTTATAGTTCAACCACTTGTTGGACTCACATAGGAGAGTCGACCTTCATAGGCCCCGATTTGGTGTGAGCAACAAGTGAAAAGATTTATTTCATCTAGGGGTGTATGTAGACTACAACAATCTATCAGTATTCTTATAAGAAAAAATTATAGAGGCCTTTGGAGTTTGATAAGTGATATTACGTGTTTCTTGGGGTTTCACCTCGACATGTAATTTAGTGATTTTTAGGGTTGGAAAGATATTTATGAGATTCATTGGCCCCTTTTAGATACTTCATAGTGATGTAGAGGTCGAGTAATACATTTCTCTACTAAGAAACATGGATCGGGTAAATGAAATATTCTATAAGTCACAGTTGTGGAATTATGTGCATGACATATCACACATTATCAACTCGGTCAATCAGGACATTGATGATGGAGCTACATTTACAATATAGTTGGTAAAGATCTAGGATCAAAAATAGAATATCCACCAGGATATATATATTCCTTTTTTTATGTTTGTTCATAGTATGGGAATATCTAAAAGTGAAAATGCGATCGTGAGGCTTTTTTTTCTATTTACCAACATCTCATTGTGTGGCCTCTAGTTTTGGATTGTTAAGGATGTAATTCCCCACTGTGCTTAAATGTAATGACTCATATTTTCCATGTAATATTTATTTGGATATTTCATGTATTATTAGAAATACCAAATGCTGAAATAATCTGTGATTTTGAGGCCTAGTTTTAATGGGTTAATTGATTGAAATATAATAAAAATATTAAATATCACCCTTAGACAATTTTCATTAAAAAGATTAATAACATCTAAATGGGGTCCGAAATGACATATTTGGGAGCATTTTTGAGCTTTAAATGTTGGTTTTCCATAGGCATGACATAACCATGGTCAGTGTATGTTGTTTTTGTAATATTAATTGTGGGGAATGGAAATGAATAAAATAATTAGATAATTTTTTTTTCAATAATGTATATAATAACATGTCTTTAAATAGGTTGTTATATTGGAATTCCAATGTCAGCATCATAACTGTTGAAATTTTGGAGGTCCATTCAAGAGTGTATTGGATGATTGATCATAGAATAATGATGACACAATCATGTATCCATGATCGACACATAGTAGAATTCAAGGATCTCAATAATTACAATGATTCCACATTTTTCATTGCCAATGATTGATCCATATTGATGTAGGAACATTGTTTTATTTTTTTTTGTCTATCACTATCCTATCTTACAATGAAGAACTTGTGTCAATCAATCGATGTATTGATTTACAGATCAGGCATATTATTGGAAGGGTAATTTGAGTGTTTTTATTATCAGCATGACTTTTGTTTTATTATTGATTGTTTTTTTATTTTAATGGTGATGGATCTAGTCAAATGAGAACATTAGCAAAGGATCTTTCGTTGTGTTTGTGGTTGTACATTCCTCCCCCACCCAATTATTCATTCACCACAACCATTCCCCATTAGGCTTGAGCATCAACAAATCATGATGAATTGTCCTTTTTTACATTCGATCCTTGGTGAGATGATCTAAAATCACAGATTTGGGATTTATAAGACATGATGTTGGTGTCATAACGGGAGTAGAGATGAATCATGTGGATCTTGACACCCAATTTTTAATTCTTTAGCATGAAACAATGATTGAAATATAATACCATGCTCTTGATAGATTTGATGATAGAACCACATTTTTTATTGATGCCAAGTATAATATTAAGTGACTTCATAACATATATTGTTAGGAGATTACAAGATAGATGTCTAGAGGATCATCTGAGGATGCAAGCAATAGATTTGAAATTCTGGTAAACGTCTCACTATATGGAATGTAAGATGGAGATACATGCAGTATGGGGCCACCTTAGTAGAGGGTAGGTTTTTCTGATGGGGATAAATATCACACGACATGTGACCTATCCCTAATTACTCAGTGTGTTACTCGGAGTAGAAAAAGAAATGTGTTAGATTACATGGGATTTAATCAGGGAGTGTTCGCCCCTACACAACCACTTCCTAGACTGAATTATATGGGACATGCTATTTAATAGTACATTGGAATTGGTACATCAGTTGTTTACATGTCGTGTACTTTTACATAGACAAAAGCTTGATACCCATTCCTTATACAAGGGTATGAATTGGGGTCAAGGGACACATCATTTCACCCATTCTACCCATTTTTTACTTTATTATACAAGGCATGGATACCTATTACACATTATCTAGGACTATATTCATTAAAATGAATTCCCTATATTCTATTCTATGTGGGTTATTATATAATTTTTTCTTAATCCATGTACATTTATCCTCTTAGTATTATTTATTTGACAGGGTTTTTGTAATCCATCAATGAGATCTGGACTGGGTTCATATATTCAACATTGTTCCCTTGGTAATGTTCTTAATATCATCATGAATAAAATTACTTGTCCATCAATCCTCTACATAGAATGTTATTTCTGATATAGTAGTCGGTATCAACCCATGGTAATTATTGTGATCCTAAACTATGTAACATATCTCTTCAGACCATCAGATTGTATATATAAATGGTAAAATCATATGATCAATACCAATCAGATTAAGGTCATCAGTTCGGTTAGACTCATGAGTTTGTTCATCAAGACCAGTGCTTTGTGAACCATTTGAACAAAAATTATAGTCCGACATAGTTCAATTGTGACATACATTTAAAATGTATATATTTTTTACGTATATTGGATTTTCATGTTATATGTGTTATGGATGTGTAATAGTGTAGAGATTACATTATTTTGTTTTTTGTATTTCTTTTGGGTTTTTGGTATCCTATTAAATAATTGTTCACTCTCCACTACACGAGATTTTCATTTATGTATCATGTCTTGTGCAGATGATCGGGCTTTTAATAGAATCCTAGATGAACCGGGTCTGGACGGTGATTAGTGTGAAAGGAATGACTGATGTGTGTCATTGACGTACATTGATAACAGTCCTAATTTTAATTTCATGTTAGTATTCTTTTCAAAATCATTTACCGATCTTGTATTCGGCCCTGTTTTTTTAACTATACAACTTTTTGTACCTAGGTAACGATATTTAGATGTATGAATGATTGATTATTCATTTTTTTACATATTGAGAATTGTATAGGATTAGATAAATGTTATTATGTGAAATAACTTATGCTAAGGACTCCCAAATTAGTGATATGCCTACTCACCGCTAGTCGCTAGCTCCTGGACTATTGGATACAGGAATGGTGAGTCACAACACATACCCCTTGCAACTATTCATGACCAATATCTATGTAGTTGATCAATTAAGGGATCAATATTGATGGGAAGATATTTATTATTGATAGAGATCTTATGACATTATTTATAATCAATGATGTGTCACACTAATCAAAAAACTAAAAATGTGGACCACAAGTTCACTCACATGAGAATATGAATCCCTTATCATGATTCTATTAGACTTGTTTCTTTATCTTCTACATCTCAATTGAGTCCATTCTATAAGGATTATTTGAAATAGTCATAGCACCTGGTATATTTACTATTGATAAATTAACATCACTATTTTCTGGAAGACTGAGAAATTCATCCATAAAGTCATCAACAAACTAAGATACAATTGGTGTTCCCATAATGATGAGTTCCCCCCCAATAATATGAGATAGATAAACATAATTTATTGGAATTGGAACCCATAATATGGAATTAATGTCAATTATATTTTTTTATTCATCATTTCATTGATAGATAGTATTGAATTCATATATACTATGAAAGGAAAATTTTATTCATCAATAATTGATATGAGATCCATATTGTAATTGAAAATCCATTCCTTAAATCACACTGAATTTATATATAGGGATAATCATGAAATTTTCTTGAATCACTTTCCCAAAAACATAAACCTATAAATAACTACAAACACGTGTTGTGACCATTGTGTAATTATGATTTTTCACAATGTACTCAGAATCTAATTATTGAGGTAATAAATTAATACCCTTAGAATATTCATTATATTTAAAAGAGTGGTATGATCCATATTTAAAAAAGTATTATATACCTTTTTGTGGAATTTAAGTGTGCCTTTCACCACTTCATTATCATACTCCACATCACCAATAGGGATCACATGTGACTTTTCTTTGTGTTTGTGCTTAAGAGGATTCTATAGTGAATCATCATCAATAGCCCTTAGATTTGGGAATTGGTTAAACAAATACATATTTTTCTTGCACACAAATCATTGGTGCATGTGATGTTCATTATGTGCACCCATTACTCTATTCATATAGATACCTATATTTATACCATCACATTGGTTGTAAATTTCTTAATGACTATCATGTCAACACATAAAATATTTACAAGTCTCATTAAGACTGCTTTTTCCATGTTTTTATCAACACATTGTGCATAATTTTAATATCATAATTACTTCACAGTATTTTTTTAATTTTCTATTAAATTTAATTTTTCTCTCTATAATAAATCCTAGAAGACTGATTGGTAACTCTAATATCCCTATTAACCTTCATATCAAATCAAATGATTTCAATAATTATACTAATTTCCATTATGTGTAAATCCTTTTCGAGACATGGTTTTAAGAAATTGATGAATAAATCAACCTTAATCGCATCTTTGGTGATAATTCCAAAATTGGACATTACAAGACTTGTAAAATTTTGATCATAGGTACCATGAGATTCATAATCCATTTTCATAAGATCAAAGAAATTATTATCCATCATTGTATCAAGAATAATAGGAATATAATTATATGATAATATTTTCTTTATATCCTCTCATTATATTAACTAAATTTTATCATATTTCTTCTCATTCTAAAATACATTCCATTACAGGTTTTTTTCACCTTCCAAACGATAGACTGTAAAAATTATATTCCAAATTTCAGAAAATTAGAGAACTGTGAATATCTTTTTACTAGTATTGATCCATTTTCCATCCCATTGAGGATCATTAGATCCACAAAATTAAGGTTGATATAGCCTAATGAGGGATTCAACGGAATATTGTTCTATACATTTCATGTTTGGAAGTATAACATGATGCACAACCTGAGAATTTTGTGTGATCAAATAAAGATTATTTTGAATTAAATTCGCAAACATTCTGTTTCTCAAGAGGATAATCATTACATTTATCATCACATTCAGAATTAATGTAGTTCGTTAGGGTCCATCCCAATGATTAAAATGAAATTTTTTTTGTAGGAATCAATAATAATAGTCAAGAAATAATATAATTAGTGAGAATATATATATATATATATTCAATTCATCATACCTATTGTTTTATCATAGGCCTTTTATGACCATAACCAATCCTCTAGTATCATATATTCTAAATTATCCATAGGGTTCTTAAAATGGTTTACTCATCCCATTTTTCAATGTTTGACAAAACCTTTCTCTTATACCAAATATAAAAACTCATTATTTTTATACAAATATTTTTGTTCCAAATAGATTAATATTCATTTCACAAAAAAACATGATAAATCTATAATCATAATGTCTAAATGTATTTAGAAACATGTTGACATAAAAAACATATTAACAAAACATATACATCATCTCTCACTTATTAATTCCTTACTATAAATATATTTGACATGTCTTACATATATATTCATGCATATCCTATCGAAAGGAAATATGATATATGGGTTAGTTCAGATGCTTAGTAAGGGAAATCATGGATGATAACATAATCATAAGGGAATAAGAAGATGAAAATAACTTTTGAAATGTATATCATATATATCAAGGATTATGATATTGATTTGGGGACTAAATTATATAATTTTATACAACATGAATTATGATGAACACAATTAATTGGAGTATAGCATTACTCTTTAAATTATTCCACAAACATAAGTATATAAAATAATTTTAATTTTAGTGAATCCTCACTACCAATACCATCAAAGAGAACAGATTCACTTAAAAATCGAGTTCAATCTTCAATATATCATTGTATTACTAAACATTTTTTACATTTAATTCTTGTCTTGTATAAATAAATAGGTTCCCCTACTAGTTTCAGTATTGTCTATATCATGATATATATATATATCATTACTCAATTCATTGGAGAGAGATATAGGTCCCAATCATCATATAATTAAAACAATACATATGTGTCCCACATAAACCTAGAAAATTCATCATATCCTATCTAATGAAAAGAAATATGTTTCATATAAATCTCATCGTATCATAATCCATGGAAAAAAACTAAAATTAATATATATCAATCAATCAAGAAAATAATTCTGAGACATAATATTTATTTTATCATTTTATCATATCCCTAGTAAAACAGAATTAACATCAAATGACATTTCCTTAAAAGGAAAACAATTTTTAAATATAGCTTAATATAATTCTTAAGGGAAATATATTTTCCATTGTGGAAATATATATTTTTATGGACACATAATTATAATGGAAACTATTATCTCTTGAAATAAAATTAATATCATTTAATGAAAGAATCATGAAACTAATCCTTCCTAAAAGAAGAATTATTTGTTAAAACATTATATGTTAGGAAACATTCACTTTTTTATTTTTTAGAAAAATTAACAACAAACCTTGTTGGAAAAATTTTTTTCATTTCAAATCATTTAGTAAAAATTCTAATATGTGTAATAATAACTCATAAGATATGTTGAATAATATTAGAAATATTTAAAAAATATGTTTAAGAAAAAATGTCATGTAATAGAAATATTATTCTGTATATAATTACATATAAACTATCTTATATAATATTGAGATTAGAAAATTAACCTTTTCTATAGGTTTTATTTTTTTATTATATATTTTAAATTATTGAATAATGATTTATAAAATGTTATTATATCATATATTATCCTTTAATATCATCTTATAACTCATTTTTTAATAATATTTCATTGTTACTCTTTTTTCTGGTGTTAACATATTCATTTATTTAGACAAGTTATTTCAAAAAAGTGCCAATTCAGGTTCGTATCATATAGTTGAGTTATAACAAAAAAATATATTAATTTAATATATATAATTGTATTTATTATATAATTTTATATAATCCTTCTTGAAATGGAACATGGAAAATGAATTGCATCACATCACAGAGATGGCAGGCTGTACTTACGCACGAACAATGGTATCAATCCATCTACTGTAAAAGGGTAAAAAATTGGTTTGCATATGTTTTTCTCTATTTTAATATCATGATATAATTACTATATATATATATATATATAATATTTTCATAATTATAACCATCCATTTATTATAGTAATGAAAAATAGATTACATCATGGCGTGGAGATGGTAAACCGTACATACACATGCATGATAGTTTTGTTTTTAATAAGATGGATAAAATGTAAAATATTGTTATTAAATGAAAATAATTAAATCCCTTCATATAGGTTATACCAGATTTAATACACTCCAATATAAAAAATATATTTAGAGGATGTAGAAGAATAATTAACCATGATATAGTCTATAATGACATTTACCACTTCTTCCAAAAACATCATTTGTATATCCTACAAGGGGAACTATTGTTGATATTTTGAGAAAATAATCACCTCTATAAATTGTATAGGGATGTTCCAAAAAGGTTTTTTATGCAATAGTTCACCTTGAATACTCAATGTGATTTTAAACTGCGTGGAATGATGTGATATTTCATAATTATAGTGAGAAACACTTTTGGGGTTTCAAAAAAATTATATTAAATTCAACATCATGCTATATACCTCCAAAAAGAATTGTATTATAATATAATCTGATATATGGTGTTAATATCAATAAAGAATAAAATTTAGAAAATTTTTTGTTTTATTTTAAACCTTATATTTTTCTGAACTTTGTTATCCTATTTTAATTATTAAAAATGTAAAAAAATCAGCAGTAAATGGATTTAATTTTTTACATATGTTTTGTAATATATGCTATAAATGAAAAGTAAATAATATATTATTCCATATTATAATTATTATTTTATTTTTACATATGTATTATGATTTTAAATTAATTTAATGGAATTATATGTCAATAAAATATCATTAATATCATTTTTTTACTATTCACTACATAGACGTTTTAAAATGAAAATATATAAAGTAATCATTGAAAATAATATTATATTATATACTGATGATGTCAATGTAATCTATGAAATTCATATATCACATTAATTATGTCATATTAAAAAAATTTAAATATTTTTAATAATATTTATTTTATATTTCCATAAATAAAATTATTACACCATTTGTGTTGACTAATTAATTAATATAAATATTTATTCATTATTTATAACAAATAAAATACCATGATAAAGTTAAAAAAACTATATTTATGAATTATATTTATATTTTATTAAATATTATGCGTCATCCAATTTGAAAATTGATATATTAGTTAAAACATGAATGAGACATCTTTAGAAATTTATTATGTAAAATATTAGTGATATCATAATCCCATCTGAGAATCTGAAAAGAAAAAATAAATATATATATAATATGAAAAATAAATGAAAAATTGAAAACTATAGTTTTTTCACTACATGGATTTTTCCTCATGTGCACATGTAATGTATATTTAAGATAATGAATGTGAAATTTTGTGACATTATCTGATTTAAATTTTATATGAGCCATATTTATATAAATGTGTCCATTGAGAAAATTAAGTTCGATATATATGTTATTTGTGTCTAATTATATTCATCAAATGAAATTTTTTAATTTGTTCTGGTAATTTTATATTCTTTTCATTTTATTTGCTACTTAAATTTCCCAATTTACCGTTTACCAAGGGAATAAATATTACTAGAGGTTCTATTCATATTTAAAAAATATATATGTGACCTATTAACTCAATTTAGAAGATTTAATTCTAGATATTGAATCCATTTTTAAAATATAAAATATATTAGAAGATAATTTAATTTAATATAAATATAATAAAACAAAATGAAAAATATTTTTAACGAATAATTTTATTTTTAAAAATAATTTGTTTCATGTATAAAATCACTATAAGAAAATGATATTTGAATTATATTAAACAAAAATGAACTAATAACAATTAAAAAATAATCAAAAATTTAATATTACCTTTAAAATCCATTATAAAAACACATATTTTTGAATTCAAATTAGTATTTTTACTATTCAATAAAAAAATAAATGTTTTCTGAATATTTAAAAAAAATTATTTTTCAAATTATTTTTAAATGAAGAATTTAAAAGTGATTATTATATTTAAAATATATTTTCTATAATCTCAAAAAATTAATAGTGACACATAAAAATAATATAGAATTAATTTCCAAGAAAATTTATTTTTTTTTAATTTATATTTAATTTAAAAAATAAATTTTTCATTATTTTCTAAGAATATACCAATGAATTATTTTTGAGTTTGATTATTATATTTGTTCCATAAATTATACATCTATATTTATTCTTGATAATATAATATCTTGGTTTTTACAATCATTTTATATTGTCTCTTAGTTTTTTAAACCTAGTTGTTTCATTCAAGACAAGCTATCAAATTATTTAAATAGAAAAATATAGTAACAATATTTGGTTGTTACCATCCATGGGACTCTATACAGATATTTTTTTGGTTTGTCTATAAAATAAATATTTTGGAAATTGGTATTCATACGTACTGATTTGTTTGGAAGAAAAATAATATTTCTCAGTCTAAATCTTATCCTATTAAACTTATCACTGGGGAAATCTATGTATTATTGATGAAATGAATTATAAATATGGTTAATTTGAGATTATACAACTAATGAAAACCAAAAATACACAACATGATTGCTGAACAGATTAGGATATTAATTTGACGATAATTTTTTTATAAACTCAAACTCAAAATGTATTATTCTCAGAAATTATTATACTATAAAATTGTTAAACCAAATTCACTCACAATTAAATATTTTTCTCTTTTGGTTGTCTTATCTAAATTTCCATATACTAATTCCATAAAATAATAAATAATTTATAATTTATTTTAAAGATGTTGTAATTTTTCATTAAATTTCCCTCAAAATTCTCTATCTGTATTTATAGTCATAGTCTAATTGATCACTGACAATAGTAAACATTGAATTGTTAATCAAATAGCCTTTTTTAAGGAACATAACCCTATGTGAATTTTCTTCTTATTCTCATACAATTTGTAGTATCATTATAGTGGTGAATTTTTTAAGTAAACCAACCAATATATAATTTATCATAACTTTTAGAAGTTATCCAATATATTGAAACATACATTAGATTTATCCCTAGTATTTTCACTAATTTTCTCTTATCAAACATCAAAAAAATATTCAATATTACCTCAAAAAAATAATTGGATACCTATACATTTTGAAATTATGATCTATCATAACTTATAACAATTTGATGAAATTTTAAACCACATCATATAATATCTTAATCTCTGTGGTTATATAAACCATATCTTGATACCAACTAAGACACACCACAAATGTTACCATCACAAAAAAATAACTTACATAATGAATTTTTTTTGTTATTATACATCTCTATTAACATTTATGTTTGATTTTAAAAAATTATAATGAAATATTAATAAACAATATCTTAGACATGTTAAAGTATTGGATATTTCTCCACTATATTAACAAATTCGTAATCAGTTACATGTCTTTAAAATATCTCTTAAATTATTCACACAATAAAATCATATTGATATTTTTGAATAATTGAATTTATTTATAAAATGAGTAAATCTTGAAATATTTATGGGTTGAACTTACATATTAATCATTAGTAAATATAAGTGATAACAATGAACTATCATAATTGGCCATAAGATTATTATATGAGTATAATTAGAATACATATGAAAATAATAAAATATTAATCATGGATCATAAATCATGGAACAATGCATGGGATAACATGGAAACTTTAAATATGAATGAGTAGTAATAACAAAAACATTACATAGATGCATAAAAAAATTAATCTAAATCATGGGTGAATAACATAAATAGTTCTATATATTAGAAAATATGGACAAATATGGCATTTAACTTATACTAAAAAATAAACATAGAATTGTGGAACAGTCATAAGCACATGAATCCTTGGTATTAATATCATTGTGAAAACTTATTTGTAAAAAATCATTATTTACACACTTTAATATGTGAGAGTACTCATTATGCACATTAAATTTTTATAAGGTCATTATGTATGCACATTACAACCTCACTAGATATTATATATAATGAATTAATTGGAGGAATATATAGGACCCCACCCGTAATACCTTATACATATATGATGAACATAAAATAAATCATCTTCATTTAACAAAGAAACAAGGGAAATAAAAAACGGTTTCATACCACATTCAAATGGAATCGTATTAAGAACCATTCACAATTCTATAAATAGGAATGAACAAAGTGGGGAATATAATTGGTATAAAATAATACTAAATAAAATTATAGGTTTATACAATTCTTTCAAATAGATGGTGTTTACCATATATTTTTAGAGGGTATAAATTTTATCCAATAACATTGTAATAAATTGATATATATAGTCTATTTCATGTCCTGTCAATCAAATTAATTGGAAAAAAATACTCATATAGAATGACACTTTAATGGATGTCATTCCTATTGTTAGTTATTGGTTAGAAAATAAAAATGTAGTGATAGATCACTAATGCAATAGAAAAGATCATTTCATAATCCATTCAAAGTTAAAAAAATATATTAATGGTTACGATTAATGAATATATTCATTTACAAATAAAATATTTCAAAATATTTTTTCAGGGTGAAAATATATATTTAGGTACATTAAAAGAAACAATTATAAAATATGTAATTTCATTTACATTTTTTAAAATTTTATAATGAAAATAATTATTTTATTTCACAAGAGGGATTATAATTTCATTTAAAATTTCATATTTATTAGGTTGAATGATTTAAATTAGACATGGAATGGTGGGAGACTTATTCATAGAAACAATTCTATGAGGCGACTCTTTTCAAAATATTGTTAAAAATAACCCAAAAAAACCATAAAAATTTATTTGAAAATTATAAAAGATATTCAATGAATTTTAAAATTAATATAATAAAATTTTCAGACTTATATAAGGAAATTATTTAAATGAATCATAGAAATACATATATATAAATGTAAAGATCCAAACTATAGATGAGAGAAAATATCTATTATATTTACATGAAAAAATTCAGAGAAATTATTATTAAATGGGAAACTAAATTTGTAAGGGATACATAAAAACAACTGAATAACCAAATAAAATTATTAGGGGTTTTAAAAATAATATAAAATTTCCCCTTAGAAATAAATTTTTTTAAAAAAAAATATTTTTATGATATAATTTAAAAGGAAACCCATACATTTTAAGTAAAAATATAATACAAAACCTTATAATGGTAGATCATATAATGGAATAAACATAAACATGAATTATATATATTTCATTATATAACATCTCAAATGGTTTGTTTATTCAAAATAAGATAACATGTACAACAAAATAAAATATGTCCCATATATTTGAAAATGAGAAAAATAAATAATTAAAATATAGGTATCCATTGAGTCAAAACACATTCAAAGAAATAAATTGAAATTACTCTTAAAATACCAAAGATTAATTTAATATTTGAAAATATATTATTACTCAATAATAAAACAATATCAAATATATCATCAAGCACATTATGAAATATGTCTTATGAAATTAAATTTTTGAAAAATAATCTCATACATTTATTCCTATCATTCTTTAAATCACGTTAATCAATTATATAAAAAGATTAACTATCAAAACCATCTATATCAAGACCATATTCATAGAAATGACATTTTTTATTATTCACTTATATTTATTCTATACTTGTATATTAGTTGGTTTTATCTTTTTTAATATTATGTGTGAATATTTTTGATATTTTTAAACTTATTTAAGATTTGTGGTTTTTTATTAGTATTGTTGGAAATTTAATCATTATAAAATTATACTAGTTATTATAAATTGGTATTTATAATTATTTATTAATTTATCAAATAAATTATTTAAATATTTTTTGATATTTAAAGATACAATTACCAATGACGATGTTTTAGTGATTCTTAACAAATTTTCCTTGGCATCTCAATTAATTAATTTAATGATAAAGTTAATTTTCTTAAAGAAAAATAAAAACATTATTTAATTATTTATATCATACATATTCCATAATTACATTCAAATAGTCTTACATTGTCTTTGTTCCTTCCATTGTTCATGTAGTTTTTTAGATCGGACTAGACATGAACATTCAATAAATAATGGATTAATATTAATATGAAATTAATTTTTGATAGGAAATTATAATAATTGTAGAAACCTGATCCCAATATGGCAAGAGTTAATTTACACTACAATTAAATTAACATGATTACAAGTAATAAAATAATTAAGGATTAATTAGACTAGTAATATTGGTATACTGTATACATACATGAGTGTTGTATTACAAATGAATACACTAATTACAATATATATTTTTTAAACATATCATTATTCCGACTTATAATTTCATTCATTATATTTCTTAGTAATATTCTTGGATTTAAATGGAAAATAAAAAAGTATTGGGGATATCAAATTCTTAATAAGCCTTAAGTACTTTGAAAAAAATATGAACCAATGAGAATTATCAATATGGAAAGGGAGATTAATAAACAAACATTCTATGTTATTAATTAGAGATAATAAAGAACGTTCAATGGTAAATAACTGAATACTAATTCCATTTCTTAAATAATATGGAGTGTGTAAACAATATGTAATGTTAAATAAATAAAAATGCAATTTGGTCAATAATCTAACAAAGAAATGCATCCATTTATTTTATCATTGTGAAAATATCATGTATGATAATTATTGGATCTAAATGATGGTCATTCTTAATTAGTAGAGTCCATGTTTCCATGATATAAGTGGTAGTAATTGTGAAGAACTTGTGTAATACAGTTTAAATCATATTGTGTGAAAACCCCACATAGGATACCTGAACTGACTCGTACCTTGAGATCGTCGATACAACAAGTTGCTATCTATAATCGGGCCCCACTGATGTCATACCTATCCAAAGAATTCCTCACATATTAAATAATTTATTTAATTCCTGAACAATTTTTCATATCAAATATAAATATATAAAAATATATATTACTATCATCTAAAAAACATATGTCAATAATGGAATAATGGTTTGGAAATAATAATATCCATGATAAATGATATGTATATTTATATGAATTTTAATGTCTAATAAACATTATGAATTGAATATTTCAAGGGGATATATATTCAAGGTAGTCTTGCTGAAAACTATCATATGTTACAAAACTTCTAAACCATGAAAATGAATAACATAGATGTTATGAATGAAATATATATTTCATTGTTTAAGTATAAAGGGTTGTTATAAATTATGAATTATAATTTCATCAAAAGAAAATAAAATTTCATTCATGTTGAATTATTTTAAATATCCCTTTTTATTTAAAATACATTTTATGTAAATTTTAATTAATTTTTTTTTAAAAAATTGAAAATAATGATTCAATGAACTAAAAACACGAAATTTTGTATATGTCATTCAAAGTAAAAAAATTACTACTTTCAATGTAAAAAAATATAAAAGTTCCTCGCTTATAGAGATTGATTAATATTCCATTGAAGAAATTTGTAAAATAAAATAGTGGGTAATATGTAGATTAAAAAATAATACTGTAAAAAAATTGAAAACATTTTCAGAAAACAGTTTTTTAGAGGAAACTAATTTCTGACTGAAGAGAGAAATGAAGTATGGTTTTCCTAAATATAGTTTTTAAATTATTTTGATTAACAGATTGGAAAATGATACTATTATTTTAAAATGGACATGATTAATCATAGTAAAACAAAATAAAATTTTTTATCAACCCGTGATCATTTAAATTCAATTAATGTAATTTCAGAAAAAAGTAATATTGATTAGAATTAGATTGTGAAATAATCCATTAAAAATTTAACACCATTGAAGTGAGAATAAATCAATGAATATAATATTGGTACAATATTTAAATACAAATAAATCTTTGATAAATATAAATTATATAGTATAAAAGTATAACTCGCATAATCTTTTTATAATAATGACATAGATTAAATAATATAACCCAATATAATGGAATCGAGTAATGAAACTCGAAACCACTTTATATCATGTAATTAAAATATTAAATTATGAAATAATTAAAATTGAATGGAAAATTACAATGAATTATTACGTATTAAATATTAAATGTCAATGTTCTAGTGTGTACAAAATAAAATAAAAACTATGTGGATAACACTATATTATGCCTCAATGAAATAAAATTAATACAAACTACATTGACATGAATTTATTTTTGGGTGAAAGACATTTGAACTCATGTATAATGGTTTTAAAAAGGTTATTATCTCATACCAAAACAACACTCATTTTTGTAATATCAGAAATATTATTTTTATATTATCTTATTACTTCCTGTTAACAATGATTCATTATTTTCATCATCTGAGGTGTTAATTATCATGTGTGTGGAGTACATTTTGACTGTATTTTTATCCATTATATTTTGATAATGAATTAATCATCTACAAGAAGTAAAAAATTATTTAAATATAATATTTATTCAGTATATATGTATTGATAATAATTCATAAATGTTTTATATATAAATGAAATGCACAGTTCATAGAGACGATAGGTCATATGTATGCATGAACATTGGTTTCATTTCATTATTGTATTAAAAATAAGAAAAGAAAATAAATCATATGTATATTATCATTGAAATATAAATTCAAATAAATATTTATCATATATTTTAATTAAAAAAATGTAGATACATTCCATGTAATTAGTGAATGAATCACATCGCTTTGAGGATGCGATGGTACAAAAATCCAAAAATGAAGTTATCATTTTCACACCATATGGAATACATGAATAAATGTGTTATATACAATTAAATTACAATATTTACTTCATAAATATAATATATATACTCTAAAAGCTATAAATCTGTAATTATTCCCATCCATTAAATTTTTTAATGGAAGAGTGAATGATATCGATTCGTGAGGTGGTAGTCCGCCATACAAATTAATGATGATTTTGTATCCCTGTTTATGGAGTTGTGTGAGTGTGTATAGGTTCAACCATTTTCATAAAAACATATAAATATATTTAATATAATTTTGTTATTTTATGGTAAATATATAACTGAAATTGAACGGATGGAGAAGTAAATGAGAGGAAAGTGATCGTTGAAGAATGTTACCTTTTATTCGGGTAAATCCATTCGGTTTATAAAAATGACATACTTGGATTAATTTCATTCTAAATTGAGTATTTTATGAATATTTTAGGTATTTTATGATATTTTTACGAAGTTCTTTACTATATATATGGATTTAGAGTGTGAATATGCTAGAGGGGTGGGTGCTTTTTTTATAGTGGGGGAGGTGTGGCATTTTGGTAAATATAAAATGGTAATCACTACTTGGAGGTCCCCATTATATAATCATCATATAATAATGATAAATATTAGATAAAGGGAGTATATGGTCTATATATATCCATAAAATAGGGTTTGGGCGTGTTTTAATTTCAGTTTGGCTTTAAGATTAATGTTTTGTTCCTTGTTAAGCATGTTTTCTCTCGATCACTATATTTGTTTTTAATCCCGTTCAGTAATAATTTTTTGAAAAATCAAAGTATAATTAATTAGAAATTAGAAATTATTATTATTAAGAACATTTATTTCATTTTTTAGAATTCCAATTAAATCAATGGTACAAATTATATAAAAATTAACCCCATAGAGTGAATGAAAAAGTGTGGTTTTATTTAAAAAATGATCCAATGCTTAAAATGTTTTTATATCTAATCTCATTGTTTAATTAAATACAATAATGTAAATTGGATTAATTTCTCTTTAAATCAACAAAATATAATTATATAATAAATGATTTTTATTATATAAATAAATTAGAAGAAAAAGAATATCTCAATTGAAATTATTTATATTTCAATATAAAAAAATTGTAATATTTTAATAAAAGGTGAACATATTAAACATATGATAATTTATAAATAAGTACTAAAAAAATAATTTTAATATATAAAATATATTACTGATCCAAAATTTAGTTTTAAAATTGTTCTGCTGTTAAAATAAAAAAATGAAACTTTATAAAAATTTATATTTTTATGCGTATAATTGGGTTTGTTCACTTCCAGTTCATATCCAATATATATGATGAAAACATATTCAATTGGAAATAAAAAATATTTATTTCATTAAAATAATTAACTATTAATTATTAATTAAATTTATTTCTAAAAAACACATATGGGATAATTTTATATATTTGAAAACATATCATTTATATTAATTTTGTTTTTATCTTCATTTATAATAAATTTATAACCAATGAATTCACATTATATTTTTGTGAACAATATATTTATATAATTTAATTAATCATATTTATTAAGAATAATTTTTATGCAAGGTTATTTACTATTATATTTTATAATATTATTTTGTTAATATATTTTTTCAATAAAACTATGTCTAGCTTGTCACATAAGGAATCAAAGATTCTCATTGTTGCATGCGATAAAATCTAAATATTTATTGGGTACATTTAAATACATATAATATATTTATTTTAATTTAATTATTTGATATATCATAAATACCCAAGAGGTTATACTCTATTTCATTCATTTTTCTTCATGTCACACATGCTATTGAATAAATTTTACTCTGATTGAATTTTCATTAGGTTACACTGTCAGAGCCATAAATAAACTTTTTCATCGTAATTTAATTATGATCTTGGTAGTAAAGAAGTTTGATATTTAGAAATTAATTTCTTAAAAAATTTTATCCTAAAATACATAATAAAATATCTTCTAAATAAGAGTTAAAGGTATTTACAATCAACATATGGAATAACATATAACTTTGTTTCATCATAGGATAGCATCCATAGAAAGAGAATATACGGACTTGGTAGAAATTTGTAAATAATTATATAGATCAATATTGGTCAATGATAATTAAATATTGAATGATTAATAGAATATTGATACCCTCAAAAACATAAATCTAGGATGATTTAAAATAGTATCAAATAAACAAAAATTATTGTACTAGGATAACAGTTTGGTTTTAATATCCTTTTCATAGAGTAAATGAATTATTTCATTGAATATTAATATAATGAAAAACATACCTAATCAAATTAAATTTCATCTGATATTTTTTTATCTAATTATTCGACCAAATTCTAATTAATCACATACAAAATTAAATGGATATACGAAAATTATTTTTATTCCTAGATTACTAAAATTTTCATTTTATAGATCATAATATCCATAAATCTAGCCATTTTGATTGTCTCTTTATATTTTAAAAAACTATAATGGTTAATAAACTAATCACTAAACGAAAATCATTTATACCACATTATAGATATTAATCATTAATCATCAATTTTTTAATATTAAAGATAAGAGACATTAACTAGGGAATCTCGATGAAGGGTGCTATATGTGATGCCATTAAAGTACATTATCCATAGGTTAAATCACCACATCCTTTCTTGATTTTATGGTTTGTTACCTTGAATACCTATTTTCCATTTTCTAAAACCTTATTAATATATTTCATATAATGTTTCAGAAAGTATAATTTAGATGCATGATGTAAAATTAAAGAATAAATGATCTTTTATACTATGGTTTTCAATAAATATTGTTTTTACAATGTCTAATAACCGTATTTGTATATCAAACCTAACGTTTATCAATATATTAACTTTTATGTATATAAAATGTAAATTCATTATTTCATAAATATCCTCACACACTAAAACATATAAATTATTTAAATTTCATTTAAACATCATTAATATTGTTATTATCCCATTACATAAATCCGATAAAGATATTTTTATTACATATTAATTATGATCAACCATATTCTAATAATATGTTTTTGTTATCAATAAATTTTAATTTAAGGATGTCAAGTGTTAAAATGCCCTAATCCTAAAAATCTACTTTGTATTTCTATTTTCTAATCTATTTTTACCAAAATATAGTTCCCAAGTATGATATAAAAATAATTGATACCAACTGTATCATCCAGACCAATTAATCACGATGCCTATTTCTACTAAAAATACATTAGCATGATTATGATGAATTAAATTTCAATGGGATGAGTATTCTTGTATGCTTTAAATACCATATAAATATATTATTCTTGTACTACACATGAATACACTAATTAGAACATACTTTTTTTAACAAAAACTATAATACTACATAACATATACTTTCCTACTGTTCTTATTATACTTTTTGGTTTCCTAGGGAATGGATACAAAATAATGGTTCACCCAAATTCTTAGTAAGGGTCATTTATATATGAATAAATAATGAATTAATTATAATAATCTATATGTAATTATAAATAACAAATTCACAATATGCATTCTAATCAAGAAGATGAAATTCATAAACAGTGTGGAAATGTAAATAACTGAACACATATGACATATAATCATTAAGATGGTTTTTTTAAATAATGTGGAAATTTTAATATCTTGAAACACATGTTATTTAGTCAATAAATTAAAAATTGAATGAATGCATATATTTTTTTTTGAAAAAATGAGGATAATAATAGCTATATCTAAATAATAGAAAATTTTAATTATTTTAGTCCATGTTTCCTATAAATATGATTACTATACCATTAAGACCATTTATAAGACATTATAAAACATATTGGGTGAAAACCCCACTTAGGATAGAAAAATGATTCATCCCATCCATAAATCGATGCATCGTGGGGCTTTCTATAACCAGTCCCCACCCATGTCATACATGTCCAAACAATCACTCGAATTTCAAATAATGGATGAAATTCATTAAAGATTTGTGTTACCAATAATCTAAATAAAATAAAAGATAAATATTTCTCAATATTTTTCTTGTTATGCAAACTGTTTTAAATTACAAACCATATTTTAAATTGGTAAAAAATTTAGGAAATAATCATAACAATGATAAAATATATGGTATATTTTTCCATTTTAATGTATAACAGTTATAGGGAATTGAAAATTTTATAGAGACTATAGGAGAATCAATGTTCTCAATGTCAATAATACCATTTGTCCAAGAAATAACAAACCTTCCAAATGACGAATAAGGATGGTATCAATAAAATATATCCATATAAGTGTAAGGATAAAGGATAATTATTGTTGATAAATAAAAGTAACCTAAAAAATAACAAATTATACCAATAATTTTTAAATACTTTTTGAATATATATTTTCATATGAAAAACTTTGTAATATTTTTTAATTTAATTTTTTAAAATATTTAAAATGAAACAACAATTATATTTTGAAGTGTAATTCCATAAAAAATGTACTAATTAATAAGAAAAATATTTTTTTATTATATAATGGTTTGAAAAGTTCCTTGTTCAAAATGTGACTATAAGATTACTTTTAAAAAATTAATAGGAAAAAATTTATAAAAACGTATTTAATAAATTATTTATATCATTTTGAAAAGGTTTCTGAATTATTTTTATAGATCATTGTCTTGACAGAAAAAATATATCAGATTGAAGAGATAAATGAAGTCATGTTTGGTTAAATTTATTTTATTTATCATTTTGTAAAAAATAATGTTAAAAAATGGTTCAATTAGATGAAAAATATCCCAAATAACATGAAAACAAGAGAATATAATGATTTATTGAAATTGAATTTATAAATTCAATTAATTGAATTTAAATAATAAGTAATCTTAATTCAAATGGGATTATTAAATAAACCCCTAAAATGCATTAATGTTGATGTAAAAATAAATAAATAAATAAATTTCATTTATAATTTATAAATCAACAAAAAACATGTAAAAATAAAACAATATATAGTATGACTTTATGAAATAGATAATGTTTGAATATTAATGGATACAAGGAAATAACATAACTTGATGAAATTGAATGTGGTTATGAAATTCTTTACCATATAGTAACTCTTTATTAAAATACTCATGGATCAAGTAATTCAAATTGAACATCTAAATTCAATGAATAGTTAATTATTCATGATATTTCATTTAAATGGGTCAGTATATACATCATATAATATAATCTAGTTTCATGACATTACAATATTCCTCAATAAAATGAAATTCAGATGAAATTATTTAACATGAATTTCCTTTTGTGTCAATATCCATTACCTTCCAATATAATGGATTTTATAATTTTATTAACATATATAAGAATAATATTCATATTTATAATATCATATATAATATTATTATAATCTCTTATTAACCTTTTGTTAACAATCATTAATTATATTCATCATTTTGTGTGTTAATTATCAATTTTTCCATTAATGATTTGACATGTTATTATTGTTTATCTTATGTAGGTCGTGATTTCATTATCTTGAATTTTTTTAAATTCAGGTAAATATAATATATATTTTTTATATATTTATTTATAATAATCCTTAAATTTTTATATATCAATGAAATAAACAATTCATGGAGATGGTATGCCTTACGTACTGATTAACACTATTTTGAATATTAATATCGTATTAAAAGAATGAAAATAAAATGAAAAATACATTTAATATAATTAAAATTTCATATTAATTTTATATTTATCATAAATTTTACGTAAAATAATACTTAATAAATTTTATTTAATTCCTTAATAATTGACATCGCTTTGAGGAGGTCATAGCCCACACATGTACAAAAGAATTTATCGTGTTTCCAAAAAATGGAAAGTATAAATATATGTGTTATATATAAATTATAGAAGTAAAAATAAATCATAAATATCATCTATAAACTATTATAAAATTATTATTCTCAACCATTAATGTTGGTAATGAATGAATGAAGTACATCGTTTCGCGAGGCGGTAGTCCTATATACAGAGAAATGATGTTTGTGTCTACAATTTTCTATATGTTTGTGGGAGTTTATGTAAAACCCATTATATAAAAATATCATTTTATTATAGATCTTGAAGATACTATATGATTTTAATATAATAATAATTGAAGTTGTGAAGATGTAAATGAAACAAAACTGATCATTAAAGAACGATGATTATTATTCATGAAACTCTTTTTGGTTTCTTCCAAAAATAAATTATTAGATTTATTTATGAAAAATTATATTTTTATATTATGATGTTTGAGATTTTAGGGGTCTATTTAGGTAGTTTTTTAATGATCATAATAACTAGAGAGGTGTGAATAAGTTTTAGGGGGAGTTCATTTTTATATTATAGGAGTTGGATTCATATAAATATTAGATGATTAACAATATTGGGAGGTCTCCCTTACATAATGGGACTCCAAAAATTATACCAATTAAGTAAAATGTATTATATGGTTTAAATATTTCCAAAAAATAGGTTTTTTCATGGTTTTATATAATTTTGGCCATTAAGTTTATGGTTAATTTTCTTTGATAAGCTAGTTTTTATCATGATTTTTGTAATTATTCATAATCAAATTAACTAATATTTTTGGTCAAAAATTTAGATGAACTCATATGAAATTATTAAATATTACTAATCCAAATATATAATATATTTTATACAATTTTACCCCAAATACTGTAGAAATAAATTTAAAATTATTCCAACAAATCGGGGGTAAAATGGGTTTTTTTATGTAAAAATATTCAAATGATAGATATGTTTTTATTTCCAAATAAAATGTGAAATATATTAAAATGATTTTAATTATATTAATTTATTAATAATTTTTCTAAATATTATTGAACAAAATATCAATGTATAATTTTACTATATTAAGAAATTATATGAAATAACGTGTTTCAATTAAAATTCAAGATTTTTCACTGTTCTTCCAAAACTAAATGTTTTAGAAAAATAACAAAAATGTAATGTTAGTTAATTTTTTTGTTGATAATTTTATAAGATATATTATTTTTTAAAATAAAAATTTTTAAATTGTATTTTTTTTAATAACATGTAGCATTAAAAGGATCGAAAACCACCTTCTTAAAAATATATAGTTTTTATCCTAAAATTTTCGTTTTTTCTTATCAAATTCCTAGAAAATGGATTTTATGAAAAAAAAATTATTGATTAAATAACTTATAGATATATTATTATCATTGAATAATTATAATTAAATTAATTTATTATGAAAATACACATTTTTGAACAAAAACAATGTTTATTATAAAAACATATCATTTCTATTCAAATGGTATAAATTTTTTTTAAAAAAAATATTTAATACCAATGAATTAATTTTATGTTGTATTAAACCATATATTTTCATTATTTACTTAAAAATATATTCATCCTCTAATTTAACATCAAGGTTATATCAAATTATATTTAAAAATAATATTTTAATTATAAATTGACTTTCTGTAAAACTCTTCCTTACATATAGTGTATGTTATTTAAGAAAGTAGTTGTTGTGTACGGTATAAGATGAATAATAATTTAATGAATTGCTATCTATAGAGTAGTAAATTTTATTTAAAATATTAAATATATCATATATACTCAAGCAGTTATATTTCTTTCTATGGATTGTGTTGTCTGTCAAACATTCTATTGAATAGAAGTAACTCCTTTAAAATTTTCAAGGTGTTAATATTATTAATGTATAAAATTATATTATTTTAACATTTTATATGTTTTGACTAATACTGTAATGGATTATAATAAATAATTAATATATAATATGTTATATTATATATTTTACTTCATAGAGGTGGTAGTCATCACAAAACCATGAATATCATTTTTTTCTTATTCTATGATTGGGAAATAAGTTATATTTTTTGTTCTTTATTTATAATCACAATTATATAATAAATGTAATATTTATTATTATTATCCTTATTTATTACATGATAATATATTATGTGATTAAAAATTGAAGATGTCACTTTGTAAAGGCATATGTCAATAAAAATGTCATAATAACATTTTTGTTTTTTATAATGGAACATGTAAAATGTTTTTAATGATTATTATCATATAATAGTGAAATTTATTAATAAAAACGATACCAATTAATTCATATAATTATTATATAATTTAATTTATATAAATTATAATATTATAGATAAAATATACAGAATGATTAATAATTACATTGAGAACATGAGTTTTTCATTGAAGGACTCCTTTGATATTGATTCCTTAGGATAATTGTTTTTGATAAAAACATAATGTATTTGGAAAAAGGGTTATAGGATGTAGAAAATTGGATTACTGTCATGTGGAAAAAGAAATTAAAAGTGGCTATGAAGAGAGGGATATAATCCCTTTTTATTTGTTGTGGGAATGATATTTTTTTAAATTATTTTAATATAATATAAAAGTGATAACTTGTTTCACATGTTAAGGATACTGAAAATGAAAAATTAATAATTTCATATATATGTATTGCAAACAATCAAATCAAAATCATAATTTGAATGTAGTTTCAAACTTGTTGGGCCTCTTACCCCAATGTTTAACCCATTTCACATGCTTTAAATCTATCATGAGAACTGGTGTTTTCTTAAATAATTTTTTATGAATAAAATTAAAATTCACAATATTATAAAATTAATAGAAATAATAAGAAATATGGTGTAACAGTCTATCCTAGCTTACCATCAAATCAGTAGACAGTCTGGTAAGTCTCCTGGGCCAAAGCGGATTCCCCCATACATTAGAGGAAGTCGACTAGAAGTGAGGGTCTCAATAGGTGATAGATGGGAGACTATACACTCTTATCATAGATGAATAATGGTATTATTAGATAATAAATATCATAAAACAAAAAAAATTATAAATAAATAATGAATGTAGAATATGAATAATGATATTCAATTTTACAATAGTGGCCCAAGCAAGTTTACAATGCATGAATATGTAGATGGTGATATATAACTAAAATATTAAAAATAAAACATGCTTGGAAATACATTACAAATATATGACATAAGAAAATCAAAGAACTGAACCCCAACATCATTCTCTAAGGTCAATCTGAGAACTACCTTAGAACTTTTCTCCAAACTCTAGGTACAAGCATACAACAACAAATAATCAACCAAGGTCCTTAGTCAAATAAAAATGGCGGTCTACTTGGGTACCACATTGCAATGGAATCCCTAGTAGGTGGAGAGATATAAATCATAGTAGGATAGCACCTCTAATGTATAGAGAAATCCCGAAAATAATTTAATAATCTAACAGTGTGTAGGTATAGGGATGTAATAATAGATTGGAATAAATATATAACAATCATTCTAGGATCCCATGGAACACCTGATGGTGATGCATAATTCAGATTTTAGGTAGATTAAGTATACAAAAGAGATTATATATATATGTATATATATATATAAGTATTTTAAATTTCCATGGGGTAATAATGCCTCCCATCCATAGTAGTATAACTAGAATGGGGTAAGAATACCTCCAATCCATAGTAGTATAACATTCAGGTTTTGTGAATGCCTCTCATTCGTATGAATTTATCATACTGTAATGGGGCATGAATTCCTCCCATCAATACACTTTTATCATACTAACATGGGTTTAATATACCTACCATCCATACATGTTTATTATAATGTAATTGGTTAAGAATTCATCCCATCAATAAGTGTTTATCACACTGGCATGGGGTAAGACTGCCTCCCATCCATAATCAGTTATAATAATTAAATTTGATAAGAATTCCTCCAATCCATATTCATTTAAACATTACCAATTTTATAATATAATACATAAGTCATTAACTAATATGTATTCCAAATATCCACACCATATTCATAATCTAATACATATGAAACTTTTTTTAAAAACTAACACATAATAAAAAAATTATAGGACTTTTGAATTAACACATTATATCCCATTTAATCCATTCCATGAAAACATTTCATTAGTTGGTCCAGAATCTAAAGGGTCAATAGACTGAATTTTCTAGACTTGGAAATTTGGTATACATAATACATGTTCCAAGCTATATATTAACAAAATTCATTAAATCCATTTAATATAAGTCAAACAATTCATTAGGGAAAAACATTTATTCATAGCATGATAACACATTCACTTCAATGGTTGAGGCAAATTCCTCTCATCCATGCCATTATCCATTCACAAATCCATTCATAGCGATCCATTTCCTTGAAACCGTTTAATAAGCTGAAATAAAATTCATTATGACCTAACCATTTAATCAAGTAAAACCATTTACTATAAGGCATGAAATTAAAGGTCTTCTCAATAAATTTTCATAAACAAGGAAAATAGATTTACGTGTTACAAGTTCCATTGAAAATTTCATGGTCATTTCACTCAAATGATTTTACTACCTCATTTAAACCATTATGATGAAGTATTTTTCCTTAGATGATACAAGTTCTTAACTAAACAAAGATTAAGAAACTTTAAAACCCAAGAGTCATGTACACGGGTGGGGTTGTGGCAACAACTCAGTTACCCGGTATGTTAAATCCATCTATAAGTTGACCCAACACCCATGGGGTGCCCTCGGTTATTTGAAAAAAAGGTAATGGCCACATAATTTAAAAAGTAAATATTCATAGTTTATAAAATAATCCAATTTCTATGTGTTCTATTTATCAATCATGGATTTAAATCATAGGAAACCTCATTGCAATAAGATAGAGAATCATAATATTCCATCATATTTACGCATTACAATATTTTAATCAAACTGTGAACTTTTGGAATATTTACCGTACATGGGAATAATTAATTAATAATGAAAATTATGTGTGATAAATAAATAAACACTTTCATAAATTAATGATAATGGAATGGATCCTACCCCACGGTGGAACCAAACCAAAAATTTCATCTCTTGGTGATATCTAATTTGACTTTCTACTGCCCTATCAAGTATATAGAACATCACATAAATGTAAAGAAACCTATCCCTTATGGCCACATTATATGGTCCATGGACATGTGGAATGATATCCTTATAAATTTTATTATATGTATATACATGTCTCTACTCAGAAACGTATTCATTTTTACACATATATAGAGGAACACATAAACCCATAAATGGAATTTAAATGTCATCAATAAATATTCACATAACAGAGAAAGCTATATATATATATATATATATATATATATATACCTGGTCATACACAAGAAAGTCACAATAGATTTCAATACTAAAGGTCACACATAAGGGTTCAATGCACTACACAAAAAATTTTAGGAATCATTAAAAATACATAGGATGCTATTTTTAATGAGAGAATCAAAAAAGCAAAAGAAAATCCTTACCCCATATAGTGACGCCAAATAAAAAAAGATAAACCACCTCGCATTCAGCTATCATATTTGGAACATACCCAAGCGAGTTTTAATAGACGCTACTCATGACTATGACCAATTGGAAACCGAAAATCAGATTACCCCTTTTGACATAGGGTTTGAGCGAATCTTGTATGTTGATGGGGAGACTAAATCGTAGACAGAAATTAAGAGGAAGAATATTGTATGTCAATAAATTGTATATTCGAGGAATAAATTGATGAAATCGGTGGAGAAAACCCAGAACGTATAAGATATTTAGAGGGGAGTCGTCACAAATTAAAGGAAAACCCTCCTCTATAGGGGTGTGTCACGTATGAGTAAGGAAGAGGGTGTGTGATTAATTTATTTTATTTTAATTTTATTTTAATTATAAATAATACATTTTTAAATTATTGGTGTTTTTAATGAATTAGTCTGTATGGTTTTAAAAACCCTATGCCAACTTTGTGCCCCCTACTGGACACCAAAAGAACCCTGTAAGGTTTTTCCCACGAGGGATGCCATACCTTGCACAAACAGTTAGATGAATAGTGTTTAGGTGCTTTAAAATACCAAAAACTATGAAATCTTGGATAAAATCATGGAAAAATATGTGTTTTTCATGTTACATCCACTGTCCACCTTATTTAGGATGCACAATTTCATGTAGTCGGCTGCACTATTTTAGACAAACCGTGTAACAAGTGCACAGACATTTAAACTTGAGTTTCCTATGTCTGGCACAACCGAAACTCTTAAAACCACCAAATAAACTTTCTGGGACTTTAATAATTTCATAAAAATTTTATTTAATGTTTCCAAGATTTAGAATATCAATTAAAATCTCAGGATTACAAACTACTCCTTCAGAAATTGAAAAATGTTCAAAACACATCACATTTTCATCATGTTCAAAATGCGGATAGTTACAAACTTTCCACCAAAGAAAATATCTCCCCAAAGTAAAATTTTGGGAAAACCTAAACATAATTCGATATAATATGGTCATTGAGTCTTCCTTAAAATTACTTCATTGCATTTCAAAATTCCTAAAACACTTTTAAGCATTTACTTAACCACGTAGAAATTAAGCAATTTAATACCCGGTCCAACCCTGGTACTCCAACCATAACTTGGAGATGAATGTCACCCAATATCGTTAACCAAATACATGATAAAATCATTGTACCTGTATTAACCATTCCAAAGGTACCACCCAACAAATGTTTTAACATAAATAGGCCAATCCCCAACTACGATGTAACCATAACCAGGATTTTCTTAAAAGCAAACCTCTAGGCATTACAAAAACGCTACTAGAGTGATTTTCATCATTCCAAATGGTTGATCCCCCATCGACCATATAATATATATCGAGAAATATTATCCTAAAAACCCTATTTGATAAATAAATCACCTTCATCTCTTTGGTGATGTTCTAAAAATGTCCCTCTAACAATAGCTTCATTTAACTTTAAAGACAACTAGTCAAGCCATTTTTACTAACCATTTATCATGGCTCCCAACTTATATTGTTGATGTAGTTCTAAAAACCAAAATTTCGTCCACCATGGAACCTTGAGTTTATCACAAACACCATCAATGAATATCAAACCCAACATCCGATGATGTCTATAGGATAATTCAACCAAGGGAACCCATGTATCTGACATGCAACACCCAAAGAGAACCACCCAACAAGCTCAAAAAATATTAAAGTCTTATCATTTGGTAATACTGACACCTTCACGTTTTTTCTAGGATTATGTAAAGATAAGGTACATGATTTTCACTAAACATGTGTGCACTGAAAAGATTTTGATGCTATTGAGTCAATAATTCCCAATTACTAGAATTAAAAAAACTCAAACTACCACTTGTATACTTTCTTGAGAGTAGACAGAATTCACATGGCAATGGATCTGCACTATTTTTTACTCAACAGAAATTGTGACATTAATACATGATAAAAATTTCAAGAAATGTATTTTATTAGGTTCCCATTTTAATTATAAGGCCACATTTTTCTTATATGAATCTAATCCTTCTCACCATAGGAGTTCCATAGCCATCGAAATTAGAGAAAATGTAATCTCTTATAAGAGCAATAGACCGAAAGAACCATAAAATAATGTGTGAATTTTTTCAGGTTATGATCACTATGTCAGGTATTTAAAGAAAACAAAACCAAATATACTTGCACGTCATACACACAAGACTTTAGAAACTCCATCACGATCATTAGGACAAACATATTCTTTAACACTCAACTAACTATACATTGTGATAAAATGATAACGTACTAAATATCACAAGATATTAATTTCACAGCTGTATTGCCTCATTCTCCCATTCACTAAGAAATGGAAATGCCAAGTAATCCACTTCTATGGAACATAATAGGTCAAATGACAAATGAAGAGGCTAGCCATAACTGATCCTTGTCTAACTAGCCCAAAAATAGAATTAACCACTACTCAAGCCCATAACATGGTCATGGAAAGCATGGAAACCCATATATAAAGGGTTCCACAGGAAACTGAATGTCCAACAAGGGGCTACAATACCTGAATGAAACCAAGAATCCAAAAACAAATATCACTTTCAAGGGATTAAATATCTAATGAATATAATAACCACTGACTTACCCGTACAAAAACACAGGCACTAACACTATTCTGAGGTAATTGTGGTATAGGTAACTAAGATCAAAATCTGAAGACCAAGACATTTCAAAATAATAATTCCTAAGGAAAACACATGCAGTTCGGTTCAATGAAAAATCAAATAGAAACTTAGCACTAACCTTTTATGGGGGTCTCAAACAAGAACACCCCTACATGTTCCATTGCAAAGACATTTATATTTAACCACATTAAATATTTAATAATTAAATTATTTTAAACCATCATCATTTTCCAACTAAAAAATAAATCACTGAGCCCTTGATTTTTCACAAACAACACAATTCAAAAAGGCCGGTTTCAAAAAATTCCTTTTCTAACCATTTGATTTCAGATCAAATTTAATCGTTTATAGAAGTCATTTATTTACTACAAAATTTAGAAAAAACAGAACCATTAATAAATTAATGGTACCCATGAGGGAACCATTTTAACTATATCAATTTATTTAAGATGAAACCCCAAAGTAGTTCCATATTTTTTGAAATTCCAAACATCTAAACCAGGTCATCTCATAAAAAAAATTTCCCAACTAAACTACTTGGGTCAAACTACATTTTGGAATTAATCAATTCATTCTAGATTAAAACTAAATAGGTTTTATATTTAAAATTATTTCACAAAGTATCAATCTATCACATTTAATATGGGATTCGACTTCGAGATTAATTAAGTTCCCAAACACATCATGGATTGATTATTAGATCTTGTTATAAACAAAAAAGTAAATTTGAAATTTTTCATGATCACATAAAATGTTCCACTGATATTTGTGGCCTAATAACCATCATTAAAAAACACATGCACTCTAGAGTATATAATTTTTTATCTCTTTTTTCAAACCCAATTCATATTAGAATCATAATTTAGCATCCTTGGAAATATAAAAAAAATCAAAATGTATATAAATATATATATTCAAGATTATTTGAATTTGTGGGTTACCATTTACCAATTATAAGGATCCAATAGACCTTTCCATTGAAACATAGATCCAATTCATTCACAACCCATATAAATCCAATGAAAAGGATTCCATCATAAGAAATAAACATAGAGTCATGTTGTATAAATATGAATGTAATATCACTCAAGGGACAAAATTATATCAATATGATGCTCTAAAAATGAAAATAAATTTCATGAAATATGTAAGACATGTTAATTACTATTTGAATTTTATGATTCATGTAATTATTTGTCCTTGCTGAACTAGGGAACATGTAAATATTCCATAACCTCATCAATAAATAATCATCAGAAATTAAATCAATCACTCAAGGTGAAATAAAATTTAACAATAATAGAAAATGGTAGAAATAAAAATTTCCATCCTTAGACACATGGTAATTTTCTATACCTGGGGTGATACATCCCATTAATGACAATTAACCATGTGCCAACATATTCGTAATCTCATATCTACCAACCAATAACATTAAGACAAATGTATAATTTTTCTATGTTAAAACATTATGATGTCCAGACATGACTTACAAGAAAACCTATAGCCAGAACAGTTGGTTACATGACATCAAGCATGTATCCCCAGGCGCTAGATAATTCCAACTAGCAGTGAGGATCTGTAGAGGAGAATGTAGGGAGACTATACACTCATATCAGAGACAGACAATTGTATTGTAATATAATAAATATCATAAAATAGTGGAAGAAGTATATAATAAAATAATGATAGTAGTGGAAGTATAATAATATTCAATTGGAAAAAAGGGTAAATCCAATTTACAGGGCATGCATGTACCCCTGATGACACTTTAGCTAAAATAGTAAACATACCACATGCTTGAAAATACAATACAAATACATGAATCATAATTATAAAATAACTAAAATCCCAAAAATGTTCTCCAAGAGAATCCTAAGCTTCATATCATTCCTTTTCTCCTATATCTATGTAGAAGTATACAACAATAATAATCCAACAAAGTCCAAAGTCCCTTGAACATGAAGGTATACATTGGTACCCCGGTTCACTGGTGGCTTGATTATTGCGTGAGATATAAATCTCAGTAGCCCAACACCACCAGTCTGTAGCCCAAAGTAGATATTAAATTAATTATATAACAATGTGCATGTATAGATAAGTAACAGTAGAATAGAATATATACATAAAAACTTGTATAGGTTCATAAGGGTCACCTGACAACGATTCTTGCTTCGACACGTTTCCAGATTAAGTATGAACATTTAAATTTAGATATATATATATATATATATATATATATCTATGTGTGTGTGTGTGTATATATATATATTTATATAAGAGTTCTCATTGGGTATAAATGTATCACTTCTATAGTTGTATAACTATTATACAGGTAAGAATGCCTCACATTCATAGTAGTATAACTAGATTGTGGTAAGAATGCCTCCATTTCATAAGTGTTTATTATACTAACATGGGGTAATAATAACCTCTATAGATGCACATTTATCATAAATTCATGAGGTAAAATTGCCTCCCATATTTATGTTTTTATATTACTAGAATAGGGTAAGAATACCTCTCATCCATGCATGTTTATCATACGTCATGGGGTAATAATTCCCCCATCCATACTCAATAGTTATACCTTCATGGAGTATGAATTCATCCCATCCATAATCATTAAATCATTGTAAATTTTATAACATAATACATAATGTAATATGACTATTTAATTTCAAATAGACACACTATATTCATAATCTAATAAACAAGTCACTTCCTTTAAAAACAAACACATAAGACACAACATCTTATGAATTTCAAATTAACACATAAAATCTTATTTTATCCATTAAATTAAAAGATGTATTTAGGTGATGCATCATCTATAGGTTCAACATAGTAGATTTTATTTATAAGAAAAATTGGTTTACATAATACAAGTTTCAATCTAGACATAGAAAAAATTATTTTATCCATTTAATAAAAGTCAATAAATTCATTATGGCTAAACCATTTATTCATAAAATTGTCACATGTTAAATTAAAATCATGAGGAAAATGCCTCTCAAGTATGCTATTAGATGTACAATATTTCATTCCTATGGAGATGTTTCATTTAAACCCAATTATGTGAAGAAACAAAACTCATTATGGCCTAATATATTATTCTATGGATACCATTTAGTGAAAGTAATCATACTCAAGGTCATGTCACTCAATTTACCTAAACCTGGAAAACTAATTTACATAGTATGAGTGACAATGAATGTGACAAGGTCATTCCATTCAATGGTTTCCACTATCTACATATAAAAATTATAGTAACGTCATTAACCTTAACTGATTCAAGAAATAAATTAAGAAAATATAAAGTCACTTTTCAACCTAAGGTTCATGTCCAAGGGTTGGGTTATATAAATGATACAATTAACCACCTGGATTATTCCAAGTATAAGTAGAACAAACATCCATGTGGTGTCCCAAGATTATTGAAATACAAAAATATATGTTCTACTTAATTTAAAAAGGAAATTCAGTATGTTTATAAAATATTCTGAGGTCTAAAAATGCCATTTATCAATCATGTATTTAAAGAAGAAGAATCATCAATGAAATAAAGAACTCAATCAAATGAGTCCCTCACATTTAGACATTTTGTAAACTTTATCAAAGAAACAACTTTATAAATAACTACTATACATGGTAATATTTAATTAAGAATGAAATGTATATGGGACGAATAAATAATTGATTTCATAAATTGAAGGGAAATAATTGATCTTACCTCATGGTGGAAGAAAATTGATCATTTAATCTCTTAAATATTTTTATCAAGCATTTTCTGCTCCCACACTGAGTATAGGCAACTTTAAATACTTATATGGACACCTAACCCTTATTCACACATTCTCATGTCCATGATCATGTGCGAGGGTATCCTTACATATATTATTTTACCCATATACTAGTGTCCACATACCTATATATGCATTTTCATATATATAAATAGTCAAATCTATCCCCTTACATGTATATTAATTACCATGGATCAATATACATATAATATGGGAAACTATATTTATATATACCTACCTATGAATATGCAGGTGAGTCACCTTAGACACCACTTCTCGAAATCACAAGGTATGAAAAACCACAGTACACAATAACTACTAAGAACCATTAAACTCCCAAATAATGTAATATAAACAATGAAAACCCATGAATCAGAAGAAAAAGATTGACCTAGATTGTGGAAGCAAACTTAAATAGATACACCTTATTGTATTTTGAGTATGTTTTCATAATATTTACAGGGGAGTCCTAATGGATGCTTCGCAAAACCTAAAACCAAGAGAAAACTGAAAATCAGATAACCCCTTTCAACCTAGGGTATGGTAGAATATCATTCATTTATGGTGGTACCAAATCAAATCCCAAAATGAAGAGGCAGATGGGATATGATACTTACATTGCAAATTTAGAGAATAAATATGATAAATTGGTGGAATAAACTCCAATAATAGTTGAGAGGTGGATAAAGGAGTTATTACATGTTGAAGGAAAAACCACTTAGAGTCTTACATCATGTTTGAGGAAAGGATATGGTGTGTGTTGCAGTTTATTTATATTAAATTAATTAAATATTTTTTTTTTAAAAACTGCGTGTTTCACATATTTTAGGCCACACCGTGAGGAAGAATGTGTGCCCTCCAATGGACACTGAAATCTCCCCCGCACAATTTTCCTAGCAACCCACAGACCATGCACTGAATAGTGTTGAGCGACTATTCAATACAAAAATGTTGTGGTATAGGCTAAAGGTTTGGGAAATAATTCATATCGCATGCCACATCATCCTTCCCCCTACTGTAGGCCCCATGGTTCTCTAAAGATGGCAACACGTTTTCAAACAAACCATTTGACCAATGTAGACCCCTTAAAACATGACATTTCCATGATCAGAACACTCAAAAATAATTGAACCTCGAAGATAACATATTGAATCATTACATGTATCCAAAAAAATAAAATTGAAGGGTTCCCTCTTTTAGAATCCCATTCTAAATCTCATTTTTAAAAATGATCTGCTCAAAATTTTAAAATGTTAAAAAACATCACATTATCATCTGATTAAAAATGAATATTATTACATATAGAATATACCTTATCAGAAAATACTTATAAATTAAATAATATATAAATTTTTAAAAATTCCATGTAATACTAATAAAATTTTTTTAAGAAAAAGTATATTTCAATGCTTAAAATTAATTTTTTTGGGTAAAATTATTAAATAATTTAATTTGATGCTAATATTTTTTTATTGTAAAACTAATAAAATTTATGTTACTTTAAATAAAATACCATATAATATTTCTTTCACATACATGAATTATTTTAAAGTAAAATTTCATTTAATTTCTATTCTTTCTTTGTTTTAATGGTTTCCCATTCATTATTTAAGGAAATGGCGAGTTTCCATGATTTCGGAATAACCGTGAGCCCATTTCTAGATTTAAAAACCTTTTTTGTCAAATTTATATATATTTTATTTTTCATTATTTTTCACACTATCCACATCCAAAATGGTCTCCCTAGTCCTATTAACATCCTAATATAAATTTGGACCCTTCAGGAATCCAAAACCATGGTGGATTTTAGTTTTTAATTAAGGCAGTTTTCCAGCTCGTTGAGATAGAGAATGCCCTTCGGGCCTTCTCACGAGCCGTGTTTGGTGCCAGTTTTGTTGGCGATAAGATTTGGTCCATTAAAAAAATGGTATCAGAGGAGGTTAATTATTTTTTTAATTATATTGTTATTTTGGGTGGAGTCAAGCTAGACATGATCAATGACTATCAGGACTTAGTGTATTTGTCATGAGTAGGGTTCTATGCAGGCACCTCAATTGGAATTCCTCGAGTCACCATGGGACATTGGAATATTTTGTTTGAATTAACTTCTAGGTGAGACATGTAAGCTATAGACTACATGTGGACAACAGGTGGGGGTGGTGTAGTTGTTTATGTTAACATTGTATTATTTTTGGATTATTTATATTTGATTTTATTGATTAAATTTTCAGAATTGTTATACTGATTTTTTTCTTGTGGTTGTTGTATTTCCTCACCACATGCCTCCCCAAAAAGCACTCTTAAACTCGTGGGACGAATCTGCAGAGGGTTATCCCTCACATATTGACCATAAGTTAGTTGAGGCTATGGTTCGGGCTGTCCAGGCTCTAGAACATGGAAAAAACCATGTTCCAGCTCTTATTATACAAGATTAGACTAGTCCTAGGAAGGACAATGCCCATGAGTTATGAAAAATAAGCCTCCTACATTCTAAGGGAAATTATAACCCTAGGAGACAGAGGAATGTTTGGAAAAATATTAATTTCATTTCCTCATTCCTAGATACACCCAAGGATATCAGGGTGAAGTGTTCCTATTTTTTGTTGGAGGTTCTCTCCGCAAGTTGTGGGAATCGATACTTCCTACTTAGAAGAGTGAGAAAATGTGATCAGGAGATTTCAAAGTTGACTTCAATGAAAAATATTTCCCGGAAGTCTTGTTATATTATAGATCCTGAGAGTACATGGATCTTTTTCAGGGTTATCTTTCTATGATTGAGTATGCCAACCGTTTTGCTAAGCTATTTCAGTATGCTCTTGAAATTATCTTTAATGAACAAGAGAGGGCCCAGAGATTTGACAAAGGATTACGACCATTGATATACTCCAATGTTTTCTTGTTTAAGCTGAGGAACTATGATGAGGTTTTTGATTGGGGGTGTGTGACAGAGATTGACTAAAAAGGTATGGTTGAATTCTTTGGGACATTATCATTAGTTGCTAGTGGTATCTCTTTAGAGAAAAAACGTAAGTGGGAGGAGTAGGGGATGAAGGGAGGTTTTAGTATAAGACACCCATCCATGATGTTTTCATCTGTGGCTTTTGATGTGAGATTGGTCATCTGCCACCAATGTGAGAGGTCAGGGGACATCTTACCTACACTCCCATTTTCTTCGAAGCCCTATTATCAATGTGGAGTTATGGGTCACTTGCATTGCTTTTTCCGGGTGGAACATCCACTTCTAATTGGGAAAGGATTAGTGGTATCAAGAGGAGTGAAAGATCATTCAAAGTCACCCTGGACATAGGATATAAATTTTGTGTATATGGTGATAGGGTTGGGTAATCTTCTGGGTAGTCTATTTTTAGAGAAAAACCACATACTAGTAGTCAACCTCAGACAAAGATCATGCATCTACAAGTAGTGGATCAGGGACCAGTAGGATCAGAGGAGGGACCATCAATAGTTCAATGTTCCATTCTGATTGAATCTTTTATAGATGCTACTCATATTGATACTGGTGCCTCTATTTCATAAATTTTTACATGTTTTGTGTACATGCTGAATTTTCCAGCCATGTTATTGTATTTTGCTATGGAGTAGGGGATGCCTCTAGAAAAAAAGAAGGAGCACGGTCTCTGGTGCCCATCTTCTGTGATTTCTGTGTCAGGGGTTGAGATGGAGTGGGACCTATTGGTCTTAGGTATGGATATTTTTGAAATGATGCATGTCATGGATTGGCTAGTACATTTTCAAGCACAAGTCGATTGCTATAGGAGGATGTTCCGTTTCACATCAACTGATAGGAATCACCTTGTTTTTCATGGGGAATGGGATCCTTAGTCGAGCCTTGAGGGACCTCCAATCTCGGGGTCGGGAGAACTTTTTTTTCAGTTATCTTCCATCACGATATAGATAGATGGTCATTCTCTTGACAGTGGACTACTGCTTGTATTTGAGGAGATTCCAGATATATTTCAGGATGATTTTTCAGGTTTTCCCCTAGATCGGGATGTGAAGTTCTTGATTGATCTGGCACTGGAAACACATCTAATATCTCTTCACAGGTATTTCATGGCCCCCACCGAGCTGAGGGAATTAAAGATATAGTTCGATGACTTATAATCAAATGGATTCATTTGGCTGAGCATCTCTACATGGGCTGATACTTTGTTGTTCATGAAGAAGGCTGAAAAATATCTATACTTGTGCGTGGACTACCAGAAGCTAAATAAGGAAAAAATAAAGAAAAAAATTTCCTTTTCCCTGGATAGAAGACTTGTTCAATCAGTTGAAGGGGGTAAGATGTTTTTATAAAATTGAATTTCATTTGGGATACCAACATCTCAGGGTGAAAGAGGCAAATATCCCAAAGATATCCTTCAGAATAAGGTATGACCTCATTGAGTACTTGGTCATGCCATTCGGATAGACTAATGATCTAGTGGTCTTTATGGATCTCTTGAATAAGGTGTTCAATTAGTATCTCAATTATTTTGTGGTGGTATTTGTGGCTGACATCATAGTTTATTTGGGATTCAAGGAGAAACATGATAGTAACTTGTGGATCGTTCTGGGCTCTCCGAGAGAGCATCACCCTTATGAAAATTTTCCTAAATACAATTTATAGATCTAGGAGGTGAAATTTATGGGTCATGTAATCACAGACCGGGGGAGTTTTGGTGGTACCCAAGATGAAAAGTGTGGTTATATCATGCGATCAGCCGAAGAACATGTTTGAGATCTAGAGTTTTCTCGGTCTGGCTGGCTATTACATGTGGTTTGTTTAGGATTTACCTCATCTTTCTTCAATGATAAATGCACTCACCCGAAAAGTGGAAAAGTTTGTATGGGCCCCAAAATGTCAGGAATTATACAAGGAGCTGAATAAGAGGTTGATTAATACCCATATTCTGATTTTTTTCCATATGCTAGAAAGTGGTATGTGGTGTTTTGTGATGCTTCTGGTATGGGTATTTTGTGTGTGCTTATACTGGATGATCACATAGTGGATTATAGCTCTCTCCAACAACAACCAACAAAAAATAATTACCCCACCCATTACATGGAGTTAGAATCTGGGATGCACACTTTGAAGACTTGGCATCGCTACCTATTTGGGGAGAAATTTTTGGTCTACTCTGGTCACTAAATCATGTCATATATCATCTCAAAGAAGGACCTAAACATGATGCAGTGTCGATGGATGGAGTACATGCAGGGGTTTGACATTAAAATTTTCAATACCCTAGGAAAGGGTAATATGGTGGATGAAGCCTTCATCAGAAGAGTTTAACTGCAGGCTTTGAAGAAGTTCAGTGATGAGTGGAATCTGATTACACTTTTTTCTCATATGCATGTTGAGACCAAAGAGAAAAATGGGGGTCTGTTATTGGAGATATTTCAATTGAATCCTTCTATGGTGGATCTAATTCAACAGTAACAAACTAGTGATGATCTTTTTATGTGGTCAATGAATTTTCTTTATAGTGGGGAGGTGTCTTCTGATTGGCCGTCATCTCCTGATGGCATCTTATGCATCAAGGGACGTTCAGTAGTACTGTTATCTCTATGGAAGGTGGTGATGCCGGATATCCACAAATCTTAGTGGGTCGTCCATCTTGGTGACACCAAGATGTATTATGATGTTCATTGGAAGTTCTAGTGGCCTGGTATGAGGCAAGACTTCGCAGATTTCATTTTGAGTTGCTACACATTCCAGTAGGTGAAAGAACAACATCAAAGGACCTCCAGTTTGATCCAACCATTACCCATTTCTTCATTGACGTGGTTATATGTCCTTATAGACTTCATTGTCGGATATCCTCATACACCTTGAATTCTAAATTCAATTTTGGTGGTGATTGATCATCTGATTAAATCAGTAAAGTCCATTCTGATAAGAGATATAACAAAAGTTGATGAGATAAGCTGTTTGTATCTTCAAGAGGTGGTAATTCTCCAGGGTGTTATGTCTACAGTTTTCTTAGATAGTGATCCCCATTTCACTTCTTGGTTTCAGAAAGGCCTAAAAATTCCATGGAGTCTCAGATTAATATGATCATGGAATACCATACTAAGATAGAAGGTCAGAAAGAGTGGGCAAATCAGAGTTTAGAGCACATGTTTTGCACTTTTTTTCTAGTCTTTAGAGGTTTTTAGGATAGCCATGTGGGATTGGTTGAGTTCTCTTATAATAACAGGCATCGATCCTTGATACAAATGGCTGTTTTTTAGGTTCCCTATTATCAGCATTGTCGGTCCCCCCATGTGTTGTGCTTAGGTATATTAGACCTCACTCTTGGGGATAAGTCTTGTGTGGGAGACATCTGAGAAGGTCAAGATGATCTGTCAGCGCTTATTAATATCTTAGAGTCTCCATAAATAATTTTATAACCAAATTCAATGAAACCAATTGTTTTTTGTGGGTGAAAATGTATTCTTGAATGTGGCCCATCATCTAAGACATCATTGTTTGAGAAAGAATTGTACACTGACATCGTATTATGTCAGACCATTTGAGATCACCGATAATATTGTAAATGTGGAATAATGCTTGGCCTTACATTCTTAGTTAAAATCCATACATGGATTCTTTCATTTATCACAGTTGATGAAATACCACCCAGATCCATCCAATATACTTATTAGGGAGGCGTTGGATATGGATCCTGATTTTCTTATTTTTGAGCGACTGATGTGAATAGTGTATTCCCAAGAGAAGGTGCTTTGAGGAAAGTATATTCCACCGATTTAGGTCCTTTGGTATAAAGGGAATGATTTTAAAAAAACATGGGATTGATTGTTGTGGGTTGATAAGGAGTACCCATTCTTGTTTTTTGACCATGCTTTAGGTTGACTTTTTAGGGCAAGAAAATCGTTCATGGTGGGGAGAATTGTCACATCCATGAATTATTTTAAAGGTAAATTTCATTTAATTTCCATTATTTCATTTCTATAGTGTTTTCGCATGATTTTATTATGGAAATGGTGATTTTTCATGATTTGGGCCAAACCGTGTCCCATTTGCATATTTAAAATCCAATTTTGATTCTTTTTATATATCTTTAATGTTTAATAATTTGGCACTCATTCCACTTCCAAAATGGACTCCCCTAACTTACTAACACCACAATATAAATGTGTACCCTTTATAAATCCATAGTAATGGGGGGTTTGGAATTTTAATTAAATTACGGTTCCAGATCGTGGGTATAGGGAATGCCATGAAGGCCATGTCACGAGTCAGTTTTGTGCTTGTTTTGTTGGTGACCAGATCCAATTCATGAAACATTTTTCACAAATAAAATTTATATTATTTAAAATACTGAAAACCATTTCATTTATGGTGAAATTTACTTATTATCCTAAAAATAAAAAAATATTTTTCATAATTTATGGAGAGATTATAAAAATATATAGTAGTACTCATTTAATAAATCATAGATCATTTGAAATATATTTTATGTTTTTTAAATATAACAACTTCTCAAAAAAGTCTAAAATTATATAGTTGTAGTAAAAAATATATTTTTAATTATACCACAAGACATCATTTATTTTCTAAAATATACTAAACATTAAAAACAATCCAATTTTGAGATTATAAATTAGAAATTATATTTTGTTACAAAATTAAAAAAATTTAAATTTTGAAATCAAAATTTTAATTAGATTAAAAATATTAACAAAAAATCATTTATTTAAAAAATAACATTTTGTACATTAAGTGTTCTTGATATTATTCCCTACTAATTTAATTTTTTTTATTATTAATATATTTTAAATTATTATATTATCATTTTAATAATAAAAATGTTGAAAATTAAATTTTTTCACAAATTAAACAGTTATATGGGAAAACATTTATTCAAAAATTAATCATTATAATAATTTATCCACTAAAGGTATGCAATTTAATTTTATTTCAATAATTTTGTTTAAAATATGATTTATTAAAATTTAAATGGTTTAACACATTTTCATTTAATTTTTATAATAGAATACTATATTACCTTGATATTTATTTTCAAATAAAATAGTAAATTTTTGGGTTGTGTGCTATTTAACAGAACCTAGATAGTATATAAAATTCTATAGTATATTCAAGAGATGCCAAATTTATGTTTTCATTTATAAAGTAGAATTATATTCTATTTTCTCATAGATAATTTAATTTAATACTCTGAATATTGAAATATTTCCTACTTGTATATATTATATGGTCATACTACATGATCCAATGTCACTTAGTGTCGTGAAAAAATAAGTCAAATGGGAATGAATGCTGGAATATGATGTTGTAAGGTGACATAATATTAGGGATATGTTTGTTTTATTGGGATAATATTGGATCCTTTTGTAGTTTAAATTTCATATACTTGTTTCTAGAGGTAACTATTTCTATACCAATAAGGATCTATTTTTTCATCTTTGACATCAACTCTACAAAGTCATATGAGGTCACACTTTATTTTTGAATTAATTTTTAATGAGATTGGAATTGAGTTATACTCTAAATATTTTATACTATTTATAAAAAATGAATTTTTTATGGGGTATTCACAAGGCACCATATATGACTTGACACATGTGATTTCGATGATAAATTTCCAAAATTAGTTTAGAAGATAAAAAAATTGGTTATAGTTTCTCATATAAATTTATATGAATACATAAAACCCAATGACTATGAGTATTTGATGTAATTGTGAGATAAGATATGTTATTAACTATATCCATATATATATATATATATGATCAGTGTATTCTAATATTTTACTTTATGATATTGAAATGATATATGGTATTACATATATAAACTAAGGAAATGATAATTTCTTCGTTTTGTGTGCATAACAGAATATGGTAAATGTATCATAGTACATAAATTAAATGGAACAACCTATTAAATATTTAATGTTATCATCCACATTATCTTCCAACGACTATCGTTAAATATGAATTGATTCATTCCCTTTAAATCATAGGGTTGGCATGGCCAAATTTTGCATCTAATATATCATAATGCATTATCTCAAAATATATATGCTAATTAATTTTAACTCAAGGAGTTTCCTTGTGGGATCTATATAATGGGAAAATTAAAATTTCATGTTCATATGTGCTTGTTTTATATAACTAGATAAAATTTCCTCAATCCAATAACATGCTTCCTCATTACCCTAATTCATTAGATCAAATTTTTATTTAGTGTGTTATGAAAAAATATTCCTCAAGAATATAGTGACTTCTAATAGATCATGGATAAATATTAAGTATATACTTATTTTATCTTCCTCTCAAATGATATTCATTATATCTAATGATTTTAAACCACTCAATCTTTTTATGAAAATGTGGGAATGTGTTACAAGTGGATGTTTTCAATGGCATATTACAAGTAAAATTTTAAAAAATTCCATGTTTGAAATATTAGAGGATCATTATCACCCATCACATCTATGGGGGATTATTTATTACCCTTGTAAAATATTATATATTTATCATTAGTTCATGAATACTTTCAAAATACAAGTCCAAGACTGGTTACCATAATGCCAATGATTTGATCAAATCTACATTGATGTGTGAACATCTGTGTGTATTAAAAGATCTAATAACCATGTCTTAGTATTTCATTATGATATTGTTTTATGTCATATAGATGGTAGTTCATAATTTCATTCCATCTATGATGGAATTTGGTGTTTTTTTATGAGTTACAATCAGTGATGTAAAGGGTTCATCCTATGTATCCCAACACTATATATAAAAACTTACATAGATCAGTTCTACTTAACATGAACAGTCATTCCATTTATGATCATCTTACGAGGACCAATACATTTTTTTAAATATCAATAATTTATGAGAACTATATAAAATGTTCAATGAAATGTTTATTGTTGTGCCAACACTTGATAGACCCTTTCGAGTACATCATTATTTTTGGCATCAAAACAAATTGTGGAATTAATCATATTTAACATTTCATCATAGGAATCACATGATCATCACCAAAGTAGGATTATTATATTTATACTCATATTTCTAAGCTGGTAATATGATCATCTCCTAAGAGGAAAATAATTTATGATAGGTTCTACACAAAATATGTATTTTTTGTATGGATATACCAATAGGTGTATACTAACGCAAGGTATATTAAGAATTTGAGTGGATAATCTCAACTCAATGTGAATAAAGGGGAAAGAAAATGAGTATATCAACTCCTAAAATGTGAAAACGAATATATTATTAATTTTTGTATTTAATCTCAATTTATTTTCCAACATATCATGCTAAACAAGAATATAATAAAGGTAGAATAATTGATATAGTTTAAGATAACATGTTAGGATTGATCCATGTAATTTAACTTCTTGAATTACAAAAAATCCCAATTTAGATTAACATCATGAAACAATAACACCAAACATATTCACATTTTTCAATGAAATTATTTGATTCGAATGATAAAACATGCCTTTATGACAACATGATACATGCTCTCTATGAGATATAAGTGAAAAAATATTATCAGTATTTCATAGGAAAACTCAATAGTTGAATTAATGGGTTTATACATCAGATTCCCTTTTGGGATACTAAAATAATAATTGACTCTAGTGATTCATGATGGGTTGTGGATTACGTCTAGTAATATTCTCATATTGTGATTCCAGCTTTATAAAGGGTGAAACAATAGGGTACTGAACGATGTACAGACATAAGATTCCTTTAGACGTATGGTTGAAATTATGCCAAATAGGAGGCCCACATCTGATTATAGTGAGTATATACACTCATGTGGAATATTTGGGGTGTATATAAATATACTTATATAATGTTAATAACCTTGATAGTGAATCATTTGAATGTATTATTATTGATTACACTAGATATGGGTGATATTTAAGATTTTAATGCTATAAATGGGATGAAAACAGAATATATATTGGGGCTTAGGAATTAGATACACTAAGATAAATTTACTAGTATATGATCATTATGATTATATGTTTTCGGTATTAACCATATTATGAAATCAAGGTTGTTCAAGAAGAGTATAACCACTCTAGTTAATAAAAAAAACCAAGTGGACTAAATCGACACATGGTGTAGATCGAATCGAGGGGAGTATATCAAATCATGGAAATGATAGAACATAAATGTCTTTATTTAATCTATGATATTATTTATCCTATAACACCATGAAAATTATTATATAATTAAATGTGAATAATGTTTAATTGTTTTATATTTAGTTACATGAAACATAAAGTCTAAACAGATCGTGATACACTATTAAAATACTATTAATTAACGTGATACTTATTCCCTAGCCATTGGATTGGAATAAATTAATTGAACTAAATAAATTGTAAAAAAATATTTTCAACATATCTTTAAAATGATTCATTTTATATAAATGTGTTAGATATTTAAACAATGTACATTTATTATAATAGAGAGTTTTTCAGAAAATCATTTTTCATGCCATCAACTTGTTTTTATCTTGGTAAAAAATAGTAATGAATTATTATAATTAAATGTTTAAATAACATACTCAATAAATTATTTTAACATTAATATTACAATTCGTACTAGTGATAGAGTTAATCTAAACTCATTTTTCTGATAAAAATTAATTTCATAAAAAATAATCATTTGTTACATTTTTTAATGTAAATCTAAAATGAATATCTACGATTTATATAAATTTAATATTTAAATATAGATTCCATTTTTTGAATCATTTTAATTAAAATTGTTTAATAATTATAATTAATTTTTCTGTCATTATGAATAGTAACTGATTTCCAAATTCAACATTATGTTAAAGGTTAAAAGGGTTTAATGACTTGTTATACAAAGTAGATAAGGGATAAAATGGCATTAAATATTTTGTAAATAATATTAGATGAATTTTTTTATTATATGTAATATTATAATTAATATTGGTCAAATATAGATAAAACTTAAAATGAGTGTCAATTTATTGTATTTTTTTCTTTTAAATTACGAGGATGTCATTCCCCTCACTTATAAAAGGGTATCTCTTATTCACACTTATCCACACCTAAGAAGATTTTAGATAAAGTAACCATTAAAATATCTTATAAACTTCATTATCCATTTCATATAGGTTCTTTAATTATTATAATACAAAAATGGGATTTTTTAAGAGGACAATCAAAGGAGATTTCTCAGTGAAGTGGTATATGTTCTTAAAGATGAAGTTCAATATTCATTCTTATAATAGATTGTATAAATATATTGATTCATTCCTAATCATTTTAATTGATTATTATAATTATGCAGATATGTTATAATGATTATGTGACAATAGTTTTCCACACACATTCTATCAAATGGGAAATTAATGTATCACTTTTACATATGTGTGGACTACTCCCTCCACATAATGACCACATTGATTTCCCAAATCCTTTATTTAGGGTAGGTTATAATGATGTATTTTATGATTATATATGATTTTTAGTAAATAATTATTCATAATTAATTTTAATAACATATATACCTTTTTATATTCTATTCATTTATAAGAGGATAACATCGTTCATGCATAATGGTGGACAAAAATCTTCAGGAAGTGATAATGTTCATTTTTCATATATTTTATGTAGGGTTGTTAACAATGATATATGTAATGGTTATATATTATATTGATCACATTTTAATAATTCTATAATACAATATTATAATTTACCATTCGTTCGTTCCATCCATAAAAAAGTTAACCCATCACCTGTGGGTATATACCATCTTCAATCTCAATGAAGTGATGCAATTATTTTTTCTTCATGTTTTTCTATGATTTTTTATAAAAGTTCATGTAATGAATAAAGATGAATTGTTTTTCATGATTAATATTTGGTAAATTGTAGAATGATATAGCAAGGTTCTCGTATCAATCCATCTTACCAAATGATTCATAAAAAATGGGAAAATTTTCTCCTAAATGACACTTTAATGAATGAATTGTTAATAAGGAAGATAAATCAAAACTATAAATAAATTTTAATTATAAATATATAAATATATATATGAATAATTACTTATATTAATAATATATGTATTAAAAAATTTTCATACATGAGTTTTGAGTGATTAAAAATAATGGCAAGGATTATAGTAAAGAAATTATTATTCAATCACATTTTTTGGGGATTTTTATATTTTTTCCATTGAGTAATATTATATGATAATTATAATTTAAACCATATATATTCTGTTCAATTTTTTTTCTAGTTTTATCATTTTTTCTTTTTTCCTCAATTTTTATGTAAAACGAATGACTAAAGATTATATTTATATAAATGTGACGGAAACAAACTATAATGGGAACACTCAAGGGGGCCAGATGTGATTCAAAAACAAAAAATCCCTGTGATGAACATTCTTACACTCTATATAAAGTTAACCAAATCTATCATAAATAACCAACTCATCCTATGGGCGACTCAAAGGATGGAGTGCATCCACAGTAAAGTTAGCCTCCCACCAAATATTCCGAACAATCTATCAATGGTTAGTCTCCTCAATGAAATTACAAATAAGATAGGTGAAAGTCCACGAAACTAAATGATAACCAAGAATAGTCCACCATGTAGCATCAGAATCTAACTCAACCTCCACCACCTAGATACCATACTACTTAATAATCAACAAAATTGAATGAAAAATTCACACGTCCTTGCCAATGGAATCTCCAGGTCAGTAGAAGTCATGAAAACCCATTATAACCGAGCCATGTGAGTCTCAAAACAGCCCATCATCTCTCATCATCACTCCCATAAAATACTCATCCATGTTTAGTATCAAACTACTATGTGGTGGAATCCACTTGATCCATAAACCCTCCCTCTTGTGAGGTGCACAAGATATTTCATGAAGGATTCATTTCAAATATGAACAGTAGGTCCCTTTTAACAGATCTCTCATCTCAAAAATAAGGGCTCGTGTACTCATCTGGAGAAACAATAGAGAACATTTGAATCCAAATTGGGTGGTGTTTCACTCATCCATAATGCTCCAACATACTGATAAAAAATATTACTTCATAGGCATTACATTCCATAGATCTTCTGTAGACCCTATAGAATCATGTTTCAAATAAAAACATGCAAAGATTGTCGACTATTGATGCATGGTTGGGGGTAAAAAAGGACCAGAAAAAAGAATCACATATAATCTGACAAAATAGGTTGATATTGGAATGTTCCCATTAGTTATCACAATAGACACAATGAGACGCCAATGGAAAGCCTTTACATTGGATATTCTCATCCATCAGAAGTTCCTAGTTCATGATAGACCAAGTGATAAAGTTCATTTTTGTTATAATATCATTGCATCAAAATGTAAATGACCACACATCAGTAGAATTAGTTTCATGTATCAACATCATAAAATACCAAGAGGTGAACCTACCCGATGTCGAATCAATGAAGTAACATATGTTTGGAACTTTATTCGTGATAATACATTTAAACAATTTCACCAGATCATTTTTGAGGATAAAATTAATGACCTCAGTGTTCAAAAAACACCTCCTTAAAGGAAATTTCCAAATGAGGGGATCATATAAAATCCAAAGATCAACCGCCCAGTTGACAAACCAATATTTCACATTCCCCTTCTCAATGATCCACTGAACTGATCTAATAACCACCTAAATATAAGACACCATACATTATACCAATCCTGAAAACTGATCACCATGATTTTCGGTTGCCTATATGTTATGATCATAACATTCTGTGGAAAGTGATTCCCACAATGATTCACTCAAAATAATATCTGATGCTATATATACTTGCATTCCATGCATGGATTCATTGAGATCAAGATATATCACTCCCCCATTATCTACTGGCTTAGCCATTTGGGATGAAGAATCCCATTTGAAGCATCTCATCTGGATGGAGTCCCAAAAAAAACATGGTCATAATTCTCTCCATCCACTATATGATCCTCTTTAAATTCATGATTAATAAAAAACATACCTCATAATTGAGGTTAAAAGGTTGTTGATCGAGGCTATCCACCATCAAAACCACATAAATTTGTTTTTCCAATTGAGAATCCTCCCCAGATTCTAGTTGGTAATGTCTTCAAATTGTTTTACTTTTATTCAACCATATGAAAGGATAATACCAAGATAAAACTATCGAATTTACTTCTATTAATGCCTACGACTTCTGGAATTCCCAACACCTCCCTTCTTATTACTTGTTGGATATTAAAAAATGGATTTTCCTTTTATTGATACTCTATTCACTTATGTGCCCATAAATATACATTATCTCTATGAGATTATGTAATGACATAAACTTTCCATTAATAAATATTTTATTTTTCACCAGAAAATAGTAAATTTAAATTCCCTTCTCTACCAAAACAACTACAATATTGAGCCAGCCTTCCAGAATCAACACACCTATGTAGTTTTTGTGATATGTTATATTAATCCAAAATAAAGAGTCTTGGAGATAGAGGGTCCCCCTAAAGAACCCCTCAAACTGGCATAATGAAACAAAAACATTTTCCCCTTAGAGATATTGAAATCTAAGGGGACGAGAAGCACCTAATGCACAGATCAGAAAACAATTCCATGAATCTATATTTTGGCATCACATGGATGGTGAAGCACCATTCATGTTTTTAAGCCTTATCAACATCTCATTGATATATCACATTCGATACCACTAATCTCATTTTTATATTATTCACCAGCTCACTAACTATCCCCATAACCCCTTTCATGTTATGGCCTTTGATAAAGCCATGTTTCTCCCTTGACACCAACCTAGGAATAACCCCACTCAATCTCGTTGAAATGAGAGATGCGAGTATCATATAAGAAATATTACAATGAATGATCATTCAATAATGACTATGTCTAGTTGGGTCATTCATTTTTTCAATGAAAGTTACCCTAGATGTATAAACACACCTAACAAACCACAATGAATATTGTCTTGGACTGCATCCACTACCTCAGGGGCAACGACATCATATGCTTCCACAACGGAGGCCCCTGAAATCTATCCAGATTGGGGGTGCTATTTTGGATCAACTTAAAAATTATTTTTCTGATCTCTTCCTCAAATGAAAGTGAAGAGAAGAGGGTATTATATGAATTATCCACCAGTAGGGGTATACATCACCTAAAATTCTCATCTACTGTGTCCCCTTGATCATCGTCACACCTAGAGGGAATAAATCCATCCCAAAGCCCATTAAAAGTTTCAAGTTCCATCTTCCCTGCCACCTCCACATCAATAGTACATGATCCATTTCCCATATTGATTTTTATATTTGTGCTTGTCTTCATCTTCAAACATTCATGGAAGAAGGAGTTGTTGTGATCTCCCTCCGTTATCCACCTTATAGAAGACATTTTATTATAAAACCTTCCAAACCCGAATATTTTTTCGGCTAGAATAAAATACTTATCACATAGGATGATAAAGGTGTTCTTTTCCCATTCATCCTGAAGATTTTCCTCTAATATATCAATATCATTCTGAATGGTTTCCACCACATACTCATCTTGAGGCCCATTTTCCATCCAAATGAAAATATCATCCTTGATCAATTTATGACGGTAGGCCAACTCACACAATGACCTCCCATCCCCATGGTCCTATGAACATCTCCGCATAGGCATATAGATATCTTCTTAATGATATATATTAGAATAATGGAAAGCATGACGCCACAAGACTTCCTTCTTGATCTCCAAAAGTATCACTGAATGGTCTGAGAGAGATTGAGGATTATGAACAACCAAATTTTGGGACAACGAATCTAGCCCAAAAATATTTTGAATGAATATATCAATACCCCTACGAATATGGTTAGGTCCCCATCTATTATTTCATCAAGTGTTCATCAAAAGTGTTTACCCCAGATCCCACTAACCCACAGATGAGAAAAAAAATCCCTGAAATCTTATATTCCATCATTGGAAAAGGATGTACCACATTTTTCACTTATAAGTATTTAATATAGTTCAAATCGCCTCTAAAACTCAAATGAGATTTCCATATTGAAATGATTCGATGTGGAGCCATAGATCCAGCCCCCCATGCTAATTGTTGCACGTATAAACAAATGAAAAGAATACCTTCGTCCCATTGCATGTGATCATGGTGTTAATTCAATGATATGTGACACTAACCTCTTTAATTGAAATATAATTCTTCTAATGAATCCATTTGAGGTTATTTTTGGGGAACCCATGAAAAAAAATTGAATAACCAATTTTACTAGCCATTGATGGATGATTGAAGAGGTGTTGTATGGGCTCTAGAATATCCACAATAGATGAATGTTGTGTCCTATATTTAGATTCCAAAAATTCATTCTTTTCTTGTTCCTTGATTCCCCGGGCATTCCAAATGAGTAGTGAAATAATTATGGTAAAAACCTATATCCCTTTTGTCAAGAAACATTCTAAAGAGATAAAGAGAGGGAAGAAAACATGTTTCCTTTCATTTTGATTGAGTGAGATGTCTTAAAGATTCATTGAATGCAACACATCTCTAATGAACCATGTCTTTATTCATTAGAGACACTTCTTGATACTCTGATAAAGAAATATTAATAATCAGATAAATTATTGAGGGGATTGTATCAATATATACATGAATCAGAGAGACTAATAGGAGCTGCTGTGGAGATCTCAAGGAAAACAATAACTCCTTCTCCACACCCTCAGATCTAAAACCCATCTGTGGGGTCCCCTAGAATGTCGAAGTTAACTTACTGACCAAGGATACTTACGAGAACTATAGGGAAATTTGATATAAATAATGAATGATGAAGTGGGAGGCACTAAGGCCTATGAAGTAGGTAGTAAAGAATGTGAGAGAAGGCTGCAAGATTCCCAATCATCCCTCGAACTCCCAATGGTGAGATGATGACGAATGTGGGATTCGAAATCATGAGAGAGATAGGTGACAAAAAAATCAGGTCTATAACTGAGCTTCTGGTTGAAAAAAGGGTGCATTATTCAATATTTCCATACATGTTAAGGACCGACTCAAGTGATAATGAATCAACATGAATATTTGAAACATAAATAGCCTCTTCAATGGTCACATTTTTTCCTTCTCCGTCATCATGAATGGTGGAAACCCCATCCCGACCTCCCTTAGTCCCAATACCCGAAGAGCTCACGTCCAATTATTTATTCCTATAAACCTACACCAAATTCACATAAAAACAATAAAAGGTAAAAAAACATCTAAGAAGACTGGTAGATGATACACTACAACCATTGTAAATTGTTGTCTTCCATTAATTTGAAATGAGAAGGCCATTCAAAGGACCGATCCATATCCGCATGAATATTTTGATTAAACACCACATGGAGACACCTGGTATTATAATAGGAGTAGAGGAAAGATCCTAGGGAGTCTCTCACCACCTTCAACATTCCCAGTTATTGGAAGAGTAGGGGTATATCAGGGAGGCATAATCAGGTAGCCATCCAAGGATATTCCCTTCAATATTGGAATTCCTGGGTCCACTGCTATAATAAAAGCATCTATGAATGGCATCTTCTGTCCTCCCATGCCTATTCCTCCATGACGACATCAATATAAAATGGGTGAATTCAAATGGCCACAAAAGATATCTCAAAAACTATCATAGGAAGCTGGATGTTCCTAGAGTTCAAAACTCTCTTAAACATTCCATGATGAGGTTTTTCATGACCAAAACATGCAAACAAAAAAATATCATTGAAGGATGCTACTTTTTGATTCTTGAAACCAGAGTGCATAACCACCAAGAACCCATCCAAGGACCTAGAGTCCCTTGTTTTGACCACAACAAGTGGAATAACCAGAGAGCACATAGAATCTGGACAAGCCACCCCTACCACTTGAACTACTTTTTTTACATCCAAATGACTCATTGGAATGATGATTACTGATTTTAATGGTTCATTTAAAATTATATGTTTTAAATAATATTATATCATACATTTATTAATTTATTTTATCCCATCATAACAAGGTATCATCCTATGGAATGTTATGGTTATATTTTAAATGACATTTTATCTATAGATGCATAATATGATGTTACATTTGTTTCATTAGTAACATGATCCAATTATACCATATTATTAATTATCTATATTGTTATTAATTATGATGATGAAATAATAATGTTACTGATTTTCATTTAAACATGTTATCCTATGATGAAATGATAAAATTTTCATGACATTGTAGAATACATGTTAATAAATATAATTTTATAATGGGTGGGTCTGTGATATCACTCCAATGTAATGATTAATGTGATATAGATATCTCATGTGTTGATGAAGATATGTTTGGACATGATTAGGAATATTTAATCTCATATTTTGATGCATGAGTGTGATATCCTCAATGTATTCTCACATGAATATGTATGGACACGATTGAAAATAGATATGTCTATATTTTGATACATCAGTATGATTGCTTCTAGCTATGATCATATAATAATGAATGTAAGTTTTTTTGTTTTTAACATTAAAATGATTATTATATCCTATTAATATGATCCCACATCAATGTTTTATGAACCTTGAATGTTTATTATGGATTTTACAGTCCTTATTAATCCTTCTTATTGATATTACATGATGTTGGATTCTATGATCATATATTTTAATGGTGTGAATATTTATTATTTATAATAGTCACATCATTATGTTGTCTTACTATTATGATCATCTTATTATATTAGTATTGATATCTACCATGATTATCCTTACTAATCATCTAAGTTCACCAATCATTTTTTTGACATACCCTTTTTGATGGAATGATTTTTTGTCTAAAATGCCCATAGGGGTAATAGTATGATGATATTTTCTGGAGATATTAATATTATTTTATGGAATGAGTGGATTATATAATTTTTTTCAATGAAAAATAAACCATTTTGGACCTTTGTTGTGTATAATTGTGATATATATTTAATATTTATCTTAAATTATGTAATTTTGCACTATTTCATACTCAAGACTCCATATATGGTCTCATTCGATGGTTTAATAATTTTTAGAGGATAGCATATGTGAAATATGATAAGGAAATCTATGAAAACATAATGATAAGAAAGTTTGATATTATTTTAACATAATTTTTCATAGGTTGATAAAAAGAAATAAAATATTTAAACACCCATTGAATGATTTTTAATGATTTATTTCTATGTGGATTAGTTCTCAATATTTATGTTAGTAATTTTTTATGGTTTTTTTAAAATTATTAGAACTAAATGTAATCATGATAAACCTGGTTTAGAAGGAATATAAAATGAAAATTCCCTTGGTAAACAGAATGGAATTGGTGGTGGGGGTAATTTCATTGGAAACTCTCACTTAAAATTCACTATCTAGGAGAAACAACACGACCCACATTCATCATCCAAATACAAAATGTGTATAGAAACACTCTATTGATTCATTTATGTGATTTTATCTACATTCATTCTATGGGTATTATGATCCCCTTTTTTTATGAAATTTATCAATGTGATGTAAACTATATAAGATTACTCATTGTTGAGACCATGATAACTTATTCTTATTATTCAATAACATGGAAGGTGATTCATATAAATGTTGGAGTCTTATGATGATCACATGGAAGAATGATGAAAAACACTATGGAGTAGGAGGTATTTAGTATTGTATTTCTCAATAAATTAATTAATTGAATAGTTCTTACTAATACGTAATAGAAAATTCCATATATTAAATAAAAGGATGATTCCTCTATTTTTACATATGAAGATTATGTCAAAAAGATCTAAAGGCACATATATAGATTTATAATCAATCTCACGATAAAAAAAATTATTTATTATTTAGTATCCTACACAAAATCATTGAAATGAATTTTTCATTAGAGACTATGTTCACTATGAATAAACCATTAAATGTTTTTTGATGATAGAAATGGTGATTTGGAACAACAAATATTCATCTAGTTTTAGTGAAAATAAAAAAAAATTCTTCATGGAAGCATGAATTGTAAATCACATAGAGGATTGAAATCTCATCCACCAAATTGGAAAAAATTTGGGGGATAAAACTCCAAAAATTGTATGATAGAAAGGGGAATATTCTTCATTTTTTTGAGTCTCTATCTAATATGTGAATTATTGTTTATGGGGGATGTAACGGTTAGTATATTACATGATGGAGAAGGAGTGAACTAAATAATATCAATGCTTCTAATTGAAGGTGGTTTGTAATAATATGTATAACTTCTCTAATATATGTTCTAATGAGGACGGTATCCTTAAAAACTCCCAATGTAAAGGGAAAAGGTATGGCCTTTGATATCATATATAATGTGTTATAAGAGAACATCATGGTGAAATTTACACTTACAATATACTGAAAAACTATAATATCCTATGTGATTCTGTCTCTAACCAATATTTTTAATTTGATGAATTTACTAACAATATCAGATCATAAATTCAATAATTTGATTCTGAGTTAGTAGTAGAATTTTTTTAAGGATATGATGACCACATCACTTGTCTGTAAATTCAATACAATAAAATATTTGGTGAATTTTATACATAAAAATTAATTTATTCTCTATATACATGAATTTGATGTTTTAGGGGGCACGAATTGACATTTTTTTAATAATTACAATAACAATATATATTTAAGGGAAGTAATGATACATATTATTAATCATAAAATTATTATGTATTAGTGTAAATATGAACATGATATTCCAATGATAATTACAACCATTTTAAGGTTCTTATTTCCTTCTTATGTGGTATATTAATCACAAATGGTTTAGTAGAAACTCTAGATTGAATATAATATAATTATTTAGGAATATATTTTTGTATTTCAGGAATACATTCCATGTCTTAATCTTAATCATGATATTGATTTTTTAATTCAACTCATTCATGGTTATATACTTATTTAGATGTAATATTATATAATTCCGCCAATTGAGTTGTGGTAATTGAAGAAGAAGTTACATTATAGTTTGTAAATGGGATTCCTATAATAGAGTTCATAAAAATATGTTTCCCATATTATTATATTAATATATGTGGATAAATCTATATTTTCCCTCATAGCTAATAACATAATGTGATAATTCTAAAGATTAATTTACTTTTACCTCATAATGTTGACATGTTTCTTCAACTTCGAAGGGTTAAAAAATTTCAATAATTAAATTTCATTATTGATATAATGAATTAATGTCATGAAATGGTATTTACAATAAGTAGTTTTTTATAAAAGGAATTTTCATTATAAAATTTATGTGATTCTATTTGATCTAACTATTGATCTATTATCATCATCTATGTATTGTTTTTTTATTTATGGACAACCACAATCAGTTTATAAAAAACTTTTTAGATTATATTTATTAAATACTAATAGAGAAATTATAGTCATAATTATCATTTGAGGATTGTATTTAATTCATAAAAAGGAGAATTTGTATGTCAAAATTAAAAAAAATAAATTATGGATAAATATATTTTTATTCATCGGTCATATAATCCCAAGAGAGGGTATATTGATGGTTCCAATAAATATAAATATTATTGACTATATAAAATAATGAACCACAATAACTAAGATCAATATTATTCATCAACAGTCCTGAATAACCATTGATTTTTCAGGGATTTATCATAGTTATCCAATCCACATGCATTTTTTACATCAAAGGGGACTGTGTTTCTTTAGATAGATTAATGTTAAGAAATAATAGAGTACTTGAAATATGTCTACTTACTAAAAATATTCTCATTATAACCTTTATTTTTGAAGTTATTTTTATATTTTGATTTTCATTAGTAAATAAAATATATTTTTTTCTACTACATAACTGAATGGTGCTGGATTATGACCCATAAAAATTAAAAATAATAGATAAAATTTTCTAGGATTTTGATTTCAGGTTGTAAGCTATAACCGTTTCATTGAACATAATGAGGAGTAATCTTTATGGAGAAATATGGGAAATATATAATAATAAAAAAATATGTTATTATATATTCACATATTAATACTTTATTATGTACTGATGGAGATTATTGGAATCGACTAACGATTATCACAACTCAATACACTACCATTATATGATGGTGAACAATGTTATTGGGGCATAATGTTGGAAGGAGTAATCATGTTTCTCTATGATGATTATAAAATGTGGTACAATCTATATTTATTTTAAGAAAATGGACATTAAATATTGATGGACTATGGGTGATATTATCATTCCAAAGATAATTATGAACTATTCATCAATTTGGGGAGCATAAGTAGGATGTGGATCTATAGATAAAGCTGAGAAATATTCCTGAGTACAATCTAGATTATGATGTAATGATAAGTTTATGAAACCAAATATATGTATCATTAATACGATACTTGATGGTAGAATGTATGGATAATTCTTTTAGTTCAGCATTCCTTATTCATCATAGAAGTAAAAGTTCATATAGAGGTTTGAATGAATATTTCTAGTATAATAACCAAAAAATGTAACCTTATTAAGATAATTCTAATAAATATACTAAGAAGTTTATTTTAAAACCAATAACCACATGAGAATGGAAATGGAAAATTATTACCATAGATTTCATCATCAAATTCCCTGTAGAATCTAAAAAGAACAATTCAATTTTGGTTTTACTTGAGCACATTATTATGATATCATATTTCATTTAAATAATAGATTATTACACTATAGATCAATATTATAGGTTATTCATTAATTAATTGAAAATGTGTGATTGAGATCCACATTTATCTATTTATAATCAGAATCAAATGTTTACCTCATGGTTCTAATGAATTCTACAACAATCATGGAATATAGAGTTGAAATTTATCTTTATATATACTTCTCAAATATATGATTAGTTTGATGGGACTATAAAATTATTAAATAATATGGTGACATCATATGACATGGATTTAAATTTTGTATAGGATAAACGTGTTTCTTTGGTGGAATATTCATGTAGTAATTTTACTTATATGATAATTAAGATTTATCCGTATAGAGCAGTCAATGGAAGGAAGTGAGGGAATACTACGTTAAATGATAAATTGGTTGAATGAAATTTATTTTGGCTTAAGAAAGATTATGGGCTGGTTTATTTTGATAAACCCATTCAAAATCACATTAGGGTAGATTATATTTATAATAAATGTTATTATACAGTCAACTGTGAGATCTGGAGTGTAATATGATTTCATTATATTCCATAAAATATATCCTTAAAATAAAGTTATGATAATTGGGATGAATTTAAATTAGAAAAATAAATATATTATCCCCCTTAATATTCAGAATCTTATTGAGAGGGTCTCTTATCATATCATTCTCCCAATGATTCCCTCTCATGTTCACAATGTATTTCATGTATCTCTCATGCTGAAGTACACTACTCTTACATCACAAGTACTAAACTCAATGGTGGTAAAATTGGAGAATGATACCTCTCATTATAATCTGGTTATAGATATTATTAATTTATTGTATAATATTTTTTAGAATAGGTTCACTCACGAGGTGATTATTATATTGAAAAAAAATTGAGGGAGAAACGTCTAAACTAAAAATGTGATACATGAAAAGTATCCCCAAGTAATTATAGAAGAGAGATGCAATTTTAAGGGCAAAATTTTATATGTTTTTATGATTTAAATCCTTCAGATATTATTTTTTTCTCTTTAAAAAATTTTATTTCTTTTATATCATTATTTACTCAAAACACTATGTTTAAACCGACCATGATATACTATTTACATATTATGATTTAATTATAATATTAATGAATGAGATGTTGTCTCTTAGAGTTTGAATAGAAATATCAAGATTAAAATTAGTTAATTTTTAAAAATCTATAAATGTAATTCATCAATTTTTTGTTTATAAATTAGAATAATTACATTTAAAGGTAAAAAATTAGATGTCATTCTAAAAACTATTTTTTGCACACAATTTGTTATTATATGAACATTTTAAAATAATATATATTGATAAATTATTTTAATTATACATGTCCATAATATATTAATTTTAAAACATTAACATATATATAGTAGTTTCTTAATTTTGTTGGAATTAAGGGATCTCTGATTTATTATTAAAAATATTTTTTAAAAAAATTTGTTTTGTATTACCCGTATATTTTTAAGTAAATATATTTACCCATATAGATATTGAGTATCATATTATGGATTACATTTTCTAATCTATATAATTAAATATATTTAATAATTATAGTTTATTTTTTCATTATTAATAATAAATTATGTAAAAAGTCAGTACTACCGTAACATAAGAGGTTAATCCAAGGATATGAGAGTTAAATTGACCTAATATCATTTATAAATCATAATAGATAGACATATATCTATTCTATATCATGTTTTTTTCCTATTGATCTAATTTGGAGCCACATTACATTAATATTAAAAAGGTTCTATTTTAATTTTGTTTATAATTACATTTGTGACACTCCACTCACATATAAAAAATCTGCCCTCTATTATATTACCCAAACCACATGATCACATTAAAATGACCATATGATACAAAATTATGTTCTAAACATTCATATTCAAATCTAATAGGTTATTATACTTTGGAATGACCATCCCATGGTTCTTTAGGATGAGGGTCACAACAGGTTTCCTATTGAATATGTATATGTTTTCATAGATTTAATTAAAGATTCATTCTTCTTATAAATCATAATGATTTGTTTCTTATATAATAAAATAATAAATAAATTATAATAAATATACTATTATCTTATTATTTATTATGTTCAATCTATTATCTACTTCATTTCTATCATATAGGAGATGAATTTAGCTCTCGTGCATTCGTGTACGCTACTACCTCTATGTATTGATACGTTACATTTTACATCCCGATATTCCATTATTGATTGTTATGATTGATTTTTTTAATATTTTATAATTATAATATAATTAATCTTATAGAATTATAATATATTATCCACCTTCATTAAAGTATATCCATTAAAATATGACAATTTCTCTCATTCACATGAGTGTATTATAGACTCAATGTAGTGATGTCACTAATTTTTTATTGTTATTTACATTAGTATTAATAATTATATATTTATTGAATATATATTATATTTACAAAATAATAATTAATCTAGTGTGTTTAATTAGAATTTTCATTTACTTTTTTTCATCTATCGAAAATTCAAAAGATAGCACATGCATAAGGAAATCTTATCATCTCCATGAAGCTATGTAATTAATTTTTCCTCACCTATATGTAGAAATGGTTATAATATTGAATATAAAGAATAAATATGATAATAATGTTTTTTGAATGTTTTTTTGAATAATATTTTCAAACTAATTAGTATCAAGAAATTAAAACTGAAACATCCATGGAAAATAGAACAATTTTAGTTGAATGAAATTTTTAAGGATAATTTGTTAAGAAAATGATAATTGAAAATTATAAAAAAATTAGAAATGTTATATTATGAATGAATATGGTTCCATAATATATTTATGATAAATATATGTTAATTGTATATGTGTTTTGAACATGTGCGATGTAATATGAGACTTGAGGTATAAGATATACGATACAGTCTCATTTTCTTTGAGGATTTATTTTCTTATATGTATAAGGAGGAATATTATATGATAAATATATCCTTTGAATCACATATATTATATTCAAATTTTTATATATATATTTCATGATTTCCTTTTATTTTCATCTAAAAAGTATATAAAACATTTCAGAATTTTCTATTTTAAAATTGGAATTATTTGTCTTTGGTTAACATAAATATTCATCCATGAGAATATTTTCATTAAATTATTCTTAATAATATATTTACTAATCTAAAATAATAAATTAATCTCCATTATACCCATATTTCAATTTCTATATTTTGGTTCGAAAATTATCTCTCTATTATTTTCATAATGAGTTATAGTTTCCCAATAGTGGAAATGTAATCATTGTCTACATGTATACCAAACAAATGAATTTTTTATCTATTGTGACAACTGTTTTCATTGAATAATACATTAAAATTTCCATGGGTTTATTCTACAAATAATAATTCATTAATAATATTTCTATTCTTTTACTTTTTATTTCATATTTAAAAGGGTATTATCATTATGAAAGTATCTTCTGATTTTTAAAGGCATTTAATCTCTTAAAAAATCATTTGTTGTTACATATTATTCACATAGTACAATATCCAATGATGATTTCCTTGTTCATTATCTCTATGGTTATTGATTAAGATGATGAAATCATGATGATTCCCATTTTAGTTTCCATGTGATATAGTATGTTGAATTGATAAGTGTTTTTATAACCTTGTGGAATAAATATGAATTAATTATTATTATATGATGATTGGTTCTATTATATCCCTAAGATATATTATTTATTTTGACATTTATATATCATGTTATGATGAGGATAAGAATGAATATTATTGTGAATATATATATATATATTTCCATCATAATACATAATTTTTTTTCATTTTATGATAACAAGATTATAGGTACACATAGTTGAGAAAGGAAATGTTGAAATTTTGATTCTAGATTATGATTTATTCAAGATATACTTAAATTTTTATCCATGGAAATTATTTTGAATATATATGTTAAAAATATTATGATTTCCTATTCTAGTGATTCACCAATCCTATGTTATGGATCTATTGATTATTATCGATATGAAAAACATATTAACTATGCTTCAGAAAATGATAATATTTTAGTATTTATGATATTTGATTTTTCATTATAATTATTTTACATTGACAATATATACATGATGATGTTATTAATTGAAAATATCAACTTATAATCTTAAGATTGATATCTCCCAGGAATATTCTTACCAAGAATCAGATCATTCCCATTATTTTGTATTTATCATGAATGATTTTATGGAATATTATTACTGTGATATGTCTATAATGGTACTATTATAAAATAATATTTGGTAGACTCTGAATATACCATATGAAATAATATTCTTATGTATCACATCTCTTTATACTATATGCATTTATAGTACATTGGAATGTATATTTGTAATATATATGTAATATTCATCTATAATTATATAGTATTTAGGTTTTTAGGAATGGGATTACTCAAAATAAAGAGTATTTTAATATATATATACATATTGTTAATATATAAGGTGTTTCTTGACTCAATGTAATTATAGAGTTTCCTATTTTGGTACTGAATAAAATCCATGGTATTTTGAAATTTGGGTTTCTAGAAGGGTCAAATTTAAAACCATGAATCAAAACTCAATTACATGAGTTGTATCACCTTAATATAATATTTTTAGACATGAGTTAAGGCAGAAGTACATTCTTGGGTGTCAAAATGAGCATGAGGAGTGTCGAGCTGTGAAAATAAGGTTTTAATGGAACTTCTGAGGGTGCATAGTTTTTCCAAAACCATGCGACCCATAGTTGATAACAATGTTGATTATTTTAGTTGGTAAGAGGCTATTACAAAATATTTTCATGGTTTTAATGACATCATACCTCACTAATATATTAAGTGGTTTGGGAGTACATAAACACTATTTTCTTCATGGTTAGAGACCATTTTTTAACATATGTGGGTCAATATATGCATCCTGGCTTGGTGCCCAATAAAGGCGCACACAGGTGACGCATGGTTTGAAATGATATGTGGCCTAAACCATGCATCGAGACCTCATATTAGGAATTAAATAAATTTAACTAAAATAAAATGTAATTGAAAATGGTGTTAATGGATTCATCCCCATTTACTTTGGTCTTGCGGCACATGAAACCCTCTCCCCTTGAATTAGTACATTGGTCCTCCATTTTTTCCCTCTCCATATATTGATTCAGTGTTTTTCATTCAAAATATATCGCCAATCAATATGGTTAAGCCTTTTCCCTCTTTATCCTCCTACTCTGTGGCCATTTTGGTCTTCAGTCTCCCATTTTTCACATAGTTGAAACCCTCAGGTTTTCATAATACTTGATTTTTGTTGTTCTTTTCATTTTAGAGTGTGAAAAAGCATCTCATGAATAAGTGGCCCATCTTCCTGAATTCACCACAGAATAATATGTGAATGGGTTTCTTTTTTATTACCTTTATTTTTTGGGTATGTTTCTAATCCCACTATGTTTTTCTCACCCTTTAATTGAGAGTCTTAAAGCGTGTTGTCTGCCTAAAATTGAATATAGTGAGTTTTAATCATCCTTGATGATGAAGAAAACATTTATAAATATATGTATATATGTATATATATCTTCATCATACGTATTCTCTCTTGGTGAGGGGAATACAGGATATAGATTAAAGCATATATTTTAAATGTATAATAATTTCAGTGTGTGTGAGTGAGAGGGAAATTTCAAGTGGTCATCCCAAAATATGATGACTTATGAAGTAGTTCAGCATGGTCCACTACTTGATTAATGGTCCCTAAACTATTCATTTTATTTTAGAATTCATTTTTTGTCTATTAAATTCCTCTTTAAAAATTTTAATTGATATTCCATAAAGAAATTCATAATTAAGATGATATTATTTTTTGGAAATATCATTTTTTATAATACAACCCATCAAATAGAGGAGTGATTTATTCTCTAAAAAGTAATGATAACACATGTATACATTCCTAAATTTTTATACATTTATTTTTTTATAATCTGATTTTTGATTTGAAATATTTCATATTTAGGACACAATCCCTAATAGCATTAGATGAACGGATTTCTCTATTTAAAATTATTAAAAAACCAAGTAATCATCCATGTGCTTGGCCCAATATCTAGATTGTAATTACCAATGTATGTGATTTCCCTTCATATTTCCATTTACACATCCTATGTTACAATGAAATATTCTATATACAATTGATTTGTGGGGAATTTGGAATTCATAAAGTGTCATTTGAATAATTTATATTCCCTTCTTATAGTCCATAAAAGTGTATGGTTATTCTCTTTACACTAATTTTATTTCTATTCATGAAATTTTTTATTTTTTGTTCCTTTTCAATTCTACTTGACCCTATAAAGTAAGCTATTAAATGTATATAATTAATTCATATTAAAATTTTCGTGTATAATAACTATATGTCTTACCCACATTAATTGTAACTAAATAGTAGGTCTCATGTCTATAACACCCCTTACCATGTTAATGAAACGTAGAAGATTGAACATGGATTTTTAAAAATCCCTAAATGGGTTAAATTAGTGGTCTGAAGCTACTTGGAATTTTCAAACTAATTAAAGGCTAGATGGAACCAAATAAACTTATTTTTACTTATGGCTTGATTAAATGGTTTCATTCCCAATTATCCTTTTAACAATAATTAAAGGTAATGAATTAAACCATATGAATTATATATGTCATCAATAACAAAAAAGGAGTCTGCTAGCTCGAGATCTCCTTGAAATCCTGAGGGAAATCCTTGAGAACTTGGGGACCCCATTCCAAATTTAAGGATATGGAATTCTTAGGTTGAGACTCACATAGAACACGATCCATGTGTAACTTTGGATGCCCAGAATGACATAGTAGGATCCCTACTGTTGTACTACATGATTCATTAGATAAAATCCTTTTGTCTAGCATTGAAAAGTAGGTGGCATGGTTAAAGCCAATTGGACCTAGTCATTTCGTATACTTGTTTTACCTTGGATAAGTTAATTAGACTTAGTTGGTGTATTATTGTGGTTAATTATGGATGAAATTTATAGATATATCATTGAAAATATGGGGTCATGAATAATTCCCATATGGACTAGTCATTGCCTAGATGTTTTTACTTTGGATGAACACATAGAATTTATTAGGAATTTATTGTGTAATTCCTTGAAATATGCTTCATGGGATACACATATAACTTAATCCAAACTATATTTATTACTTATTTGGCGACTTTTGTGGTTTATGATTTCTTGGTTATTATCTTGTAATATCATATGTAGAAATTCTTACAAGCTTCCTTGAGTATCTTGGATCCTTTATCTTTGATAAAATTTGTTTTTATGATAATCTGGAAATAATTATTTAACGAACTAGTTACATGTTACCACACCAGACGTGGGATAAAAAAGCTACATGGAATTTAGTTACATAATAATGATTTACTATATTTATGCATTCACATATATTGTTTAATTTATATTACACTATCAGTATTATTCTTGACATTGTGGTAGTCGGCCTACTGAGATAATTATCTCCCACTATTATTGGGTACCCTTGATACACATGTAATCTTTATATTTGCAGGATCTAGGTTGACTAATGTATTTCTTGTACTTGGATGATAAGATAAAAGGACCGAGATAGATCTCTGGATGGTCATTGGGATCACCAGTGTGGATTTTTTTCTTTTATTTATGTTGTACTTTATTGAAAAGAATGATTTATGGTTTACTAGTTTCACATATGTAATATTACTAGGACTTGAATTCATCTATTCATATTGGTGTTGGACGCTGGTATTCAAATATTTTATTATTCTCCCAGTTCTTTCTTATTCATTAATTTACTATGTACACTATTGTCTGTTGTCTATTATATGATAATAATTATGTTCATCTATGATAATACAGTATAACATTCCTACTCTCAACTTTTGAGACCCTGTATTCTATTTGGTAGCTTCTAGCATAATGGGAGTCGAACTTGAGGCCAAGTCACACATTGTTCCAACTACCAATTTAATGTTATGTATGGTAGGGATGTTACAAAGTGGTATCAGAGAAAATAGTTCCTTTTTATTTTTGTTTTGGAATGTATTACATGATATTAAGTGTTAGTTTGTTCTTGGATAATATCAGTGTTTGGAAATCATCACCCCACATATGGGAAATGACGAAGTGGTCGGGGCTGGGAATGATGTTCATGCTATTTGTTATTACAATTTATATGATTTCACTTACAAGTATTGATTTACTATCTATTTCTTATGATTATGTATTTATGAATTTTACACTTGGATTGATATAGAATGGATGAAACATTACATGGATCATAATTAGAATGTAGGAAATACACCTGCCTTGAATATGCTATGTCATGTAGTTTTATATGTAGGATTATTTCTATTTTGAATTTTTTTACTTCAGTGATATTCCATTCATAGATTAATAGTTGCTTAGGTAATTCATTTGAAAACCATATCTGCTTACATCTTTCAATGCATTCTTTTGTGATTAAAATTACATGTTTATATGATTTTAACATGTTTCTCTACGTTAGATTATTATTATGACATGTTATCTTTCGTTGATATATTTAAATTCTTGCATGGGCAATGAATATTGGTTGTGATTATGACAGGATTTAGTATCCAGTTCTATGGACTATAGTCTCCATATTGCTGGGAAAAGGTAACCCGTGTATTCTAATAATATTACCAGTTTTAAAAAATAAAATGATAAAGTATTTTGGTTTTGACTAACAGTTCCAAATGCAAAACTATAAAGTCTATGGGAACATTACATGATTGTTTATGGCCACCCTTATAATTTAACTATTGTGTTTGATTGTGTTAAATTTTGAATTGATGTTGGTATTGATTAATGAGATCCAAGATTCAATCCATGAACTGTATTAGCACTTCATGAATTGGAAAATGGAAACCCGTATTATATGTAATGGCCATGTAATGTTTAAATGTGTTATAAATTCAAGAAATATTTATTTTTATTCTTACATCAAATGGTTAAATTCTATAGGCACAAATTCACCCATGTATGTCAGGTGGGGAATATTCATTTTGAGAAGACTTGTTTGAGTGTTTGGACATATATAATCTCCAAAAATACTAATGGGTTTCATTTTAATGATCAATGGTTTGATAGGAGGGACCTTTATATTTAAATTTTTCTATTAAAAATATATTTATATTCTATGTTTCTTTTTTATTATGGAATGTTAATAAATGTTTAATGGTTAAACGTGGAGTTTACTGAAACTTTATTATTTTTCCCATGGTGTGTTCATTAGAGTATTGATCCTTATGATTTGTTTTAAAAAATAGTCCTTTATGTTTTTATTAAATCATTCAATAAATAAATATTAAATGTGATTAAATGTAAAGATAATTTACATTGATCATGTAGTGGTTTATCTTTTTAAAACCCTCTTATAAGGGAAGGTTCACTTTCTCCATTGAGTTTCCTTAGACAGAAAGAAGATCATTTTCCATTTGCGTAATTTTTTTTGAAATGTCTTTGTGATTGTATTTTGAGAGACTTTTCTTCTGTTAGCATGAACTAGTGTTAGGGATGAAAATTATCTTCATAAGGGGATAACTAGTGGTAAGTAGCACACTTTGAGATTAATTCCTTACTTATATCATGATATTAATGATTATTGGTTTCATTCAGGTGTCTTTGTCCCTAATAGGATTCATGGTTTACACTAAAACCCTTATTTGAAATGGTGATCATGTTTTTCTTGATCATAATATGGATTTGGAATTTTTTAACACTCATATTAATAAGGATAGACATGACTCCAGTATGTTTAGTTTCTTCATAGGAAATTTAAATATTTCTTCTTTTTAGTCATGGTGTCATTTATTAGAATGGTCATATATTAAAATGAGACACTCAAATAAATTGATTATGGTGTTTAGTGTGGTATTTGGTCTTCTCTACATAGAGTGGCCTTATTGTTAATGAATCAATCTCACCCCAATGCTCATAATGACATTCAAGTGAATCGAGTGTTTTGGTAGTCATGTCTTGTTGGTTTGACCCTCTTTGTATGATTTGACACTGTCATCATTTCATATAGGACATTCATGCATTCATTTATGTTGTTTTTATCTAAGATGACTATGAGTGGTTATTTTTCATTTTTTTGACTAGGACACTCTTAAGGTGGGGTGTGTTTTATTGAACATGGAAAATGTATCCTTATATATCGAAGGAGAAAAACCTAATAGGACCATTGTGAAATAGTTTTTTATGCCTGAATGACTTAGAGTCTTGTAGGTGTTGTCTTATGTTGGTGTTTTCTCGGTAGCATGAAATTTAATTGTTTTTTTGTGAATCAATCCTTAGGAATACACCATTGGTTTTGGAGAACATAGGTGTATAAAGCTAGAGAAATCACAGAAAATATTGTCTTGTAAAGTCATGTGTTTAGTAAATAGATGGTGCACATGTTCTTGAAGATGAGATTCATCCATGAATTTGACCAATTGTGGTACTAATATTTTTCCTTTCAGTAGTTGGGTGTGTTTTACTTGAAATTGTTTCAACCGTCTTCATGTATTAAACTAAGTGAAAAGCATGTACCATGTCTTGATGTCCACCTAGATGAACTAAGAGAACATTGATCATAGATGTCATTAACAAATTAAAAGATATTGAACCTGTTGAGTGACCTTTATTAGTCATAAATACTAAACCATTGTTCAATTCAATGCTTGATATGTCTTCAGTGATTTTGGGGTTTCCATGTATGAATGCCTTGGTTAGACTCATGAACTCTAGAATTTTCAAGAATTACACCGACACCTATGCTGGAAATATTCGAGATTAGTTGAACAAGAATGTTGAATCATTTTCTCTATCCTATTCAATGTGTATGATTGATGATAAATCCATTTTAAAAGTACATCTCTTGTTTAAATGAGAGTGTGGTCTATGGGAAGATGATGTCTTTCGAGGAAAGCATGCAAAACATGTTTTTTTCTTGATATTTGATTTCTTTCTTAGATGACATCACTGTTATAGAGTTGAATGTAATCTGGTTTTCCCTATTAAAAAAATTATGTGATAAGTGTCACTATAAATCACATGACCTAAAAAATTTATGAATTTTAATGGTGTGGGTATCGTGGTAAGGAATTTTCCCTTTTTATTTTAAAAACCCAAGGTATGAAGCAACATAGTCTATATTTTGTAAGATAAAATTACATAATCATGTATCTACACAAATAAATGTGTGAAATCTACATTTTAGTGTTTTAGTTTGGGAATTATCATTGGACAATGTTGTAAAGGGTTAATTTCAATATTCATAACAAGTTCTTGAAATCATGTTCATCATTAAAAACTCAATGAAACCGTTTAAAAGAAACTTCTCGAACATTGTAGGTCAGTTCAATTTTTTGTCTTTCAAGAAGGATTCTTGTAAAGACCCAAAGCTTGATGTATATAGAAATTACATTACTTTTGCAGAATATATAATGCAAAAAAAAAACAGATGCCAACGGACCGTAATAGTAAACTGTCTTTAGAAACTCAGAACATAATCTTCTAATCATGGTGAATGATCTTCAACATCTCCCTTAAAGATTGTCACCTTTGGTTTTCTTACCTAAAACCTTTATTTATATCCTGGGTTAAAGAAAACATAAAAAGGGTGAGCTCAAATTCTCAGTAAGGGGAAGCATGGGGAAAATAAAACAAACCATATACATTTGAACTTAAAAAAAGAATGAACATAATGTTAAAACATCAAAATCTTGAGCAATGACATAAAACATGGTTGTACATAAAGCATAGATCCTAATGGAATATCAATCATGATAAAATAGCCTGGGAATAAATAATGTAATTTTGGAAACCATTAAGCAAATGTTATGATTTCCATATTAGCCAAGTCATTGCAACCAAGACCATCTTAGTGGACAAAGTCCCTTTCTGAATTTTGTTCACTCCTCGTTCCAGTCCTGTATCACTGAACCAGATTAACTTACCATTCCAGCCATGTCTATATCATGAGATATAAATATTTAACCAATACATTGGAGGGAGATATAGGTACCACCCATCTCATAAAGAAATCATTCTTACTTTTGCAACAAAATAAAAATAAATCATTTATCATAACCCAAAGAATAAAATGTGTTTCATAAACGTCATCCCATCATAAAATAATCCATATAAAACAAATGGATATCATTTCATCATATGAAATGTGAAACCATGTAAATCATAGATACATTATACTTGAAACATACACATATGAATTAATGTCATCTTAGATGGAAAATGGTTTTCTTAAAACACTTGAAAATAATTTTTTAGGAAAATATCATTTCTTTTTCAAAATTCTTTTATTTTTAAAAAAACAATGCCATGAAATTTTAAAAGAAAATGATTTTGTTGAAAAAAATCATGAAATATTGTAGAGTATTCTTGATGAAAATAAGGCTTTATAAAACCGTAAACATACGTTCAAGCCATATAAGTTAAAAATCATTCTTCTCGTACTTTTGTCAGAAAAGTCAAAAAATACCTTGTATGGTTTTCAAACGTAAGATTCCTTCCATATGATGCGGTAAAAGTAAAAAAAAGGGTAAAAATGAATTAAAAAATACATGGAAGAAAACTAATAATTTTATGAAAACATTTTGAGAACATATGGACATGGATGATAAACATAACCCCAGTAAATACTTACGAATAAATAATCTTAGATAAGAATGAGTTTGGAAGAATTATCCCTTAACTGAAGTCTGATATGCTTCGTACGTATACGAACCTCATGTATAATGATTTAAATAATTTCATTGACTTATTATAGAATCATATTCATTTTAATGGTGTCATATATGGTTCTCTAATGACTTTATATTACCCATTCTCATGTATGTTACTTGTTAAAGCATCGTTTTCGGTAAAATCATTTTATTTATCGTACGTGTTTGGACTTGTTGTTCATGATATTATTATTATGTATATCTGTATTTACTAACATAAAGAATGTGAATCATGATTTAAATATCATATATATATTCAATATATACATATAATAGATATATAAATGAAATGAAATACACTATTCATGGAGACGGTAGGCCTAACGTACGCATGAATGCTGTTTTTGTTTACTTATTGAATAAAATGGAATTAAATAAATGAAATATATAAGTACATAAATCCAATATCATTATTATGTAATATCATTCATTATTATTTATTATATATACTTTATAATCATACATGAATGGTTAATTATGGAAAATGAATCGTGTCGCGTTCATGGAGACGGTAGTCCATACGTACGAACGAGCGATGATATCATTCCCATGATTGTGGAATTTTATTGATGTGTATGTATAATATTTCAGAATCAATATCACTTTACAATAATCATATAAAGTTATTTATTTACACCATTATACCCATCCAAGTAATGTGGTGGTGGAAAAAATATTACACCACGGCGTGGAGACGGTATTGCATACGGACGCACGCGCGGTGATTTCATTTTCTGTAGGATAGATAAAAGATGAAATTGGGTTGTTTCATATTTATAATAACATACAGTAAATGATTGATAATTATGTTACTAATTTATGATTAAAAAATAAATAAGAAGAAGTATAATAAGAAATAAGTTGGAATGAATTAGTAAAGGATATTACCTCTTCTTCTACGCGCCTCTTCTTAACCTCCTTTTAAGGCACTAGGGTTGGTCTTTTGAGGAGACCAGATCCTCCATAATGTTTCTAGGGAAGATTATAAGGTAATTGGTCAGGGGTTTTCTGATCTTCAAGGCTCAAAAGGGTGTGAAGAGAAGAGGGAAGGGGTGCCCTTTTTATAAGGGAGGACTGGAGAACTTTAGGAAAAACATAAAATATAATTTTACAATAAAGACATATTTGTTTTATAATATCTCCAAAGTGATATATAACGAAGATAAAGTGGGGATGGGTCCTAATCATCTAGAAATATGTTTTATTCATGTTTATGTTACAATATTAATCTTATCAATTAGATTAAACTCTAAGTTAAATAATTTATCTTTAACCGTGTCTTCTTGTTTTCTTACACTATATGGGTAATAAAATTACTATAACAAGCCAAAATAACCCCAAGTGATTCATTATTAATATCTATAACATTATCTATGTCCTTTGGCCGAACCATAGATTTTAGGAATTTAATAACAATTAATAATATAGTATATGTTTTAAAAACCATTTTATGTCAATTTTGACACTATTTGGTAATTGATTTTTTTGAAAATTTTAATAGAATTATTAGTTCAAAAAAGTTAATTAAATTAATAATAACAAGTCATATTAACCTATAAAATATGTGTAATTCATAAAAAGTCTCAAATTAAATTTATTTGGGTATTTATAATATTAATTATTTTAATATTTCATTATTTAGGAAATTACTTCATCACCGTTGTGTCATAAATAAAATAAATTATTTAATTTCTAAAAATTATAAAAAATATACCATTAGGTAGGAAATCATATTATCTTTCTAAAAAATATTTATAGTTGAATTTATCTTATGTATAACCCAATATTAAAAATGTTTTATTTATTAAACAATGATTTTAACCATTTTAACTCTTCATTAAACAAAATAATAATAAATGTCCTAATCCAATCCAAGTGGACCTAAAGGGTAATATTTTATTCCTAAGGTTGTTTTTGGTTGAATTAAACGTATCCAATATAATTAGGACATGTGTTAGGGTAATAGTAATATCATTTTTACCCTTAATTACACTATTTACTTTTAACCGTGGTAAATAAAAGTAAAAAATTACTATTCACCAAAAAAAATTATCTTATTAAACCAAATTTTACTCCTTGATATTGACCGTGTCTCTTGGATTTTAAAAATTCCACTCACAGAAGCTGTAAAATTATGTTTTATGTAAATTTTGAAACTCTCTTAGGAGGTGGTTAAAATAAGGTGAAGTGTTCAATAAAATTTTCTATGCCTTAAATTATTAAAAAAATGACTCCAATGAATTACATTGAACTAATATGTGTATTATTTATCAATTTTGACCAAAAATAAATTTAAATAAAATAAATAACAATTGTTATAAAAAGTCGATTTTTAAATAGTAACACAGTGTTTTCACTATTCATAAAAAATTGAATGTTTTCAGAAAAATACCAAAAATTCACCCTAGGCTAATTTAGATATTCCGAATCTAAAAATGAAGTCCATTTTGAAAAATAAATTTTATAAAATTTCATAACTAGGTATTACTATTCATAAATGCTGGTTCATAATAATATTATTATAATATCTCATTTAATGAAACTCAGAATTGCGTACTACACATGCTATCGAAGAAGGTCTTGATTGCGTGTAATGCATGCCAAGTCTGGGATGTGTGTAGTGAAATCTCTATTTAGTGTTCCGTATAACATAATGAAAACTTTTTTCATTTATACATTAAACAAAATCTATACTTAATGTTGTGTATAATAATTTCAAAAAATGAACATGAAATTGTGTATAACACGAGCCAAGAATAGTGTTGCGTATAATGCAAGCTAATACGATGTTTCATATAGTAAAAGCTAATATTGGTGTAGTTTATACTAGAATACATCAATGAAATTAAAAATAATATATCTCATAAAATATCGATGTGTTACATTCTACCCCCCTTAAAATGAATTTCGCCCTCGAAATTCGTCGAGGTTATAAATGGTTTATTACATTACAGTTACTTTCATATAAACCCAAATCATAAAAAAGAATACTAAAACATTCTTCTAGAAAATTTAATGTTAGAAACAAAACGGATAGCCAAAGTAACTCATCACTTGGGTTCCCACATAAGAGATCATAGGTTAAAATATGTATATGGAAGAGAAATCCAACAGTCAAGTTCTGATGGAGAGTGGTAGAGAACAGGGCTATGAAAAATCCAACAGTCACAAATCCATAAAATTTTGATGATCTAAGGTACCATCTAATTCATCAGATATTAGAGCACTAGGACAACAATTTTTGTTTTCATGATCATTTCCCTAAAGTTGAAGAATTTTTGAATTAAAAGAAATACTTACTTTATTTTGGTACAATATCATCGTTGCTCATGCCTCCAACAATTTCCACTTCATATCATAATGAAATGAAGTTGAATTTGTCTTTCGCAAAGTGTTAGCAGATCATGTGATAGAATGATAAGTCATTCCATCTATTTCAAACATAGGGTTAGAAAAAGTTATATACATAAGTCCATCTATGGTGAGATTAGTGGGATATGCTTCCATAATGGACTTATACGTCATCTACCATCCTTGTTAAAATAACTATTTTCTTCTAACTAGGGACATCTTTTAGGCCAGTGGTAGGAAATTAAGTCCTATCACACTTCGGTTGGGGGTTCAACTCCCACAGCCTTGTCCGACGTGAGGGGTTGTCACCCGTCCTGTTGGTTGTCCCTTTTTCTCAAACTACATTATAATAACATTCCTGCCATAAAATAGAAAAAAGTTATAGCTTTAAACAATACTATCTTATGTCTAACATAATTCACTCCAAACTTTAGGATTATCCAAAATACTTTTGTCCAAGCTAATAGGATAAAGAAAACAATTACTAGAAATTTCATCTACCGAGAATGTGAATACAATCATTTATCCCCCAAATATCATACGATATATATTGTTGGTCACATTCCAAACATGTTAATACCTTAATCATGTATTCTCTTTAAAAATTAATATACATTAAACCTTATTGAAAACACGAATGATGTCATTAGTTAACTATTTCCACATAACAAAATACAAAAATTCTATATAATCAAACTGTGATATCACTTTTTCCTTATATTAGTCATGAGCTCATTAATACTATCAAACATTTCATTATCTCTTTATCCCTTATTTATGCACATATTATGTGCTTTCCAAAAATATTTGAATATCCTTTCATGGTTACCGGTACCATTCAACATATATTTTCAGAACTCAAGCAAAGCAAACAGTGTAATAATCCTTTTATTTTTCTTTATTCAACAGTACCATACATTATTCTTGATAAACATACAATCAGTACACTACCTTCTAAAGCCACTAACATAGCTTCATCACTTCATCCACCTCATATATCATTTATATTCTCTTCATTATCATCCACATAAATACTACCCATATGACCATGCTGATTCTCTTTATGAGATTTTCCCTCAGGTCATTTGTTTGCATAATGCCCGTACATTCCACATTTAAAACACTTAACCATTATTGATGACTTAGTAATACCATTATCCTTATCTATGGTGTTAACTAAAACTTTTCCTATATAATTACATTCTTTGTTTCCTTATTTTCCTCACCAAAAGCATCTTCCAGTTCATTTGAAATATTCTCCCTCATGACTCTTCCCAAATGATTTACATGAGGGAAATTGAACTTTCTTTCCTCTGTGATCATCATGAAACTCCATCATTCTCTTATTTGCTGAGTCTGGAAACTTGAAAAAGCTGAGAATATTGATCATATTATGAGATTAATGATTAGGAATAATAACGATATGTGGACTTCCTTATCCAATTTCATTTGGTTGCTCATGAAAAATATCATTCCATTGTCCATCATGTCTTCCATTATCGTGAATCTTCTTATTTACAGCCATTTTCTAAAACCCAAAAAGAATAGTGTGAGAGGACAAAATCATAATAAAGGGGAGTAATTTCAATATTTAACATATTAGTTTTAATTCTAATATCATTACCATAATTCTAGTACTATAACCTATACGAATACTTAACCATAGGGACATCCCTAGACATACGTTAGAAATATCTCTAGGGATCAAACTAGAGTTTCGCATCCTAGTTTCCAAAGTTTAACTAAACCTTTCCTCTTATAAAAATTGTAGAGACCCAAAGCTTGACGTATATAGATATTACATTACTTTTATGGAATATATAATACATAATAAAAACAGATGCCAAAGGACCATAATAGTTTAGTGTCTCTGGAAACTCATAACATAATCTTCTAATCATGCTGAAAGATCTTCAACATCTCCCATAAAGATCTTCACCTTTGGTTTTATTACCTAAAACCCTTCTTTATATCCTGGGGAAAAGAAAAAATAAAAAGGGTGAGCTCAAATGCTCAGTAAGGGAAATAATGGAGAGAATAAAACAAACCATATACATTTGACCTTAAAAAAACATGAACATAATGTTAAAACATGAAAATCTTGATCAATGTCATAAAACATGGTAGTATGTAAGACAAAGATCATAATGGAACATAAATAATGATAAAAATCATGGGAATAAAGCATGTAATTGTGGAAACCATTAAGCACATGTTATGATTTACATAGTAGCCAAGGCATTGCTGACAAGACCATCTTAGTGGACAAAGTCCCTTTCTAAATCGAGTTCACTCCTCGTTCCAATCATGTATCACTGAACCAGATTAACATACCATTCCAGCCATGTCTATATCATGAGATATAAATCAATACCCAATGGATTGTAGGGAGATATAGGTCCCACCCATCTCATAATGAAATCATTCTTACTTGTTCCACATAATAAACAAAACTCATTAATCCTAACCCAAAGAATAAAATTTGTTTCATAAAATTCATCCCATAATAACATAATCCATATAATGAAAATGTATATCATTTCATCATAAGAAAAGTGAAACCATGAAAATCATAGAGACATTATACTTGAAACATTCACATATGAAATAATGTCATCTTAGATGGAAAATATTTTTGATAAAATAGTTGAAATGAATTCATGAGGAAAATATTATTTCTTTTTCAAAATCATTTTCTTTTCAAAAAACATTCCATACGATTTAAAAAATGGATTTTGTTAAAAATATTCATGAAATATTGTACAGTAAGCTTCCTCAAAATAAGGCATTATAAAACCGTAAAAATCCGTTCATGGCGTATAAGTTAAAAAAATTATTCTTCTTGTACTTTTTTCGGAAAAGTCAAAAAGTACCTTATACGGTTTTGAAAAGTATGATTCCTTCAATATGATGTGGTAAAAGTAAACAAAGGGTAAAAATGAATTTAAACATACATCAAAGAAAAGTAAAAAATTTTATTAATACATTTTGATAACATATGGACATGGATGATAAACATAACCCCAGTAAATACTTAAGAATTAAAAATCTCAGATAAGAATGAGATTTGAATAATTATCCATTACCTTATGTACGATATGCTTGGTACATATACAGACCTACTGTATAATGGTTTAATTAATATCATTGACTTATTTCAGAATCATATTCATTATTATGATATCATATATGGTTCACTTATTACATTATATTACCAATTTTTCTGTAAGTTCCATGTTAAAGCAGCGTTTTGGGTAAAATAGTTTTATTTATCGTACGTGTTTGGACTTGTAGTTATTGATATTATAATTTCATATATCTTTATTTAATAACTTCTAGAATTTAAATCATGATTTATATATCATATATATATGCAGTATATATATATAATAGATATATAAATGAAATGAAATACACCGTTCATGGAGACAGTAGGCCTTACGTACGCATGAATGCTGTTTTTGTTTCCTTATTGAATTAAAGGGAATTAAGTAAATGAAAAATATATGTACATAAATACTGTATCATTATTAGGTAATATAATTCATGATTATTTATTATATATACTTTATAATTATACTTTAATGGTTAATCATGGAAAATTAATCTCATCGCATTCGTGGAGACAGTAGTCCATACGTACGCACGAGCGATGATATCATTCCCATGATCGTGGAATTGTATTGAAGTGTATGTATAATATTTAAGAATCAATATAACTTTTCAATAATCATATATAGTTATTTATTAACACCATTATACCCATCCAAGTAAGGTGGTGGTGGAAAACAGATTACACCACGGTGTGGAGATGGTATTCTGTACGTACGCACGTGCAGTGATTTCGTTTTCTATAGGATGGATAGAAGATGAAATTAGGTTGTTTCATATTTATAATAACATATCTGTATATGAGTGATAATGATGTTATTAATTAATGATGAAACAAATAAATAATAATAAGTACAATAAGAAATAAGTTGGAAATAATCGGTAAAGGATATTACCTCTTCTTTGACGCGCCTGTTCTTAACCTCCTTTTAAGGAACTACGGTTTGACTTTTGAGGAGACCATAACCTCTATAATGTTCTAGGAAATATGAGAAGAGAAATTTTATAGGGATTGACGAGCTTAAAGGCTAAAAAAGGTGTTAAGATAAGAGGGAAGGGGTTCCATTTTTTTAAGGGATGAGAGGGGCACTTTAGGAAAAACTTGTAATATTATTTTATAATAAAGTCAAATTCGGTTTATAATAGCTCCAAATTAATTTATTTCAAATCTAAAGTGGGGATGGATTGAAATACACTCAACCTATAGGTTTAATACATTTTTAGTTAACTATATTAACCTTATCATTTAGATTTAACTCGAAGTTAAATAATTTAACTTTTATCGTGTCTTCTTGTTTTCTACCACTATATGGTTAATAAACAGACTATAACAAGAAAAAACAACCCCAAGTGGTTAATTATTAATATATATACCCTTATATAAGTCATTTGGACGAACCTTATATTTTTAGGAATATAATATCAATTAATAATATAATATATGTTTTAAGAACGTTTTTATGTCAATTTTGACACTATTTGTTAATTGATTTTATAAAAAATTATAACATAATTATTAGTTAATAAAAAGTTATTTATATTAATACTAACATGTCATATTAACCTAGAAAATTATTTTAATTCATAAAAATTATCAAATTAAATTTATTTGGGTATTTATAATACTAATTATTTAAATATTTCATTATTTAGGTAATTACTACATCACCATTGTGTCATAAATAAATTAAATTATTTAATGTCTAAAAATTATAAAGAAACTATATTTGGGTAGGAAATCACTCTATATTTCTAATGAATATTTATAGTCGAATTTAACTTATGTATAACCATATATTAAAAATGATTTAGCTATTAAACATTGATTTTAACCATTTACCTCTTCTTTAAATAAAATAATAATAAATGTCCTAATCCAATACAAGTGGACATAAAGGGTAATATTTTATTCCTAAGGTTGTTTTCAGTCGAATTACACATATCCAAAATAATTAGGACATGTTTTAGGGTAATAGTAATATCATTTTTACCTTTAATTGCCCTATTTACTTTTAACCATGGTAAATAAAATTAAAAAGTTACTATTCACCAAAAAAACTTATCTTATTGAACCACATTATACTCTTTAATATTAACCGCGTCTATCATATTTTCAAAATTCCACTCACAGAAGTAGTAATATTAAGTTTTATGTAAATTTTCATACTCTTTTAGTAGGTGGGTAAAAGATGGTGAAAATTTCAATAAAATTTTTATATGTCTAAAATTATTATAAAATGAATCCAATGAATTACATTGAACTTATATAGGTATTTTGTATCAATTTTAAACTAAAATAAATTTAAATAAAATAAATAATTCTTTATATAAAAAGTCATTTTTTAAATAATAACCCAGTGATTTCAATATTCATCAAAAATTGAATGTTTTCAAAAAAAACCAAAAATTCACCCATGGCTAATTTCGATATTCCAAATCAGAAAATGAAGTCCATTTTAGAAAATAAAATTTATGAAATTTCAAAAAGTGGGTATTACTATTCATAATGGCTAGTTCATAATAATATTATAATTATATCTTGTTTAGTGAAACTCTGAATTGTGTACTACACACACTATCAAAGAAGGTCTTGATTGCTTGTAACGAAAGCCAAGTCAGAGTTGCGTGTAGTGAAATCTCTATTTAGTGTTGCGTATAACATAATCAAAACTTTTTTCATTTATACATTAAATAAAATCTATACTTAATGTTTTGTAGAATAATTTCTATAAAACGAACTTGAAATTGTGTATAACATGAGCCAAGAATAGTGTTGTGTATACTGCAAGCTAATACGGTGTTGCGTATAGTACAAGCTAATAATGGTGTAGTGTATAATATAAGACATCAAAGAAACTAAAAATAATATATCTCATAAAATCTTGGGGTGTTACACTTCTCATGGATGAGAAGTTTTATTGTGAAAAGAGTGTAGAGTTTTGTGTTTATGAACCAGTCATTACTCAAAATAATTTTGATTTTTTTTGATTTATTGATGGTATGAATTTAAAACCAACCATCTGAACCCAATTCCTCTAAGATGGATTGCATTAATTTATTGTTTTTGTACATGGGTGAAGGCCTGAGATCTTTCCCATGTGTCTTGATTATTTTTGGGAGCACTAGTCTTGGAAAAAATAGGTTTTAATAGACATGAAAAGGGAGCACAGATTGTCCAAATCCAAGAAACCCATATCAAGTTACAATGAAACTTATTCCAGTTTGGAAAATTCTATATCATAGGAAATTCAAGGTTTGACAAACCGTGAAACTCTCCGGCATGGTTAGTGGTTTATAAAGTACATAAAAACTATTCACTACTTAGATGGAACATATATTTTACAATGTGAAGGCCATGTCGTGAGGGGTACCTTTGTGCCAAGTAAAGGGGTGCATGGGTGGCACACGATTTGATAAACCATGATGCCTAAACCATGGACCGAGATTATATTTTAAAAATTAATTAAATTAAATTAAAATAATAATTGAAATGGATTAATGGATTTATTCCCTATTACATGGGTTTCACAATGCAAAAACCCATATCCCCTTGGCTACATGCTCTATGAATCTTCTAGATCCCTCTCTGTTGGTCAATTTAACATGGTACCTTTACAATTTTTCATTGGATCCTTAATGTAAATTCTTCTTCCTTATTATCCTGCTTCTCTTTGGCTATTTCGGGTATTCAATCGCCCATTTTTCACTCAAACAAAACCACAAGTTTAGATTAATACACAGTTTTGTTGCTCTTCTAGTAAGGGGGTTTTCAGAGGCTTCTTTAAGATGGGTCTATCCATATTTTTGCATCAGCTGATGAAGGATAGGCGAATGGGTTCATTTGGGATTGCTTTTTTTGTTTTAGAAAATGTTCTACACCCAGGTTTTTCTTTTTCACACAATAATTGATAGTTTTAAGGTTTATTGAGTCATTAAAAGTGAGTATTGGGAGTTTTATTCATCCTTGGTGGTGCATACATGCAAATATATATATATATATATATATATATATATATCCCTTCCATATGTTTATTCCCTAACGGAGAGGGTAACACATGCTTTAGAATAATGGACATATATATATATATCTCTGTGTGTGTGTGTAATAATTTATTAGTCTATGAGTACGAGGAGGGTTTGACATGTCACCACCAAATCCGTCGATTGTCAAAGTAGTTTGGCATGGTCTACTACTAGAGGTAGGATCCCTATCATTTACATTTTATATAAAAATGAATTTTTTTAATTTAATGCTTCTTTAATAAAATGAATTGAAATTTTGGAATGAACTGCCTAATTTTGACTATTTATATGTCTGAAAAGAAATATCATGATTTTATTATAAAACCAATCCAAAAGAGGTGTTCTATCATCATGAAAAAAATAGTGACAATGATTTTAGGATTTTTTGGCATTGATTACATATATTACTTCATATCTTAGTGTTATGTTTAATAATATAATAATTAGGACATTTCCCTTAATGGAATTAGATGAACCAATTATCCCTTTTTACATTATTAATGAACTATTGAACAGTCTAGGTTCTTATCCCTCTTTATATATTAGAATTTACCAAATATGTGATTTCCTTTTATTTTTCCATTTACTCCTCCTGGGGGAAAATGGAGATTTATAAATACAATTTACTTGTGGGGCATGTCAATTTTATTTTGTTTAAATTCTAGAATTTACATTTCTTTCTTATAGTCTTAATAACCATCGGTTTATGCTCTTTATATTAATTAACTATTAATTCATGAAATTTTGAATATCTTATTCCAATTAAATTCTACTTTACCCCCTTAGTTAAGTTCATAAATTTCATGAACCAACATGGGTAGCCAGGTAACTAGATACCCAAGCCATCCATGACTTAGCCTAAAAGGCCTTATGAATCCACATGGGTTAGAGACTAGCACCTGGAATTATACAACATGAATATGGGAGTTATTTTACAAATTACAATGCAGAATTAAAAGAAACAAGAAAATAGTCCTATAAAAAAGAAAACTCCAATGGTAGTATATTACCAAAACACAGTAAGAAATAAAAAATACCAAATTAATATATCCCATTTACTAAAATAAGGAAAACACACCCCATTTTTTTAAGGAATAAACTCTCCAAGACCACAGTTCAATAGTTTGATCCAACACCAAGTGACACTTATAGTTTTATCAAACCTTGATGAAGATAATCTATAATCACCTGAAAACACAAGTAATGTGTGGGCATGAATATCTTCTTCTAGGATCGGGCAAAGGGAAATGATCGCATGGAGGTGGATCCAGCTACTGAATTTTGGTCTTGGTGAGTTGATTCCTTAGGGATCTGGGTTGTGTTTTTTCTAATTTTAGTACTTGGGTTTTAGTAATTTGGGTTGTTTCTGTCTTGTTTTATTAGATAAAATACTATTGGAGGAATTTTATTTATATGTTAATGTAGTCTTGTTTCTTTTACATCTCAATTTTTAGTTAAAAAATTGTTCACTCTTGCATGTTGAATGATGCTAGGTGTCAGTCCCCTAACCATGGGAATCGGGAATGCCCTTCAAGGTCTATCAACAATTTTTTTGTAAATGTGTTAATGTACATAGATTTCTATTAACATCAGGGAATGTTCAGTTGAATATTTTTTCTATTTTACACCGAGTTATTGTGAGATTCAAAGGCCCATAAAGTCTCAATGATGATAGAATAAAAAATATTAAATATAACATATTAAGCGCAGACATAATATTCAAATATGTGAATAACTTCAAAATGATGCGTCATATGAAACATTTAGGACCACAGTTATGTATGAAATGAACTATTTACTCTTAGAGGGGTAAAATATTCAATAGTGTCGGACATTTGGATATCTATTTATTGAGATAAAGTGAATAAATAATATTTAATATAATTTTTTTTAAAAAATTATTGAATTTCTACAAAATAGTTTATCATCTGGGAAATCTGAATAAATTGATGTGCATGGAATAAGGGGTTTACCCTAGGCAGGGTATAAAATTTTTAATTGATGGGAATCAAAATTACTCACTAAGAAAAAAAATATTTTTATTTTTAATTAATTACTTATTCCATTTTTTAAATAATAAATCATTAATATCTATCAATGGAGTGTCATGAAAAATGTAAGAGCACCACTGGGTCTAAATAGTGTGTTTACCCTATGAGGGATGTAACATCTTTGTGCAATGGACGTTTTCTATTATTTTATATTTGTGTTAATAAAATAATTAATTATATTTCATAAAATAATTTAATATTCATTTATTTTATATGGGTCATCTTCTTAAATGGATATATCTTTAATTTTGATGGATGATACATTTCAAAACCACTGTTTTTCAATCATTCATGACTATTTCAGTTACCAATGAATTAATAGAGTAAATTAAATTCCTAGACCATTAATTTTCATATGAAAATGTTTATTAAATTATTGTTTTAAAATAATGGGTTAATGATTTGTATATAATATGGGTCCTAAATACACGAACCCTTTGTTTTTCGTTCTTGAATGATTTGGTCAAATCTAAGGACCCCATTATCATCATGCATGTGAGCAGGGATGTTCCACTCCTCTAATGTGGACTTCTCCTCCAGAAGTGGCAACTCCATCTGGCGCATGTCCTATGAGTGGCACAATTGATTTATATTTCTTTTCATTATTTTTTTCTTATTCCAATTATTTATTCTCTCATCTCAATAGTATAAAAATCGTTGAATAATAATTTGATAATCCAACAAATAAATATTTCATAAAATCATGGAATTGATAAATGTTTAAATTTTTCAAATGATTATTATTTGAATTATCAAAATATACTGAGTTATCATATTTTATATGTATATATACAAATATATATATATCGACAATCACACTTGGGATAATTTATTAAAAATATCTAATGTAATTTATTTTGATTATCAAAAAGAGATATATATATATATCCACATACGCACGCATATATATATAGTTATATATATATATATATATTTCTCATATTCACATTTGATTTTAATGATACTTTTATAAAACATAAAATAATCAATGTGTAATTTCATGAACAATTGAAGGATAATATCAAGCACAATGGTTGTTTTATTTCAATGATAATTTAAAATTATCCTACGGATATAAATTATCAGCGCACATGATAATCTAAGTAATAAATTTAAAATTAGTAATGAGAGATAAAATATCATCACATGTAAATTTTTAATGATAATTTCAAATTATTCTAAAGAGTTAAAATATTATCACATAGAATATTGTAAATGATAAATTTCACTTTTCCACGAGAGATAAAATATTATTGCATGTAATATACTAGAAACACTTGGTGTACGTCATGCATTTTTGAGTTGATGCTTATGATTATATGTCTATGAGGTGGTGTAATAAACCACACATGGTGGTTTATCAATTCCCCTATCATTGGCGACCATGTGGTCGGTGGTTCCATCCCGACTAGAAAAATTGATTAACCCTAAATTTCTTGATTTATATATAGATTTGATTGAAATTATTTTGCACAAAATCAATTTTAATTGATGTAATGAAATCTAAATCTAGTGAATTAGGAAATTCAAATTTTTTTTGGCATGAGTTTTGGAAGACGCCCAATTCCATTGAATTGGGGTGTGTTAATGGAAATTTGGAAATTTAAATTTTGTATTTGATAGAAAATATTTGAATTATATTTATTAATTTAATTGTTTTAATTAATTATGAAATGTTGGAATTGGTTTTTATTGGATATTAAACTGGTGAAAATAGCTTCGAATGTTTTGATATAATCCCAGTTATTTTATCTTGTTAAAGGGGAATGTTTTTTATTGAAAACCAATTTAATTTTAAATGTAAATTTTCTTTGAAATGGATGAATTAGAAATATTTTCCGTTATTGACTGTATTAGAGAACATGAATTATTTAGGAATATGATGAATCATTAAGACACACTCTATGCTATTACAACGTTCTAAAACATACATGTAGTTGGTCAAATTCCATAAGTTATGTTGAGGAGTCCTCTATAACTTGTTTCTAGATGATGTATGTGTATGCATATTACTATGATCTCCTAGAGGGTGTGGAGTCATGAAGATGGAAATACTATCATACCGATTTTCTAGATGACCATGTTTCTCTACTTTTTGTTATATTTCAGATATAAATGTATGAAAATTATTTTGAACTACCTTACATTTCTTCAAAATTTACATAATCATTTTTATGTAATTTTTTTAAATAATATGTTTTTTTAGAAATATTATATCAATTGTAATTAATATTCTTAATGTAATTTTCCGTCATTTGTGTTATATGGCCTGATTTGTTTAATGGTGCTCTAAAATCTCAAAACTATTTTATTTTTATGATTGATATCATTCTATTGGTTAATTAATTACTATAATCTTTTTTGGTATCCTTGGAGAGACACTATTGGTCTATTAACTCATACCCTACTTGTGCCTTCGGGTGTTTGTAGATTATCTTAGTGCAGGTTCGAGAAATGATAAAGGATCACATAGAGGTGGATCCAACTGTTGAACTGTGGTCTTGGTAAGGTGTTTATTTAGGGACATGGGTTTTTTTCTATGTTATAGTACATGGGTTGTAGTATATTGGGATTGTTTATGACTAATTGTTTTCTATTACTACACTCCTAAGGTATTCTTTTTTACATGCATACTGTCTTGTATCTTTTACATCTACATTGTTAGTTGCAAAATCATTCCCACATGCATGATATATGATTCCATGTTCTAATCTCCTTCGCATGGAAATAGAGAAAAGTCTTAGAATATGTCAGGGATGGATTCGTTATCAAGTTACTAGGGTACCCAAGCATTTTTATGACATGAAATGTAAGTAATTAAATCAAATAAAAATGTTCACTTATACTAAGTATATGACTTGGTCTTATTAATTGTAACTGCTTAATTGGTTACATGTCTATAATACAGCATACCATGTTAATGGAAGGTAGTAAATTGAACCTTGATTTTTATAAATTTCATAAATGGATTAAATGAATGGCTAAAAGTAACTTGGCCTTATTAAAATAATTAATGAAAAGTCAAGATCCAAATGGAGTTATTGATTACTTATGACTTAATTAAAAGACTTTTTTGGAAATTATACTTTTCAATCTAACGAAAGATTATTTTTTGGTCCTTATGACGTATATATTCATTCATTAAAAAAATCTATGTGTCTTGACTCAGGCTCTCCTAGGATCCTCTGAGGAATGCCTTTAACACTTCAGGAACCCATTCTAATTTTTTTGATTTGGACTCCTTAAGATGAGACCCACCTAGATCATGTCCATTCATAACATTAATTTCTATAAATTAAACGATAGTATTTCTCATGAATTACATCATGTTTCATTGGATACACTCATTAGATCCAGAATTGATAAGTAGGAGCCATGGTTAAAGCCCATTGACCCGAGTCATTGATTAAACCCATTTTTCCTTGGATTAAATCCTTAGACTCAGAAGGCAAGTTATTTTTGGACACATTGGATATACTCCTTATATAAAGAATTTAAATTTTGGTTTCATGGTTAACGATTATTAGGCACAAACATTTCCTGTCCCTATTTAGGCTGGACAAACTCTTTGGACTCAGTATGTGTCGTACTGTGGGATCCCTTGAAAAATGATACTTTATACTGTTACCCTTAGAAATCATATAGATAATTCATATTTGGAAACCTATGAGGTGTAATTTTCCTTAGTAAATAACATATATCTTCTCTAGTAGATATAATTTTAGGTTACCTATTGTATCTTATAACCTTAACCATTACTAATATGTGTTTTTACTATAATCTAGTAATAATTGAATATTGAACTAGTTAAATGTTAGAACATCATTAGAGGGATTAATTAGGTACTTGGAATTTGGATTCATTTTACTAAATTACATTTTTATTAATCAATGAATACTATTTAATTTATATTGCACTGTTGGTATTGGGTTAGACACTATGGGTTCAAACCCACTGCGATTATTGTCCCACACCATGCTTGGGTACAATTTCTACCAATGTATACCTTATATTTTTATGATCTAGGATGATTTTTGTATTGAATCTACCTGGAAGTTAGGAGAAAAAACAAAACTAGATATTAGGATGGTCATGGGGATAGCTCATGCTGCTTTATTCCAATTCATTATTTGGACTATATTGGAAATCATGTTGTATTGTTTACTGAAATCATATATGTAACAATATATTTGAAAGAATAATTCTATTGTTAATTGGAAGTAGTCACTGATATTAAAATATTATATTATTCTTCAACTACATTATGATTCTATTATTTCCAAATTCATCTAGTTTTTATTGTTTATTCTCAAATAATACCACACTTCATCATTGTTATGATGGTATAGTCTCAATCATTCACCTTTCGATACCATCATTAATAGTAACAAACCTCTATAACATGTGAAGAAGTGCAATATACCTTCTATCCCGCCAATCCAACTACCAGTTTAGTGTCATGATGGCACTGAATATTACAACGATTTGGTTCAATCATGTTATAATTCATAATATTTCAATCCCAAAATATATATTACCACCACTAAAATTTTCATTATGTGTCTCTCGATATTTCGGGGGGTCAGTGATATATTTCAATGGTTTTTGATATGCAACTGAAACTATATCACTTCATTGATATAGATTAGTGGTATGATTGAGGATCCTATATGGAATGGTCCTTTTTTAATGGAAGCACTGTGAAATACCCATAGTGTGGCTACATAGAACATCGCATAGAGAGTCTGCTTAGGGATAGCTGCCGAGCAGTTTTTTCATTCCCCAACTCGGAGAGGTATGCATTCATATTCCAAATCAAATGGGGCATTATTATAACATATCTTGTATATGTTTTTTCTCATTAGAAATCCTCTATAGCATTATTCAATGCTTATTTGTGAATGTACCTCATGGGGCTTCATTATGAATGTCCAACCAGATCCCAGTTTGAGCATCTAATTACAAGAGGTTTTTTGGAAGTATATATCTCCAAAAGTATATAATTTTCACTAATTTATTCATTATTTGAAAGAGGTTGGTTATTTTCTATCATCAGTGGTACCCATATTTTAAATAGGGAATCCACATAGTTCCTCTTAAAGTGTTTCATGCATGTACCATTGGCTTCATAACACTATCTACATAGTGATTCTTGAATGGATTTGATCGAAACATTGGTGTCCATAAGATTATTCCTCAGACCATCAACTATTCTTATTCAATGAATATTGGGTAATTCTCATATAACTATACATTCTTTAGGATTTAATTATAATTATTTCTGAAATTTTATTGTTTTTCAATTTTTGGTGAAAAATACTTATATACGAGGGACCAAAAAGATTATTTTTAACCATAGAATATTTTTAGAATCAGTAGAAAATTTTATTCTTAATTAATTTTTATTAATTCATGATGGTAAAAATTTTGGCCATTAATAGAAAAAATTATTTCCAAATTGATTTAAATTATATGCATGAATAGTGAAATGAATTTCTGGAATTTTTATTTTTCCAATTTTTTTCAACTCTAAATTGATTGTTAAAATATATTACAAAAAATATCATGATTAATAAGTCTATTTGGTAACCACTAATCATCCAAAAAAATCACGAATTTTCATCTATGACCTAGGTCTTATTTTATAAAACCCAGATTTTTTTGATTTCCATGGAATGAAAATTCCAACAAGACCTATATAATTCGGTTTTAAGGATTAGATATCATTTCTCATTAGTGTTTAGATAATTACCTAGCCTAAAACTGGTGTTAGGTTTTCACAACAACATCACCATATTTTGATAAATTTTTTATGTATCATCATTCCTTATAGTGTCAGATTTCATTTGACACAATGAAATATCATTCACTCATTCTTTAAGAACAAATAAACCTCACTCTCACACTCAACACTATTTTTGTGTGTGAAGAATGTGTCATGGTTTTTGATGAGATGTTCTTGGAAGAAAAATTTTTATGAAAAAAAATCAATCAAAAATTATTAATATAAATGTAGTAAATATCTAGGGAGAAAGGTATTCACCACTTTATATAACAACGAAAATATTTATTTTTATTTTACGATGTTATAACATTCTAGATTATTAAATTACATCCTATTGGATTAATGAGTGGCATTAATTCGTTTTAAACTTAATAGGATCACTATTTAAATTTATTTGGTCTCATTATATTTTTCTTGGTGACACTCTATGAGAATTCCATAAATTTCCCTAATATTATATAATATTGGTGACATGTATATATTTATAACACATGAGACCCTTTTCTAACAATATTAAAATTCTAAAAATCATTTAATTATAGTTAATGATCAATCATATATACAATAAATAATTAGTGTGATCTTTAACTGTATGTTTCATTTACATTATCTGTTGATGTTCAATTTCAAACAATATTATTAGAGATTATTGTGAATAATATAGTTTTATTCATCACACAACACTACATTATGACATATCCACAACATACACAATGATCAACATTGGTTAATAAAATTTGATATCTCAATATCACATTAAATGATATTTGGAAACGTAATCATATTATACACTATGACAAAAAATAAAATAAATCAAATGTCTAAAATATTAATAGAATATCATTATTATGGTCCTCTAAAAATAGTACATTATTTTTAATCATGGATATGTTTTTTCAATGAAATTTTTTATTGAAATATTAAAATTGAGATAATAATTATATTGGAAATAAAACATAAATGTTTATTTATTGAATAAAAAATAGTTTTTTTGGGTTCAAATGCAATACAATTACAAAAACATTTTTTATTTTAGATAATATATTAATTATAATATTATTAATTGGTTTATTAATTATTAATTCCAAGAGTGACTACAAACTGTCATTAATTCATTTCATGAAACTTATTGAAAACTTATTAAAATTTTACTCATATTTTCCTCTTTATTTTGAGATTTTTTGTATATGTATCTCAACAAAAAAATTAATTTTTATTCTCTAAGATGATAAATTCTTGAACCACATTAAGATAATTGAGTCCATATGTTCAATTTTTGTTACCATTAATCCATCCTTATATTTAAACCACCATTAATCATATAAAATCTGTTGAAAATATTATAGTCACTTCTACATTATAGTAATATTATTCCACTTCTATGAAAATATATTTGTATCATTCAATGATTTCATTGGAGTTGAGAGTCACAATGTGATTTTTCTAAAAGTTTTGTGAAATCATATTTGAAAAGGAATATTATGATATGCTTATTTTATGTTATGAGATAGTTTAAAACATCTATTATTCTATGTTCATTATGGTTCTTATAACATTTAAAATAATTAATAATATGAATGTAGAAAATGAGCAACAATTCCAAAAAAAATTGAACAGTTTTTTTACTATATTAAAAGAATTTTTACATGAAATCCTTTGAAAAGGGAGAAGGAAAATTGTTTATCCATGGGGATGTATAGAATAATTGAGCAATTTATTTTTGAATAAATGAAAACTAATAATTATACTGATATAAATAAGCCTCTTTTTGAACATTACGTATTTATATGTCATTTATTCATAAACCCTCAACTTGTGAAAACATGTTCAAAATATACAATGAATTATTATGGATTGATTGATAATGTAATTATTCATGAATATTTCATATTTATTGATTGAATTTTTGCATAATTGATTAATAATAACATGAAAGGAATACTATTTTATGATGACAGAACCAACTTTTTGATCACTTATATCACTAATTGAGAATATATATCTAGGAGAATATGAGAGATAACAATGGAATGAAATATATAATTGGAAATGAATTCAATTATAAAAAAAATTGGGTACTTAAATTTGTTTGGTATTATAACTTTTTTGATTTTAGATTATATAATTTCCTTTATGGTGTTTATTTATTCTAAATTACCCTACTAAAATGAGGTTTTATTTGAAATATATGTTGATATGTGTGTTTCTTTTGGATATGGAACCAACTAATTATTATTGAATTCCATACATCAATTCTATATTCATAAAATTATATTAATGTAAATGAGTTTGATCATACTAATTATTGTTCATCATAAGAAGGATATGTTATTTGAATGAATTGAAATTAATTATAGAACATTTTGGGAATACGAACAAATATGAAAAAACCATGATGCCATGACATAAGAGAATATATAGTGGTTAATTATATTTCAAAAATATTTAAGATACTAAAAAAATAATGGCCTAAAAAAATTATATTCCAAAACAAAAACAATAGTAATTACCACATTGTCGCAATTATAAGAAAACTATTTTCATGGTTTGAAATATAATGATAATAGATATAAAAAATAGTTTTTCTCCCTAAATTTTATACTCTAAATTTTAATGGAAATAAAATAAAATAGTGTGTTTGATACCAAACAATAGCATTGTATATGATTTTGGTCATAATATGGGACTGTTATCACCATTTTAACTTGAACATGAATATGATATTTCATTTTTTTGTTGTAGAAAAGGAAACATTGTTATGTCAAACTATGAAGATATTTTTTCAGTCATATTTTACATATATATTAGTTTTTTAAATATATTAAGAGACATATGATATATAATTTTCATATAATATTTCTGCATTGATCGGTATTACAATATAAATCCTTTCTATTGATTAATTATACATTCATGTTAATGAATTATGATTTCATATATTTCATTTTCATTCTAAATTCATGATTTTTAAATTCTATTTAATTATATCATTTTTTGAAAATATTTGTTAATATTTATTTTCCATTAATGGGTTAATACTGTTTTATCATTGGTGGACAGTTTCAGAACCTGTATGATGTCCAGAGTAAAATGATGAGAAAGAAATTTTTTAAATTATATTCATTCATATTGAAAAAATTTATATATAGAATCATCATTATCCTATATTTTTTATCTAATCACATAATAAAACATATACTAGGATACTTGTTAGTAGATGAATTCTATTATGGTTGAGAAGAGAAACTTTTGAACGAATGTAGATTTTATAATTTTATTTTTATGGTTGATATTAAATCACGTATTTTGGTATATTTATATGATTGAAATAATTGTATTTATTTATATTGAATTAGTGGATATGTTCATATTAAAAAAAATTACTTCTTATTTTAATTATATGTAAATGGATGAATTTATATTGGAAAAATAATCAAATAAATTATTATATTTATAAATTTATTTAAACGTAATCTTCATAGATATTTTTTTAATCAAATTGATCTATACATACTATTGAATGAAGTAATTATTATGTTTTTTATAATGTTTAAAATTAAAAATAATTCTCCAAGAACTCCTCTCTCAAATTCAACTTATTCATCCTCTTATAGGTTTTCCTGTTGTCTTCTATTGTTGCGATGTATCTCATACGAATAAAAAACATATAGTTATCCCCCCATCCTTAGGGGTTGTATTTATACAATGGATTATTTCATACCATAGAATCAATTTAGGATTTCGACTGGTTCATTATTCATCCTTCTTCCACCTTGAATTTGATAAAATCTACTGTTGATGGAATCATTATCCTCTTACAACTCACCATTCTCAATGTTTTGGGTAAATAATTATGGTTGTATTTTTTTCCTCCACATTCTCCTCATCATATTAAATGTAAATATAATATCTAAAGCTAATTCTATAATTTTTTTTATCCCAACATTATTGAGCCCACGTTAGACTAGTAAAAATGGAGTTATATATATTCTCATATGTTTAGGCTAGTTTGGAGAGTGTTAGACCAATATTTAGAAGATCATGTATCTTGGGTGACTTCTATTTTTTCATTAAAATTAGTTTGGTTTAATCTATAGTGTCATATAGTCATTACATTTCAATATAAAATAGGATTATTAAGGGTGGTGGAGTTCACGATACTCATTCATGGGCTTGTTAAGTAATTACAATGTATTTTCTCCCTTATTTACTAACATGGAATCTTTTTTGTAGTTTATCAAAAATGGTCTCCTCAATGATTATGGTTCTTTGATCACCCAGATAACATCTTTAGAGGAATTTGGTGTTTTTTGAGGAAATTTATCATTTGATAACTTATACTAGTTATCTATTTTATTCATTTTTTATAGGCCATTGGTTGGTCATAGCTTGCTTACCTGATAATGGGTATAATGGTTTAGATGGTTTTTGGGTTTGGAAACTGGTTTCCATATTCTGCTGGGGATATCATTTTCATATGTTTAGACGGAAATGTTTTTATAAATGGAAATTTATTTTTGTTTCAAATATGATGAAGATAATTGAAATGTGAAGGAAGTACATTTTTCTTGTTTTTTCCTATTATGGGATGATTTTTTTGGCATATATGGAATCATCAAGTGTGTCTGGTGGTTCCTAGTGAGTGTCTCAATTATCACAACGGTGATAATAATGGGTGCTATTGGGATAAAGATGAGGTAAATTAATCCAATTGGGTTTCAAGAATTCTTAAAAAATTGAATAAAAATTTGATTGATGCCTCATTTTAGAATTTTTAAATTGGAAATAAAATTTATCTATATGTAATTTTAATTGAATGTGTAGATATTTCTAATTTTTTTGGCATAGTTTGGTCACCATTAACTAATATATGGTTCAGACTAGTTTTAAATTTATTTTTTCTTGAAATAAAAAAATATTATAGGAATCAATAAAAATAAATTTCTACACTTTTTCCACTACCTAGAATAAATTATGCAACATGACTACTCAATAGTGAATAAATCAATATTAACATGCCATTCCAATTTTCAATAATTGGTTGTTTGAGGACCATATTCCACGGTGCATAATCTCATATGAAATTCATTTTCATTTAATAAAACTATGAAAACATTGAATTAGAGAACAATGAAACCAAACACTTAATCTCACCCTTTTATGACTCTAAGTTTCAATGTTCATATCCAAATACATCTCCTATAACATTATTATATAATTTTCTAGAAAAATAAATAATGTTAGGGTAAGTATAAAAATAATCATTTGGATCCTCACCACAACAATAGTGCAATATTCCATATTTATATATATTTTTTAAAATATATTCTCCACGTACTTAAATATTTATCAAAAATATTTTTTTCTGTTATGAATTAATTACACAGACAGATATATATTTCTGATAAATATTTTAATTATATGATAAATAAGAATATGTATTGAAATATAATTGAATATGATATTGTGATATACATAAGTCTTATGAACCATTTAAAAATGATCACTATAATATTTCGTAAATATAGTACTTCAAATATATCGGGTAAAAACATTCCATTAAATTAAATTTAGTATAATGGGATAATGAAAAGAAATTAAAATAGTTTTATGTTTAGTAAAATCATATTCTCAGTGAAATATGGAAGAGATGAACAAAAATTGAAACCATTAAAAATGTGTTAATAATTTTCTAAAGGATGTTTTGAATTGAGGTATAAAACTATATTCATAATTAATTAAAAAAATAAGTGATATGTATTGTAATTATAGAGATAATATGATTGTTATAATAGAAAAATTTGTGTTATAAATGTAAAATATCAATTTAAATTGTTAAATAACAATTTTAATAACTAAGGAAATATTAGAATAGTAAAATTATTTTAAATTAATATATACCATGAATAAAATATTAATATAAAAATGTTCAAATTCAATAAATAAACTTACATTATTAAAATAAATTACAGAATAATTGTATATATATAGAAAATTAGTCTCTTACATAATTTTTAAAAAAAATTATTTTTTAATTAACATTCATATACAAAAATTTCTTATTTTTGAAAACTATGTTGAAAAAATGAATACCATTTTTTAGAATCAACATAACATAATTATAGATGATTGAAATTTTTGTATAATTATAATAATAAAATTTTGACAGAATAATATTATTAGATTTTTTCCAATACAGTATGATTAATGACATAATATTGATGCAATAAGGGTCTATTAAATTTTATAATTATTTGATCAAGAAAAATTCCATAAATTTTTTAAAAAATATAATTTAAAAAATATAAGTTAAGAACCTTAGATATTAAATTCTAATTTCAAAAAAGATGATTAATTCAAAAAAAATATATTTTATTAATGTATTTAAGTCTTTTGTATAATTTCACATTAATATAAATTTTAGTTGTAGAAGGGTTTAAAATTCAAAAATACCAATATTTAACTAAATTATATTTATACTATAAGAGATGAAATCTATTTCATATATTAGAAGTAGAATGACATTTTATTTGTTATTTTCACCCAGAACACCCATCCCCATCATAAATAAATAACACCCATCATCCCCAATGATAACACTTCCAAAATTCTTCTAATTTACCAAATTGTTCCAAATTTATACCTCATGTGTCTCCAAGGATCTATAGAGAAATTTTACAATAACCCCATTTAATGAATCTAAATCAGTTGAATATTACCATTGGAGTAAACATCAATGATGAGGTAACATTCCATTTTCATCATTTTTATTATTCATCCTTCAATATTTTAATCTGAGGATTTTGAACTAATAAAAAAAATTGATTATGTTCCATATAATTTTTTGTATTATATTATGAAACATTAAAATGTAGATTTTAAATTTATGTATATGAGTGTGTGTTATCTCTCCCCTTTTGTATTCACTGAATATTAAGGGTTGATTTTAATTTATATTATGATTTTATCATTTCATTATTATAACCATGTTCAACGATGTTATTTGTAACAAATATATATATATATATATATATCTTTGTATGTGTGTGTATATAAATTTCATTGTGACACTATTTAATGTCAATAAAACAAAAAAAATAGATTAATTATATCTCTACTTCTATTAACATACCTCGTTGATGGTCATGTTTATCACCTCCAATTACAATTTCAATTATTTACTTATTACAACCATGATTTAAAGTTAGTTTTCATAATATAAAAAGTATATAACAATACATACCTTTCTATGTTTAAATAGGTTTATCCTTCTAATTTTAATATATCTTATTTATAAATAACAATGATCAAAATGATGAAATATAAATTAAAATGAAAAATGAAAAATACAAAATTTAAATCATTAATTATTTTTTGTCAAATAATTCATATTATATTTTAAAATAAAAAACAACATAAATAGATTTAATACACTTCTATATAAAATTAAAATCATATTTTTCTATAAAAAAGGTATTGGATTGATGAATCTAAACACAGAAAGAGGGAAGGGGTTCACCATTGAACGCTCTTTTTATTTGGGACTCTATATATTATCAAATTCTAACAATAATTTGGGTTATTAATTTTTTATTATAAATATATTACTGATTTACTTATTTTCAATTAAATTGTATTTACATACCTTCTCACCGACATTTATGCTTTAGTCATATTCTACAAGGTTCATCTGAGGTTTTGTCATCTAAAATCTCCCTCATTTGTGATTAAAATATATCATTGACCATTTATGTCAAATATTGTATCCAAAAAATATTTATTATGTTTTTACATTCAGAAGTTTTGTTACGACTAAATTTCCATTCTATGGACTCTAAATGTGTACAAAATCTTCTACATTGTTCAATGTGAAACCATATAATTTTCAAAATATTATTTCAAAAACATTTTGATGTATTTTAATCATGAAATTTCTAAAATATTTATATTATTATTGGTTATTTTTGTTTAAATTACTTTAATAATTTAATTATCTAACAAATTGAATATAATAATGAAATTTTAATATAATTTTTTATTTATACTTTTGAATCCATCTACATATGTATGGTCATCCACATCAAAATAATGGATCATTTTTAATTTACACATTTAACTTGGACAACCATTACATATATTCTATAGCATCAAATATAAATTAACTCCCATTTAAAATATTTATGATTGATTATGTGATATTCTTTATAATATTGTTATTATACCAATTTATATTTAATATTTGGTTACACATGATGTGTTTATGGGTTTTCCTAAAACCATTACATTAATTTTTTAATTTGGAATACATTATATTGGAGATGTCATAGGTATATGAGAGGTCATAAAATTATATATTCCTCCAAATAAAAGGGTAAAACATTTTATTTTATGTGATCATTATGAATTTACATATTGGGGTTTTCCCTATTTACAATATTATGTGTATATATGATTTAGTTCTCTTCGAATAAAATAACCTTATTGTACATGATACATTAATCTTAATCCATTATCTTATCTTATCTAGTAGGTAATCATTGTATTTTTTCATGATGTTCCGTTATCATTCATGTTCTATATTCCTATCAATATAACATTAAATCCCCATATTTATTTGATATGTCTCATTCTGGAATACTATTATAATCCAATATTGTACTTAATAACCTCAGTGTATCCTATCTACCTATAATTCCAAATCAAATTACTATTTATCTAATGATTTTTATTCTTTTACTCTTATTTTATTGTTTATTGTTGTAAATTTTTATCACAATGAATGCATTATTATTTTTTAACACTTCTAACTTGTTGATGAAAATGATGGATTTTATGGGATGTTCTTATTGTTATATATACATTAAAACCACATTTATTTTCAAAATATATCATTATAAATAAACAAATAATTATTTAAATATAGAAAAACGTAACTAAAACATGATAACATAATCCACAATCTTCCTAATTCATAGTAAAAATCATCATGAATTTTTATAAATAGTTCAACTAAGCCTCCAACCTCATATTGCAAATCACTAAAGAATAGATCCAAGTGTTATAGTAAGGATCTTATATAGTATAAAAGTATTTGGAGATCATTTATAACAACCACATTATTTCAAAATAAAATTCTCATATAAATATGTACACTCATTAATAACATTTTACAAAAACAATATTAGAACAAAAAAACTAAATAATATATTCCTTATATAAAGTTTATAGTAAATATAGGCATTATAAAAGAGTCATTATAATGTTGGTTATAACTATATATTTATATTAATGATATATTTATATAAATATATATACATATATAATGCATTCTAATAATAATTGATTCATAAAATTCAATTATAATATCTATATAACAAGTAAAAACATTTTATAATTAAGCATGCTTTTTAATTTATATTTCATTATCATTACAAGTTTATTCAAAAAAAATATTTTATTTTTAGATAATTATAAAATATATTTTTTATAATGATAATATATTAACATTAATTTAATAATTAACTGATGGTAAATAATAAGAAAATCAATTAAAATTTGTAAAAGTAATTTTCAAATAAAAAATACTTTTCATTATATTATATAAATTTTCTTAAATGATAAATTCTTTATTCTAAAATTTAGATTTGAAATTATTCTTATTATTTTTGTATTAAACATAATAAAGATATCATATGATGAGTTTTACAAAAATCTCTGAGAAACATTATATTTTGATGAACTAAGGAAAATACGGTATATACTAATAGCACAATGTTCATAACCATATTATGAGGTATTTATGAGTTTAAAATTAATAAATCATACATTAAGGAAAATATTCATTTTAAGGAGTACAATTTTCATTTAAAAATATGATTTTCAATTTAAAAAAATCATTAATATATTTTGAAAACATTATTAAACATTTTACATAATTTTTCATTCATCATTATGTTATAATTAATGATTGAATACTTAAAAAAATTAACATTATTTTAAATCCATAAATATTAATATTTTATTAATAAATAAAATAATTTTATCAAAATCAATAAAAGTAAAAATTTTATACGACTTATAAATTTTTATTTTAAAATTAATTTTTTTTTTAAAAAAAAATAGTTTTATGCATTAAAAATGATAATAATAAATAATTTTTTCTCAACCATGAATATTTTATTTTTCAATATATTTTCAATATTTCATCTGTTTCAATATTATGTAGTAACTAAATTTTCCATTCTTATTCATAAAAATTCATTAAAAGGATAAAAATGTAGTTTCTATGAAAAAGGTAATTTAATGTGATATGAGTTTAGATAACTATAAAGGATCAGAAAAATTGTTAAAATATATATCTAAATACATGGTTGAGGTGTGGCTTGACTAATCCTTATATCCTTTCTATTATTTCAAAATTCTGTATTAGCTTTCCACATGGAAAGGGGCATTCATCAACCTCATAAAATAAACTATAGAAATTATATTTTCCCTTTAAAAAATATTGATTTTACATCAAATGGGATCCCCCTTTATATCCCTATTCCATTGGTCAAAAAATGTTCACCTCAATCCTTCATTTCAAAGAATTACATGAAGAGAAGGATTAAATTCCCAACAGAAGTACTAATCACTCACTAATATTTTTTCCTTATCTATAATCTCCTCCAAAAATATTATTACATTTTATAACATGTCGAAATATGTTTATTTTCTATATTAATATGTTTCTCGATTAAAACATGTTCAACATTTCCTTCTATAATGAAAAATCAGCATGCCTAATGTATGTATGTGTAGAGTACCACACCCACAAAGGGATGTGTTTTTTCCTACATCTCTTTTCATATATGTCTTAAAATTGTTTTAAATGGACTAATAATTTAATTATATAATTATTAAAAAAATTAACTGTTAAATGAATATCTATTTTTCTTCACCTTCATGGGAAAAATATATAGTTTCAATGAGTACCAATGGTCTATTACCTCCTCATGTGATGCTTTTTGTTTATCAACACCTCATTAATCATTTGTTTTTAAAACATATTTGATTATTATGTATGATATAACATAATACTAAAAAATTCATTCAAATGGTTTTTGTGTTATAAAATAGAAATTATGGATCATTGTGATTTAATAATTTAGTACAATTTTATTACCTAAATAAAGGCACATAGGGATCTGAATTTCATAATCCATGACACTCAATTAAAAAAATAAACATGGTTGTAACAACCAAATATTAAATATAATATATTTCATTTAATTTAAAACCAAATGAGTTCACCAATTTGTTACACATGTAATATAAAATCCAAATAAAATTTTGAAGAATAAAATATCATTATAATATATTAGTATAATTGGTGGGTAAAAAATAGATATAAATTATTTATGAAATATATTTTAAAATAAAAATAATTCTCACCATCAATTTTAAAGCAATGATAAATTATGTATGTGTTTCTAAATAACTGATAATGTTGTTTTATAGTATAAAATGAAACCTTTTTAAGAAACTACTATTTAAAACTTTTTATGAGTATAAATAATATATGGACAAAATATATTATCTATATGAATAATATATTAACTCCAATTTTTTTAGTAAATAATATTAAAATAAATTAAGAATAGTTAATATTTTTAGAATTGTTACTATGCTATGAAACAAATTTTCATTGTATTTTTATATTAATATAAAAATATAAATTATATTTTTTAAAATTTGAATAGGTTAAAATAAAAATATTTTTTTATTAAGAAAATAAATATTAAATTAATATGGATATTAGGGTTTTTTCTAAAATTGTTTATTTTTAGTTAAATATTTATAAATATGATATTTATAAAACCTATAACGTTTATTACCTTATAATTATAAATTAAATACATATATTTTCATTAATCTCATTAATTGATCAAATAATTATGCAATTAATAATTGTATGAAATTAAATGTCATTATTAATTTATAAAACTTTTGTTAAAAATTTAATGAAAAAAGTAAAATATTTTTCTAAAAATAAATTTTTATCTTATATAAAAAATAATTACATATGGGATTTAAATCAATTAAATTGGAATTAATAGTTATGAATAATATTATATTATTTTTATTTTTTTATTTTTGGGAATAAAATTATTCTTATTATGATTAATATTATTGACAATGATAATAGTAAATATGTTATTTTCAATGAATTTTTGTAATAGTTTGTTATATTAAATATTTAATAAAATAAATTAATTAGTACTCAAAAGATAATTTAATATTATTTTTTATATTTCATTATAATATATAATCACATATTAGGTGGCTAATAATTACTAAATCACATTTATAAAATTTAATGTGGAAACCAATATTTTTCTATAAAAAAGAATTTCATATATATAAAATGATTCTATTTAATATTTATTTTATTAGTTAAAAATTAATTAAATTAATATAATGTTAAATTTGGTTTTATCAAAAACATATTTGACATGATGAGTTATTTCATAGTTTTCGTAAAACATACGTTTATTTTGTAAAAGCTTATTACCATCATAAAAACATAAAAATTTAATTGTAAAAATATATGAACAATAGACATCAAAAATGCCAAAAACATGGGTATAAAACATATTATTATTTTTTATAACCATAAATCACATAATAATTCATTATTTTTTTTTGTAGCCTTTGACAGTTAAATAATGTACATTATTTATAGAAAAATATTGTGCATTAATAATGTTTCCGATTTTTTAACATTAAAAAGGGTATACTTCCACACATTCATTAGATGTATATTGGTATAATTTATTCATAAACCCCATAATTTATTCACTATTGGATACCTATATAATTTTACAAGGACATTTTTATTATTTATTTTACATAATCCCATCACGTTGGTCTAGTATTTCAAGGGAATACTTGTAAAGACTCGGAATTTCCCTGGAATTTTTATTTTTTAAATACATGAAAATTTTCGAGTCCTCGAAACTTGACGACGCGTGATTCTGAGGCATGGTCTTCCCAGAATCAATTTCTGAAATTTTGTTTGGGTACGTTCAGTAAACATACGTGTTGGTCTTTATAACTTTTTAACCGGTTCACAGAACTGAAATCTGAGGGCACTGTAGAACTCACAGTGTGGGTTTTTCTTAAGATACTTTCACTTCAATGGAAGTGGGTTGAGAATAAAAGTTTGTTTTTGGATTTTTAGTAAAAGAATGAAATAAAAATATTGTTGTGTAGCTTCCATTTTATTTATTTGGTTTAATCCTTCATGTAAAAGTTAAAGGTTGGGACCACCGCACCTTAACCTCCCATGGGAGGTTATAGTGGTGGGGATGACCCGAACCTAACCTCCTATTCATGTTAAATGTGGTGGGTACCAACCGGGTTTTAAACCCCCTTGAATCTCCCCATTAATGGGGAGAAACCCTCAATTTTTCCATTAAGTGTAGGGGAGCCTCATCAAATCCCCTAACACTTAATGTGCCAAATCATCATCATTAATTAATTTAGCGAACGCTTTCAATTTATTAATTAAGAAATTTGAACAATTAAATATTAGATAAACATAATCTATTATTTTGGTTGGCATTTGTCATTTGGCGGAACATGGGAGGAGAGAGAGATATTTGGGAGAAAATATCTCACCAAAGAAGAATGAAGAATGCATTATTCAAATGAAATACACATTCTACAAATGATGAACAACAATGAGGAGCATATTCAACTTTTTTCCTTTGAACCTTTTTCAACGTAGGACGTCTTCAACTATGACGAGTCGGTGCACAAACCGTTGATCGGGGAAAATGCCGACGTCCGTCCTTTCCAACGATTCATCTTCTTTCTTGCTACTCCATCAATGAATAGCGAACAAAGGTAGAGTTTTGGAATATGATATTGTTCCTATATTTCTTCCATTCTAAAGAAAAGTATCATTTGGGATGTTACCTTTTAGGATGGGAAACTTTATTTGCGGGAATATACGAGGTGTTATTCTTCTATATTCTTTACTTGAAAATTCATTGAAAACCAAGATGGTTTTGAACTGATATCTATCACCCTAAACGTGGAGGGTGCTGGAATAACAAACATGGATCATCTCCCTCTGTAGATATCTTTTGTGATTTTCTTCGGCATAGTGACGAAACGACGAGGCGACGAAGGCGACAGAAAACGACCGCTCTACACACGGTCTCCGCAACCTGCACTGCCCTCGCGATGCTTCAGTCGAACCAGATATGCTGCTATGGGCCAAACCACTCCACCCGTCGGCCCGAGCTATTGGCCTCCCAACTGCCTGGCTGGCTGCTGGCTCGCACCTCCCAGCTCTCGGCCACCGCTGGCCTCCTGTTCACCCCGGACGAAACGCGCTGTCTCGTGCCACCTTGCTCCCGGCCGCTATCGGCCTCCCATGTACCCCACCCAAACTGCGCTGGACCACACCTCCCAGCTCCTGACCTCACGTTGGCCACCTAGCCTCTCGGGCCACATCGCCCGAACCGCATGTCACGACCCGTCCTCGGGGCCCGTGTTGTGACTACCCCAAGCCCGTCTTTCATAGGCCAGGGGCTGGAGACTAGCACCAAGGCGTAAATCCCCATAAACAGGGAAGGCGTTGCCTTTGTAAAGTAAACAAGCACCCCAGAGTAAGAAAGTGGAAAAGTAAACACTATGTAAAAACTGTAAAAAGCTATGCTGAAAGTAAATGGGGCTGGAAATACAAGCTCAACTGTAAAGTACAACTGAAAGGGGAAAACAGCAACTGAAAAGAAAAGTTACATCGTCGAGCCGTCTTCTGGAAGTCCCACCAGAAGGGTGTGCACAGATAGCCTCCAAAGCTCCTAGGTTCAGCCGTTTTCTCCGAGTACGTCCCGCCCAGTGGTCCACCTCTAGGTTGCGTCCTGCTCCGCCAGCCTCCACCACGATCAACATTGTCTGTCGTCTGCAACCAACACAACAAAGTGCCTGCAAAGCCCGTTCAGGGGGGAGTATAAGCTACTCATTAGGTACCCCATGAACCCCGAAGTTCTTCCGAAATCCACACAGGATAAACTACGAGGGATAAGATACAATCACAAAGTAACATCCGACACTGCTTAGGTATATGCCCATACATATACCTAAGTCATCAATTCCCGTTCGGCTCCAATATCCGAGCCCAAGCACAACCCAGTCCAAACATGAAAGCAAAATGTAAATCCAAATAGGATAGCACAATGCAATCCACAAAGAAGGGTAAACAGAAAATCCACACAGGATAGCACAATGCAATCCACAAAGGAGAGTAACACAGGATTCAGCTCACACAGGTACTTCTTCGTAAGACGTTAGAGATGATCAGATATAGCCACTGATTCATCTAAGCCGTCGGACCCACAAAGGATCTATAGGTACTAACCCTCGCAATGACCCACACAGGATCAATCATGAAGTTGAACCCAAAGCTATTGGGAAACTCTTTCTCCATCAAGTACAGTGGTTATGCGGCTATAACCAAGCGCTTCCCTCTTACCTTGGACTGCTGTAGTACTCCACCTATCGGGCACTGTGGGCCTGCTGCTACAACCAAGCTCTCCCCCCGTGCTGCTACAACCAAGAGATCCTCCGTCGTGGGTCTGCCGCTACAACCAAGCGCTCCCCTGTGCCACTACAACCAAACGCACCTCTGTCGTGGGTCTGCCGCTACAACCATGTGCTCCCCCATGCCGCTACAACCAATCGCACCTCTATCGTGGATCTTCCGCTACAACCAAGCGCTCCCCTATGCCGCTACAACCAAGCGCACCTCTGTCGTGGGTCTGCCACTACAACCAAGCGCTCTCCTCTGTCGCTAAAACCAAACGCACCTCTGTCGTGGGTCTGCCGCTACAACCAAGCGCTCCCCTGTGCCGCTACAACCAAGCGGACCTCTGTCGTGGGTCGGCCGCTACAACCAAGTGCTCCCCTGTGCTGCTACAACCAAGCGCACCTCTGTCGTGGGTCCGACGCTACAACCAAGCGCTCCCATGTGCCGCTACAACCATGCGCACCTCTGTCGTGGGTCTGCCGCAACAACCAAGCACTCCCCCTGGGCTATCCGTAGCACACAGAGTTGTTCGATCAGCAGTCATCAAGTCTCAACCGGCTCTAGGGTTACTGCACATAGCATGCTCGTTCCGGGAGGGTCAACTCCATGATCTAAGAGGTCGATGAATAAATTGACATGTAGTCCGGAGTTGACGTACCCCAAGATGTACCACAGTGATCAATGCCGAAAACACAGAGGATTCCCGTACCGTTTTCATCATCGTCGCAGTCAAATCCACTGAGGATCTCTGTACAGTCATCGTTGTCACTGCAGCAGTGGCAGCTAGCTCTAGGGTTCCCGCACACAGCAAGCTCGTTCGGGAGGGTCCGCTACACGAGCCAAGAGGTGGATACATCAACTGACACAAATTCCAAAGTTGAGGTATCCAAAAGTTCTGTATCGTCAACAGGAACTCAACGTCGTAGACGGCGCGTCAATCGGACGCCCGGTCTGAGAGTTATTGACCTTTTCGTCCCAGGGGCCTGATTGGTTTTTCAGGCAAAACCAACCCGATCGTACTCCACCTGCATCCAAACCTTAGGCGGAGTGAGCCAAAAGATCCGTCTCACTTAGAGGAAACCACCAAATTCTACGGCACGTCAATCGGACGTCTGAGGCTCAAGATATGAGTGTTTCCGCTCCGGAGGCCCAGTTGTTTTCGTGTACGAACTAACCGGGCCAAACACAAAGTATTCCGAAAAATTGAGTGAGATATACCGAAATGACCGTCTCGATCCAAGGATCGCGTTGCCACTGACGGTGTGATGTTCGGAGGCCCGTAACTCATGTTACGGGCGAAAGACCGAAAACATCCGGAGACTGGGGGTCTGGGCCCGGGCCGACCGGGCCCGACCCCCCTGGGTCGGCCGAACCGGGTCCTCCCGACCCGGTCCGGCCAGGGCGCGGTCCGGCTCAGTTTGGCCGAGCGGCCGACCAAGGGAGCCGCGGGGCGCTGCCCCCGCGGGATGATGAAGCTGAGGCCCTCGAAGGGCCGCACTGAAGTCAAAGGACGCGGCTTCTGCCGTGTCCCGTGCGGGCGAGCCGGACCCGCGCGGCTTCAGCCGCGGCGGCCCTGTCCAGCGGCGCACCGGGGCGCCGCCACCTCCGCCCGCCGCACCACCGGAGACTTTCGCGGGCCCCTGGAGTTGTCCGGTGGTCCGTTTTCCTTCCCGTCTGCGCCGCTGTTCCACCCGGGTTCCTCTCTTCACTACGGGATGATCAAAACGCCCTTGCGTCACATTTTTTCGTTGCCCGCCAAATCTTCACAAAAACGATGAACGGTGGAGGGTTGTCGGTCCATGTTCGATTGGCCTGCACCCTCCGCGTTAGATAAAAACAACGAGATAATTATTCAACACATGAATACATAACCAAAAACAATTTTTATGAATTAAAATTGTTTTTATGATCCGGGATCTTCATTTTGAATGGAAACAAACACGGGAATGTAAGACATCCAAATAAAATCCCTACCTCGTCAAGTGTCGCACGCGCGTTCTTCGCGGAATTGTTCGTCGCGGAAGGAGGTGATCGTCGCGTCGCGGAAGGGCGTCGTGTCATCGCGGAAAGGCGTCGCGTCATCACGGAAGACGGTGTGCATCGACGAACTCTGAGGATCAAGAACAATAGATATAATATTGTTAATTAAATCTATATTGAGTTAAAAACCACAGAGGAATTTAAAGAATCGAAAACTCTCACCTCAACGGATGATCGAAGATTTTTGTCACGGAGGAAGGAACGTCATAGAAGAACGTTGCGGGAGAGGAAATGATGGCGTCGGGGCACACAGCGTCGCGTTGTTGATTTCTGGGGGTTCGGCGTTCTTCGTCAGAGGTCGGCGTTCTTCGCGTTCTTTGCGTTCTTCACATTCTTCGCGTTCTTCGCGAAGGAGGATGAAGAATTCTTAGAGGTTCTTCAAAGGTTTAACACATCATCTCAAAAGGAGGGTGTGTTGGCCTTATTTTATTAACATGCTAAGAAAACGAAAATGTGTTATGAAACGAATGGAATTAATTCATAGAATTAATTTCAACAAATAAACTGCCCATTTAATTCAATGAATAAAACCGCCCAATTAAATGGTGCATTAAGAATCTAAGAAAACATGTCAGTTGACTTTCATAATGACAGGTTTTCACGGGTGTGTTACTTAGAGGAAAAGAAACGGTGGTTCTTGTGTGGGCCCCACCCCACAAATATCCTACCAAGTGGGTAGGATATTTTGGATAGCACCATATCCGTAACAACTCCGTTTAAGCACCTTTAAGTGGCTTTCAAGAGGCTTAAAGTGAAATTAAAATAAAATTGTCGCACAACTTTATTTTATTTCATAACTTTGAACCCAAAAATTAAAAACCACACCCCAAGAAAACGCAACTCCAGAAGAGGCATTTCTAAGCAATTACCGGCGCTGTGATTCCATCGGTGCCTTCAGAATTCGATTCCAGGCACTGGTTCAAAAGTTAGAAAAACCCGCTCGTCCGTTCACTGAACGTACCCGAGCCAAACTTCGTAAAATGCTTCCGGGCACACCGGGCCTCGGAATTAGGTGTTGTCAGAAGCAGCGTTCTTGTAAAATTCAAAAAAAAAATTAAGAAAAAAATTTCTTTGACATTTATGGGTCTTTACATTACTCCCACCACAGGGCTTTACGTCCCCATAATCCTTCACTACAAACATAGGGATACAAAGGCGGTACTGAGCACAAATCTGAGCCTCCCGCTCCCAAGTGCTCTTCTGGAGGTTCCCGAACTGCCATCTGAAGCGCACTAGAGGAATTGATCGTCCATGTAGGACCCGCTCCTGTCGATCCTCGATCTCCACTGGGACCTCCGCAAATGTCGCCCCATCATCAAAGACCAGCTCTTCATGGTCAAAGATTTGCATTGGGTCATGCACGTATCTCCTCAGCTGAGATACGTGGAAGACATTGTGCACCCAGTGCAACTGAGGTGGTAGAGCCAGGTGATAAGCCACCTCGCCAATCCTACTGAGGACCTAGAAAGGTCTGATGAAGCGTGGAGACAACTCGCCACATCGGCCAAATCTCCGTAATCCACGTCGAGGTGAGACAAGCAAGAAGACGTGGTCGCCATCCTCGAACTCTAGTGGCCTCCGCCTCCTATCAGCATAAGACTTCTGCTGGCTCTGAGATGTACTCATCCGCTCCTGGATGACCTGGACCTTCTCTGTCATGGTTTGGACCATCTCAGGTCCCACAAGAGCTGCTATGATATCTTCTTTTCCGATAAGAGAAATATGTTCTCATCCCCTGGATGAACCACTTCCTTTGCCTAATACAGTCAATCCTGACATGGATGGTACTAATCCATACCAAGGATGACGTCGTAAGGCCTCAACGCTACTACCAAGAGATCAAACCGTTACTCTCACCTCCAAGGGTTGAGTCACACTCTCGGCATCAGTGTGTGGTAATTGGGTCTCCTCCAGTAGATGTCTCACAAGTGAGGGTCATGTCAACAGTCTAAACTAGAACCACTTAGTAACTACACAAATGTGGACAAGAAATAAAACATCACCAAGGTATGCGTCTTTTATTATTGCAACTCTTAATACAAATACACTACACCATAGCAACAAGGAACTAGAAGTACAAAAGACGTATCCACTAGTTCAGTTCCTATCCATCTGCTTCTGGAGCTCCATGATCGTAGGCCTCAGCTGCCTGAAGCTGAGCTCTCCCATGTCTTCCTGTCCCCTACGGTTGGGGTGGACCTCCCGGTGGTGGCGGTGGCAACACCCCGAAGCGTCGTGCACCTCCAACTGCACGGCCAGCTCCCCTTCCATGGCCTCCTTCTCCTTGCGGCCCGCCCTGATCGAACCTTTGCCTCTGCCTGTGGGGTCCTTTGTTCATCTGCTGGTCATCCGTATGGCGGGTCAGACAGTCACGAGCCATGTGACACATCCCGCCGTAGGAGTAACACTGCCCTCTCATGGAAAGTCGTTTTCCACCCCGAGTGCCTCGCACAACCGATCCAGAGTCATGCTGTCGACCACCTGTAGGTCTAGTCCTCTTGGACCCCTGCGTCATATATCTACTGCCTACTACAGAAGACTCTGCCGCATGCCGGAAAGTGGTGGGTCCTACTGGTGGAGACTGCTAAGCAAGGAAACTCTCCACTAAGAGGGCTCACTCCAACACTCTTGCCTGAGTCGGAATGTTGAGGGAGATCATCGAAGACCTGATCTCGTGCCTCAGTCCCTGATCGAAGGTCCGGTCCCGGAAGAACGGGTCCTGTAACATATTTGTGGAGTAGCGCGAGAGATCAGTAAATCTCACCGAGTACTGGGCCACTGTCAAGCTGCCCTGCCCTAGCTGTAGCAGCTCTTGGATGCGCACCGCACGGAGGGTGGCTGGGACGAACTCGGAGCGGAAGATGCTCTCAAAGTCCGTCGAGAGGAGAGATGTCTCTTCGTGCACCTGGAGCATCAAGTTCCACCATCTGCCTGCTGTCGCGTGCAGGAGGCTTGCTGCAAGGATCACCATGAGGTCTGATAGTGTCGTCACTAATCTGAAAACCCGTAAAACTGCCTCCAGCCAGTCCTTGGCGGCCTGAGGGTCCGTCTCCCCGCGGAACCTGGGCGGTCGCTGGCGCTGGATCTCATGCAGTGCACTAAGGCGACGTGCATCATCAGCGGCCGGGGCTGGTAGCATCGGTGGCTCAGTGGGTATAGGTACCGTCGGTGCCTCAGCTGTCAAAGGGCCCTGTACCGAGTCCTCGTCGCTCAGTGGCCTCTCGCCATGCACAACGCTCGGAACCCTAGCTGGCTGCCGTCGTGGGGCCATCCTGAAAAGGAAACAGGTGCGCCATGGTTAGAATAGTATACCTGGTGAGCTGATACAAAGTAATCACAAAGAAAACATTGAAACACACATGCAATCAATGTTTTTGTGCATTAAGTCGTAAATCATAAGTCAGTGTCCTAGTGTACTGATACGTCAGCCGCTGCACCAACACTGGACTCCCTGGACTGATAACCACACTCAATACGCTAAACACTATTGATTCACATAGAATAAAGATCAGAGTCTGCGGTAGAACCGACCACCTCTGATACCAATTTGTCACGACCCGTCCTTGGGGCCCGTGCCGTGACTACCCCAAGCCCGCCTTCCATAGGCCAGGGGCTGGCGACTAGCACCAAAGCGTAAATACCGATAAATAGGGAAGGCGTTTCCTTTGTTAATTGAACAAGCACCCCAGAGTAAGAAAGAGGAAGAGTAAACACTAAGTAAAAACTGTAACAAACTGTGTTGAAAGTAAAAGGGGCCAGAAATATAAGCCCAACTTCAAAGTACAACTGAAAGGGGAAAACAGCAACTGAAAAGAAAAGTTGCATCGCCGAGCCATCGTCTGGAAGTCCCACATGAAGGGTGTGCACAGATAGTCTCCAAAGCTTCTCGGTTCAGTCGTCCACTCCGAGTACGTCCCGCCCAGTGGTCCACCTCCAGGTACCGTCCTGCTCCGCCAGCCTCCACCACGATCAACGCTGTCCATCGTCTGCAACCAACACAACAAAGTGCGGGCAAAGCCCGTGCAGGGGTGAGTATAAGCTACTCAGTAGGGACCCCGAGACCCCTGAAGGTCTCCCGAAATCCACACAGGATAAACCACAAAGGATAAGATACAATCAGGAAGTAACATCTGACACTTCTTAGGTATATGCCCATATATATACCTAAGTCATCAATTCCCGTTCGGCTCCAACATCCGAGCCCAAGAACAACCCAGTCTACACAGGAAAGCAAAACGTAAATCCACACAGGATAGCACAACGCAATCCACAAAGGAGAGTAAACAGTAAATCCACACAGGATGGCACAACGCAATCCACAAAGGAGAGTAACACAGGATTCAGCTCAAACAGGTACTTCTTTGTAAGACGTTAGAGATGATCAGATGTAGCCAATGATTCATCTAAGACATCGGACCCACAAAGGATCTGTAGGTACTAACCCTCGCAATGACCCACACAGGATCGATCATGAAGTTGAACCCAAAGCTATTGGGATACTCCTTTTCCATTAAGTACAGTGGTTATGCTGCTACAACCAAGCGCTTCCCTCTTACCTTGGACTGTTGTAGTACTCCACCTATTGGGTACTGTGGGCCTGCTGCTATAACCAAGCGCTCCCCTATGCCGCTACAACCAAGCGCTCGTCCATCGTGGGTCTGATGCTACAACCAAGCGCTCCCCTATTCCCCTACAACCAAGTAAACCTCTTTCGTGGGCCTTCCCCTACAACCAAGCACTCCCCTGTGTCACTACAACCAAGCGCACCTCTGTCGTGGGTGTGGCGCTACAACCAAGCGCTCCCCTGTGCCCCTACAACCAAGCGTACCTCTGTCGTGGGTCTGCCGCTACAACCAAGTGCTCCCATGTGCCGCTATAACCAAGCGCACCTCTGTCGTGGGTCTGCCTCTACAACCAAGCACTCCCATGTGCCGCTATAACCAAGTGCACCTCTATTGTGGGTCTGCCGCTACAACCAAGCGCTCCCCCTGGGCTATCCGTAACACACAGAGTCGTTCGATCAGCAGTCGTCAAGTCTCAACCGGCTCTAGGGTTTCTACACACAGCATGCTCGTTCCGGGAGGGTCCACTCCACGAGCTAAGAGGTTGATGCATCAACTGACATATAGTCCGGAGTTGATGTACCCCAAGATGTACCACGGTGATCAATGCCGAAAACACGGAGGATTCCCATACCGTTTTCATCATCATCTAGTCGAATCCACTGAGGATCTATGTACAGTCGTCGTTGTCACATCAGCAGTTGCAGCCAGCTCTAGGGTTCCCATACACAGCAAGCTCGTTCGGGAGGGTCCGCTCCACGATCCAAGAGGCTGATACATCAACTGACACAAATTTCGAAGTTGAAGTATCCAAAAGTTCCGTATCGTCAACAGGAACTCAACGTCGCAGACGGCGCGTCAATCGGACGCCCGGTCTGAGAGTTATTGACATTTTCGTCTCCGGGGCCCGGTTGGTTTTTAAGGCAAAAACAACACGACCTTACTACACCTATGTCCAATGCTCGGGCGGAGTGAGCCGAAAGATCTGTCTCACTTAGAGGAAACCAGAAATGTTGACGGTACGTCAATCGGACGTCCGAGGCTTAAGATATGAGCGTTTCCGCTCCGAAGGCCCGGTTGTTTTCGTGTATGAACCATACCGGCTGAATGGAAAGAATTCCGAAACCTTGAGTGCAATATACCTAAACGACCGCCTCGATCCAAGGATCGCGTTGCTACTGACAGCGCGTCGTTCGAAGGCTCGTAGCTCAAGTTACAGGCGAATGACCGAAAACATCCGGAGACAGGGGGTCTGGGCCCGGGCCGACCCGGCCCGACCCCCCTGGTTGGGCCATCCCGGGATGCCTGAACCGGGTCGACCCGACCCGGTCCGACCCGGCTGGACCAGGTCCGGTCCGACCAGGTCGCGGCCCGGACCGGCTCGGTTCGGCCGAGCGGGCGACCGAGGGAGCCGCGGGGCGCTGCCCCCGCGGGATGAAGAAGTCGCGGCCCGCGAAGGGTCGTGCTGAAGTCAACGAACGCGGCTTCTGTCATGTCCCGTGCGGGCGAGCCGGACCCGCGCGGCCATGGGTCCGCTGGCCACCGCCGCCGTAGGTTCAGCCACGGTGCGCCGGGATGTCACCGCCTCCGGCCGCCGGCGCCGGCGCCCCGCGCCGCCGGAGACATCCACCGGCCACCGGAGCTGCTCCGGTGGTCCTTATTCCTTCCCTTCTGCGCCGCTGTTCATCCAAGGTTCTGTTCTTCAATGCGGGATGATCAAAATGCCCTTATGTCACATTTTGTCATCGCCCTCCAAATCTGTACAACAACGAAGAACAGCGGATGGTTGTCGGGTCGTGTTCGTTTGGCCCGCACCCTCCGCGTTGGATAAAAACAACGGGAGAATTATTAAACACGTGAATACATAACCAAAAACAATTTTAATGAATTAAAATTGTTTTTATGATCCGGGTTCTTCTTTTTTTGAATGGAAACAAACAAGGGAATGTAAAACATCCAAATAAAATCCTTACTTTGTCATGTGTCGCACGCGCGTTCTTCGCGGAATTGATCGCCACGGAAGGAGGCGATCGTCGCGTCGCGGAAGGGCGTCGCATCGTCGCGGAAGGGCGTGGCGTCGTCGCAGAAGACGGTGTTCATCGACGAACTCTGAGGTTCAAGAACAACAGATTTAATTTTGATAATTAAATCCATCTTGAGTTAAAAACAACAAAGGAATTTAAAGAATCGAAAACTCTCACCTCAATGGATGATCGAAGATTTTTGTCGCGGAGGAAGGAACGTCGCCGAAGAATGTTGCAGGAGAGGAAACGTTGGAGTCGTGGCACATGGAATCACGTCGTCGATTTCCGTGGGTTCAGCGTTCTTCGTCGGAGGTCGGCATTCTTCGCGTTCTTCGCGTTCTTCGCAAAGGAGGATGAAGAATTCTTAGAGGTTCTTCAAAGGTTTAACACATCATCTCAAAAGGAGGGTGTGTTGGCCTTATTTTATTAACATGCCAACAAAATGAAAATGTGTTAAGAAACGAATGAAATTAATTCGTAGAATTAATTTCAACGAATAAACCGACCATTTAATTCAACAAATAAAACCTCCCAATTAATTGGTGTGTTAAGAATCTAAAAAAAACGTCAGTTGACTTTCATAATGACGGGTTTTTGCGGGTGCGTTACTTAGCAGAAAAGAAACGGTGTGGCTCGTACGAGCCCCACCCCTCAAATATCCTACCAAGTGGGTAGGATATTTTGGATAGCACCCTATCCATAACAACTCCTCTTAAGCAAATTTAAGTGGCATTCAAGAGGCTTAATGTGAAATTAAAATAAAATTGTCGCACAACATTATTTTATTTCATATCTTTGAACCCAAAAATTAAAAACCACACCCGAGCAAACACAACTCTGGAAGAGGCGTTTCTAAGAAATTACCGGCTCTGCGATTCCATCGGTGCATTCAGAATTCGATTCCGGGCACCGGTTCAAATGTTAGAAAAATCCGCTTGTCCGTTCACTGAACGTACCCGAGCCAAACTTTGGAAAATGATTCCGGGCACACCGGGCCCCAGAATCAGGTGCTGTTAGAAGCTACATTCTTGTAAAATTCAAAATAAAATTAAGAAAAAAAATTCCTTGAAATTTACGGGTCTTTACACCATACCCCTCACAGCGCTCCGGGCTGAACCATCCCTGACCTCTTGGGTTGAGCCACCCGAACCGTGCCCCTGCAGCAATCCGGACAGAACCGACTCCACTCCTTTGGGCCGATCCACCTATGCAGTGCCCTCCGGGATGAACCGTCCTGGTGTCGACCCACATCTGGACCATGCCCTCGCGAACGGTCCGCGCCCTCATGATCGGTCCACGCTCTAATGGCCCTCCGCGATCCCTTGAAGCCTGTTGGGTGGGTCTAACTGGCCAGGCCAAATCTAATAGCCAGACCTGCCTAATGGGTCAGGCAGGGTTGACCCTGACCAGGTCGGACCGGACCTGATCCTACCACATACCCTTTACTTCATTTTGGCCATATCATTGGCATTGAATGTCCGTTTTACGAACCGTTAGCGGCACTAGTTATCATGGAGTGTGGCAGTCCCTTAGAGTATATGCCATAAGAGTTTGGTGTATAGTTGAGATATGGTCATATTGGATCATGCATGAATCCAACTGGACCCCCAGGACTAAAAGGCTAATTACTCACAGACCGGGCGTCTGATTGACGTGTTGTCTGTTGCGTTGAGACCTTTATGACATGGAGGACCTTTGAGATACGTATACACATGTTTAAGAGCTATGACTACTGTTTCATGATCCTATGTGGGTTCGACATCTCTAAATACTATTCTAGGATCCTACGGGGGTTTGATAGCTATGATTACTATTCTAGGATCCTACATGGGTTCGAAAGCTCTGAGTACTCTTCCAAGATCCTACGTCGGTTCCACACCTCAAAATACTATTATAGGATCCTACGTGGGTTAGAAAGCTCTTACTAGTGTTCTAGGATCCTAGGTGGGTTCGACAGCTCTGACTATTGATCCAGGATCCTACATTGGTTCGACAGCTTTGTTTCCTGATCCAAGATACAACGTGGGTTCGACCAAGTATATGATTTAGTGGCTACATCTAATCATCTATATATCTCTATATAAGTTGTGTACCTGTGTGATCAGAGTCATTAAATGTTTTGTTTATCTCATGATTGAGATGGATTACATGACAACTTAGGTATATGTATGGGTATATACCTATGTGTGTTTATCTATTATTTTCATACCTTGTGGTTTATCATTATTGGATTTTGTTAGACCTTGAGGGTATCGGGGTCCCTACTGAGTATTGATATACTGACCACTGTATAGTCTATGCATGCACCTTGTTGTGTTGTAAGCAGATGACAGTCAGTGCTAAGTGATGCTGAGAGTAACAGGACTGGACTATACCTGGTGGTGGACCTTATGAAGAGTCAGTACATGGAGGAGACTGACAGACATGGAGTGCTGAGGAGGATAGCTATAACTACCCTTCAGGTAGGATTTCTGGAGGATGACCCAGTAGTTGTTTTGTCATTTCTTCAGTTGTACTTTTATTACCTATTCCTTTTACTTTACAGTTGGGATGATGTTTACGACCCATTTTATTTTTCATCATTCTTTTGTTATGTAGTTTACATAGTGTTTTGTATCCAGATTTGTTCTCTGTTGTGTGAATTTCAGGTTATAATGGCAATGCCTTCCCAGTTTTTCAGAATTACGCCTTTGGTGTTAGTCACCAACCCCTAGCCTATGGAAGGAGGGATTGGGGTAGACACAACACAGGCCCCGGGGGATGGGTCATGAAAACTTGGTATCAGAGTAGTCGGTTATACCGCAGAACATATCACTCTGGTCTTTCTTGTGAAAAATATTGTTAAGGGTACTGAGTGAGGTTTTCAGATCATGGAGTCCAGTGTTGGTGCAGTGGCCGATGTATCTATACACCAGGAACCTGAATTATGATTTTAACTCGGTGCACGAAAACACTGATTGCATTTGTGTTTTCAATTTTTGTCTTTGAGTCATCTCACAGTGTTTACTCTTATGACAGTGTCACATCTGTTTCTTTCATGATGCCTCCCCACGGACTACCACATAATGTCCAAAGATTTGTACCTACAGATAGCGCACCGAGCGATGAGGCCTCGGTGCATGGCCTTTTTCTAGAAGATCCACTAGCGGTGCCACTTCTCATTGGGACACTGATTCCACCAACCCTAGTAGCAGATAATTCATGCCGCCTGAGCATGTTGCACAAGTTCCAGCGCTAGAGGCCGCCAAGGTTCAGGTGTGAGATGGACCTGCAGGAAGCTGAGGATTGGACAGAGGATATAATCAGAGTCTTCAAACTGGTAGGGACACCAGATAACCTTATGGTGATCCTTGACTCAAGTCTCCTTCAGGTATCAGCAGGCAGATGGTTGAGCCTGATGGTCCAAGTGAATGACGATAAAACACTTGTCTGGACAGATTTTGAGAGCTTTTTTTGGGTGGATCTTGTCCCATCCACCCTAAATTAAGTACGGATACAAGAGATACCCTATCTACATTAGGTAAGCATGAAGGTGGCATAGTACTCCGCGTGTTTCACTGACCTCTTGTGCTACTCCACAGATATACTCTGAGACCTATTCTTTAGGGCCCAGACATTTGATAAGGGGATCAAGAAAGAAAGCAGGGCTTTGATGATCTCCCTCAACATCTAGATGTAGGAAGAGGTGTTGGATTGAGCCCTCTTGGTGGAGAGTTTCGTTGATGAACAGTCACCAGCAGCGGGACCCACCATCGGGTGTCACATAGCGGAGTGTTATGTTGTTGATAGCAGACAGATGTCGCAGAGATATTAGCAGACCAGGACATCTGGCGAACGACCTCAGGACACAGGTTCGGTTGTGCGAGGAATGCGTGGCAGAGCTAGTAATACGAGGAATAGGAAGTGCAACACATGATACAGGAAGAGTCACATGGGTTGAGACTGTCTGCCCAGTCGTGGATATTATCAGCAGACAGTAGAAGGACCACCTAGGCAGAGTCAGAGGATTGATCGAGGTTATCCGCAGGGCACATGCAGACGTGGTAGAGGATCTGGTCATGCAGCTGGCAGTGGATGATGATATGAGGTGTTACCACCACCCCCAGGAGATCCACCCCAACCACAGGGAGTAGGTGGACATGATAGATCTCAACTCTAGGCAACTGAGGGTTATGGTCATAGCGCTCTGGAGATGGTTCGAGGTAGGATCTCTGTCTACTCCACCTTATATATAGTTAATATAGACACAAGTTCTAGTCACTCTTTCATTTCCACCACCATCGTTCAGAGCTTAGAAATTCCGATGGAGCCATTGGCTCGATCCATACCGCTACAGTCTCCTACGGGAGCAGATTCGACAATTATTCACAGGTTCCGGCAGTGTGAGCTTACTATAGGAAGCAAGAGTGTTGGCTGAGATCTCCTAGAAGCGGAGTCGAGGCCTTATGATGTCATCTTGGGTATGGACTGGTTATATACATTCCATGCTCAGATATACTGTATTAGGCACAAATTATGGTTTTTCCGCATGGATGGAAATATGTTTAATTTCACCGGTGAAAAGGGAGACTTTGCAGCACCAGACGAACTTACTCGGAGGATGGAGAAACTGATCACTCATCAGTTGGAATGCCTTACCCTTGGGGCAGTAGATGTGGACATTCTGAGCTATCCTGAAGTGGTGGACTAGTACATAGATGTTTTCCCAGATGGTGTCCCAAGTCCACCTCCTCGTAGATACGTAAACTTTTACATTGACTTGTTCCCTGGGATGACACTGTTATTACACTAGAGTATCATATGGCTCCCGTAGAGCTTCATGAGCTATGGGTATAGCTAGAGGACTTGCAGAAGAAGGGATTCATCTGGCCCAGTGTTTCTCCTTGGGTAGCTCAGATTCGATTCACCAAGAAAGCGGATCGGAGCTTCAGTCATTGTGTTGACTACCGGTTCCTAAACCTGGTTACTATGAAGATCATGTACCCACTACTGAGGATTGATGACCTCTTTGATCAACTGAAGGGATCAAGGTGGTTCTCAATGGTAGAAATTATATCATGCTTTCACCAGCTCAGTGTTCGAGACACAGATGTGGTGAAGACGGCCTTCAGAAGTTAGTACGACCACTACGATTTCTGGGTTATGCGATTCAGCATAACTAACTCTCTAGCAGTGTTCATTGGAATCATGAACATGATATTTCAGCCTTACCTTAATCGATTTGTCATAATCTTCATCTACAATATTCTGAACTACTTGACTACTAAGGAGGAGTATGCCTACCATTTGCAGGTAGTACTGGACACACTCTGAGAGCACCAACTTTATAGTAAGCTCTCGATGTGCCATATTTGGATACGAGAAGTTCAATTTTTGGGGAATTTCATCTAGGAGGCTAGATTTGTAGTGCATCCAGCGAATATTGAGGTGATACTTGCTTGGGAGCCAGCCATGAGTATGACGAAGGTATGGAGTTTCTAGGATTGGTTGGATATTACCGAAGGTTTGTAACAGACTTCTCCAGAGTGGCAGCACCACTATCAGCCTTGATGAAGAAGGGAGAACCCATTGTGTGGCTGGAGAGATGCCAGAAAATCTTTCAAGAGATTAGGTAGGGGCTGAGTAGTGCCTCCATCTTAAGGCTACCGCAGGAAGGCATAGGGTACATATTCTATTACGAAGCATCAGGGACTGGACTCGGATGTGTCTTGATGCAAGAGCATGCAATGATCACTTATGGTTCATGAAAACATAGACAACTTGGGTAGAATTATGCTACCCATGACCTGGAGTTAGTAGTAGTGGTCTTCTCCATGAAGATGCGGTGACACAATCTGATGGGCAAGAATTTTACCGTGTACTCTGATCACAAGATTCTCAGGTATATCATCTCTCAGAAGGACCTAATCCTTGAACAACGACGTTGGATTCAGTTCCTCCAATAAAATGAATTGAAGATAGTCTATTCTCCTAGAAAAGGGAATGTTGTTGTAGATGAAATTAGTAAGAGATATGGTATACAGCTGCTTGGCGAGGCGACAAAGCAACTGGCTTCTTTATAGATATCCTTTGAGGATAAATATAGAGCATATTTCCTTCTTTCTCTTACATACACTCCCCCACTTCTTCAGCGAGTCGGGGAGGTTCAGCATGGGGACACTGACTATGAGACACGATGTGCTCGGATATCCACAGGGCAGGCACCTGATGGATTTTCTGAAGGTGGGGAGCACATCATTCTCTTTAGAGGACGTAAGATGGTACTAGTGTCACTTCAGGAGGATGTATTGAAGAGTTACACAAATCCCCTATAGCGGTACATCCAGGAGTGGGGAAGATGTACCAGGATCTATGACGAAAACACTAGTGGCAGAGAATAAAGAAGGCAGTTACAGAGTTTGTCTCACCATGCCTAATTTTTAGTAAGTTAAGGAGGAGAATCAGGTACCATCAGGCTTGTTTCAGTCTTTAATGGTTCCAGAGTGGAAGTGGGATGGGATATCCATGGATTTTGTGACAGGACATCCATGTACATATAGATTTCATGACTCTATTTGGGTGATCGTTGACCAACTCACCATGTCGGCCTACTTACAATGGTTCTGAGAGTAGGGTTCAGTAGAGAACATGTAACACCTCTATGTGCAAGGTATTTTTTGGCTAAATAGAGTACTTTCTTCTATCGTCTACGATTATGACGGACGATTTAATTCCTGGCTATGGAAGTGGTTGGAGGAGGATTTTGGCACATAGCTTCGTCTGAGTACTACCTTCTATCCTCATATAGATGGTCAGAATAAGCGGACCATTCATACCCTCGAGTACATGCTACGTTCTTGTGTCCTTGACTTCAGTCGTAGCTGGGAGGATCACAATCCATTTGTTGAGTTTGCATACAATAACAAATATTACTCCACCATTGGGATGACACCTTTTGAGGCATTATAAGGGTGACCTTTCTTGATCACCTTTGTGTTGGACTATCCCAAGGGAGTCAGCACTCGTGGGACCAGAGATGGTAATGCTAAAATAGAGAAGGTGCAGATAATGCAGGAGTGGATGAAGACAACACAAAGAAGGCATAATTTGTATGCTGACAGGAGACGGAGACCTCTGGAGTTTGAGGATGGTGACCACATCTTTCTACGGGTCACACCTCGATGGGTTTTACAGATATTTGGCTAAGGTGGATAGTTATCTTTGAGATTCATCGGGCCTTTTCAGGTCCTCAGTATAGTTGGTGAGGTGGCATACCGCTTAGCTCTTCCACCTCAGTTGCATAGGGTGCACGATGTCTTCCAGGTATCCCAGCTAATGGGATACGTGCACGACCCTTCACACATCATAGAAAATGGTGAACTGGACGTCGACAATGGGGTGACTTTTACAGATGTTCTTGTCGAGATTTAGGGTCTACAAGAGTGGGTCCTACATGGACAGTCGATACCTCGGGTTCGTGTTTTCTGGCATCACTAGAACCTCCAAGAGAGCCCATGGGGTATGGATGATCAGATTCATGCTCAGTACCCCCACATGTTACCTCAGTTCGAGTTATAGCTTATGGGTATGTAAAGCCCTCAGGTGGGGAGGATGTAAAGACACAGAATTTCTATGGAATTTGTTTTTAATACATGGGAATTTATGAGTCTGTGAAACTTGACGGTGCATGATTACGAGGTCCAGTGTGCCTGAATTTAATTTTTGATTTTTTTTGGGTACATTTAGTAAACGTACAAGTATGTTTTTATATATTTTGAACCAGGGCTCGAAATTGAAATATGATGGCACCGTTGAACTCATACTGCCAGTTTTAGTTTAAAGACACTTTCACCTCGACGGCAGTGGGTCCATAATAAAAGTTAGTTTTTAGATTTTTAGTGAAATCATTAAATAAAAATAAAGTTTTGTAGCTTTATTTTTACCTAGTTAGTTAAAGACTCCATGTGGAAGTTAGAGGTGGGGACAACCACACCTTTACCTCCCATGAGATGTTATGGTGGTGGGGTGCACCCGATCCTAACCTTCTCTTCATGTTAATTGTGGTAGGGACAACCCAGGCTTTAAACCCCCTTGAAATCCCCATTAATGGGGAGAACCCCTCAATTTTTTGATTTAGTTTTGGGGAGCCTCTTCATCTCTCCTAATTCTTAATGTGACAAATAATTTTCATTAATTAATTGAGCCAACACTTTCAATTAATTAATTAACCCCTTTGAAATTTGTGCCAACAATTAAATATTAGATAAACATAATCTATTATTTTGGTTGGTATTTGTATTTTGGTGGAACATGGGAGAAGAGGGAGAGCATAGAAAGAAAAGATCTCTCCAAAGTAGGACGAAGAACATGATCTTCCAACAAAGAATGGAGGTGAGGATTGTATTCAACATTTTCCCTCAAATCCTCTTTCGATGTAGGAAATCTTCTACTACGACGAGCTGGTGCACAAACCGACGATTGAGGAAAATGTAGACGCCCTTCCTTTCGAATGATCTGTCTTCTTTTCCACACTCCATCAATGAACAATGAACCAAGGTAGGGTTTTTTGAATATGTTATTATTCTAATATTTCTTCCCTTGTAAAACAAAGTATCATTGTGGGTGTTACCTTGCAGTTTAGGATCATTTATTTGTGGAAAGATGTGGTGTGTTATTATTATCTCTTATTTTCTTTACAATTCATTGAAAATCAAGATGGTTTTGAACTGATTGCTATCACCCAAAACGCGAATGGTGAAGGCCAAACTAACATGGTATGTCTCCCTTCCTCAATCTATTTTGTGATATTCTTCGGCATGGCGATGAAACAACATGGAGACGAAGATGACATGCAATGTATGTGATACATGTGGTGTCCACAGCCCACTCCGCCCTCACGGCGCTTCATTCGAACAGGCTCCGCCGCCCCAGGCCAAACCGCGCCACCCCTCGGCCCAGGCCACCGGTATCCCGGCCGCTCACCGGCCTCCCAGCTGTCTGGCCGCCCACTGGTCTCCTGGATCCTGGCCGTTGCTGACCTCTCATGAGTCCTGGCTGAACTGCACCGGCCTGTGCCTCCCATCTCACAGTCATCGCCGCCCTCCCGTGTGCCCCGACTGAACCGTGTTGGCCGGTACCACCCGACTCACGGCCGCTTCTATCCTCTCGTGCGCCCCGGCCGAATCGTGCTGGCCCACACTTCCCTAATCCTAGCCGCCCAAACCGCACCCCTCGTGGGGGTCCTGGCTGAACTAGCCCCGGCCTCCCGGGATGAGAAACACAAACTGACCCCCACCCCCGTAGTGCTCCACGATGAACCGGCTCTACACATCAGGGCTGATCCCCCTACGCTATGCCCTCTAGGCTGAACCACCCTTGCGAAGACCTGTGGCCGATCCAGGCCCTCGTGACCTATCCATTCTCTTGTGGCCCTCCGTGTCCCCTCGTGTCCTCCTAGGCCGGGATGGGAAGTCCCTGCCAAATCTAATGAGATAACCCGCCAAACGAGCAGAGCCAGACCAAACATGTCAGTTCGGGTTGACCCTAATTGGGTCGGCTCAGATGGGGTTTGGCCCGGTTGGCCCAACCAGGATGGAGTGGACCCCAGCCTACTACCGACCCTTTACTTTCTTTTCGCCATATCATTGTTAATGGACGTCTGTTTGATGAACCGTTAGCGGCTCTGGAAATCATGGAGCATGGAGGTCCCATATAGTATAACCCACTATATTTTTAGGTATAGTTGAGATATGGTCAGGTTGGATCTTGCATGAATCCAACCAGGCCCCCGGGACTAAAAGGCTAATATCTCACATATCAGGAGTCTGATTTATGCGCCGTCTATTCCGTTGAGACCTCTATGATGTGGTGAACATTTGAGATACACCTATGTGGGTTTGACAGATCTGCCTACTATTCCATGATCCTACATGGGTTTGACAACTCTGATGTAGAGACCTGAAGCCTGACGTACATGGACATTACATTACTTTTGCGGAATACTTAGTACATAACAAAACACACACACACAAGGATCGTAATAGTTTAGTGTCTTTGGAAACTCAGAACGTAATCTTCTAATCGTTGTGAAAGATCTTCAACATCTCCCATAAAGATCTTTTTTTTATACCTAAAACCTTTCTTTATATCCTGGGGAAAAGAAAACATAAAAGGGTGAGCTCAAATGCTCAGTAAGGGTAAACAAAAGAAAAATATCAATCACATCATATACATATGCACATAACTTTTGGAAATCTTAACCTACAAAAGAGATCATAATTTCATAACATGGGATAAATCATGGTAGTGAAATGTAATCACAATAATCATTACATAAAACGTGATACTTTGTGGAATACACACATAATCATAGAGAATCATTTCTTGTTAGTCAAGACTCATTGCCAAGACTATCTTAGTGGACAAAGTCCCTTTCTGAACCGAGTCGCCGTCGTTTCAGTCCTGTTTCACTGAATCGGTATAACCTACCATACCAGCCATGACTATCTCATGAGATATAGAATCTTTACCCAATGCATTAGAGGGAAATATAGGTCCCTCCCATCTCATAATGATACCATTCTTATGTGTTCCACAAAATCATAAATCATACATCATTTCATATCCCATGTAATACAAATGGGAATCTTAAACATCATGACATCATAAATCAATTCATATAAGATAAAGGAATTCATAAAAATAATTCCATCACAACATGATAAAATAAATGTAATAATAGGGATAAAAACAAAACCCATTATTATCATAGATGGAAAATAATTTTGATAAAACACTTGAAATCCATTCTTGAGGAAAATATCCTTTCTTCTTCATAAAACATTTTTCCTTTCATAACATGTCATACGACTTTAAAATAAAAGAAGTTGATTAAAAATAAACTTGAAAACTTTTAAAGGAAGCTTCTTGGAAATAATGTTTTAAAAATCCATTCATGCCATATAATTTAAACAAAACATTCTTCGTACTTTTGTCGAAAAAGTCAAAAAGTACCTCGTACGAAAAACGACAAAAGATTCCTTTCATATTCTTTACTAAAAACTCACCGAAGGGTAAAATTGGATTTAAACTATTGTAAGTGGATGGAAATAATATTACATATTGAGGAAACATGGATGTGGACGTTAAAATACACCCCATTAAATACTAAAGTATAAACAATCTTGGATAAAAATGAGAGTGTGATATTTCCCTTACCTTAGGTCCGACTTGCATTGTACGTGTCTGAACCTCCTCTTTTTGACGCGCCTTTTATTAACCTCCACTTAAATAACAAAGGATGGTCATTGAAGAAGACTAGGACCTCTAGGATGATACTAGGGAAGTGGATAAGATATTTTGGCAGGGGTTGGACGAGCTTGAAGGCTCAATGTTGTGTGATGAAGAGAGGGAGGAGGTACCCTTTTATAAGGGAGGAGAGGGGCACCTTTGGAATAACTAAAAATATTATTTTATTATAAAGCCAAATTCGGTTTTAAATAGCTCTAAATTGATTTATTTCGCAGATAATGTGAAGATGGGTCGAAATCCTCTCATCCAATAGGATTTAGACAAGTTTAGGTTATTATTTTAACCTTATCAATTAGATTTAACTCTAAGTTAAATAATTTAACTTTTACCGTGTCTTTTTGTTTTCTTACACTATATGGTTAATATACTTACCATAACATGCCAAACGAACCCCAAGTTGTTTATTATTAATATATATATCCTTATATAAGTCATTTGGGCGAACAGTAGATTTTTAGGAAGTAAATAACAATTGATAATATAATATTTGTTTTAAAAACTAATTTATGTCTATTTTGACACTATTTGGTACATGATTTTTATGAAATTCATAACAGAATGATAAGTTCAAACCAAGTTCCTTAAATCAACAATAACATGACATATTAACCTAGAAAATTATTTTAAGTCATAAAAAGTCTCAAATTACATTTATTTGGGCATTTATAACATCAATTATGTTAATTTTTCTTAAAAAGGTAATTATTGTATCATTGTTGTGTCATAAATAAATTAAATTATTTAAAGTCTAAAAATTATAAATAAAATACCATTATGTAGGAAATCTTTTTATCTTTCTAATGAATATTTATAGTCAAATTTATCTTATGTATAACCCCATATTAAAAATGTTTTAGTAAATAAACCTTGATTTTTAACTCTTTTAACTCTTCTTTGTATTAAATAATAATAAATGTCCTAATATAATCCAAGTGGACCTAAATGATCATATTATATTCATAAGGTTGTTTTTGGTCGAATTACACTTATCCAATAAAATTAGGACATGTGTTAGGGTAATAGTAATATCATATTTACCCTTAGTTACCCTATTTACTATTAACCGCGGTAAAAAAAGTAAAAAGTTACTATTCACCAAAAAATTATTTTTATCTCATTGAACCAAATTTTACTTACTGATATCAACCGTGTCTATTGTATTTTCGAAATTCCATTCACCGATGCAGTAAAATTAAGTTTTATGCAAAATTCAGTTTTTAACCTACCACTTTGTGGTTTCACTATTCATCAAAAATTGAAAGTTTTCAGAAAAATACCAAAATTTCACCCTAGGATAATTTCGGTATTCCGAATCCAAAAATGAACTCCATTTTGAAAGATAAAATTTCAGAAATTTTAAAAAGTGATTATTACTATTCATAATGGCTAGTTTTATTTATATTTTTATAGTATATCATTGTTTAGTGAAACTCGGTATTTCGTACGACGCAAGCTATCGAGGAAGGTCGTGATTGTGTGTAATGAAAGGCAAGTCAAGGATTCATGTTGTTCAAGCTCCTTGTAGCATACTACACAAGACATTACTGAAATTAAAAAGAATATTTTTCATAAAATCTTGGGCTGTTACATTCTACCCCCCTTAAAATGAATTTCTCCCTTGAAATTCATCGGGGTTATAAATGGTTTACTATTCGAATGTTTCTTTAATAGAAACCCACATCGTAAAAAGGAATACCAAAACCAATCTTTAAAAATGAACGTATGAAACATAACGATTACCCAAATAAAATAATCAATGGGTTTCCACATAGGTGAAAATATGGTTATGTAAGAGAAATCTAACCATCATGTTCTGATGGAGAGTGGTAGAGAACATGGCTATGGAAAAGCCAGTAATCACAAATCCATAAATTTGTGACGATCTAAGGTACCATATAATTCATCAGGTATAAGATCACTAGGACAACATTTTTGGTTTTCAAGATCATTTCCCTAAAGTTGAAAATTTGAATTTGAATAAATACTTACTTTATTTTGGTACAATCTCACTGTTGTTCGTGCCTTGAACAATTTCCACTTCATCTCTTAAATAAATGAAGTTGAATTTGTTATTCGTGAAGTGTTAGCAGATCATGTGATAGAATGACGGGTCATTCCTGTTGTACCCCACACTCTTTGATTTTCATGATCACAATCACTTTAATATGTGTTTAACATTGTGTTTAAGTGTTGTGGATGATAGGCACAAGGTTGCCAAGAATTTGGCCCAAGAATGGACTTCAAGTGGACTGAAATTCAGTCCACCGGTCAGCCGGTGGCTTGACCACCGGCCAGCCGGTGGCACCCTGACTCAAGGCTGAGCCACTGCCTCCCCACCGGTCGACCGGTGGCTCTGCCACCGGTCGACCTGTGGCATCCAGCCCAAATAGTGCAATCTACTGTCTTTCCACCGGCCAGCCGGTGGCTCCTCACCGGTCGACCGGTGGAGCCTGGATCAAGACTCTTCTTCTCTACCAAGGCACCGGCCAGCCGGTGGAGATGTACCGGTCGACCGGTGGAGCCTGGACCAGAATTCTCTCCACATTCCAAGGCACCGGCCAGCCGGTGGCCCTGCACCGGCCAGCCGGTGGCCCAGTCAAACTAGCCGTTGGAGCTTTGACCAGGCTGCTCCACTTGCCTCCCAACGGCTCCGAAGACCTCTCCAACGGCTCCGAAGCCTCCCCAAGGGTTCCTAGCCTATAAATAAAGGCCAAGGAAGCCCCGGACATCTACCGGATCATATACGAAGCCAACGGACATATTTTGGATCAATTGGCCAACCTCCGGCGGACTTCCTCAAAGGAACCCACCTAGCTCCAACAACTTCCACATCCAAGGAGCTCCTTCAAAGAAGCTTGGAAGCGGCCTTCAACATCTCCATCCAATCAAAGGCGCCCAAGTCTTCCCAAATACGGGTTTTATTGTTTTATTTACTTTGAGCTTAAAATTGGGTTTGTGCCTACAAACCCCAACCCTTTTCTCAACCTCCCTTTCTTTGGGTTCTCACACCACCACTAAGGTGTGAAGAGGTTGTCAAGCCTTACCTTGTAAAAAGGCTTGAGATCGGTGAGCTAGTCTTCACCCGTAAAAAGACTAGTGGGTTATTGCTTAACCATTAAAAGCATTGGGTTCTTGCTCAACCAATAAAAGCAAGCTGTAATAGGTCCTAGTGCTACCTCAAAGCCTAGTGGGTTTCTTGCTAAAACCATTGAAAAGCAAGCGGTAGGAATCTCTCAACGGTTGAGTTGGGAGCGGAGACGTAGGCCGGGTTTTGGCCGAACTCCGTTATCAATTTGCGTGTCTTGCCTCTTTATTTCCGCTGCATTTTTACTTTGATTTTTAATTTGTGAATCAATTTTTTAAAAGGCAATTCACCCCCCCTCTTGCCATCATTCCCTCCCTCGCTATTCTTCCGACCCAACAATTGGTATCAGAGGGAGTGTTTGAATAATTCCCTCAACGGTTTCAAATTAAAGATCCTATTTTTTGATGGCTTCTACCGCTTCAACCTCTTTTTCCCCCGAAGGACATTCTTTGGATCGTGCTCCATTCTTTGATGGAGCCGATTATACTTTTTGGAAAACCCGCATGTCAACATTTCTTAAAAGCATTGGCTATCCAATTTTTAAAATTGTTATGCATGGTTTTACGCTCTCTTCTCCCGATGAGTCTAAGTGGACCACCATAGATATTAAGAATTTCGAGCTTGATGGCAAAGCCATGAATGCTCTACATTGTGGGCTAGACCGAAATGTATTTAATTGTATTTCTTCTTGCACATCTTCGCATGATATTTGGAAATTTTTAGAACTAACCTATGAAGGTACTAGCGAGGCTCCAAAGCAAGAATCCGATCAAAAGCAAGAACCCGATGCAAAATCCGTACCCAATTGCCCACTCCACAAGAAAAGGGCCAAGAAAAAGGAGAAGAAGAAGGCTTCAAAGGCAACATGGAGTGATAGCTCCACCTCTTCATTCTCCTCCTTCTCCTCGAGCGACCAAGGTAACAAATGCCTAATGGCATTCCATGAGGTAACATCATCCGACTCCTCCTCTTGTTCTTCAAATTCCAATTCTTTAAATCATCTATCCTATGAAGAACTCTCACATGCTAGAGACCAATTAGAAAATGGTTTTCATGAGCTTTCTTCAAAATTTGTTTCTTTGAAAAAGTCTTTCAAAAAACTCTCTTCTGAAAAAGAACAACTTCTTAAAGAGAAGGAAGAGTTGACCCTTAAAATCCAAAATTTTCCAAATGTTGATTCCATGGAATCAACCATCAAAGACCTTAGAGAGACCCTAGCCAAGTTCACCCAAGGTGAACAAAATTTGAAAAATATTCTTGGTTCCCAACGTATATCCCGAACCACCAATGGACTTGGCTATACCAACCGAGCCTCCTCCTCCCATGCTCCAACTATTTTTGTAAGAGGGAGCTCCGATTACAAATTTTGTAATTATTGCAAGAAAACCGGGCATCTCATTTATGAATGTAATTGTAAAAATGCCCGGTATGGCCAACCCAAGTCGATTTTTTATTCGGATGAATTTTATAGGAGAAGACCCGCCATGAGACAAGTGTGGATTGAAAAATCCCTTTTGGCGAGTCTCTCCGGGCCTAAAATCATCTCTTTTCAAAATCCCTCTCCCCGGTGATTTATTGTTTCTATTTAGGGGGAGTTAGGTTCTTTTAAGCCTTTTTGTGAATTAAAATTTTTCATTCAAAATTCTCATTTCAAATTTTCAATTTCAAAATTTTCGATTCCAACTTTCAATTTCAACACTTGGTATCAAATTTTTCATTTCAAAATATTCAATTCGAATTTTTCATTCAAATCTTTCATTTCATTTTTGTTTCAAAACTCTCAATTTCAAAAATTTCATTTAGTTTCAAATTTCAAAATTCAATTGGTTTTTGATTCAAAACTTTCAATTCAAACTGTTATTCAAATTTTCATTTCAATTTTCATTTCAAATTTTTCAACAATTGATATCATTTTCAATTGATTTAAAATCTCGTTTTTCATCGATTCCCTCAATCAAGTTTTATGCCCCGTGCTATTTTGATAATCACAAAGGGGGAGAAATTTCTTGATTGATTGGGGGAGAATCTTTTTTATCACGCTTATTATTTATTTTCAATTTATCATTTAGGCATGCATTTCATTTAAGTTTTTACATTGCTTGATAAGTGATTGTGATCATCAAAATAGGGGGAGATTGTTGTACCCCACACTCTTTGATTTTCATGATCACAATCACTTTAATATGTGTTTAACATTGTGTTTAAGTGTTGTGGATGATAGGCACAAGGTTGCCAAGAATTTGGCCCAAGAATGGACTTCAAGTGGACTGAAATTCAGTCCACCGGTCAGCCGGTGGCTTGACCACCGGCCAGCCGGTGGCACCCTGACTCAAGGCTGAGCCACTGCCTCCCCACCGGTCGACCGGTGGCTCTGCCACCGGTCGACCTGTGGCATCCAGCCCAAATAGTGCAATCTACTGTCTTTCCACCGGCCAGCCGGTGGCTCCTCACCGATCGACCGGTGGAGCCTGGATCAAGACTCTTCTTCTCTACCAAGGCACCGGCCAGCCGGTGGAGATGTACCGGTCGACCGGTGGAGCCTGGACCAGAATTCTCTCCACATTCCAAGGCACCGGCCAGCCGGTGGCCCAGTCAAACTAGCCGTTGGAGCTTTGACCAGGCTGCTCCACTTGCCTCCCAACGGCTCCGAAGACCTCTCCAACGGCTCCGAAGCCTCCCCAAGGGTTCCTAGCCTATAAATAAAGGCCAAGGAAGCCCCGGACATCTACCGGATCATATACGAAGCCAACGGACATATTTTGGATCAATTGGCCAACCTCCGGCGGACTTCCTCAAAGGAACCCACCTAGCTCCAACAACTTCCACATCCAAGGAGCTCCTTCAAAGAAGCTTGGAAGCGGCCTTCAACATCTCCATCCAATCAAAGGCGCCCAAGTCTTCCCAAATACGGGTTTTATTGTTTTATTTACTTTGAGCTTAAAATTGGGTTTGTGCCTACAAACCCCAACCCTTTTCTCAACCTCCCTTTCTTTGGGTTCTCACACCACCACTAAGGTGTGAAGAGGTTGTCAAGCCTTACCTTGTAAAAAGGCTTGAGATCGGTGAGCTAGTCTTCACCCGTAAAAAGACTAGTGGGTTATTGCTTAACCATTAAAAGCATTGGGTTCTTGCTCAACCAATAAAAGCAAGCTGTAATAGGTCCTAGTGCTACCTCAAAGCCTAGTGGGTTTCTTGCTAAAACCATTGAAAAGCAAGCGGTAGGAATCTCTCAACGGTTGAGTTGGGAGCGGAGACGTAGGCCGGGTTTTGGCCGAACTCCGTTATCAATTTGCGTGTCTTGCCTCTTTATTTCCGCTGCATTTTTACTTTGATTTTTAATTTGTGAATCAATTTTTTAAAAGGCAATTCACCCCCCCTCTTGCCATCATTCCCTCCCTCGCTATTCTTCCGACCCAACAAAAGTAGCGTTCATGCGTACGTACGGCTTACCGTCTCCATGAACGGTGCATTTCATTTCTTACCTCTAAATGTTATGTAATATGATAAATGAATGTATATACTGGATATATGAGATATATATGACATCTAAATCCTGAATATAATTCTGGAGATAATGGATATTCTACCACATAAACAACTTGTAATTATAAGAAGTTTATTGTTGACTCAAGTACCAAAGATCGACAAAACAACCGTTATTAACTTAAATAATTACATAATGTTCATATCATTGTAATAAGTGATATAATAAGGATAATGAAATTGAAAATGGTTCTGAATAAGGTATATATTAACTCTAGTTTATTATTCAGGAGGTTAAAGAACGGTTGAGTCAAGTCAGACACAAGGTAAGGGAACTTCTTAACCCAACTTCCATTCTTTGGGTTAATCTCCTACTGTCAAATTATGTCATGATATTATTATGTCTTATTTTGTATTTTTACTTTCTTTATGTGTACCTATAGTGAAAACACATAATATATCTATTTTATTTTAAAAATGATCTTTGTAAGGACTTCGTCTCAATCTCCTTTCATTGAGGCATATTTGGTTTTATACACAAATTTCTTTTATACGGTGTATAAACCACTTTGACTTTTACGTTTATTCAAAAGGAATCTTTTTTATACGAAGCGTTTACTAAACGACAAAAGGGAATGTTTTTGTCGTACGTATGTGGAGACAACGACTTCTCCGCCGCCGTGACCATTATTTGAGTTTCAGCTTCCTCTACAAGCCATACCCTTTTTTAATGAAAAATAAATACCAAGTTATACTTTTCTTTTATTTTGGTATTGAAAATGGTTTTGAAAGAATTTTTATTATATCAATGTGTTGTATTGATATATTGTGATTGAAATGTGGAAATGTTATGTTTCCTTTATGCATTTTTTATGTGATACGATTACGTTATGGTTTATGAGATGTTTAAACCTGTTCATATGAGGAATGTATTGGACTTAATAAGTGACGGGTGGAGCCCGCTATAGCTCCTCGATGCATCGGTAGGTCTCATGAGACAACTAGACATGGAATTGGCAGAGGCCCTTTCCCAATTTGATTTATGGTTTTGGCCGAGGCCTTAATAATTTTAGACGTCTTGGCCGAGGCCTTGACAAAATGTTTCAGAATGTCCGGCATTATACATTCCCTCATTATGAAAGTGGTTATTGATCTTTCATGTGATTATTCGTCTAGTAGAATATCCATGTGAGTAAGTAAGTGGAATTATTTGATTTTACTTTTTCCATGTTATGATGAAGTTCAAGTTTAATAAGGCTTTTGGTTAGTTATACATTGCCTTAAATGTTTATGTTTATTTATGAAAGCTTCCGAAATATTGTTATCCTTACTGAGCATCTGAGCTCACCCCTTTCAATGTTTTGATATTTTCTAGGATGTGAAGAAGTATTTTATGAATGACCTGGAGGGATAGTCAGAAGAGGATATGAGTGTGGACTATGAAGACTTTGTTATTAGTTGTTCACTTTATGATGTATTATTACACTTATGAATGTATCTAGTGTTTCCAAGGCTACTAAACTAATCGATCTTTCGAGACTTGATCTTTTGTGATCATGCCAATGTTACGAAGTAACGCACCGGATCTGGGTAGCTGGGGTCGGGGCGTTACATTGAAAATCCAAAACCCGCACTAGCACGTGAACCAACAAAGCATCCGTTTCTAGTTCAACATGATCCCATCGAATCACATGGTCACGATCCGGCTGATACTTTATCAACTACGACACATGAAACACATTATGCACTGCACTGAACCTAGGTGGAAAATCCAAATGGTAATCCACCTCACCAATCCGTTCAAGAATCTCAAAAGGTCCTATATAACTTAGAGATAACTTTCCCTACTATCCAAACTTATGATGTCCCAACCTAGGAGAGATCCCCACGAAAACATGATCACTAACCTCGAATGACAACGACCGTCGATGATGATCCACATACGATTTCTGACGACTCTGAGCCATCTCCATTATCTTCCTGATCAACTTGATCTTCTAGACAGTCTCCTGGACAAGGCTCGATTCAACCATATAAGACACACCTTTTTTGACAGAACATAGTGAAGAACGACATGGCCGCCCATACAATGCTTCAAATGCATCCATCTATATGGATTCCTGATAACTGTTATTATACTAAAACTCAACCAATGACAAATGATCCTCCCACGAGCCACCAAAATCCATAAAACAAGCCCGCAACATATCCTCCAGAGTTTGTATCATCCTCTCAGATTGACCATCCATCTGAGGGTTATACGATGTACTAATGGTCAACATAGTTCCAATTGTTTGCTGTAAGTATTTCCAGAAATGTGATTTAAACCTCAGATCTCTATCTAATATAATCGAAAATGGGACACCTTGCCTCTTTACCATCTCCCGGATATAGATTTTGGATAGATCCTACACCGTATGATATTCACTAAATGGAATGAAATGGGCCGACTTCGTTAGCCAAACCTCTATCATCCAAATGGCATCATGCTTTTGGACTGTTCTTGGGAGACCTATGACAGAATCAATCGCTATCTACTCCCACTTCCAAACAGGGATTGGTAAAGACTGCAACATTTTTTCAAGCCTCTGATTCTCTGCCTTGACCTACTAACAAGTCAATCATCTCGAAACAAACTCAGCCACAATTATTTTCATACGATCCCACCAGAACTGAACCTTCAGCGCCTTATACATTTTCCAATTCTAGGATGAACATCCCACCTAGAATGATGATACTCCATGAGACAATCCTCTTGACAAGAAACTGGTAAAATCATCTGATTACAAAAACACAAAACTAAATATCCATTCAATTTCCAACCCTCAACGGTCTCCCCTATATTGAGTCTCGACCCCATGGTCACACACTCAAAATTGGATATATATGACTCATTAACCAATTCAACCAAGTTAGGAATCAACAGAACCAGAAAGAAGACTTCTCTATCACCCTGGTCCTCATATTCCAACCGGATATCAGATATAACAGAATTCAACTGCCACTGGTTCGATGTTTATTTTACCACCTGAGCTTATGATTTTCTACTTAATGCATCCTCCACCGAATTTCCCTTATCTAGTATGTACATTAATTCAAAATCAAACATCTGATGATATTTCATTCATCTCCTTTTCCTCAAGTTCAAATCCCTTTGTGGGAAAATATGCTTCATGCTCTTATGATCTGTATATACAGTGAATTTCTCACCGAAAAGATAATACCGCCATAATTTCAAAGCATGGACCATTTCTAGCAAGTCCAAATCAAGAGTTCAGTAGTTATTCTTATGCACCCTCAACTTCCGTTAGCCATATTCAACCACATGATTTCCATGCATCAGAACGCACCCCAACCCTGATCCCAATGAATCACAATACACCACATATCCTTTTGCTGGTTCTGAAAAAAACAATATTGTTTGTGATGTAAGGAAATCCTCTATCCCTTCGAAACACTATTGACACTATTCATTCCACTGGAATAAAACATTCTTTCTTGTCAAAGCTGTCATTGGCAAATCCAAACATGAAAAATCACGAACAAAATTCCTATAGTACCCAGATAGACCAAGAAAAATACGTATCTCAAACACATTCTTTGGTGTTTCCCATGAGATAACAACCTATATCTTTTCTGGATCCACTGAAACACCCCTTTTAGAAATCACATGGCCATGAAAATGAACTTCCTCTATCCAAATATCGCACTTTGACAATTTGGCATACAATCAATGTTCCCTCAAAATTCCCAACACTATCGCCAAGTGCTGCTCATGCTCCACCCTTGTCTTTGAATAAACCAGAATATTCTCTACAAACACCACTGAAAATGAATCAAGATATCTTTGAAATATCATATTCATCAATTCCATAAACACCATTGGCGCATTCGTTAGACCAAAGGGCATAACAACATATTCATAATGGCCATATCTACCTCTGAAATAATTTTTAGGAATATCATCTTTCCACACCCACAATTGATGATATCCAGACCTCCAGTCGATCTTATAGAACCCCTGGTCTCCCCTCAACTGGTCGAAAAAAACATCAATTCGTGGATGTGGATATCTATTATTTATCATAACTTGGTTAATACTTCTATAATCAATACATAGCCTCAAAGTTCCATACACCTTTTTCACAAACAACACTAGCACTACCCATAGAGATGTGTGAGGCCGGATAAACCCTTTTTTTCTAACTTTTCCGATTGAACATTCAATTCCCACAATTTAGCTGGTGCCATCCGATAAGATGAAAGTGAGATAGGACTGGTCCCCGAAATGAGATCAATCGTAAACGCCACTTCTCTTACGGGAGGTAACCCAGAGAATTCATCAAAAAAAACTTCCTTTAAATGATCTACCACTACCAGAAGAACACTCTGCTCGACACCCATTACCGATGCTAATGAAATCACCACCAACTGATATGATAACGTTCCCACTACTGTTTCCAACAAACCCGGTGCACCCTGCCTTTCATACCTCCCTCCTCTAAAGATATTTTTAACACCCCCGTGTGTTGTAAAAGCCATTGTCTAGGCATCATAGTCGATGTGGGCCTTAAAAGCCACCAACCAATCCATTCGTAGGATTACATCATACACATCCATCTCGAGCATTGAAAAATTCCACATTATCTCAACCTCGCCGACAACGATACAAAATTCTCTACACATGAAGGCTTGACACTCTCTTCGACCTAGAGAAGTTTGAAGTTTCGAAACTGAGGGAATAATTTCTACCCTTAAACATAGCAAATCAACCACATGTGCAACAATAAATGAGTGTCAATCACCTGTATCAACGATCACTTGCATCAAGGTAGAATTTACAAGAATAGTACCTCATACCATGGATGGTCCTGACTGATCATCCACCACAACCTTCTCAGCTTCGAACACATGTTTTATTGCCACACTATGCTCTTTATTGACCTACTGAGGCATTGTGGTTTTCCGAGAATCACCATGACCCACTTTACTCTGCTGAGGAGGGGTGTGCTGGTTGTCCCCGTCTAGTTGAAGCATACGATGTCTGTGATCCCTGAGGAGTGTCATGTATACCCAACCTTGGATCATTATGATAATAACACTGCAGATGCACCCATCTAATTATAATTATGACATGCTTGAGGGTGTTCTATACAATCATGCTTTATGTGGCTTGTAGAACCACACTAAAAACATTCTGACTTTATCTAGGGATTTAGAGGAAGATTTACTAATCCTTCTATCAAATTATATGCCATATTTCCACTCTGGGAATAAGTGTCCCTCCTACGCTTGAACCCAGCATTAGAGTTCCCACTATTCCCCATGGGTACCAGCATGCTTCATCTGCCCATAGCGCCCAACAAATCCAGCTCAGCCACTGAGGATCTATTCACCATCTCTGTGTAATCATATATACACAGCACCACTATCTTTAAACATATTTCCTGCCTTAATCCTGCTTCAATGATCCTTTACTTCAACGATGTGCTACCTTCCACCTAAGATTTAAAACACACTATGTTCATAATCATAGCTGCATACTCCATCAACGACCTATGTTCTTACTTCAAACTGAAGAAATCAGTCATACGCTGAATTTTGAACGTATGTGGGTAGAACTGATCATTAAACAATTCTTTAAAGCCTTCCCACATCATACCCTAGTCCATCCCCGCTTGGACTACCAAATCCCACCACTGAAGGGATAGATCTTCCAACATATATGTGGCAAACATCACATTCAACTACAGGGGAATTCCTAGGAACCCTAATATTTTGATCATTCAATTCAACCATTCCTTTTCCCTCTCCGGATTTGAATCACCCCTGAAGATGTGTGGATTATGCTTTTGAAACAGAACCGCATGATGTACATGCCTTGGTTCATCCACTTTGTTCCCACTTTCCACAACTTGGAAAGCGTTCACTATGCTTTGCAATAGCTTCTAGTTCACATGTGGCGCATGTGATACCACATTCTCAGCAGCCTCCTCCGGTTGGTATCTACGACGCGTACACGGTTCCCTTTCTATAAAAAGAAAACAAACAACCATTAGTCTCACTTCCGTAGACATCATGAAATCCCATTTCATATCAAATTACACAACACTATTGCACAAGGATTTCCACAGGTTCACATTTTCCACATTGGCCATGTTTCACCATTTTGAAACCCAACCATTTTCAAAATATCAATTTATTCACATTAAAATCTCACAAATTTGAAAATCCATTTTTCAATTCAAGGCATAAATCATTATCCATAATGAAATAATCATCCTAGTTGGAAGTAATTTCTACCATGTATGTCATGATATTCTCATTGTCTACACCCACAACAGTGATATATCCAATACAATAAGTTTCTCGAAAACACTTATGTACCCAACTCACTGGTAAAATGAATTTCAGCATAAAACTGTTAGCTACGTCCTTTTATGCTATACATTCCATGTTCTGACATTCTTACACCTTGATACCCTCCCGACTCAAGGAATGAACGACAAATAATGTCAACACTAAATCAAAGAATCAACTCCAAAGGAACAAACAAAATGATACCACTTGTAACACCCCACCCCTACCTCATTACCTTGAGAAGGCGGTGAGGGATACATGGCCTAAAGTGACGTTCCCATGATGCCAAAGGCTGGAAATAAATGCGGAGGGCTTCAAGATCATGTTGGGGAACAATTTTTCCTTCAGAAACAACCATCCAAACCAACAGCAAATGATGCATTCACTTTTGAACCCAAACATGTATTCCCAAAAGACAACCATGTTGTTCCTCAATACAACTCAAAACCAATACAACCAGACATGTCTACACTACATCAGAGTACACTGCGAAAACTAAACAACCAAACACCACACATGTAATGACACCATCATAGATTCACACCAGGCTCTATGCTCCATGCTCCATAAAGGGATCACAATGCTCCACTAAAGGAGGGTGGTTCCCTACATTTTCCCACGTCATGATATATAACATCTGAAAAGACACCAATGTGCCAAAGAAGGGGGTGAGATCTAAGTAGGTAATCCACAAATGACTTCCCTATACACGCCACTGGGATAAAACCATTTTCACATCTATATAAAACATTTTATATAAAATAAATCACAAGTGGAACTATTTTCATCATCCTAACATTCCCTTACCAATCCATCACACCCAAACTAAGAAAATAAGGGAAATCCAACCAAACATGACAGAAGTCATTTAATAATTTACACCACAATTTCTAACTTGCAAAGCAATGTACAAAAAAGAAAACAAAAAACCAAGAAACCAAACGGTGGAGCTTCTGTCCAACCTGTTCACCCATTCACACTTTAGTGGCACTTCCTGTCCACTTACCATTGATGGTGGCCCTTCCGTCCACTATCCATACACTTTTTATAGTGGTACTTCTCACCACTTCCACCCAACATTCCAATCAATCAAAACCTAGCATATAACCTATTAATATCATCAAATCATGTAATCAACCAATTCCATTGTACATCAACCTACTTCAATAAATCACCCATGTATTGAAAAATAATTTTCCATGCCAAACAACATTTAAATAAAACAACCCATTTATTAAAAACCATTCGATCATTCATTTTAACAAATCAACCATAGGATCCCATTTTTAAATCACCATTTTTAAATCCACAATAATAGCATTTCACCACAAAACCCCCTTTTCCCCAAAAATCCCCAAAACATCACCCAAGGTATTTCTAACCGATCTCGCACATTAAACACAATTAATTTCAAGAACATAAAATTAATTGTAACCAAAACCATTAGCTATAACCTAGTGGAGTTGAGGGGGAAGCCACCTACCTTTAGGGTTCCTGAGAAATCTACCCACGAACAACCACACCTCAAATACAGCAAACGCACCACCAAAACCTCTCTAGCCCCCCTTCCATAACATTCAGAAGCCTTAAAATCATCATCCAAGGCAACCGTAACCATAGATATACACACAAAAAGTGTAGATCTACAAAACCAAGAAAGAGGGAAGAGCATATCTTGAGGAAAACACAAAGAAACCATGAGAGAAGACTTTCCCGATAGAAAACACCTTCAAAACAATAAGAAACATCCTCAAAATGCTTCCAAAATGAGTGGGAAATCTCTTCCACCCCTTTAGAACCAAATAACCCGAGTGGGCCACGAGTGGGAGGAAGTTTGGAGTGAAATAGTTTTAGCCCGAGGGAGACCGAAACATATAACCCTATTTTTATGTGGCCACTGGTTTGGTCCGCATGGTTTGGAAAACTGTACGCTAACCGTGCGCACGCTACTACCTTGAGAGATAGAGTCTGCACGGTTTCCTTATACAGTTTGGAAAACCTTTCATAGGCCATGCAAAGGCTACTGTCTCCCTTGCACATTTTCCTAGAGATCCCGCACAGTTTCCACTAACCATGCTCATACCGTGAACCCCTTTAAAAGCCTCCAAAACTCATCCAAAACCATTTCAAACTCTCCCAACCTCTTTCCAACTCATCCCATGCACTTTAAACACATAAAAATTCATAAATATTGGCTATATACTTCAAACTGGGGGGTACTACATGTTAGATTACATGGGTTGAATACGGTGTATGGGCACATGGCTAGCGTACACGGAGCCAACCCCTGCCACCCGGACACGGCGTGTACATCGTACTACATGTCGTGCACTAAATTTTCTATATGAACAGCCTCAAACACATGCCGTTGTACATGGGAAGTAACTGGGGTTAGACAACACGACGTGTAACTTTTCAACACACAATGTACTTTTTGGAAAATGACACGATTGTCTTGTTCACCGTATCATAGACATCTTTTATTTGGGTTAGTACACCTTATTCTCATTACCTTGAAAGTCAGGCATCGTTTCCTTCTAGAAGAGTATGATCCTTGTAGTAGGACTTTCTGTGATAGAGTCAGCATCCCTCCAAGAGGCCCGGAGCAAGATCCTCTATCCATTCCTAAACCTATGTATAGTCAGGCATCGACATGACCAACTCTACCGGTTGTTTATCCTATACCTAGGTGGTGTATCACCTAGATGGTGAATCCGTATGATTCGACATATCTTCCATGGCCCTGAATGTTATCCTTATATGTGTATGGTCATCTTTCCCACTCAGAAGTTTGTCTTCTGAAATGAGTGCTTCTATCTTTCATGATCCTTCCCACTCAAGAGTGTGTCTCCTGTAATGAGTTCATCTCTCTCTTGTGATGCCTCCTGAAGAATAGTACTTCTTGGAAAGATGTTTTCAGAGCTATAAAACTCATGGAGTTTCTTCTATCAAAAATGAGTGCTTCGTGGAATCTTCGAAAGGAACCCCTAGCTGGGGGTATGTGGTTGTGTGACTTGTCTCTAGACTATGAGTCAGGGTTTTGTGTATATTTGTTTTGTGCTATATGTTTTGTAGACATATATTGTGCATATCTAACTGTACCTTTACTGCAGATACTACTTTGTGGTTTTTAGGGTCCTTTACTGATTATTGTTATACTCACCCCTTGCACGGGCTTTTCCTGAACGTGTCGTGTCTTGTGCAGACAAGAAGCCTTTTGACATAGTCTAAGGTGGATCAGGATAAGAACAAGCATTCTGAGATCCCTACAGGCCAAGGCGTTCCTATGGATTAGATCTGCAGTCCCCACAATCTTTGTGTTTACATGTTGGAATTGTCATTTGAAGACTTTTTTTTGGTGTGATTATATTCTAGACAAGTTTACATTCATTACATTACCTTCCATTGTACTCTGTTGGTTCGGTTTAGATGTATGAAAGAATTTTTTTCCCTTAGTGTTTTTTACATTTCATCATTTGTGGGCTTTGAGATGTGTGTGTGTGTGTGTGTGTGTATAGGTACATAGGCAACGCCTCCAATGATTTGTAATATGCCTACTCAGTGCTAGTAACCTAACACTGGCCTATTGGAGGTGGGCTTGGGGAGTCACGGCGCTGGCCCCACTAGGATGTGTCGTGAAAGAGTGGTATCAAAGGTGGTCGGTTCTACCTTAGGACCAATATTCTGTGAGACTGGTTTGGGGCGACATTGTTAAGTGTTTTGAGTTCAGCATTCAAGCCAGAGAATACAGTATTGGTGCAGCGACCGACGTATCCATACACCAGGACATTGACAACCTTCTTTTCCACTTGGTATATGAAAACACTAGTTTTGGGGAAGTAAAAGAATGGTACATGCATCATAAAAAAATGGGTTGTGTTTTCCATGTCCTTTGTGTCAGCTATCCAGATATACTCATTGACCATGGTACATCATGTTTCCTTACTGGATTCCTCTACAACACATACCTAGTAGGATTCAGCAACATTATAATGAGGATGGCCCCCTTAGTGAGAAGGATTTGATACTTTGACAAGTTCCCCAAGTGTTGCCACAAGGTGGTACAACAGTTATGCTACCACCAGTGGAGCAGCCCGTGGTACCTGCGATACTGACCAACAAGGAGCACAGGCTGAGCGCGCTCCATGAGTTCCAGAGACAGAGACACCTCAAGTTATGAGGTGATCCAGACCCTCATGCGGCTGAGGACTGGGTTGAGGTGGTGACCAGAGTATTCCGTTTAGTGAGGACACCAGCAGACCAGATGGTGGTCCTAGAAGCGATCCTTCTTCAGGGTTCGGCAGGACGATGGTGGAGTCTGACCACAAAGACTCACGATGAGGATACTCTTTGGTGGATGGATTTCAAGCGACTCTTTAGGGAGTAGTTTTATCTGGTTATGCTAATAGGCGTGCACATCCAGGATCTTCTATAGCTCCAGTAGGGAAGTATGACAGTAGATGACTATTCCTCGAGGTTCACTAACCTCACCCGGTACTCGACGGATATGGTAAAGGATCAATACTTCAGAGCTTGGACCTTTGAACATGGTCTATAATGAGACATCCGAGCTATTGTTGTGCCTCTATGCATTTCGACTTATGCTGGAGTACTCGAGCGTGATTTGGTGGTCGAGAGATTCTTGGTAGAGCAGAGATAGCTGATGGCAGTCAGCAGTAGGCAGAAAGGTGCAGAGACCTCGGCCGTAGAGCACCGACATTAGACGTAGGGATCGGGATGTGAGAGATGTCGAAGCAGGACCCAAGACAAGGGATCGATAGTCCCCAAGACACTCAGGCTAGATCCAGTCAGCCTAGGGAGAAGCGATGCAATGCATGCGATGGTAGGGGAAATCTCGCTAGAGATTTCCCGACTCGGCGAGCTACTTATAGGGTAGCGGTGGATGGACCACCAAGTCATAGGTAGAGAGTAGAGCAGACAGACCCGCCAGGTGGCAGACGTGGCAGAGGAGCAGGTAGAGCTGTAGGTGGTGGCAGATTCTTCGACCTACTTCCACCACCACCCCCTAGAGGTCCGCACCATGCTCATGGAGACGGGGGACATGTGCAAGGACAATTACATGCAGTCGAGGCATACGACCAAGGGGATCAAGGGATGATTCGAGGTATGATTTATGTCTTTTCTACCTTAGCTGCCATAATTATAGACACAGGTTCTAGTAATTCCTTCATAGCCACATGTCTTGTATGAAACCTTCTGATTCCAGTAGAACCATTGACTCTATCCTTATTCTTGGAGACACCTATGGGAGAAGACTTTACTATCACACACCTTCGACGATAGTGTGATCTTACCCTTGGAGGCAAGAGTTTCGGTTGCAACCACTTGGTGCTAGCATCAAGGCCTTACGAAGTCATTCTTGGTATGGATTGATTATCTTCAGTCTATGCCCAGATTGATGGTTTTAGGTGAAGAGTGCGGTGTGTACACTGTGATGGAATGAGGTTTTCCTTTGTCAGAGAAAGGGAAACCCAAGCAGCACAGAATGAGCTTATGCATAAAAGGGTGCAGGAAATCACTCATGAGTTGGCCAGCCTTGTCCTCGGAGTAGTGGATGTTGTAAAATCTCAGTTCCCAGTAGTAGTGGTGCAGTATGTGGACATATTTCTCAAAGATGTTCCAGGGTTACCTCCCCACTGAGAAATCATCTTCTTCATCGATATACACACCAGGACAACACCGATTTCCTCATCAGCATATCGGATGGATCCCACTGAGATTCGAAAACTGACGGTGAAGTTGGACAATTTTCAGAGCAAGGGTTTCGTGAGACCCAGCATCTCACCCTGGGCAGCCCCACTCTTGTTTTCCAAGAAGGTAGACAAGAGTATGAGGTTTTGCATGGATTACAGGCACTTGAACTAGGTGACCATGAAGAAAAAGTATCCAATTCCAAGGATCAATGACCTCTTCAATTAGCTAAGATGGACACAATTTATCTCGAAGGTTGACCTTTGATCAGGCTATCACCAGTTACGAGTGCGGAATGAGGATATACCGAAGATGGATTTCAGATGCCACTACTGTCACTACGAATACTTGGTGATGACTTTTGTTGTGACTAATGCCCTAGCAGTGTTTATGGGATTGATAAACTAGATTTTCCAGACGTACATGGACCGGTTCGTAGTGGTCTTCATCGATGACATCCTTGTGTACTTGTTTCAGAAGAAGATCATGCGAGACACCTGCGGATGGTTCTAGATGTAATTCGGGAGCACCTGATTTATAGGAAGCTCACAAAGTGCATGTTCTAGATTCATGAGGTCCAATTTCTTGGACTTTTCATCTCAGTAGATGGAGTAGGTGTAGAGACAACCAAGGTGGAGGCTTTTTTAGCATGGGAGCCACCTCAGAGTGTGATGGAGGTGCAGAACTTCCTTGGGATGGCAGGATATTACTAGAGATTCATTTATGACTTCTCTCGTATATAAACACTGATGAAAGCCTTGAACAAGAAGGGGAAACCCTTCGTATGGATGGAGAAGTTGCAGTGGGCTTTCAAGCAATTGAGATAGAGTTTGAAGAGCGCCCTAGTCTTTAGATTGCTGGAGGAGGGTGTCGAGTACATAGTTTTCCGCGACGCATCAGGGACCGGGATTGGATATGTTCTGATGCAGAGGCAGACCGTGATTGATTGTGGTTCACGCCAGCTTAGGTCACATGAGCAGAATTATACGACCAATGATCTTGAGTTGGCAGTGGTATTATTTTCATTGAATATTTGGCAACACTGCCTCATGGGTGAGCAGTTTATCATCTACCCTAACCACAGGAGCCTAAAGTATATCTTCTCATAGAATGATATGAATCTGAGGCAGAGGAGTTGGCTAGTGTTCCTCTAGGATTATGATTTTGAGATCATTTATACTCCAGAAATGGGGAACAAGGTGGCAGATTCTCTTAGCATAAGGTTGATCTCATAGCTTTTGAGTGAGGTGACACAACATTTAGTTGTTTTACAGATATCCTTTGTGGATGGAGAGGATACAACTTACCTTCAGTCGATGGTTGTCACCCCTCTACACTTACAACGAGTTAGGGAGGCACATCTTAGGGATGTAGAATGTGTGGCTTGACATGCTCAGTTATCTAGATGACATGCTCCTGATAGATATTAACTAGGTGTGGAGCACATACTTCTTTTCAGAGGACACACTGTTGTACCAGTGGTGTTGCAGGAGGAGGTCCTGAGAGAGTTTCATACATCCCCCTTAACGGTGTATCCTGGAGAGGAAATGATGTACAAGGATCTTTGACGACAGTTCTGGTGTTTAGGCGTGAAGAAGGCAGTAGCGGAGTTCGTTTCTGGATCCCTTACATTCTAGTAGGTGAAGGAAGAGCACCAGGTTTTAGTGGGATTAGCTAACCCCCTAGAAGTTCCATACTAGAAGTGGGATGGTATATCGATTGAATTCATGATGGGATTTCCACGGACGTCCAAGGGATATGATTCTATCTGGGTGATCGTTACCCAACTCACCATGTCGGCCCACTTCCTAGCTATCAGGTAGCAGAGTTCTATAGAGAGATTGGGATGCCTCTATGGGAAAATGATATTTCAGCTTCATGGAGTCCCCTTGACAATAGTCTCAGATCGAGACCCTTGTTTCACATCCCGGCTGTGGAAGGGATTGCAGGAGGCTTTCAGGACTCAGCTACGCTTGAGTAGAGTGTTTCATCCCCAGACAGATGGTCAGACGGAGAGGACAATTTAGGTTCTAGAAGATATGTTGCGGGCCTATATCATGGACTTTGGTCGCAGTTGGGAGGACCACATACCACTGGTGGAGTTCGCGTACAACAATAGCTACCACTCCAACATTGGAATGGAACCGTTAGAGGCCTTGTATTAGAGAACCTTCCAGTCACCACTTTGATGGAACGACCCCGAAGAGTCAGCACTCAAGGGTCCAGAGTTGGTGTGAGCTACGACTGAGAAGGTGAAGATCATCTGGGGGTAGATGAAGACTTCATAGAGATGGAAGAGGACTTATGCTAATAGACGATGAAGACCTCTGGTGTTCGAAGAGGGAGACCACATCTTTCTTCATGTCTCACATCGACGAGGGTTACAAATATTTGGATGAGGTAACAAGCTATCTACAAGTTTGTTGGAACATTACAGATACTGTGAAGATTTGGAAAGGTGGTAACCACCTAGATCTACCGCCACAATTGCATCGGGTTTGTGATTTATTCCACGTATCACAGCTGAGGAGGTACATGCATGACCCATCCTACGTCATCAACTGGGGCGAACTAGCCATCAAGGATAGAGAAACCTTTGCTGAGTAACCTATGGAGATCATGGACCGACATTAGAGGATATTTCGTGGGCGATCGATTACCATAGTGCATGTCTATTGGCAGCACGAGAATCTTCCGTAGAGCACGTGGGAGCGGGAGGCCCAGATCCGTACCCAGTTCCCACATCTTTTTTATTAGCCTTAGTTTTGTCTTTTCGGGGACGTAAAGCCCTAAAGTGGGGGGAATGTAATGTCTCTGATTTTTCCTTGTATTATTTTTTAAAATATTATATGGGATTATTACGAGACCATTCATAGAGACGACACATCATCCTGAGGCCTGGTGAGCTCGGAATGGTTGTTTGAAACGTTTTATGTTAAGTGAGTCAGCACTGGTAAGCGGTTGTGGCAGTTTCTAAATGGATGCCCAGATTAAAAATTATGAGGGTACTGTTGCATCATGGATGATGAATTTACCGAAGAATGATCCTATCCTTGACCAGCACAAGTCAAGAGAAGTAGTTACTTTTCATATGTTTTTATTAAAATAAAATAAATTTTTTAATGTTTGTTTTATTTTTATGGAAACATCAAATACAACGTAGCGACAAGCCACCTGTTTAAATATTAAATTCCATGTCATAATGTCTTAGACACATCAACATGACTCATTAATGTCGCAACATAAGTGAAAATTGAATCATGTTTCCCTTTTTAATGGGTCAAGAAAATTGGTGGTCATTGACGAATTTTTGAGGGAAATATCTAGAGGATCGGCAGAGTGCTGGAAAATACCCTCAATGAAGAACGACGACAGATCGAAGATGAGAATCGCTGCTCCAATGAAGTTGTAGGTTCTCCTCAACGATGGCCACACAACACCTTCGTCAGCGATTGATACCAGTTGAGGTAAAGGTTTGTTATTTGAATTCTTTTCCCTATTTTTATTTTTCAATAATGAATGTGGATCAACCAAGAACAAGTAGATCCGCAGATTTATTATTTCTTGTGGGAGGGTTTTATCAGGATAATTTAGGAAATTGATCCATGTTGATTTTGTTGTTTGATTTCTACTCCTTTTAAGCTTACTAACGGAGCCGATCAATTTTTAGGATGAATGATGACGGATGTTCATTCCTAATATTGTTATATTGGATTTCCCCCCCTTTGGTCTTCACGTTCTTCATGAGTGACGAACAACAGATCGTTGTGCATCTGTTTTGAGACATAATGATCCCAAATTGGAGAGTTGACACCACATCGACCTTGTAGAGGTGCGGCGACGATGGTGGACTATGGATTAGAGTGAATCTGGGAGGACCGTTCTTCGAGCGTTCTTCATGTGGGAAGATCAAATCATATTTTTGGAGAAGATCAGAGGCTCAAAAACATAGGAAGGGACTTCATGGTGTCACGACGACCAAAACCTGAAGGTTTTGTAGCGATCGGACGACCAGATCGACGATTGGGGCAGCACGGGAGGCGCGCCGATGAAGAGTGTCGTTCTTGGAAATTTCCAAGAATACATGGCGTGCACTTCTAGACAACACTCCGTGTTGTGATGGTGGCAGTGACTAGGGTTTCGGTGGTAAGAGAGGAATCACATGGCATGTGACCCTAGTCACATGGTGTGTTAGACTTTCCCCGATGCTCGGTGTGTTTTTTAGAAAACACAAGGACACAGGATGATCTACACGGCTTCGGAACATGGCGTGTACAACATGACAGGGGCGACTATGCGGGACTCAGCGTGTACCCAGGGGGTACACAGACACGGGATATAGTACATGACCATGTACTCCATCACACGACCAGGTGAGGACAGTAACCCAGGTCACCCCGTGTGCTGATTACACGGGTTAGATTACAAGGGTTGATGACCATGTACAAGCACATGGCCATCGTACACAGAGCCAACCACAGCCACCCGGACATGATGTGTACATCATAATACATGCCGTGTACTAAATTATATATACTACCAGCCTTATGACATGGGCCGTTGTAAACGGGTAGTACCCGAGGTGAGACAACACGACGTGTAACTTTTGGTCACACATGGTACTTTTTGGGAAACAACATGGTCATAATGTTCATTGTATCTTGGACATCTTTTGTTTAGGTTAGTGCCCCTTCTTCTCGTTCCCCTGATGGTTATGCATCATATCCTTCTACAGGAGTATGATCGCTACAACAGGACTTTCAATGATAGAGTCGGTATCCCTTTGAGAGGCTTGAAGCAAGATCCTTTATCCATTATTGACCCTAGGTAGAGTCAACAATCGACGTGACCAACTCTATCGGGCATTGATCATCTACCTAGCTGGTGTATCACCTAGCTGGTGAATTTGGATGAGTCACAATATCCGCTATGGCCCTGGTAGTGATCATCATCTGTGTATCATGATCTTTCCCAGTCAAGAGTGTGTCTCCCAAATTGAGTTCTTCTACCTATCATGATCCTTACCACTCAAGAGTGTGTCTCTCGTAATGAGTGCATCTATTTCCCGTGACGCTTCCCAACAAATATTACTTCTCAGACGGACTTCATCAGAGCTATAAATCTCATGGAGTGTGTTCTCTCGTAAACAAGTGCTTCATGTAATCTTTGAACTGAACCCCTAGCTACGGGAATGCAGTTTTGTGACTTGTATCTAGATTACGGGTCTGGGTTTCGAGTATATCTAGTTTGTGCTATATGTTCTATAGACATATACTATGCATAGCTGACTGTACCTTTACTCTGTATACTACTTTTTGGTTCTTGGGGTACTATACTGAGTATTATTATACTCACCCCTACATGGGCTTTGCCCGCATGTGTCATGTCTCGTACAGACGAGCAACATTTTGATAGAGTCCAGGGAGGACCAGGACAAGACCGATCTTTCGTAGTTCCCTACAGACCAAGGCGTTCATACGGCTTCAAGCAGCAGTCCCAGTACCCATTGTGATTACAGGTTGGACATTGCAGTTTTCAGAATTTTGTTTTGGTGGGCTTGTATTCTAGCCCAGTTTACTTTCAGTACTTTACCTTTCATAATACTCTGTTGGTTTGATTTAGTTGTATTCATTCATTTTTCCCCTTAGTGTTTTTTACATTTCAACATTTGTGGGCTTGGAGATGTGTTCGTGTGTATCGGTACATAGGAAATGCCTCCCATGATTAGTAATATGACTACTAGGTGCTAGTCACTAGCCCCTGGCCTATTAGAGGTTGGGTTGGGGAGTCACGGCGCAGGCCCTACTAAGACAGGTCATGACAGTTCACCTCTTGAGTTCTTCTTCTTGGGAAACTCTTTAAGACCATTATTTTTGGACTTTTGTGATATAAGAAAGCTTTGGACGTGGGTAGAGGTCTTGGGAAGAGTATTTAGTCTAATTTAGGGATGTCTTGAAGCTTGGATGGTAAGGGACGAAGAGGGGTGAGGGGTGGTTTATATAGTAGAGGGTAGGAGAATTTGCGCAATATTATAATCATTAATTTATTATTTATTCTCAAGACAAGAAATTGTGATTGTTACATGACCTGGAATAGTAATAAGATCATTTTAGGTCAAGATTAGTGTGCTTACATCCCTCATGGTTCTAGGAATAGTTAATTTAATTTATAATGTATTTATATGATAAATTAATGTATTTTACTATTCACAAAATTTGAGTATTTTAGAAAAATCCAAAAAATTCACCTTAACCATTTTTCGAAATGTAAAATCCAAAAACGAACTCCAATTTTCCATAAAATTCTGAATATGATAAATTTAATTTTTAATTAAAATCATTATTTAATTGAAAAATATAAACACTTAAAATACTCATCTTTATAGTTTATGGTGCTTAACTTTTATTTACACATTTATTGATATGGTATCCATTCATTAGAATCATATTACTATTTACAAGGGATTGTTAATATTCATAAGGGTAGGTTATATTCATAAAGTTAGATTATTATTGAACAGAAATTAAGTAAATTCTATCAGACTCTAAAAATCACTCCAAACACAATCGTGTATGTCAGATTTTTAAAATTGAAATCACAGAACTAGAAAGTTTATGATTAATGTATAGGTTAAGTCAATATCCTATAAATAACCATGTTTTGTTCCATAGAGGCTTAGTGCTTAATGAAATATAGTCTATCTAGTATATAAAATGTAATTAAGAGAAACATACCATAAAATGTATTGGGTGTTATCAAAAATATATCCTCGAAAAATGTATAATTGATTTATATAGATTGGTGATATTACATGTATACATAATAAGATAATCTATAAGAACTATCATTTAAATGTAAAAGATTAATTCTATTGACATAATGAAGAAATAGAAAATCTAACACACACCCAAACTAAGATAACATTTGATGAACCACACCTATGATTATTTCAACATATATTATCATGTGTAGTAACATAATATAAAATTAATATATAATGTTGGTACTCCAAAACCACATTATGACAAGTTTGTGTTTCACAAGACCCAACAAAAAACATTTTACTGTTCCCATCAAATCTATTGCTTTTTGACTTCGTAAATCATTATCATATAACAACTACACACTATATACCACATCCAAAGCCACATATCCACGAACACATACTACATCACTTCATAAGAATAGAATAAATGATCACAACTTTTGATTTATCTCACATACTCCTCTTGGTAGAGTATCTTGATAATGAAAGATATAAAATTGATTATTTTCTCTTACCATGAATGACCCCCATTGAAAAAACATACTCTATTTGGATATCATCTAGTCATCATAATGTATACTCTAATATATGTCCATCATGACCCATGAATTAATACCCTTGTCCATTAGATATAGTACCTTTCATGGATGATATGTATAAGAAGATGGATTATTCTCTCATATACTCCGTCACTAACTAGGATATTAGGGAATACAGATTGAAAATAATTGGGAATCATTAAGTTTATATAACATGGGTGGGGTGTATAACAATAAACAAAAAATATAATAAATATATATGGTCTCCATAAAAAATCATAACCGAAGGGTTCACACAAACACAACCGTATTAAATCTAATTATAATCAGCATATCATAACCACCGTTCAGTATAGATTATTTACTTATGTTCAACAAAAACCATTGCCAATATTTCATTAAAAAAATCTATAACAACCAAAAAAATATACGTTTAATCATATCATTATCGATTTAAAAATTTTATAAATTAAAAATACTCATTAAATTCATTATACCATTCATTAATCAATATATTATGTTAAACCTATAAATAACCAGCACATATTTTTATCCAAACCATAATCTATTCATCCCAAACATTAATAGATCATCAATGGATAACTTTTCACTATTTTAAAATTTTATTTATATTTTTATTTTCATTAAAAAAACTACATCTTATACCACAATAATCTATAACACAACCATATAAAAAAAACTAATTACTATAACAACCACTAAACAAGCTAATGTACATTGATAACACATAATTCCACACTAGTAACCAATTATTCACCTTTTTAAAAGCAATCAAGTGAATCCATCCACTAGAATAATGCAACCCCACACATATAATTTACAATACTGAAACTTCACCACAATAATGACTCATTTTTTTCACTAAAAACTCCCAATACCACAATAAAAAAAAATTAATCAAGGAACATCTTCTACTACAAACACACATTATGAGTAATTAAATACATTAAAAACTCCTCCTTTTTCAATGTGTTCATATAAATTCTTCTTAAAAAACCTTGGCATCATCATATCTATTATGGATCTTACACTATTTATTCATATCCATCTTTAATTGATCCAAATTTTATGAAAGTTTATCCATTAAGTATGAAAAATAGAAAAAAATTGTTTTTACAAGAATAAAAATAACCACGAATCCTCAAAATATTCCAATAAAAATAATTATCATAATGATTTAGTGATATAGCTTTTCCTAACATTCAATTTCATAAGCATGTTATTATAATTCTTTGTTGAATCCTAATAATGAGCTTAAAAATATACCGTGGTAGTTAAATAATTTTCAATAAACAAAAGATATGACGTGAGTCCCTTAAATCAACAAGACCCTCAAAATCCATTGTTCATAAGTAAAGGTGGGAAAATGATCAAAATATTTTATATAGAATGGACAACCCAAAAAACAATATTAACACAACCTATATCAAAACCGAGACCCATTGTAAATAAAACAATGTTTTAACTTATATCAAAAGAACTTCATGATTTAATCAATATGATAACATAGAAGAAGATAAGGGAAACTAGCCTTGAATTCAATGTGTTTATCCTCATATATCAGATGATATAAGTTAACCAATTGTAAATCATTGATCTGTAATGATGCACCTAATATCATTATAGTGTTGGGTAAAATTAATAGAATTTAGACTAATTCTAATAAATTTATGAGTTTATAATGAAATTATAAATTTATTAATTCACATGATGATAGGACATGGTCATGCTAAGACAGAAATATGTTCTGTAATCCTCAAAAAAACAATGTGATGTCTATTTTTTCGCCAAATCTAATGTTAGAAGGAAATCTAATCAACAAATATAATGAAGGATATGACATGAACATGGTGTCAATTCTATAATACAAGATCCATCAAAAAAATGATGTGATGATGAACTATTGAATAATAATAAAATGAATGATGATGAATGATCACCCAAAAAAGAAGAACAATAAAACCATCCACAGATGGCTTTATGATATGATAATTATCACCAAATAATGATATAAACTAATTTTAAAATTAAACATACTCCCTACAGCATTATAGATCATATCTGAATCCCCAAACACCATGAGTGAATCTTACATAAAGGTAGTCTTAGAACCCCCTAGACACTTATGTTTCTTTTATACTTTATATAATAAAACCCCATGATCCATAAAACAAATTTGACAAACCTCAATATATGACTAGAATACCACTAATAAAAATTGTCACACCAAACTCTCATGGATTTTTCCCTTCATCAAGAACAAAATAAACACACCATAACATTACTCTTCATAGAGGAAAAAAATTTGACAATGGATATTCTTTCTCTTTTAACAAACCCCTCATAATAAAACACCAATGGCCACATTATGATAAAAATATTGTTTTTAAACTCATAGCTATAACATCACTTCCATTTTAATTTATCCTGTCACCTACAATCCTTGAAGGATAAATTTAACAGCCCTAGAATTATCAGAAATTACATTAAATATATACCCAATATTCAATGTTATATTAAAAATAATATAAATATGAAAATAACTAATTAAAAGATATGGATAACTAAATAGGTCATGCATGTAATATAATAATAATAAATAATAAAATAAACATAAAATCATCCATATCGATAGAAAAATCACTCATCCATCACATGTCTTATTATAAATATCAAGACACAATAAAAATCATATAATATATTAATGTGGATCTTCATATATATATTTATTCTCTTCTAAAACCAAGTATACATGAACAAAAAATTTAGTATATAGGAGTGAGTTAACCTTGTAGAAAAATTTTATTGATTCTATATACTCCCACCCTAAAAAACATAGTCAATAATATTGATTTTAGATTAATATAAAATGAATACATACAAATTTGCAAATCTAATTTGATAAAAATATATAATATTCCTGAAATTTTAATTTTCTTAATAAATTTTACAGATATCAAGTTATAACCCTAAAAGATGAAAAAATAAAAAAATAAATTTATTTTTAGAATAAATCACAAAAAATATATATCCAAATATAATGATCATCATTTTTTAATGTAACCCTAGGTGCATCAAAAAATCTATGTAAATTTCAAACACTACTAGAATAAATGTATTCTTACTATATCATGAAAATTGAATGTTCTTGATAATATTAGGGGTGACCAAATCGTATACATGATCCAAGGATAGCCAATGATATCATCATACATATGTACCCTGTATCCCCAAAAAACCCATTATACTTGAAAACCAAAAAATAAAAATAAATTCTTATATAAATCACCTATCACAAAACCTGATTTTAACATCATAGAAAAAACCTCTTTTAAATTAAAAACAATATAAGACATGATAATTATTAAAGAATAACACATATAGTAGAATTAATTAAATAATGAATCACGTGTCATTCCAAAATGTGATAAATAGTTAAAGTAATTAGACAAAGTGACCTAACGAAAAAATAACACTCAATGTTTATCGAATCAACCATTAAATATTTTTAAAATCTGATTATATTTTTTGAACATAAAACCATGTAAGAACTCAAACCAAATAATTTTTTATCACCCATTGTGAACATAAAACATCTTGTATTAAATTGATATACCTGAGTTATAAATAAAATTGAAATAAAAAATTATAATTATAAAATAATATAAATATTATATTAAAAGGATGATAAAAATTATTTTTAACTCCAAGATTTAAAATAAAACTATATTCCATATCATATTCAGCACTCAATAATTAACATTAAAGACCCACAAAGTAAATATCAAATATAACCTAGATATTAATTTGGTTGTTATGAATAGTAAATATGTTTTGAAATATATATATATATATATATATATTTAATACTCAATATAAATTGTAGATTTATTTTTTAATAAGATTCAATAAATTTTAATTAATGTTATTTTTAAGACACAAAGTTATTTTTTCATAAAAAATTAATTAAAAAAATTTCGTGATAAAATATTAAAATGAAATTGCAGAAAAAATAAAAAACAATTATGATAAAATGAACTTAATTATAGAAATTTGTATAATCAAATGTTCATTGGGTGTGATTTTTGGATTTTTCATAAAATATTAATTTTTAAAAAGTGAAAAATACAGATTTTTTTAAAATAGTGATTATTTTCATTAAATTATCTAAGCATGAAAGTACTTTTATTTATTGAATATTGATAATAATTTTACATGTATTATATATTTATATTTAATAATATTATATACTTTTAAATTATATTTATATTAGATTTTCATATAAGTATATTTTTGGTTTAAAAATTGTTTTTCTCTGGATACTATTTTAAAGTGCATAATTAGTCTCCTTTTTAATTAATTAAAAAACCCTAATTATGATTCTTATAATATAAATTTTTATATTATATGTTAATTAATGTCAATTTATATTCATCAAATTATTATTATTAGTCATTGAGTTTATATATATTCATCTTTTCCTAAAAACCAACAATTATTGAAACCCCTTTTTTTATCATGTCTATGGGTTTTGTATTAAATTATCTTTGAAAACATCTATGAATTGAATTTGTAAAATTGGACTAAATAATTTTAATCATATTAATTTATATTATCTAATAATTTCAATTTAATTTTTTACCATAAATAATATAGAAAATAGTAAAAACTAATTATTGTAGTTACTGTAAAAACAGTTTTTCCATGTGGTTGAAATAAATAGATTTGGATAAAAATGACCTACAAATTTGTTAAAAATGAGTTTATTGACGTATTTCTACCATTAAATTTATAATTATATATAATGAATATTTTTCAATCCTTTTAGAATGTAGATTGTGTAACAGGATGAGTTCTTAAAAGAGAAACTATGTTTGATATTGTATGCAATACACAACACCAAACCCAAAAAAATAATGATTATTTAAATATGACCTTTTTACATATTCATTAATCTTTAGGATAACGAATTTTATTAAGAAATTTATAATATATATATATATATTTCTACCTCAACATACATGTAATGAAATATTATTAGTAAATAATCAACCATATTATGACAATGCATTGTTGTTCTTAAATATATCTTTTCTTAAAAAATGATATTAATTTTTTATGAGTGAAATGTAATATTTATTTTACAGAAAAAATTTAAAAATATTTACAAAACCAACTTCTTTATTTGATTTTGTAATTTTAAAATTGTATTACGTTGGAAATTTTTATTTTTTTAGAAATATAGATTTTTCAATAAATATTTAAAATACAGTTTTATATAAAATTATCCTTTATTCTGATAAACAGATAAATTTAAAATTAAATTATTCTTAAATTTTTATTTCTAGGTAAAATTTTTAGTATTTATTTATATTTAAATAAAATATTTACATTTATATCATACTTATACTGGATTTTAGTAAAATAGTATTTTTTGGATTAAAAAAACATTTTCTTAAAACTGTTTTTCATTGCATAGTGTTTCTCCATTAAAATTAACGAAACTAAAAACTAATGAGAAATTATATAAAATAAATATTTTGAATATATATTTATATTAATTTAAATTAATATAATTATGATAAGTAGTTTTCGAGTTAATGTAAATTCTCATTTTCCTTCAAAAAACGTATTTTTTATAGTATCAAATTCCATCATCAATATAGGTTTTATAAAAAATAAAATTATTGTGCCTCTATGAAATTATTTTGATAAATATATTGAATATTAAGAATTACCATAATTAAATTTTTTAATAAGGTCAACATAATTTTTGAACAATTAGAAAAGTAACAATATTAAATATATATTAACACTATAAAATGATAATACATCAATTTAAGGGAATATTATTTAAAAACGTCTATAGAAAATGTAACCCTAATAGTATGAATATTTAAATTAATTTTTCATTGAAATCATGATAATATTTCTTCCTTATTGTTTTTTATATTTTATATTGTTATATAATAGTTTTGATTAAAATTTTATTTTGAAACAAAAAAGGCAAATTGTATTTTTTTACTTAGAAAACAATTTTAATTAAGATATTACTTTTACGAATTAATAGTTTATTGATGTAAATTAATAAAAATATTTTTATGACATGATTATATATAAATTTAATTAAAGATAATATTTATATGTTGTCAAATGTAATTTAAATAGTGGTTTCAAATACATTATTTTTAAAAAAACCAACATTTATCTATAAAAATATATTTTAATTTTAAAACTGAAAGTAAAAATTTTGATAAAAATATTTATATAATGTGAATTTTATTTTTGGAATCAAAAAGTAGAAATTATCCAATGTTAAATATTTCATATTTTTATTAAACAATTTGATTTTCATGTAATAAATTTAAAATTATTTTAATTATAACCCGTGTCTTATGACATCATAATTACATAAAGGTAATAAAATAAATCGTATAAAGGGTACCCATGTAAAAATATATGTCTTACATTTAAAATAATTTTATTTTCATTTTCTTTGAGTAATTATATAAAACCATTATTATGTTTATGAATTATATAAAATATTCTATTGTTTTGAAATCATGTAATTAAATGTATGACTCACCTTGACATCAGTAAAATATTATTTTAAAATATTCTCTTTTGATAATTATAAAAGAATAAAACAAATCCAATTTATGTATAAAAAATTGTCAAAACCCATTGGAAGCATTGTGGGTTTTGTTATTTTATTATATAGACTTCAAAACCTATGTTTGAGAAATATTAAATAATTCCCCACTCATTGGATATATAAACCATCCCAATATCCCATTTATCTTAAATGTATAATATTTTATAATTTAATTAATATTTAATCACATCTTGATAGTTGTCGAACCCCCAAAGCACTCAAGAATCCCCTCAAAAGCATTTGGATTGACACACTTAAGTAAGGGATCTTCATCTCTCTACTTTATTCAACAACCTTTTAATGTTATGCCTCTTAATTTCAATTTTTTCTTATTGGAATATTTTATTACATATCCCACTTATATTATATTTTTTATATAAATGATTTATGAATAATCTCACTATCATTAGACCCTCCATTTAACCTTTATTTAAACCTCATTACAATGAAAAAATTTAGTTGAGATTTATCTCTTCTCATTTCAATTCGAGAACCGATTTTATGTTCTATCTCCCAATATCAATTCCTCATATTTGGATATGTTCTTCCACATCCACATTATTTTATATTTTATTTCTATATAATATGATTCCCCTATCACTCTCATTAATCCCTCTCATGAACCCTTTTTTCTCCCATTATGATTGAAAATTTTATTAAGGGATCCTCTCATTCTAATATTTATAAATGTTTCATTACTATCATATTTGATAAAATTTATATTAGTTATGGTGTGGTATGTATTTAAATTTTCCCACTCATACCATTTTATATCCAAATAATGACATAACTATTTATCTTTTAATAACTCATTTTATGAATTTTTAATTGACATCAGTAGGTTGCAAAAATTTCACCACAATTTTTAATGCCCAAAATTTTTTTTAGTGAACAATATAACCATTACCTATCAACTGTATTCACCTTTATACACTTATAATAAATTGATTTGGGATAAAAATTTATGTACTCCATACTCCATTATGGTGGAAATGAATTAGATGATAAATGATTTCGTGTTTTTTGATCTCTGTCGAACACTTATGAATGAGAATGCATTGATTGTGGAGGGGATCCTGAAATTATATAGAGGTTCAAAACATTAGATAATGTTTAGTCTGATGATTCATGATGGTGGGATATGGATTAAACATGATTACATAATGATACTCTTTCCATCATTATGTCATGTTAATCACCCTTGACCTATGTTTATGATGCAATGTTTTATGATTTTTCCATAATTCACATATTTAGATTATTTAATAGTGATATATCTGAACTCATTGTTCATGTTTATGATTCTCACAGATTTTATTCTCCATTTATTTTACAATTCTGAAACATGTATTACCTTATTATATATATGCCATTATTTTTTCCTTACTAGGATTTTTAGATCACCAGTTTTTTTGTATGTCCAAATGTTATCACATACAATTTTATATGCTAACATGTTTAGGATTTTTTTTCAAAAAATATGATGTTTTACTAATTTTATGTTGTTATGTAATGCACCTAATTCCCTAAAAATACAGTTATCTATATTTTTTATTGTATAAAGTGAAATATTATGTAGTAAATAATGAAAAAAAATGTTATAAGTGAAGGGTTATCATAGTTGGTATCAAAGTAAAAGTTTAGTTTCTTTTAGTATTAGGATTAGAATAATTTAGAGAAATTCATAGAGGTACGACTTTTGATAAAAACATCCCTAAATTTTGTAATATTTACAGTATGTGGTTTATCAATAAAATATATCCTTTTATATATCATACTAGTGGATGTTTATTTGGAATTGATGCACATGGGGGTGAGACCAGAATATAGTGTGTTGAGCTAAACTCGACCAGAAAGTAGTGCATTAGAATGAGCCTTGTTGCACATCTAGTTTGATATGCCAAGTAGAAATTATTTGGTTAACATTTAATCCCATTATGAAACATTATTATTTCAATAAATAATATCTAAAAGAGTCTATGTTATGAAATAGATAATGGATAAAACATATTGAAAGCAATATAATAATACATTAAGGAAGAAACATCATTTACATAATATCCTTTTATAGAAATTATTGATAAATTTATGGTCGTCTATCCCATCATAGATTAATTATTTTTTGTTAACTAATTTATCTGAACCATGATATATATCACGCCTTATTAGTTCATAGGTTATAGTTTTGTCTTTCATGACTTTGATTTCACTTCTGACTATTCATATCCTACTTGGTAACTTAGTTGTGTGATTAAATATATTTTCCTGTTTCCCAATTTTCAAGATGATAGTTTATAATTCCATTTTATGATGTTGGATTTCAATAAATATTATTTAATGTGTCAAAAAAATCATAATAAGTTCATTTATGAATTTTGAGTGAACAATTTATTTAAAGGGGAAGATTTTTACACCACATGTTTTTAAAAGAGATACTATATTCGATAGTTTATGTTATAAATAACATTGAACCCAAACAAAAAATGACAATTTAAATATGAATTTTTTAACACAGCCATTAAACACGTGGATTATAATTTTATTATCTAATTTATAAAATACACACACACACACACACAGATATATATATATATATATATATATATATATATATATATCATAGTAATCATAAGCCTATCGAAAAATTTTTATTAAATAATAACTGTTTTTTTGGTAATGATTTTTGGTTATTAAAAGTAGATTTTCTTCAAAAAAACTTGATTTTTATTAATGAATTTAAAAATATAATTATTTTCCAGAACACATAAAAATTAATATGACAAAACAGACTCTTTTTTTGGAATTTTTATATCAAAATTTACCTTGGTAATTGATTTGGGATTTTAAAAAATATAAACTTTTCAGTAAAGAGTTAAAAATACTGTTTTATCTAAAAAATAATTTATTTTCAAAACTAAATTAATTTAAATTTGTAATTTTTTTTTTTAAAGTATACTAAAATATTATTTATTTATACATATTTAAATTAATTAAATTTAAATTACACTTATTATTTATTTTTGTATAAGTTTATTTTTGGGATTAAAAACGCATTTTCCTGAAAAATATTTTTAAATTCATAGTGTTTCTCTATTTTAATTAATTAAAAAAACACACAATGTGAAATGATATAAATAAAAAATATAATAAATATCTATCTATAAGAATATAAATTCTTAATATAATGATAACTGACATTTTTTTATAAATGAATATTATAAAAAATCATTTTCCACCATGATTTTGAGTTTCTATTAAATAATATTACTCTAATACAATGAATCGACTTTGATAAAACAAATTTCATATGTTTAGTTGTCATATTTATTATTATTTAATTAGTCTAAAATATTTTTTAAACAACATATTTAGTAATAGTAGTAAATATTAACTACCAAGATAAAAGAAAAATAATTTAATTATGTTTAAAAATGATTTAAAAAAAATAAAAACAATGTAATGTTAGTATTATGAATATTTATGGTTAATTTTCATTGAAATTATGACTCTATTTATTTATTAATTTTTTACATTATAAATGATTATGTAACATGATTGGAAAAAATTATATTTGAATACGATAAAAAACAAATTATGTTTTTTTGTAATATAATATATTAATTACAACATTTCTTTTAATGAGTTAAATTTTTTTTGAAATAAATCATATAAATTATATTGCTAAAATATAATTTATAAATTTTATTGATATTAAAATATTTTAGATGTCGAATGTAATTTCTATAATCGTTCAAAAACAATTATTTTCTAAAAACCCATCATTTTTCAATAAATTTAATTTTTTTATGTTAATATAAAAACATTTAGAAAAATATTTAGAAAATTTAAATATTATTTTTTAATAAAAATATTGGAAATTTTAAATGTATAATTTTTAATAGTGATTTGATAAAGTTGGATTTTTAGTTTAAAAAATTAAATACCATAAAAAATAAACCTTATGTACTATGATATTTTAATTACCAAAAAGTAATATAATAAAAACTATAAGCGGTATAAGTAACCAAATATATATTTCAAATTTGAAATAATTTGATTATTTGTCTGTTTTATATATTTTCTAAACCCTTTATGAATCCTCAAAATCATCTAATATCATTAAAGGGTCTAAAATCATTTCTAAGTGTATGAATCACATACACATCTACAATGTTCTTAAATTAGTAAATTCTTCCCAGGGAATTTTATAATAATAAACGACAATCCCATTTAGAAGAAATATTAGGAAAACTAGATGATGGTTTTTTATTTGTTATTTTTTTATATAGAGTCTGAAACCTACATTTGGGAAATAATAATGAAATCCCCACTCATTTTCTATATAAAACATAGCCATGACAACATTTATAGTCACTCGAAATTAAATCATAAAATCCTTACTAATCCATACCCTTTTTGGAGCCCTCTTATAGTTCCCCGAAGGTCTCACAAAACCCCTCAAATGTATTGGAAGTCACACACTAATGTAATGGATCTTATACTCTCCTTTTTATTCAAGAACATATTCTATACTATTCCTCTTAATTTCAATTTTATATTATTATTATATTATATTCAATATCTAAATTACTTAATATTTTATATCTAGATAATTATATACACATTTCACTCACATTGATCCCTCCCATTAACCATTATGTAAACCCTATTACCATGATAAAATTTAATACGAAATTTCTCTCATAATTTCAATTAAAGTACTTATATTATGTTATTCCTATAAATTTAACTTTTTTATGTTATCATATGATCTTACATATCCCTCTAATTGTACAGAATCTTTATATATGATGAAATATCTCTTTAACACCCATTATTCCCTTTCTTGATCCTCTATGTACACATTTTACCATTCAAATTATTTACAATTCATATGGAAGAAATATTTATTTAAAAGTCCATATTACTATACATATGATGTATAAATGATAAGAGGAACCATTCTATCTCATAATCCCATAAAATTATTTTTTATGAGACTTCATTATTCATTTAAAATTTCTCCATGATTTCCCTTGCCAAAATAATTATGTAGTGAATACCAAACCCATTCCCTATCAAATTTTTTTACCATTATACACTTCTTCTTCCTTGATATGGTACTTATAAGAAATTATTAAATAATATATCAATGTGTAAAAAATGATTATAAATGATTCGATTATTTATTATATATGTGTCACACTTAAGAATGAGAATGATATGAAATTGACGGGGGGCATGCAGAATAAATAGCGCTATAACACATTTGATAATGTTTAGTCTAATGATATGTCTTTTTTGGATAGAGAGTAACCATGTTTCATTTAGGGGAATTTTCCAATCATAATATATTTTTATTTAACATTTATCTATGTTGATGATATATTTTTTCAATTTTTTGCCACATTTACCAAATTATACTAATGTTATCATGTTATATCATGCATCATTCTTCAATTTTATGATTCAAGAACATTTTATTCCACACGGATATGCATATTTTATAAGATTTATTATGTTATTCATTTTATTAAATTTTTTATTCCCTTAATGGAATTTATATTTTCCCAATTTCATATGTATGTTCCTAGGTCATCTCATTCAGTTTCAAGTGCGATACATTTTACATATGTTTTCAATAAAAATTATTTTTTCTTATTTTATGACATTATATAATGTACCTAATTCCAAAATAAACAATTCATCCTGATATTTTGTATTTTAATATTTTTAATATTATTTAATAAATCATTGGATACTTTTTAATAATTATAGTGATGTTATAGAAAACATTGGTACACATTTAATTTTCCAAAAATTAAAAGTGTACCCCCACCACTCATATAAAAGGCCACCCACTCTCCTCTCAAAATCAAACATTTAGAGACATTTTTATTGGGGAAATAGGACCCAAATATCTTTCTTAGTTAATTATCATTTAATTATAACCCAAATATTTATTTTAATGCAATACTATAAATTATTTTGTATCATAACTTCCAAGGTTTTTCAAAGAAGAGTTATTGTGATTAACCCAACATCATTATCTTATTTATTATTACACCTATTTAAAATTTCTCCAAACATTATTATATAATGAAATTATTATCTACCATGAAACTAGATTTTATTATTTCCAATTCATATCCTAAATCCATCTCCATTTACATCAAATGGGATATGGAATGATCATTTATGGTTATGGTAGTCTACAACCTCACAAGCCTATGTAATTAATTATCCATCATTATCTATCATAACATTTTGAAACGATGGATTTAAAATATATATGTTTTAACTAAAACATATTAATTCTTTTAGAGTTTTCATATCACATAAAAATTCTTAATTTCATTTTATTTGGTGATACGATAACATCACTTATGTGTACAGTGGAATACTACCTCGCAAAGTTATGTGTTTCATTTTTCATTAATAATTTAAATGAATTGTAAAGGGGATACATTAAATAAATATTTGAGATAAAAATGACATAAAAATTATATTAAATAAACACATAAAACTATTAAAAGATAATATATCATTTATTTCATATAGTAAAAAACAATAACGTTGTTTAGAAATGTGTGGAGTACAACATCAACGAAATGACATGACTCATTCTTAATCATTAAATCACATAGGTGAAATGTATAAATATATTTTAATAAATACTATTATATTTATTATATTATAGTAATTATATTAATATAAGATAATCCATTCCATATTTCAATAATGGACATTGGTGAATTGAAACACCAGTCATGCGTATGTACGGCCTACCGTCTCTATGTTTGTAATAAGGTTATTTTTTCATAACAATATTACATGATTGGTTTTAAGAAGTATAAATGATATATAAATATATTAATTATTGAATTATTATTATTACGTAAATATAAAATAATCACCTATTTTATGACAATCCACACATCGAATCGGTTTTGAATTAATTATCCAAGCATAAATAACCCCGATGTAGATTAAACTGATTTAATATTTTAATATTTACATTAAAATATTTTAATGAAATTATTAAACAGTAAGGTATTAATATATAAAATTTTTATTAATAAATCAATTAATTTATATAATAATATTATGTATGATTTAAAAGATATATATGGAATGTCTAGACTCAATATAAGGCCTTTATGGTCTGAATTTTTATTACGTGAGTCATATTCCCAATTCACCACTTTTTATTATTTTGCGATATATATCCTATCCATTTTAGATGTACTAGAATTAATTATTCATAAATCATGGTATTTAATTTTCGTATTTTAATTATTTATTTCAAATGGAATTGAAATTAAATTTACCAAGTGGTAATTAATTTCATAACACAATTTTTTCATTGTGTTATAGTACATCTTGGTTATCATTATTATGTCATTATTATACATGTAATGAATTATGATTATCTTATTTTGTAATAATTATTAATGTTTTTTTCATTTGATTCACATAATAATTTTATCTATTAATTTTATAATTCAAAGGGTTGATTATTGAAAGGGTTATTCATCTCAATTTTTCATTCTTTTAGACATATGTTTATGATATGAAGCTATATTCATTTTACAAGTCTATATACTTACCTTTGAAATTTTATATCATGGAAATATTTATGATCATGTTTTTTAAATTATCAATTAAATTTAGTCTTACATGGTTCATATGATTTAATATTTATGAATATGGAAAAAGAGTTATGTTAAAATCTCCCTTTATTCCAAGACATTTTTTGTTATAGGTTATTTTAGAGGAAAAATGTGATTTTATTATTTAGAACCACATCTATTTTATTATCATATATTTATGAATGTGTTTCGTATGTTTAATTTCCATTTCATCCCATATTTATTAGAGAAGCATCAACTTAGTTTATTTTATGTGATACAGATGATGTATATTCTTTTAGTTCAGGAATAATTCTATTTAATGTGCATATTTTTAAAAAATCATTAAGAAATTTCTTTTGAAAGTTAAATTATTTTCTATTTTCATTTTTGAGATCTTATACTAGATTATAAATGTATTAAAAATGATATATCATAAAAATTTCCATATGGGTCACTTTTTAATCACTTGTTCAATAGGTTTTGAACAGAATGTCTTTTTTTAATTTATAACATGAATTTATTTTTCCATGGTAATGTCCATTATTTTGATTCAAGAATACTTTGATAAATCTCATATTTATTTTCAATGAATTATATTTTCAAAATATATTAAGATTTTATTAAAATAAATATTTTCAAAATGAAAACGTTATTCTCATAAAAATACAATTACATAAAATTTAATTGTATTTCCAAACATCAACACTGTAAAAAATTGTTGTCACATATACTCAAATGGAATTATTTTTTAATGATACCCTTCTAATTAATTATTAACCACAATTATGATTATACCATATATATTTTTATGGAACCCATTTTTGGAATATAAGTTAATTTTGTTTAAGTGATATTGTTAGAGAACATATTTTCCCACATTCCAGTCAGGTTTAAAATAAATTATTATGGAACCCATTTATTTACATGGGCTATATGTGTATAAAATATATATTTTAGTACCGTTTTCATATCAATGAGTTTGTCTTCTGAATTGAAGAATACAGATTATAATTTTTTAGTTATATAGTTATATGTAATCTTTACGTACTTTATTTATCTAATGATTATTTGACATTACTAATATGACAAGAAGACCCAAATAGATACATGTGAGCACATTATTTATCATATATTTGATGTTCCAAGATATAGATGTAATTAATTGTGTATAGATGTTTACTATTTAGATATTTTATTTCATAGGGTTATGAAATGGCTATATGAAAAAAACTCCTATGATAGTACTATGTTGTTGTGCCAAACTGGGTTTTAAATATTTCCTTTGATCATGATTGATTTCAAATCGATTATGATTATTAATTTTGATTACTGTTGACTTTGTAGAATCCAAATTTTCTTGTTTACTTGTCTCATAATCCATATATTGATGTGTATGAATATTCTTATTCTATGATAAAGAATATTAATTATGTCTTCATTAATGTATTCTATTCATATGCTCACTGACAAAATTTAATTTCTAATTCCTATGTTTAACCTTACATATAATTTTCATTCACAAATTTTATATTTAATTTTTACATGTTTATCAAGAATAATGTTTAATGATTTATGTCTATAATGGATTCATATAGATGATGATGTTGACATAATGTGAAATTTGAAAGTCTGGGGTTATGTGGGAGGAATTTTCATTTATTTAATTGAGTATTATTTATGCATTCATTTTTCCTAATTATATATGACTATAATCCTAATAGGTCATTGACAATATAATTAAAAAAAATAAAATGTTTTGTGTTTTGGATGGTTAAAACTAGGACACCATCATTAGTACCATATCCAAAAATGAAATTCTTATGATTTTTTCATAGATTCTAGAGGGTGGGATTAGGTTTTTTTATCGTTGGTATCAGATGAGTGAGTAGATATCATTGGAGAGTATTATTCGTGAATCTTAAGAATTATTGATTTATCAAAGGTTTTGGAGTTTATAAATTATCATAAGTATAAGGGAATTGATAAGCATTATAGTTTATATGAAAATTTTTTATTAAGGATATTTTCAAGGATGTTCATCAAATTTATTGGATTATATTAATTACAGAAGTTTAAGGAAAATTAAAATTGGAAGTCTATGTGATAACCAAACACATTTGGCATGATCATGGGTGGAATGAACCCATAATTGAAGGATGATAAGGGTGTAGTGTATACCACTCGAATATGTGATGTCTTGGCTAGTAAGAAATCAATTTTTATTCATAAATAGTTTTAATAATAATTATAAAGATTATTTTCATGACATATATTTTATCAAATATATAAACATAATATTGAATTTGTTTTGTTGATTTTTTTATGAATTTCCTTTTGGAAAAGGATCACAATAAATTTAGGATACATGTTTATATGTTATATCTATTTTAGTTTTTATTAATGTATAAATTTAGTGGAATGACATTATTATATATTTTTTGGTTTTGTGGAACTTTAAATATTTATTTTAATTCAACTTGTATAAAAAAATTCCCCTTTAATACTCATCATGAGAATTAAAATTGTAATTTGGTAGAAATTGTCAAAATGAAGAAATTATACTCATCATGATTGTAAATTTCCTAATCTTCCTAGACTACATGGAAATGGAATTCTTAACCACTGTGAAAATGATCGTCAATTAATTTATACAACAACCATAATTTTTATGACATAAATGAACATTTTCAATCCACATTGGTTTATGGTTTAATCATTGATATACTCATCATTATAATTTACTTCATTTTGATATATATTTTAGAAATACACTATTTATCCACTTATTAATATTTTAATCCCACATATCTTCTCATATTTGGAAATGTAGTATGTTTCATCCCAAAAGCATTTCATATTCTCCCTTATCTATTATTAATAGGTTGTTTTGTTAACCAATTTAGAACGTTTTGTTTCCAATACAGTTATCATCAAATTTCCAAACATTTATTTCAAAGTAAATGTTCATATTATGTAGAAGAAAACATTGATTGATAATGTATTCGTCATGAAACAATAAGATTAAACTATCCTTGAAATTTATAACCATTGTATACTAAAAACCTAATTTAAGGGTATTTATTTTATTGACTACTTTAGGAAATATAAATATATAAAAATTTTCTACTCTGTATATAATTTGATTTTTTTAAAAATAATCAATCAATTTTTAATTTTTAATTTTATTTTAAAAAAATTGATCTTTAAAATGAATTTATTTATTTTAAGGAAAATAATTGTATAAATATTTTTTAAGTTTTAAAAAATTTATTTGATAAATTAAGTTTCATTTTAAATCAAAATACAAAACTCTAATTTCTCTGAAATGTTTAGTTTTTTTTTGAAATTAATGATATTCTAGTGATTGTGAAAAGTATTTATTTCAATAAAAATATTATTTATTTTTGATAAAATATGTAAGTATTAATAGAAAATTATGTTTTGAATATTATTTCAACTGAAATAATTATTATTTATATTCATTATGTACCCTAAAATAGATTTTAATGGTCTTTATATTGGTTTTTAGTGTATGTAAATTTATTATTTTAAAAATGTGTTTTTAAAAAAAAAATAAAAGTGAATATATTTTCAAAATTTTAATTCATTAAAAATTCCCAAATGATAAATGATATAAAATAGATTTATAGATTATATATCTATAGTTATTTTTTTGGAAATAAATGAATTTGTATTATTATTATTATTCACATACTAAACATTTTATTACATTAGTGGGGATGAGGGAAAAATAATTAAAAAACACACTAAATGTGCACGGGGAGACATGAAAAGGAGACATCAAAAATACCACCACAAGGATGAAACCAAAAATATAGTCCCATGTGTATTTACGATATTTGATATAAAATATTGTTTTTCTTGAAAAATACACATCTTGAAAACCTAATTTTTTGTTGCATATGAAAGTATTATTTTAAATTGAATTTTTACACTAATGTGAATTGATTTTTTTAAAATAGATTTCAGATTTTAATCAGTGTTGTTCATATTACCTAATATGATAAAATTTATTTTTCACCATAATAAACAGGAAAAATATAATGATTAGTTTACATGGTTAAGGTAAACAAGGTTTTATTTAGGGATAAACTAAAAATACAATTGTAAAAATGAATAAAAAATTGTATAAAAACTAATGGATGAAAAAAATGATCTTATTATGTAAAATACTCATGAATTTCCATTTTATGTGCATTTTGGAATGAAAAAAACATGGGAACAATTTTATATTTTTAAAAATTATAATTGTTTCACTTAAATAACCTACAAAAGGACACCCATTATACTCATCTCTAGAAACATTAAAATTATGTTTTATCAGAAAACACCCTAAAATATCTTACTTACCCCTTACCGAATAGTTAGGAACCATTTTGTCAGAAATCAATCCTATGAATGGATTTGGTTCTTACCTAAGTAGGTAGCCAGAAGGAGAGTTATCATGCTTAACATGACCTAATTATTTTATTTATTCTTCCAACTATATCAAATATTATTAATATAAATTTGTATAATAGAATAATCATATACCATATACATATATGTTATTAGTTTAATATAATATCCTAAACACTTCTCATCTTCCATCAAACTATATACGAAGTCATCATTTGTGTGAATGGAAGAATACAGACTCCTGTATTGATGTCATTTTTTAATCATCAACTATAATGTATTTTTTAATTATTTATTTAATATATATATATATATATATTATTTGTAACATATTTAAAAATATACTTATATGATATCACATATATCTTTTTACATTTATTTACAAGGGGATACAATAACTTCACTCTTGTGTGTACAACAGACTACCCCTCTTGATGTGATGTTATTTTTTTACACTAAATAATTACATGAATTGTAATAAGGATAAATTTATGGATTTTTTATTTAAATTTCATATTAAAAATATTAATTTTATATTTTTAATTATAAAAATATAATATATAATTTCATTTCTTAGGGAGAAAAATTGTGACGTTGTTCGTGTGTGTCTGGACAAACACTTCCAGAAAGAGATGTCATACATTATTCATTTATAAATAACAATGATGATGTATATTAGTATATTTATATATAAATATAATATAATATTTATTATATTATAATAATTCATGAAATATAACATAATTCAACCCTTCTTTTCACTATGATAACTAAAAAATGGAATCTTTACTTTCTTGTATGTACAAAATGTCATCTCCATGATCGTAAGATAGTTCATTTCTCATAATCATATATCATTATATATTATAATAGATTTATTTATGTACAAAAAATAAGTTCTTTTATTTATTATTATTATATATAATTTTAAATAACAATACCTTTGGCAATGGTCAACAAACCAAGGTAGTTTTGAATCAAAGAACAGAACGCTATCAAGAAAACCTCAAATTGATTTACCTAATTATGTATTTTAATAAATCATTAAAAATAATATCAATTAAATACATATGTACAATGTATTAAACTTCAAAAAATTCTTATGAAGTCAATTAATTAATATAATCATATTATACATGAGTTAAAGGACACATATGGAATATTTGTCCTTTAAGTTAGGGATTTATCATCTAAATTTTTGTCCTTGAGAAAAATGAAATAATCACCATTTTTTACTGTATGGTGCATAAAATATAATTTCAATATGTAATATAATTCTTCCCTCTTATATAATGTCATTTTCTGTTTCTATTTTTATTATATCATTCGTGGATAATTGACATGAAATTTAAAAATTACAATGACTTTTATAAATCATCATATTTTCATTGGTTTATAATACTTCTATGTTCCCGTTATGATTTCAAGATTATTTGTGAAAATAATTTTAATAATGTTGTGTTAAATTTAAAATTTATATATTTGGTTTTTAATTTGATACCCATAATCAATTAATTTATTAATTATCGAATTCAATGGTTTTTATGTTGCAACGATTATTCATATTGAATTTTTATTCCTTGAGACATAAATTTATGATATGTTCTAATATTCATTTGTGAGGTATGTATACAGCACATAGACATGTTATATCATGATAATAATGTTTTTAATGATATTTAAAATATCATTCAATGACAAAAAATATTGGGCATTATGAAAACTGAGTTACCAAAGAGGAAAATGCATTATGTTGCAATCTCCATTATTTTGAGAATTTTTATGTTAAATGTTATTTTAAAAGAAAATAATTCGATATTATTTTATTGAACCACATATATTTTGTTATTATATTTTTTTGAATATGTTTAGAATTTTTAAACACAATTCCCTCCATTTTTTGATTAATAAAAAATCAATGAAGTCATTTTTTTCTGATAAAGGATTTGAATTTTCATTTAGATCAGGTATCATTCTATCAAAAATCATGTTTTCAAAACTATTGTAAAAAATAAATTTTTATAAAAAAGAATTATTTTATAAATCAATTTTAAATGATATTTTACCTTCTTTTAAATGATAAAAAAATATAAGTTTATTATCATTCTCAAAATGGGTCAGTTTTGACTATTTTATTAAAAATTATATAAAATTTGTTTTTATCTATTTAAATTATAATATGAATTGATTTTCTTGAAACTAGTTAAATTATTTTCCTTGAATTTCCCATATATTTTTCAATGGTTATTTATATGAGAAATGTACTTTCAAAATATATTTTTATATTTTGTTTTGTTTTTAGAACTGATTTTCAATATGAAAAGACTATTTTTGACCAAAAAAATTATGATATTTTAATGTAATTGACATTCATCTATGGCAAAAAATTATTATTTTTACATATGATAAAATTACGATGTTTTTTAATTATAAAATCATAATTATTTATCTTGATGGATTGTGATTCATTCAACGAACATGTTTTGGAACAAGTTTTATTTCCACGATTAATGTTTTTTCAAATAGATTTTAATTAAACACATTTAGTTTCCATAATTAATCCTGATTCAAGGATATTTTTATGAATCTAATTATTTTATATGGGTTTATAATGTTATGAAATTAATAATTATTATTAATAATTTTTATAATTAAATAACATATATAAGTATGTTATTCTTGTCTAGGTTATTGGATGTTGCATAAACACTGGGTTCACCTAGATAGTGTTGGAAGATCCTGTTATATGTTATATGATGGTTGTGAGAAAATTACACTCCAATTAATTGGTTATGGAATTTTTTCATATTTTTATTATGAATTTAATTTTTTTATAAGTTTTATATGATGATAATATCCCAAGATACAAAAACACCTTTTTTAATTTACTATGGTTCATAAATGATTTTATTAATCATGATTGATATCATAGGGTTTATTACTATTGAGTTTGATTAATCTTTCCATTGTGAAAACATCATTAGATGTCTTCATGATTAATTATCCAGACATTTATGGGTATGTATATTCTTATTATATTCTCATAAACATTAATTATTCTATCACACCCATATAAATTTTATATTATCATTTATGACATTCAATTAATTATGAATATTTTTAGCCATATTGTATTTGAAATCACGCTTTTTATGTTAATTTTTAGCATCATTATGAATAATGTTAAAGAATGATTTTTATATATAATTGTTTCATTTGGATGATGATGATAATATAATTTTTGATAGAAAATGGTAGGATTATTTTGAAAAATTACTATTTAAATACATGTGAACTACTTTTCATTGAATTTATCTAAATTATATAAAACACTATTCCTAATAGTTCATTGAAATTGTAAGTGATAAATTTATACTAACAATGTTATATATTTTTCATGTATAAACTAGGTCCACATCATCATTATCGATGAACAAAATGTAATTTTAAATATTTCATCCTTAGAGCTAGGTGTACAGGTTCATGGTTTTTGTAACATCAATGAACCAGAATCATATGAAAAAATGTTGGATGAAGATAAAGAAAAACAAATTAAAAAAATTGATAAGGTATAGAACATTATCATTAAATTTGAATGAATTCATATCAATTCACAAATAAAAGAAAAAATTAAGCCTCATAAATGATTTAATATCCCAAAATTATTATTCCACTCTCAAAAAAAATGTTGATACAATTCGTAAAACATACAATATATGAATGATTCCAGGAATTTGAAGGCTATAATATTATTAATGGAAAAGAGAAGTATATCTAGGTATATTACAATGACATTTCCCTAAATAGTCTATATAGAATCACAAGAGATGTAATAAAGAATATATATGTATGGATGGAATAAATTTCAGATTACCCCTGCATTAGTTAGAAGAAGAATTACAGAAATCTATAGACTAATTAATTCTAAAATGTAGAAACAATTACATTTTTAGTAAAATTCACAAATTAACTGTAAAACATAATAGAATATGAAAAACCTAGAGCCCAATGTTTTTCACTTGTCCTGGTTTTTATGAATAGTCCCTTTATTAATGCATTTAATCATTAATTACAGAAAAAATTAAACAGTTTTATATTTTTTATTATAAAATAAAAAATATGAATATAATTCATAATGAATAAAATAAATATTCTTATTTTTATATTTAGTACACCACATATACATTAATGATCACAATATTGGTTATTTCTAGAGCTAATCCAGTAATTCACCTAAGCTCTTGAGATATTTCTGTTTAGGTCTGATAGTATAAATCTATGTTGATAATTATTTTTATCATAGATAATTTATTATTACTAATCTTGTAAAAAATATTATGATGGTGTAGAGGGAACATGAATAGATAGCAAATTCAAATCCAAAATTATTATTTAACATTTGATAATTATAAATGTTTTAATCCATCATTAAAATTATTATGTATTAATCTTATATGAATGTTACCATTCATTAACAATATTTAATATGTATGTAATTGAATATATATTTAACAATGATGAATAAATCTAGATCCTAAAATCATAGTTATAGTGATATATATATATATTTAATTTATATATTTTAAACATATAAATAAAAAATGTTTTCTATTTTTTCTCCTATGTTTTTCTATTTAAAATTCTATAAATATAATTTACCAAAACACAACAATTTCAATTAATTATCATTATATTTGAATAACTTTAACATCTTGGGATCATTTTATAAAATAAATTATACCTTGTTTGTATATGATTCAGACTATTATATATATTATTATAACTTCTTCACATAGAAAAAAATGGTTTAGTATTTCCTACTGATATCCCATGTAGGGTGGGATGTTATATTTTTTTTATACATGGTATTTCTCATATTTTAAGAGAAATTGTGACTCATATATCTCCTAATTAAATAATTTTTCTTTTCAAAATTTTTAATTTATCAAAATATTTCTTTTAAACTATAAATTCTAATCTTGATTTTAATATATTTTGTCAATGTTAATAAATTATTTTATTTGAATCATTTATGAAATAAATCATTTTCTCAGTTGAAAGTTATATTCTTATAAAATGTTTACACAATGATATCTAGTATAGACACTTAGTATAAATATGTGTTCCATGGTGGTTTCTATGAACATCCACATGATGATTTAATCTCGATGAATTTTATTAAAGTGGGTTATATAAAATAAAACATTATTAACTAATTTATTTCAAGATACATTTCTTACTAATAATATTATACCTAAAACGTTCTTGTAAAGGTGAGATGTTCATTTAGAATTTTAGTTTGTGCATATATATTTTTTGATCCATCTTTAGTATGTCGAAGTAAATTCTTGCGTACTATCATATTTAATTTTTTAGGGGACAAAATTTAATTTACCTTTACATAGAAATTATATATACAAAAAACTCATATAATTAATTTAAATGAACTACAATTCGTAAAATAAATGTTAATATATTCATTTTAAAAATGTATATAAGAGTATATATTGAATTCCATTTTCATTATTTCACCTTATACAAAAAATAAGTAGCATAACCAATAATTGAAATAACTGAAGGAAATCGATGAAATTCACATAAGCTATCAAAATTAAAAAATTAATTTTCAATACAAAATTATTTACCATAGAGTTACAATACACAAAATAATTTTTTAGTAACTATTTTTATGGTTTATAAGACACTCATGGAATTAATATATAACGAATAGGAAAAATTACATTAAAAATACAATTTTGAGAATAGTGAAAAATTCCATTGAAAATAAAATTCCTCATTTAATTAAATTCAAAGAAATTTTTATTTTTTTCATTATAAATCCTAAAAACATAATATACAGAAACATCGATTACATAAAGTTTAGATATACAACTAGGTCGTCTTCTGTTCACCATGTGGTTTGACAACATACTTCTAAACCATCTACAAATTTATTTAGTTTAATATATTATATTATTTTCATTACTTTATAAATATATACTCCTTAATAAAATAAACAACACTCAATTAAAGAGATCTGACCAATATCAAAATTTCCACATAGCTAAATGATTACATCATTGTTAGAGACTCATTGAAATTTTAACATGGAGAACAATTTTTCAAGAGTTGTAGAAAAGAACTAAAAACTTCATTCATTGGATCCATTCATAATAGGTACAAAATTTTTATTTTAAAACACTCTAAAAAATTGTTATAATTGAATAATAAATTAATCATTATAACTCGTGAGATATTGGTTCTTTATGAATTTTGTTTTAATATAAATATATATTCATGAACCAATTATATACATATAAAAAATTATCATCATTATAAGACAATATTTATATAAATTAATTGGTAATTCAACATTTGATTAAAATAGATTAATATTTTATAATAATTATGAGACATTCCAATTGACTATGAATTTTCTTTGAAGAAATGGTATAAAAATTTGTTGATATCTTTGCGGTTTATTTCTAAATTTTTGAAAAATTATTTAATATTTTTTTATTTATTGGATAAAGTTATAATTATTTGAAGGAAAAGAGCCCAGTATTAAAAATGGATACTATATTTTAATGTTAAAAAATTAAAATTTCAATATTAAATATTTATAATTAGGGTATAATGAATTATTTAAAAAAAATTATTTTTAAATTCAAATTACCCTATAATAATATTTGTAAGGGAGTAAAAACATTGATGGTACATGTTGGGTACTATATATGTCATAATAATTTTTTTAATTATTAACTGTACTCGAAGTCAAGTACTATTACATTGATTTTAATTATATTTATGTAATTTCTATATTATATACATTAATGATTTAATGAAATAATTATTAGTGGGAGTAATCACGATAACACCTAATTAGAATTCACATATAAAAAAAGTAGTTTCTTGAAATTATTTTTTAATAATGACTCTAGGGAATTTTTTAATTAATAATTTGATCAAAAATAATAAAATAATTTTAATTTGAATGAAAATAAATTCAATTACATAATCATAGAATAAAATAGTTTTGAATATAAAAATTAATATAATCTTATTCTTCTGGAATGGTGTTGTTTACATAATATAAACAACTCTTCACTTTTGAGGTAACACATGATACTCAATTTTAGTATGATAACCTACTATTTTAATAAAACTATAATAATATTCACATCTAATTACTTCATGGAAATAAATTATGAATGGATAGGATGAATATCAATTTCGACCTTTCATGGTCATACTAATATTAAAATTTATTTTGGAAATTTACCTTATAAATCTACATTTATGTAAAATTAAAAATATTGTATAAGCATTTCCAAAATTTATTTATAATAATTTTTAATAATATATATTATTAATTTTTTTAATTATCAAATTTACATAAATGCAAATGATGTAATTTGGATTTAAAATGTGGGTTTTTTAAAAAAACTAATTTTTTCTTTCAGAAATTAGTTTATGAATAAGAATTAATAATGATTATCAATTTTTTTTAATTAAAATAGCATTTATTGATGAATGATTTAAATAAATATTATAAATTATATATATAAAAATAAAAATAAAATATGTTTAATTATTATTACTAGTAATATAATATATGATCATCTTTGACATGAAAAGAAATATCACATCTTGAAAACTATATTTCGACATGATTTGCAGAATTTTTTTATACTAAAATCAACCACATATGTGAATTGAATTTTTCAAAATTAATTCCATTTTTTATCATTAAAATTAATATCATCAAATAAGTTAATCCTAATTATTTGGTCATTATTATTTTTAATGATATTAAAAATTAGTTACTGTAGTTATGATTAAAATGAGTTTTTTCATGTTTCATGAAAATGTATTACAATAAATCTTTCAGAAAAATGAATATATATTTTTTTAATATTTAAAATAATTTGGTTCAAATTATATAAAAATGATCCTTTTATTTTAGACTCATTATATTAATTACCATGGTTAAAAAACTAGTTATCATGGTGAATACAAAAATGGTAAATGTAATAAACATAGAAGATGAAAGAGTAACATAACAATGAGTTATTTATTTTAATTTGTTGGATGTTTAAATTGATTGTAAATTCCCATAAATATATTATTTATATGTTTTTAGGTACATGGGGTGAGTGTGACTTCCCATTATTATATAATTTTCAATATTTATAAAAATACCACTCCTCTTCAAGTACTGAAGGGAACATGAACCTCCTATTTATTTACACATTTCAATCCATTTCTATCAACCAAAAACTTATAAATCTATATTGAAATACATAGAAACATTTAATTAGATTTTTTATTTCTAAAATTTCAACACTAGGGTCATTAAAAATAGATTTATGGGATATTTGTTTGAGATGGTTTTCATCATAATGAATCTCTTTCTTTTCCACTCTTTATTTTAAACATTATATAATTTATTAATACACGAAATATAATAAAAATATCCAATATAATTATATTTTGTTATTTTAATGGAATAGTATTTACTCATATCCTTCTACGATAAATTGGTAATAGAAAAATCGATTTTTTTAAGTCATACCACATCATTTGTAATGGATGAAATTATTTTTCCAACACTGAATCACATGGATAGTAATAATGAAGGAAATAATAAATATATATTTGCACATAGTAAATGATATAAATTATTTAAAATTAATACATTATCCAATTTATTTCCCTTCCATCCATTAATGTAGTGATATTATTTCATGTGTGTACAAACATCATACCATCTCTGTGAAGTGGTACAACTCATTTTCTATATTGATAATTAGTAAATTGTTCTTAAAATAAACTTCATGATTAAAAAATATATTTAATAAATTAATGTCATTTTCTATATGGTGTATATATATCATACTAAAAATTTCTGTGATCATTATTTAAAAACACACACATGGTGAAACAAAGAAATTGACACACGAAACAATGAAAATGGTGAAATATTATAAACAAATGGGTGGTAAAATGTTATAAGAGGATATATATGACATTTAGAATATTATAATAGTTCCATTAGATATTATTTACCTTTTTAGAACCAATATAAAGATTTTAATTCAGGTTCAACTAAAGGAGGGCATGAGTTAATAGATTTAGTCTCAAATTCCATTCTATTGAGACTAATTTGTTAATATAAACATTTTAACTTTATTTTGGCGAATATTCTAAACATTTTATATATGTAACATTAATCCCAAATAATTATTTATTTTATATTTAAATTCTTGTTTATAATTCTTATGGGTTATAATATTAATTTTACTTATGTGGTAATAATCAATTTTACAACCTCATTGTCTTTTGGGAATTCTTTTATGCTCTTTGGATGAATATTATAATTTAATATTCATAATATTTAATAATTTTATTATCCACATAATTATAAAAGAGTATTTGTTTTTTTCATAAATCATTTAAACTCTTATGTATATATTTTTAAAAATAAATGATTGAAAGAAAAAATATTTTTTTTTCTTTTTAAATATTATATTTTTTTTACCGTGCCTATGTTTTTCAATTTTTTTAGAAAAGTACTTATAATTAATCAAATGAAATTATAGATACATATTATGACACCAAATAATTTTAAATATGTAATTAATAGAACTATACACCTATTTTCAAAATTCTATTTTTTTAAAAAGTAAAATGGAATGTTTTATTTAGGTTTATATTGATGAAAAACATCCATGTTGCAGAGAACATCTTAAAAAATATATATATTACTAAAAATTTTCAATGTATTTAAAAATGAAACAATTTCTTGGATTATTTGTTTGATGTTTCACATCCATTCCATCTATTTATCCAAAAATGATGATTTTATTTCATAAACTAATATTTCTAATGAACCTATGTTCAGTTAACATTTCATACGTAATTTTGGGATCTAAAAAATACTCATAATAAGTTCACTTTATTATCATAATTTTTTATTGTTCATTATATTTTTGAGAAATTAATATTTTTTGTACCATATTTATTATTTTTCAACAAACTGCATATAATATTTACATTTGATTTTACTATAAATGTTATTTGATTAAATAGGGGAAATACAGTTTTGTATATACTCTTTCTTCAATAGAGTTATTCTTTGATATTGTATATTGTTTATAAATTAAATTGATCATTTTATATATTAGGAATAATTAGGGAATACAATGACTTTTGGGGAAAATAATTATATAGAACATCAATGCATCACTATGAGTTATGAGAAAAATCAGTTGGTCATATAAAATGGGTTTTTACATATATTTCTATAACACTCTATGAAAAATCTTGAATGAATATATATCATCATTTCCAAGATCAAAATGACATAAATAAAGAATTTCATTCAATGATAATCCTATTATTGTTATCTATGATATTATTTCATTGACATTACCTAGGGATGCATTTTTTGCTCATGTAATCGATTAAATGGAATGTGGTTTACATTATTTGCAATTAGATATTGATTATGAATTATATTATAATACTATAAATTTATTTTGTCAAATAAAATGTTTCATCAGTTAATTAATATTAAACATTTATTATTATTTATTGGTATATAATATCTTACATTATACGTAACCCTTATAGTTAATTTTAGCACACCCTTATATTTTTTCTTTTCTCTATGATATTGAGATGATTTCTATTAATATGTTCAAGGATGAAAAAAATTCAATTACATTATTTTGTATAATATATCTAGTGTAAAATTGGTGTCATTTATGTATTTTGTTATTTAAGACTACTAAAAATATTTTCCTTTTGTTATTGGGACACATTTATCTACTGCATTATGAAAATGTGATGACTAGAACTGTGTTACTAGAGTTGGTAATGTTACAGATTATATTAGATGAATTTTTGTATAATCCTTGGAAAATAGACCAAGGAAAACATATACTAGGTTATATTACAGTATGGTTAAAATTGAGTATAAGTATTGAAGGAAATATTAATATGTTTGTAAATAATACATTATATGGTTTCTCCTCACAATACACTCTTATTTGGATACTAAAAGTAGGAGTGGTACTAGAAAAATTGTTCCTAGGGTTAATTACTCTAAAATGGGGACAACTTGATTTCAAACTATCATCACGTTGTACATAATTACATGACATATTATGGAAATCACTTACTTTTGAGTATTATGCTTAGAATAAATCACATTTTTATTTCAAACAATTATAATATAGATACCCCGCCGTAAAACATTACATAATTATGAGTTTTAGTCAAAATAAACAATAACTAACTTTTAGGAACTTTTATTGTTTAATTTTTTTAGAATTACGACATAAAATAAACATATCATCCCATATTTATACAGAGAGGATACTAATAAAATAATAACTATTTTATTTAAAATATAATTTTTTTTATAATAAATGATGATTTATCTGAAAAATATTCATAAAATTTAAATTAAATTCCTCATTTATTTTAAAAATCCTTATATCCTATGATATTTTTTCTAAAAAATCATGGGATGAGCACCAAAATCAATGTATGGGATATATATAAAGAAAACATTAGTCAAATGATGACATAAAAACTAAATAAACCCATATTCTAAAAACACATTAGCATACATAGAAACATCAGTCAGTTTTATAGGAACATATTTACTATATCAAGCTTCCATTCACCTTTACACATGGAATATCAATTTGGTCAGCTTGCATCTCTGGATAAACTAATACATTAGAGTGCTATAATGGTGCTCACCTATATTCAATTGAGCTATACTGGGATCAACCCAACATATGTTGAGGTGTAATGGGTATCAACCCATCATATCATGAGCTATAATTTGTTCAACATAACATAAACAAATTTCCATGGAACATATCATCAATTAAACACATGAAAACTCATTTAAACCCTTGAGAAAACTCATTAATATAGTCAGAATACCCTATTTCGATCAAAATAATAACTTTAAAAATATATAAAAACACACATATAATAATAAAATCATATTATTCAAAAAAATAATGAAAAAATATTATTTAAAAAAATTAGTAATAAATCATCATGAAATAATAGGAAACATTTCATTCCATATAAAAGAAAAAATCTTTTTTAGTTTTGTAAAAGTGTCATTTAAAATGATTTTTAATAGAAAGTGCATTACCATAAGTTTTAATTCCATAAAATATTTTTAAACATATTGTATATTGAATAAAAGTGTGTTATTAATATTTTACTGAAACATATTCATTTTTATTTCAAATTATATGATCATTTTATGACATCATTCCACCGATAATAATACTTTGTTATTTCCATTATTTTGGTTGCATTCATTATATGGTTTACATGGTCAGTTCTGAATAGATTTTATTATAGAAAAGTAGAGAATACTATAGAAGTGAAATGATATTTTATTAATACATTTCAAGAATAAGAAATTATATCATAAATATTTTTCACATATGATGATGAATCATTAGATAAAACATTAATGAAATTTGTTTAAATCATTTTTGTAGTTCTTCTATAAACACAAACTTGTTTTGTTTTATATTTTAATATTATGTATATACGTCAATTTATGAACATAATAGAGTTTATATAATACACATAAAACCCCTATTTCAACCATTTAAATTCTATTACAACTTTCCATGAAAGAAATAATAGAAATTAAAAACACATCATATATGATGTCATTAAAAATTCACATCATGGATGATGTTTTTATTATTAGAATTATAGGGAAAGGAGAAGAAATATGAAGTTGAATTTTTATATAAATGTTATAATATTCTATTATATATATGATATGAGAGTTTTAGTTTATATTTTATAAGGGGAGATGAAGTTTTTATAGGGAAAAAATAATTAAAACGATAAAAATATAAAATGAATGCAGATTTTTTTCATTGTTGATCTCTTCTCTTTGAGATCCTCTTTAAGGCCCTTGGTTTTTTACTTTTTGTGAGAACTGAAGTTATTGGATGTAAGGAAGATGCATGGGAAGAGTATTTGGTATAATTTAGACAATTCTAAAAGCATGAGATTTATGTGGACAACAGGGGTGATGGTGGTATTTAGAGTGGGGGAGAGGGGTGTTTTCCATTATTTTAATCATTATATAAATATATTTATTAAAAAATTAATTAGTGTTGTTTATTATGAATAAATATAGTTATTACTACATGTGAGATCGAACCAAGGGTTCTTACATCAACAGAACATTATAAATGACTCAATAAATCATGTATTTAGCTTATTTCATAAGTTATCGTTTTTCACTATTCAATAAAAAATAATTTATTTCAGAAAAAACAAAAAAAATTCACCCCAACAAATTTTTGACAAGTACAATTCAAAAATGTACTCTATTTTATCAAAATAAATTTATTAATATAAAATTTAATTTCAAAAATAATAATAATTTATTAAAACAATTAGAATTTTCAAACTATAAATTATTTTATAACACCTTGAAAATTTAATCATGGTCACATAAAATAATCTTACGACCATAAGAAAAAATTAATTATTTTTGAATTTTTTTTGAAAATACATTATCATATAAAATTTTAAATTAATCATAAAATTGGAATTAAAGATTTATGACTTATATAAATAAAAAAACTTAATTAATCATTTTTAAAATAATTATTTACTTATAATATGATCATATTTCCACTCATATGAGGCATAAATTTATTTATACATTAACTATTTAGGTAAATATTCATTTGGTCATATTACTATTCATATGGGCAACATTACTATTCCAATGGGTCAAGTTACTACTGACAAATTTTTTTTTTGATAATAATAGCCTCTAAATTTCATAATGATCACAACCATGTATATATATTTTTTGAAATTCAATTAATTGATGTAGAAAAACTATATGCAATAAGTAGGTTATAACTATATCTTTTAAATGAAAACATGTAGTGTCATTGAGGCTTAGTTTTTTAGGTATTACATTCAATATTAAATTTATCTTGAAATCATTGTAGTGTAACATATAATTTATTTTAAAATATATACTTCTTAAAAGAAATCATGTTTATGATTATGAGATTAAAAATGAATTATTATTCAATATACATCATGTGTTATACCAGATTTATATTTACTTATCATTATTTTAATATAATAATTTTTGGAAATATTTAAAAATATTCAATTATAAAAAATGTATATATTCAAAAGTGTTCCCAATGAATAATTTTTCAATCTTATACTGACAATATAGATAGTTTTGGATTGGATTTGTTCATGGCTATATTGGAATATATTACAGAGGTTATTAAAACATACATTTCCTGAATAGAGAAACATGTTTTCCAGAAATGTTATTATCCAATGATGGATCACTTCATGCAACTAAATCCCATGTGATATAGTAGTACTACTAATCAATTAGTAACTCCAAAATGGATTATGTCTGTTGAAAATATATTTTTGTACTATACATGCGATGAAAAATGAATCGATACAATTATACTGTATTGTATCAAAGCGAATGTTTATTAGTCATGTATGTGGACCAAGAATACTAGGGATAATTCAGGAATAATACATAATTAATTGATAGAATATACAAGTACATTCATTGAAAAATACTTATTTCATATAAAATAGATTGAAATGAAGGGAAATTTCATTACCAAAAATAATGTGGATGAAAAATGTGCATTTATGTATGAGGATACATTTTTAAGAGTATATATATATATAAAAACTATAGAAATAATAGGGAATTATTGATTGTCCATTTCATTTAATGGTTTAATATATGTTTCTAAATGGCCCAAGTTTTTAAATCAATTTCATCATATGATGAAATAGTCATAATAATAATTAAAAATAGAGAAGGAAGACTCTAGACTATATATATTCATATAAAATCAAGATATTAAGAGAAGATATGAAAACAAGGGGAAAGGTAACGTTTCAAAGAAGTAAAAGGTAAGAAAAGAACCAACCTCATGTAAAAATTACTAAAATAAACATCCTAGAAAAATTCATGATGGGATAGAAAGTTTGTTTTATTTGTTACAATAAGAGACATCATGGAAATTAATAAAGGGGTAGAATAAATTAAATTATGTACAATGGATTTGTTATAAAAAAATGGGGAATTTTCCACACAAATACCCCATGAATCGTTTGAACATACCATACAAATGTCTGAGTTTAGAAGACCATGTTTATATGGTCTCTATCATTGAGTTAGATGTATCCAATGATGTAGTGGAAGGGAATATAATTATAGAACCAAATTTTTAAAATTCCGTGCTTTATTTTTAATGTTTACCATTATTAACATAGTCCATGATTACCAATAACATTAGTTGTTATCATAGAAACTTAAAAAATAAGTTGATAGTTAATCTAATAGTGAAGTTCTCAAAAAAAATCAATACATTTAGAATTATCCCATATGAAACATTACAATTTTCTATTATACATATTAATAATCATACCCATGGTTGCATTTTATATAATCCTTGAAATGGACTACCTTTCCTAATATAATTCCAAAAATTTATAACAAGTAAAAAGGAAATATGGCGAATGATGAAGATATAAAATTTCTTATCATTAGAGTGGATACTATTTCATTTATGCAATTTTAAGATCCACAACCACTAGCACATATAAATGATAATCTTGGGGAAATGAGATAAAATAATCATTATATGTAAAAATTAATCTCAAAATTGAGGATGTATCTATTATATTAGAATAAAGTGATGTATTTCTTATATAATCACATATAAATACACTATAAATTTATTTATGTATTCGAATGATTTAATAACTAATTGAATACCAATATCAATGAATCCAGGAGAATGGCCACGGTGTAATTGGTAGAGTTGAATAAAAATGAAAGTATTTGTTTGATAAGGGATTTATTCTACAATGTTTTTCATAAAGGGGATCCCTTATTCACTTTTTTTATATAAATATTGATCCATTATATTGTTTATTTATTATTGGAAAATAAATTCTATTATGATAAGTAACACAGATCCTTGAAATCACATTGATGACTTATTCGATCAACTTTATGAATCCCATCATTTTGTAATGGTTGAGCATTGTTCTAGATATCATTATTTGAATGTAATAAAAGAATATATTATTAATGAAACATTTAGAATTAGTCATTGAAATTTTCTTATATATTAATTTATATTGATTGACCATTTAACTATCTAATTTTATGAATATATTGATCAAATATTCATGGAATATCTTGATGATTTTTCATTTTATTAATAAATAATATTTTTGTATATTTGAAGAGATAGGCGGTCTATGAAATCACTTGGAGAAAATTATTGTGACTCATCAAACAAAATAATGAAAATGTAAATTTAAAAATGTGGAATTTGGTCTCTATAAGATTTAATTTCTTGAATATATTATCTCTATTGATTGAATCTTAGCAGACCCATTAGATGAAAATGGTAGTTAGAGAATTTCATACACAATTGAACATAATCAGGGTACATAGTTTCTTTGGATTTTTATGTTATTTTCAACGATTCATCTTGAATTATTATGGATTAGATAACATGTTCACCCAGATTACATGTGAATAGGTTATGATTAAATGGAAAAAATTGTTTCACACATTTTTGGAATAATTGAAATTGGTTAATGCTTTAATCTCTACTCTACCATTGAGAAAATATGTGTTTTTACTATATAGTGATGCATTTATGAAGTGACATGGTTGTGTCCTAAAAAACTATTAATGTTATTTCATATTCATCAAGGACATTAATGAAACATGAATGGAAATAAAAAACTAATGATCATGGGTAATTTTTTTAACATTTTCATTTATGATATAGTGACAATATCACTTTTTAGAAAGATGTGAAATATACACAAACCATAATATCCTAGAATACTTATTTTCAAAAAATATATCAACATTAGTAAAAGGAGTTAGATAAAACAATAAAAGGATTACGATTTCTCAACACACAAAAACCTAGGAAAAATAATAATAATAAAGATTCATTGAAAAATAATGATCAAAGAGTTAAGACTGAAATGATGATTTAAAGGGATCCTATATTCATCGATATATGAAATTTGGAAATAGGAAATATTATAAAAGGGGGTAAATCAATAATTTTTAAAATTATAATTAAACAATATTTAATAGAGTATATAAAATGATCTTAATATAATGATGTTAATTTCAAAAGAAAATTAGAATTGTTAATGATGTGAAGTTGGAAGAATTTGTTTGTGAAGATGTAATTAAAAAATTTAGGGAATGATTTACAATTAAATATATACCGATGCTAATAATGGAATTTATAGATGATGTTCAAAGATTGAATTTATTAATATAGCCTACTAGCATCATGTTATATTGAAATTATTGGGAAAATATCTAGTTGGATAACATGAAGTGTAAAATTAATGATTACATATCAAGATTAGTAGATTTTTAGCAATTAAAGGCTGGGATAAAATAACCTACTAGTTTCATCCATCAAAATACAATTCCTATGTGGATGTGGGATGAAATTACTATAAATGTTTCTATTTAAATATCAATGAATACATGAACAGATGATGTAATATTGGTTATAGATGACGACCAAACCAAATGTACATATCTAACTATTATAAGATATTATTTATCTCACTATTTCCTCGTAAGTCATCATATTAATAAATTTATATGACTTAATTGTACACTATATTAAATTGTATCTTATTTTTTATCATGAATTTATTTCAATCTTCTTAATGGGTCATAAAAATTATCCAGATAAAAATCATCACATGATATCCACCTACAGTCCACAAACTAATGGACAGTCTATATGGTCTTTTAAAATGTTGGATTACTTGTTATGTTTTTGACCTTATTACCTTTGAGTTTTATGGGATCAATATATACATTTGGTATAGTTATTCTATAATAATAGTTTTCAATAGTATGCTTATTTGTCTTCATATCATGCATTATATTGTTAGATATATCATAATAAAACTTATTGGGATGATGTTATGAAAGGAAACTTGTACGAATAGATATTATTGATGATAAAATATAAAAGGTAAAAAATATCCAAGAAAATATTGAAGATGTTCAATGTAGGAAATGAGTTATGCTGAAAATCAGTGGAAATAGGTTGAAATACTTCTGGAAGATCATGTTTTAATGAAATTATCTAGATCAATTTGTTCTAAGAGGCCCTGTAATATGAAAAATTTGAACACTAAGAAGATTAGAATCGTTGAAATATTAGAAAGGACTGGACCAATGTATATCTAATCATAAATTACATATCTCTTCTCTAATGTACATGATATATTCTATATTTAATTGTAATATAAGTGAATAACAATCTTAAACCATGTTTTCTTCTTTGAATAAGTAGAAGTGGCACCTAAAATATCTTACTAAAAATTTCCCATTCAAATTATTGATACATGAGAGAATGTATTATGAAATAAAATGACATTATAGTTAGGCATAGTTTGGGGAAATATAAATGTCGAAGAATAAATATGAGAACTATTGGATTCAATGAAAATGAAATACATTTATTTTTTTGATGGTAACATCCATGATAATTTCAAGGATTAAAATTTTGTATAATAGACCAATGTAACACCATGAGCCTTAATTATAGTTAGTAAACATTTTATTTTAATAAAAATATTATTTAATTGAAATTTTATTTTTTCATGCCACAAAATCATAATTTATCTGGATGAATAATAATGTAAAATAATATTAATAATTAATAATTTGATAAATTTTAATGTTATAGAAATTCACATAAGATATTTTGGATGTAAAAAGGGTATATATGGAGAATTTTTTTAGAAAAATTTTTGGTTTAAAAATGAAATAGCGTCAATCAATTTTAAATAAATAAAATAATATATAATTATTAAAGATTTGAATAAAATTTATAATTTTTAACTATAAATATTATATTTTAAATTATACCACTTATTATTACTAGTTATAATGTTAAAAAATGATAATCTTATACTTGAAAAATGCATTTCTTGAAATAAATTTATCATCATGATTTGAGATTTTTTAAAAATAAAATTTTCTACTTATGTTATTTATATTTTATTAAATTTATACTAGACATGGAATCTGAATAATTAATATTTGATAAAAAATATAACACTATTTTTTATCATAATTATTTTTGAATAAAAAAAACTAACTCATGTGGTTAAGTTTAATACAGAGTTTCTTATATCTCATGTTCTTATTTAAAAATTAATCATTCCTAGATATAGGGTATTTTATTTGTTAAATATTATTATATATTTATAATCAGAGGGTCCGAATTATCTAATAAGGTTCATTTTATTTTAGATATAATGGATTATTTTCATAGTATAAAAACATGTTACCATGGTGAAAAATAAATTTGTAAAATAATATTAAAGGATAAGGTAGTGGAAAGTTTAATTTTTTGAGGTGGAGTTTGGGTATAGAAACAAAATCCATAAGATATAATTTTTAATCAATTTTAGATGAAATTATTCTGAAATTAGATTCAAATTATTAAGTTGATTTGCATATATATTGAAATTAAGCATTTCATCAATTATAAAATGGAATTCAATTACCTCACATATCTACACCTCTCAAAAAAATTGTATCATCAAAAACAAACAAAAATATCTACCAAACATATTTATCAAAAGTATATATATTTTTTAATCCCAACCAATTAACTATAGGTTCTTTAAGAAGATATTTGATGGAACTTTTTCAAGGGGAAGGTAGTCATATTAACAACACATTTTCATTTTATATTTTATTATTTTCCCCGATATTATGATATAAATATTAAAATATAACAGGAAATATTTCTGAATTATATTATTATTTCAATATATTTACGAAAACAATATTTGTTGATATCCTTCATAAAATCAGAAACAAAGTCATCGGTTGTGTGTGCCTAGGATTAAAACCTATTGAACAAATGTAATATTGTCCCCATCATCATCTCAGAAAGATAGAAATAATGAAGGAAAAAATTGTTAAATATGATACATAGGAAATTAGATAACTTATTTAAAACTATTATATCACCGACTTCCATTCATTTTAACTCAATAATAGAAAGATATAATTTCTCATCCAAAATAATAGTCTGACATCTTTATGAAGCTATGTTATTCATTTTCAATATCCAAATATCATGAATGGTTTCGGAAAAAAATTAAGGGAAAAAAACTATTTATAAAATTTTTATAATTATTGGGATGATAGATATATAATATATACAAAAGAACCAGAACATTAATTACAAAACATCCAAATGAAAATAAAGAAAATAACACCTGAAATAATGAAAATAATTTAATATCATTAACAAATGAGTTGTTAAATATAATAATATGATCATATTTGACTTCATTGATGTTAATTTGTTTCTATTATAAATTAATAACATGACTAAAAACATTAGAAAAGATACAATGTTGTGATTAACATTAGGGATGTGTAAGGTAAGGTGACTCATCTTAATTTCCATTCCACTTAGACATATTTTTTAATATTAACCTTTTAAATTTTATGTGGTTTGTATACTGATCCAATGATGTATTTAACATGAATATCTATTTATTATAGATGTTTTATTTTTAAATTAATTTTTAATCATTCAAGGAATTTCAATTATAATGTTACAAAAGTGTTAAAAATATATTTTATGACATCAAATTTTATTGGGATTTATTTTACTCTCAATGAATGAATATTTTCATTTGACCATCACAATATAAAATAATTTTATTATCATATAAGTGTTTAATTATTTCATGTTTTTTATTCAATATTTTATATCTTTTTACATATAATAATGTAATGAAATATTTAAAACAAAAAGTGATTTTATTTCTCATTAAATCATTTATATATATCTTTGATGTCCATGTTTGTTAATATTACTTTGAAAAGTGAAATTAATCACTATAATTATTTATTAATATAATATTATGTTAATAATTAATTTATAGAATTGTTTCAAATGAATATTTATATATTTTTAAATGTAATTTTTCGATAAAATTAAAAAGTAAGATTTATTAATTTATAAGGCTATAAGGACTTCCCCTCCACTATAAAAATTTTATGAAAAATATCTTATTATACACATTTTCAACAGTTTTAAAAATAAAACTAAATTATGGAAGTTTATTTAAATATTTCACTTTCATTACATTTATTCTTCCAAAATTTATAATTTTATTAGAAAAAGCTATATTCCTGATGAACCGATGGTCAACTATCATTTAATGATATATTTTTTGATTGTAAAAATTATATTGAGATAATTACTTTTGGGTGATTATTTTTCATTGGAAATTGAATTTCTCATAAAAATCAAAATTCTATGTTTCATGTATATGATTATTTACTCAACAGTATTCCATTTGTACATACAATGTTTACAAATAATGAAATTTTCTTAATAATAGAAATATTTTTATATTTGTATTATTTATTGAATAAATGTATTTATTGTTAAGGAATATGAATCAGGAATTAAATAAATCATTTGATATAGGAAGAACGATTTACCCATTTTGTGAGGGTGGGCCCTCAATTTATATAACCCAATGATGCGTCAATAAGTCTCATGGTAAAAATTTATTATCCAAATGAAACGTGTATATTCCCATTATATTAAAATATATAATGAATGGTTTTACAAATATAAATTATTAGGTGATTGGGATGATTTTCTCCAAAATAAACTATTTCCTTCATTGGTAATTAAATTATTATTATCCCTAATATTTTTTAATTGAAATTTTTTGTGGATGAATTTTTTTATTCATTATTCAGTGAATGTATTTTCTTTTCTATTATTAAACATCTGAAATTGAATATTACTTATCAATTATGATAATAAATTTATGTATTAAATGGAACTTATATTAATTCATTTATCCTTCTTTTTTATTATAAAATTTTGATACATAATACCTTTCGATGCTTGTAAAACATACTAAGCATTTTTTATCACCCTTATATTTTTTTCTTTTCACAAGGATATAAAGAATAATTCATTTAATGAATTCCAGTATTATATTTGTTTAAATTACTATGTTTTAGGTTTTATTCTAAAGGAAAATGTTTATAATTTATGTATCTAGATCTCTCGGACTTCTAAAATAATTATTCTATAGTTATTTGAATCCTTTTATTTATATAAATTATATAATGGGACCACCATTTTTAGGGTATTTTATTTTATTTCAAAACATATGATGAATATAAAACATTTCTATCATAGATTAATATAATCAGTGGTAATTTTATGATTATTTAATTTTGATGTTCATGATAATCATTGAAATATATATTTTTACCAAATTAGTATTCAAAAAAATATCTTACATTCCAATATAATACATGAGGTGCATAAATGTTTTGTTGTAAACTCTTGTGTTTTTATTTCATTGAGTTTTAGAATAAAGTTCAGGTTATTTTTGTTACACAACATATTAATGGTAAAATATTAATTTTTAAGGGTTTTCATTAATTATTTTAGATGAAAGTAGGTTCAAACTAGTTTTTTTTCTTGAGTGAATTATTGGTATGAATTGGAGGTGGATGTATTTTTTATAAAATATTTTCGTAGTTTATTATTTTATATAATTAATTACATATTGATTTATATTAAATAAATGTGTTTCTATCTTTTATGATAGTTCAAATTATTTATGATATATTAAATCTCTTATTCCATTATCAAAATAATTTTTATGTTAATAATTGATTTTAAATGGGTTAATAATTGGATTAAATGATATTATTATTAATTAGTGGGTGAATTATTTAAAAATATATATTAATTATTATGTTATTTTTATATTATTATTGATAGAAATGTATAATTGTATGATTTGAAATATATTCATTGTTAATAAAGTAAATTTTACTAGTCATTTGAAATTAGATATGTGTTATAACATATTTTTTATAGTTTTTCATATAAAGTGTTATATGTATAAAAGTAATAATAATTCAAAAATTTTAGGTTCTATTTAGTGTTCAATGAAATGAATTTAGGGAAATTATAATATTTTACATAAGAGAGGTGTGACCTTTACATTTTTCTCAACTACTTTTTTGTGTAAGAAATCATTGAGATTATAATTGGGTAGTGATTCAAGAGAGATAATTGAAAAATGATAGTATTATTGAACAATTATAAGTAAAATATTATAGTATTAATTTTGGATACACTAGATCCCCATATTTTAATCTCTATAAATTTAGAAAATTAATTATCTTCAAGGATGAATGTTACTGTTATATACAAATAAGGACGATGGTTATATAGATGTTGGTAAATTTTCCACTATAGAATTTCATTTCTAAATGGGAGAATTTCACACACTATAGTGAAGGATCATAATAAATAATCGCATACAATAATGTTAATGTGAAATATAATGGATCCATAATACATTGTAATGGGAGAATGCCAAAATATTTATGTATATTAGGCATCCCTCTACATTTTTTATCTTTTTCCCCTATGATTCATGCAATAGTTGAAAAAATTGTATGTAGGGACATTTAATAGATTATAAAAAGTGAAAGATTTTGAAATATTTTAATGGATTGTATTAAATTATTAATATGAATTTATAATATAGAAAAATATTTTTATATATTAGACGGTTGAAAGCATTAATTCTTATTAATTCTTATACATAATTTTTTTTATGATTATGTACATCATATAGATGTTGCTCCCCTAGATTTAAAAATTAAACCCTTAGAATATTAATGGAGATTCCATTGAAATAATTTTTAGAGATGAGATGGATATGTGGTTCCATTTGTTCAACTATATTATGAAAATAAAACAATTTGAATATTTTAATTAACCCACAATTTTGATTTTTGGAATTATTTGGTATCCATTAAACACACTATTTGAATTGACTTGATCTAAATATTCTTCGAAATAAACTCATAAAATTATGATCACTATGGTTAGATAAAAAATCCATGATATTTTGGAGATATAGTTATGGTAGATCATTAGTGAAAAATTAGAACTAATAGAGAGGATTGAAAAAGAATGCATAAAGAATATCTGTGAAACAAATATTGGTTATTCATTCACACATGATTGATCTGATTTTGACATAGTGATTTTTTATTATTGAAATTATAAATCATTGTAATTTTTTGTAAATATGGATATACAAATTTTAAATTAAATCTTACAATAAACTTCTTAGGTCCCAATTAACTTATTATTTATCATAATGATATAATTTCAGATATTATTATTCCAAGAATTCATATATTATCTTTTTTTATAGATTTTAGTCTATTGATGATGGTTTAATCATGAATGACTTTTGTAAATTATTTACTTTTTATGGGTTTATGGTTTTATGCCTATATTATTCTCATGTTCATATTTATCCTTCAATTTATAAAATTATTTGAACAAAATAAATTCCAATTCATTTCTCGAAAAAATATGAAATATATGGATCATTATTATTTAGTATCACAATAAGGATATTAAAATAGAAGTGGGTATTAAATAGTAGTGTAATTAAGGGATGATGTATAGAAGTTTATTTAGTGATTTAGAACATGTGAGTGACATGAGGGGGAAATGTACATCATTTTCTTAGAAATAATCCACTAAAATATAGAATGTATTCAACATTTCACCATAGTATGAGCCATATCATGGAATCAATGTTGTAATTTTAGTGAATTTTATATATTTGGTATAAATTAATGAGGTGGAATGGGGTTGTTGATGTATGATGACATTACACTATATAGTTTAAATGAACACACATTGTGTATTTCCAAATAATAATATAGAGATTTTCAAATGAGTTAAATATCACATGATGTATGATTTTTGATTGAAGATTGTGTCATCATAGTGAACTTATTTTTGTAAGGAATATAAAACTATATTCCAAGATTAATCTATAATCCATCTGGAATAATGAGAATGATGTGATAACTATGTTGGACTACTTATCATGTACAAGGAGTGAATACCTATGTACCATTCATCCCTTACATTCCTTGTATGTAGTAAAAAACTCTTTTAGTTTTACATCATCAGGCCTTGTAAAGAACCAATACATGGGTAGGTTAATTCTTATGGGATTCACACAATATACACAAGTAAAATCCTTATACACCAATAAGAACTACATCATTATTTATCTTTATTATTTTAAAAATAGATAATAGTGATGAAAAATTCTCCTCTGTATATAAATAGAGGTGAAAATTATGTAATATTACTATTTATATATTGGGTTTTTGAATCTACCATTTACATATGGGGTGTGATATCCTATAATGTAAAATTTACATAGTTTTTTCATTTATCCAGTTTTCCTAATGTTATGAGTTTTCATATCTATAAGGTGTTCACTGAATAGGGTTCTAGTATCACCCGAAATTTTCAAGGCACAAGATTTGTTTTTATCACATGAGTTAATTATAGGTATTACCACAATTATATAGCATATATACCCACTATGAGGGTCTACTTGTTGGTTTCAGCAACTTCTTGAAATGTGTAATATCCACTTATGTATTATTGATTACACTGCTTAGGTTTTTATAATTGTGATAGGAAATTAGTATTTTATATTGAAGTCATTTTATGTATAAGTAATAATTTAGGACTTCATTAAATAGATGCATATTCATGTGATTAATGTTTTGTTCATCATACATTTCCCTTTTGTTTGTAGTTTAATGTTATCTCATATTTTGAGGTTTCTACTGTAGTGATTTTGTTTTTTCCTTACAAGGTATCCATGTAATCACCCCATAATGTTATTTTAAAATATATGTCATGTATTTTGTTTATTATTAAATGTTTTAAAATGAATATGGTAGATTAGGGGTTGTTGGTTCAAAAATGTGCTTTGGGTGGCATCAACTTGAACATTGTCAGACATTGAAGGGTACCTGTATGGATGGTGTTCTTACTAATTAAAAGTATTGTCCTATTTTCTAGTTGTTTTAATTGTATTTTAATTTTTTTATTATTATAAACATTAATTATCTATTTTAATATTCTTTAAGGTTTTTATGTTTTCATACTTCTATTATAATAAATTTCAAATACTCTAGTATGTATGAAAAAATATTTTTGTGTGTGAGTGTGTATGTATAGGTATATATAGATTTTGTTAATTCCTCCCATGTTCATTATATTACTATAGGTTCTAATCATTGACGCCTGTCATTTTTGAGGTTAGCTTGATGGTGGAATTCTAGATTTACAACCATCCCAAGAGAGGCCTTGGTGCCTTGGGGTCTGACAGAGTGTTATCTTTGAGGGTTTTCTATGGATGTGTTTTTGGAGTTAGTAGCCATGTGAGGATTCCTTTGCGATGTAGGGAAATGGTTGAAATATCTACTTTCTTTTTCTATTATATAAGGTACTATAGTGGATGTGAAACTACCGATATATCATTACACCATGAAATTGATAAACTTTATGAAAAAAAGAGATTAAGGTAATGGTTACAAGGGAAGAAATGGTACATATATCTTGTAGAAGTGATTTTTTATTTATATTTAAAATTTTATATAGCTCTCTAGTTATGATATGTTTACTATTATTAATCATTTCCAATTTATAGGATGCTTTCATCCCATCATCCAGTGATAAATCAATGGTATGTTCATAATGAGTACCATCCTATTAGAGAGGATTCAATTTAGAAGACTATATATGATGTTATTAACTTATTAATAATTGAGTAGCTTTTTCAACCTTTGAGTTTAGAGAATACCCACCTATATCATTTTAGGTGGAATCCCTTCTTAAATTTGATTAATGGTCAGTTTTAGTGGTTTAAGATAATGACAAGTTTAGGTTTAACATTTTAATGAGTTCTATTGCATATGATTCATCGGTTTTAGGTAAATATGATGTGAAATAGATAAGAGAACATCATCAATATAATATAATGAGTGTTCCACCTTGATTGGACCCCTATTGACATGAAGGGTTATCTTTTGGCTAATCATATCTATGGGATGGTAAGACATTGTCAAATCCAATCGAAATAGATGACTAATGAAGAAACAAATCAATTCATTGATTTTAAGGACCAATTATGAGAATAATATTTACCCTATTACATTGAATTTATCACACATCTAAGAGATTCAGAAATTGATTTCAGGAAACCAGGATGTTATTTTGTATGTGTGAACACATACAAACCGCATGTGATGCATTCTTGATAAATTCCAGGATTCATAAATCTAGGAATTTATGTTCAATATCATATTTCCATGGGTCATTCTTTTTTGTGTGGTTTTCAAATTAATTGATCTATATTCTTTTGTAATAAAGAACTCCATGGTGGTGCGGATATTTTCGATATGTACTTGTAGATAGTAGGTGATTGATGTAGTAAACCTATGGGAGAGATATTAGCTACAAGAAGATTATGATCATTATCATGGTCATGATACATTACTATACAACCCAAGATGTAGAAAAACACTGAGAGACAATGTTTTTTCCTCCTTGTCAGATAAAATGAAATTATTAGTTTAATCAATAGCATAGTTACAGTGGCACCTATTGATATTGTTACAGCCAGATAGCTGAAGTTTCCTCTAGTGGAGTTGTATGATTTATTAGAAACTATGCCTAATTCTACCACTAACTCCATGTGGACCACACTAGGTGTAGATGATGTGAATGATTGGGAATATGTATTTATATGTAATAGACATATATGTACATTGAACACATTATATGATAATATTTTTGATTTTAATAATTTTTACCAGGAAATAAATTTATTGAACCATTACTATTATGAAATTTTTCCTAACACTGTTCGTTTTTTGAGATTTAGGGATTCCAACATTGAATCTTACCCAATTAATAATGATGGTGATCCCAATGGGTGAAATTTATCTATGACAGATGCTTACTAATAGTGCGACATAAATATTATAGGATAAAAACTTTCTTGGGATCTTCTAGTTGATGAAATAAGGTTGTATAATGCTATTCTTGTAATGGAATGGATCTCAGTCATGCATAACCATGATGATTATATCAAATGATGGATAAATTATAAATTGGTGGATGGAGTGAGTCGATCATTCATTAGTGGGATGAATGTCTATTCAGGATGAGTACTAATAAGGACTGGGGGGATTTATCCAGTTTCCAAATAGTTTGAAAACTTCTTCCGTGATACAATAGATTTTAATTACTATCATCTTCCATTAGTTGTGTGGGATTATTTAGATGTATTTTCTAATAATTTTTGTATTTTACCAATACATTGTGGTTGATTTTATTATAAAATATCACATATGGAATGTTCTGATGAATTCTTCAGCATAATGAATTTCCCCTAAAAAATATGGGTACAAACGTTCTAACGTGATGACATTTACCAGTGGTGATTCTATACTCCTAGTTTGTCCCTCCAATATAATTTGGTATTATTATATTTTAATTTACACAAGATCTTAAGGATGTTCAAATATTTTAGTTAAATAAACTATTTGATAGTGACGAATAAATAACCATTCATGTGAATTGATGATAACATTGATTAACTGAAATGGGAATCTTCTTCAAGAAGATAGACCACACGTCATTTTTTCACTTTTTATGAATACAAAAAGTATACACAAATGATGGAATTTTGACATTTCTACTGGAATTATAAACTCTTAATAATACCATTTTACATGAAAACACATAAAAATTATTTTTGGGACTCATGAACCATTTCTTATTGAATTTCCTAGACTATTTTATTATACTATTTAGGGATGAAATCATGGATTCCATATCACTAAATGTCTTCCATTTAGATAATTTTAGGCTGGTTCAAGAAATACGTCATGATAATACTCTATCTATAAATATATTTATTTTTCAATTATCAATTAGTGACTTTCACTTCATTCGACATGTCATGTCAAATGAGTTAATATTTTTATACTCAACTATAATTGGAGGGATGATATATTTGGTACCACCCAATACTATGATGATGGTGTCGAGTTACATTCATCTAGATAAGTATTATGGAATATTTTTCCCATATTTATCCCATATTGAAAACACTTTAACATGAATGAACTAAATTGGGTATCCATTTGTTTGGTTAGAGAAGATCCTTATGTCATTGGAGGAATTCTAATAATTGATTATTGGAACACATGTATTATTTTTTCCATAGCATGGAGGTCAATATGAGGTATACAATTGTTAGTCTTGGTCAAATATTTTTTATAATGGATATGGATGTGGTGATTTATTATGGGTATTGGAATCAACAAAACTTTATAAAACATATGTAATCTATGACCTAGAGGAAAAAATGGTTCATTTCTCCATTAATAAAAAGTGATATTATCTTCTTGGTGAGTGATTCATGATTTATTATGGTAATTAAACTGTTATATATTTTTTCACCCAGAGATATCACATCCTAAGACATATGTATTGACATATGTTCAAATAGAAAAATTACTCGATGATAGTCACTACCATAGGATATGGAATTTGAAATCATATTATTTTTTAATGACATCTCATTCATGATTTTACAGTGATACATTAGAGTTGTTTGCTTCAGTGTAGTTTTCCTTAGCATGTGAGGCAGGATAAATGACACTTGAAGTGATTCTAGTGACCCCAAATATCATCAGTGTGTGGAGGAGACATATAATGGGTACATTTTCTTAATGTTACTAAAATAAAATATATTAAATAGAGGATAACAAGATAGATCAATATTGTTAGAGTCCAAACCTTTAAATTCTTAGAATAGATGATTTCACTTGACTTATAGTTTGAGGAAGATCTGATAGAGTTATCTAAATCCATTAAGAAAATTCACCTATTGAAGATAATACATAACATGATCATTGGTGGAATTATTTTTATTTGGATTAAGAGGATTTCTGTAGAGTTCATCTCTTGATGACTAAAATATAACATGGTTTATGAAAAGTGTCATGTACCTGAGGGTTTGCATCATCCACATAAGTAACCATACTGGAAGTGTGGTAATATATATGTGGATTTTATAATTAAAATTCCGCAAACAATGAGTTTTCATGACCCTAACTTGGTGAAATTAGAGTTACTCATTTTATTAAAACCATTCCTTTTGATTCAATAAACGATTTTGTGGGAATTATGGGGAATCCAATACATGTGATTGATCATTTAACATCATGGGGTACCCTCTGTGATTATTTTTATTTAATATTATCAATTAAATTCCATCTTTTATAGGGGTGTTTTTTTAGATTTTTGGTTTCACATTTTTATTAACACAATCTTACAATCCCTTATGGATGACCATAATATGTGGACTATTCTAGTCTATAAAGACATGTTTTGAGATGACATTTTATACTTTGGGTTATTATAGGAGGATTATATACCCTCAATGGAGATTTCATACAACAACAAATATTACTCAATTATTTTAGATTCCCATTTTATTCCTCTTCTGAGAGACCCTACAGGTCACACATATCAAGGTCAATGATGAAAAAATAAACTCTTGTAAGGTATGAGTAAGAGAATCCATTGATTGGGATGGTGTTGATTTTTCATTAGAGGATGCAGATATATCATTTCCCTCATATGTTCTATCACGACCCGTCCTCGGGGCCCGTGCCGTGACAACCCCAAGCCCGCCTTCCATAGGCCAGGGGCTGGCGACTAGATCCAAGGTGTAAATTCCGGTAAAAATGGAAGGCATTGCCATTTTAATGTAAACAAGCACCACCAAGAAAGCAAGATGAAGAGGAAAACACTATGTAAAACTTGGTATAACAATAAGTGTAGAAACGTAAGTGGGCCAGAATACAAACCCAAACTGAAAGTAAAGTACAACTCGAAAGGGAAAACAACAACTAAAAGTAAAGACGCAATGTAGAGCCGCCCACTGGAAGTACCACCAAAAGGGTGAGTACAGATAGCCTCCATAGCTCATCGGGTCCAACCGTCCACTCCGAGTACATCTCGCCCAGTTCTCCACCTCCAGGTACCGTCCTGCTCTGCAAGCCTCAACCATGATCAGCACTGTCCATCGTCTGCAACCAACACAATGTAGTGCGGGCATAGCCCGTGCAGGGGTGAGTATAAGCTACTTAGTAGGGACCCCGATACCCTAGAAGGTCTCCCAGAATCCACAAGGGATAATCCACAAAGGAAAGATACAATCACGAAGCAACATTTGACACTGCTTAGGTATATGCCCATACATATACCTAAGTCATCAATTCTCGTTCGGCTCCAACATCAGAACTCAAGTAAAACCCAGTCCACACAGGAAGCCACAACCCAAACCACACAGGAAAGCATAATGTAATCCACATGGGATAGAAAGTAAATATTCAGCTCACACATGTATACTTCTTCGTATGATGATAGAGATGATCAGATATATCCACTGATTCATCTATGCTGTCGGACCCGAAATGGATCGATAGGTAGTTACCCCCGTAATGACCCACAAAGGATGTGACCCACACAGTATTGATAGGTAACTAACCCCCACAATGACCCACAAAGGATCTGACCCACACAAGATCGATAGGTAACTAACCCCTGCAATGACCCACAAAGGATCTGACCCACACTAGATCGATAGGTAAGTGACCCCCGCAAAGACCCACACAGGATCTGACCCACACAATATCTATAGGTGCGGCCCATAGAGGACCGCTGAGCGCTGACCCACACAGGATCAGACCCACACAGGATCTGTAGCACTGATCCACGTAGGATCGATGAGTGCTGAAGTTGTCACCATCGAATCCACTGAGGATCTCTGCACAGTTGTCATCATCATCGCAGTCGCAACTAGCTCTAGGGTTCCCGCACACAGCAAGCTCGTTCGGGAGGGTCCGCTCCATGAGCCTAGAGGCTGATACATCAACTGACACATAGTCCAGAGTTTATGTATCCAAAAGTTTCGTATAGTCAACAAGAACTCAACGTCACAGAAGGCGCTTCAATCGGACGCCCGGTCTGAGAGTTATTGGCTTTTTCATCCTAGGGGCTTGGTTGGTTTTTAATTCAAAACCAACCCGATCATACTCCACCTACATCCTAACATTGGGAAAAGTAAGCCAAAAGATCTGTCTCACTTAGAGGAGTCCATCAAAGTTGACGTCACGTCAATCAGACATCCGGAGCTCAAGTTATAAGCATTTCTGCTCCGAGGGCCGGGTTGGTTTCGTGTACGAACCAAACCGGATGAATACAAAGTATTACGAAACCATGAGTGCGATATACCAAAACGACCGTCTCTATCCAAGGATTGCATCGCAACTGACGGTGCGTCGATCGGAGGCCCGTAGCTCATGTTATGGGCAACAGACCAAATAAGGTTCGGTATTAGGGGGTTTGGGCCCGGTCCGACCCGGCCCGATACCCCCAGGGTCGGCCCGAACCTGGTCGACCTATCCCAGGTCCAGGTCCAGCCTGCTTGTGTGTGTCCCGGCCCAATGTGGCTCGGCCTGGCAGACCGGCTAAGCAGCCGGGCCGGCGCCCGGAGCGCTGGCCAGGGGTTTGGCCAAACGGCCGAACCATTCGGGGCGGGGGGTGCTGCCCCCGCGTGATGTAAACCGCGACCACGTAATGGTGCCGCTTCGTTCGGCCAGCCAGGGGTTTTGAACCCCCAGTTTGTCCATGGATCGGCCGACCCGCTCCGGCCGGCCGGGTTCTACCGCCATGGGACCGGCAAGGTCAGTCCCCTCGCTCCGACGCCGGTGGCCCGGTACTTACCGTTGTTTCCTCTGTTTCGCCGCAGCCCGGAACCGGCCACGACGGCACCGAGCCCCTCCGCCACCACCCCACTCCGGCCACGGTGCTTTATTGGTTCTCTGGTGTGGCATGACGGCACCGCATCTTTGGTTTGTTTTCAACGGTGCGACGCGATGGCGCCGCGTCTTGGTTCGTCTTCAATGGCGCGACGCGACGGCGCTGCGCTTCTCCCTCGTTCCTTATCAAGATTCTGCACGGTGCTTCGGCACCGCGTTTCCATGCTCTCCACGACAATACCAACAACCAAAAAAGGGGAGGAGTGTCAGTCGTGTTCATGCGGTCCATCCTCCTCTCGTTATCACGATAACAGATAGTTCAAAGAAAAGGAGAAGCGGCGGAAGATTTCACGAACTAACAAATAAAAATAAATCCCTACCTCAACGCTGTTGTCGAACAACTGTTCGTCACGAAATTAACCGTTGCGGAATAAGAGGATCGCCGCGGAAGAAGAAGATCACCGCGGAAGAAGAGAATCACCGCTGGCGTTAGGTGATCTCTGAGGAAGGTGTCACTCCCCGTCGTCCGCCGTCGGAGATTGGCGTTCTTCAACGGTGGTGGTGCGTTCTTTGTGATCTTCGTCGACGGTGGTGCGTTCTTCGCGTTCTTCGTCGAAGAATGAAGAATCTTCTCTTTTTCTCCCAAAGGTTTATCACAACACAACCCCAACCATAATAAAATATTTCCAACACTTATTTTATTATCAACCTAAGCTTTTGAAATTCAAAATATAAGAAATGAACAATTAATTCGAAAAATTAATTGTAACAATTTAACTGCCCGATTTAATGGGGCGTTTCTTAACTAGAAAAATGCACGGTTTACTTTCATTAAAGAGGTGAGTTTTTGGGTGCGTTATTTAGGGGGGAAAAAATGGTGGGGCTCATGCGGGCCCCACATCACAAATATCCTACCAAGTAGGTAGGATATTGTGGGTTCCACCTTATATTCTTAACTTAGCTTAAGTGGCTTTATGTGAAATAAAATAAAGTGTCGCACCACTTTTATTTTATTTCTTAACTTAATCCCATAAACTAAAAACCACACCCGAGCAAACAAAACCTTGGAAAAGGCGTTTCTATGTAAATATCGGCGCTGTGATTCCATCGGTGTCCTCAAGATTCTATTTCGAGCACCTATTCAAAAGATAGAAAAACCCGCTCGTTCGTTCACTGAACGTACCCGAGCTAAACTTTGGAAAATGATTCAGGGCACACCGGGCCTTGGAATCAGGTTCTGTTAGAAACTGCGTTCTTGTAAAATTCCAAAAACAAATTCCTTTAATTTTTACGGGTCTTTACAATAATCCCACCTCAGGGCTTTACATCCCTGTAAAGATAGATCATAAACTATGAAAAAAATGTGGGTATTGAGCATGCATCAGAGCCTACCACTCCCAAGTGCTCTCCTAGAGGTTCCCATGCTGCCATCTGATGCACACTAGAGGGATCGATCATCCACGCAGGACCCACTCCTATCAATCCTCAATCTCTACCAGGTCCTCCGTAAAAGTCGCCCCATCATCAACGTCCATCTCCCCATGGTCAATGATATGCATCGGGTCGTGCACGTTTCTCCTCAGCTAAGATACGTGGAAGACGTCGTGCAGCCGATGCAACTGAGGTGGTAGATCCAGGCGATAAGCCACCACGCGAATCCTACTGAGGACCTGGAATGATCCGATGAAGCGAGGAGACAACTTTCCGCCTCAGCCAAATCTCTGTAATCCATGTCGAGGTGAGACCTGCAAGAAGACGTGGTCGCCATCCTCAAACTGTAGTGGCCTTCGCCTCCTGTCAGCATAAGACTTATGTCGGCTCTGATCTGTCCTCATCTGCTCCTGGATGACCTGGACCTTCTCTGTCGTGGCCTGAACCATCTACGGTCCCACAAGTGCTGACTCCACAGGGTTTGTCCAGCACAAAGGAGATCTGAAAGGCCGGTCGTACAACGCCTTGTATGGTGCCATCCCGATGGTGGAGTGGTAGCTGTTATTGTACGCGAACTCCACCAAGGGTAGGTGGTCCTCCCAGCAGTGACCATAGTCGAGGACACATGCGCAGAGCATGTCCTCGAGAGTCTGAATGGTCCTCTCCATCTGACCATCCGTCTGAGGGTGAAAGGCGGTGCTCAGATGTAGCTTTGTCCCCAATGCCTCCTACAACCCCTTCCAAAGCCGAGAAGTAAAGCGAGCATCTCGATCGGAGACGATAGATGATGGTACACCGTGAAGCCATACAATCTTCTGAATATAGAGACGTCCCAAGCTCTCCACTGAGCCCTGCTGTCTGATGGGTAAGAAGTGAGCTGACATGGTGAGTCGGTCAACAATCACCTAAATGGAGTCGTGACCTTTGGACGTGCGTGGGAGTCCAGTCACAAGTCCATAGATATTCCATCCCACTTCCACTCCAGGACCTCCAAGGGCTGTACCAAGCCTGCTGGTACCTGATGCTCTGCCTTCACCTACTGGCAGGTGAGGCATCGAGAAACGAACACTGCCACAACCTTATTTATGCCCGACCACTAGTGCTGTCATCTGAGATCCGGGTACATATTTTCCACTCCAGGATGTACCGCCAGGGGAGAAGTGCGAAACTCTATCAGCACCTCCTCCGATAAAGAAACTAGTACCAAGGTACATCCTCTGAAAAGGATGTTGTGCTCTCCTCCTACAGATAATCCATCAGGCGCCTGTCCTGAGGATATCTGCACATGCCGCGTCTCACAGTCGGCGTCCCCACACTATGCCTCTCTGACCCGCTACAGTAGTGGAGGAGTGACTGTGAGTGACTGAAGGAAGGCTGCTCTATCCCTATCCATAAAGGATATCTGCAAAGCGGCTAGCTGCTCTGTCCTCTCATCAAGTAGCTGAATGCCTGTCCTCCTTCTGAGAGCATCAGCTACCATGTTTCCCGTTCCAGAAGTATAGACTATCTCAAAGTCATATTCCTGAAAAAACTCGAGCCATCACTACTATCTCATGTTCAGGTCCTTCTGAGAGAAGTTGTACCTGAGACTCTGATGGTCAAAAGAGAATGTAAAGCGCTCGCCCATCAGATAGTGTCGCCACATCTTCAGAGTGAAGACCACTGCTGCTAATTCCAGGTCATGGGTAGCATAGTTCTGCTCATGCTGCCTCAACTGACGTGATCCATAGGCGATCACAGCCCGCTCCTACATCAGGACACATCCGAGTCTGGTCCTTGATGCATCGCAGTAAACTACATACCCTACTCCCTCCTCCAACAACCTCAAGATAGGCGTGCTGGTCAATCTCTGTCTCAGCTCCTGGAAGCGCTGCTGACATCTGTCTGACCACACGAAGGGTTTCCCCTTCCTCTTTAATGTTCTACAAAGTTGCAAATATTTCCCCTTTTCTGAAAAGGGAAATCTAGTCTCATCCCCTGGATGAACCACGTTCCTTGCCTAATACAGTCAATCCCATCATGATTAGTTAATTCATGGCATGGATGACGTCGTAAGGCCTCGATGCTGTTACTAAGAGATCTAACCCTTACTCTCGCCTCCAACCATTACTCTCACCTCCAAGGGTTGATTCACACTGTCGGCATTAGTGTGTGGTCACTGGGTCTCCTCTAGTAAGAATCTCGCAAGTGAGGGTCATGTCAACATTTTCTAACCGGCACCTCTCAGTATTAACAAACAAAAGACAAGAAAGCAAACATCACTAATGAAAGCATCTTTTATTACTTCAACTCAAAGAACAAGGACTCAAAGAAACACAAAAAACGAAGATAGAGGCATTATGGGTAAAGGCCTCTATTCCTGGAGCTAGACCGTCACTTTTCCACCTGCTTCCGGAGCTCCATGATCGTAAGCTTCAGCTTCCTGAAGCTGTGCTCTCCCCTGAGGTCGGGGTGGACCTCCTGGTGGTGGTGGTGGTGGTAGATCCTCAAAGCATCTCCCACTACCTGCTACTCGGCCAGCTCCTCTGCCTCGTCCACCGGCTCCCTACGGACCGCCATGGTCGAACCTCTGCCTCTGCCTAGGTGGTTCCTCAACCGTCTGCTGCTCCTCTGCATGGCGAGTTGGGCCGTCACGAGCCATGTGGCCCTACCCGCTGCATGCATATCACTGTCTTCCACTCGTAGGACTGGTTCTACTGCATGTGCCCCGCACCTTCAAGACAGTATCGTGTGGTCGTCTGCCTGATGGCCTGGCCCTCTTAGACCTCTGCGACATCTGTCTACTTCCAACTGCAGAAGTCTCCACCACGTGTCTCCCTGCGATAGGTCTCGCCGCTGGTGTAGACTCAACAAGAAAGATCTCGATGAGAAGAGCTCGTTCCAGTACTCCTGCCTGAGTCAGAATGCTGAGGGAGATTAGCGATGCCCTGATCTCATGCCTCAATCCCATCTCAATGGTCTGGGCCTGGAGGAATGGGTCTTGTACCATGTCTATCGACTAGCACGAGAGATCAGTAAATCTTACTAAGTACTGGGCGACCATCAAGCTGCCCTGCCGCGACTGTAGAAGCTCCTGGATGCACACCGCACGGAGGGTGTCTGGGACGAACTCTAAGCAGAAGAGGCTCTCATAGTCCGTCCAGAGGAGAGATGCCTCATCGTGCACCTGGAGCATCAAGCTCCACCATCTGCCTGCTGCCGCGTGCAGGAGGCTCATTGTGAGGATCACCATGAGGTATGCTGGTGTCCTCACTAACCTAAAAACTCATACCACAGCCTCCAGCCAGTCCTTAGCTACCTGGGGGTCCATCTCCCAACAAATCCTGGGCGGTCGCTGGTGCTGGAACTCGTGCATTGCACTAAGGCGACATGCATCGTCAGCTGCTGGGGTTGGAAGCATCGGGGGCTCGGTGGGTAACGGTATAGTCGGTGCCTCAGCTGTCAAAGGGCCCTGAACCGAGGCCTCGTTGCTCGGTGGGCTATTGTCATGCACAACTCTGGGAACCCTAGCTGACTGCCGTCGCGGGGCCATCCTAAAAATAGGCAGGTGTTCCATGGTTGGAACAGTATACTTGGTGAGCTGACACAAAGTAACCACAAAGAAAACATGAAACACACATGCAATCAATGTTTTCATTCATTAATTTGGAAATCAGAAGTCAGGGTCCTAGTGTACGAATATGTCAGCCACCGCACCAACACTAGACTCCCTGGAATGATAACCACACCCAATATGCTTAACACTATTGTTTCACATAGAAATAGATTAGAGTCCAAAGTTCTACGGTAGAACCGAACTCCTTTGATACCAATTTGTCACGACCCGTCCTCGGGGCCCGTGCTGTGACAACCCCAAGCCCACCTTCCATATGCCAGGGGATGGTGACTAGCACCATGGCGTAAATTCCGGTAAAAAGGGAAGGCATTTCCTTTGTAAAGTAAACAAGAACCACAGAGCAAGGAAGAAGAAGAAGTAAACACTAAGTAAAACTGGGTACAATAGTAAGTGCGGAAAAGTAAGTGGGCCAGAATACAAACCCAAACTGAAAGTAAAGTACAACTTGAAAGGGAAAACAACAACTGAAAGTAAAGCCGCAACTTTGAGCCGCCCACTGGAAGTCCCACCTGAAGGGTGAGTACAGATAGCCTCCACACCTCCTTAGGTATAACTGTCTGATCCGAGTACGTCCCGCCCAGTGGTCCACCTCCTGGAACAGTCCTGCTCCACAAGCCTCAACCATGATCAGCACTGTCCATCGTCTGCAACCAACACAACGTAGTGAGGGCATAGCCCGTGCAGGGGTGAGTATAAGCTAATTAGAAGGGACCCTGAGACCTCATAAGGTCTCCCAGAATCCATAAGGGATAATCCACAATGGAAAGATACAATCACGAAGCAACATTTGACACTGCTTAGGTATATGCCCATACATATACCTAAGTCATCAATTCTAGTTCGGCTCCATCATCCGAGCTCAAGTATAACCCAGTCCACATAGGAAACCACAACCCAACCCACAAAGGAAAGCATAACTTAATCTACATAGGAAATCAAGTAAAGATTCAGCTCACACAGGTATACTTCTTTGTATGACGATAGAGATGATGAGATATATCCACTGATTCATCTATGCCATCGGACCCACAAATGATTGATAGGTAATAACCCCCTCAATGACCCACAAAGGATCTGAACCACAAAGGATTGATAGGTAACTAACCCCCACAATGACACACAAAGGATCTGACCCACACAGGATCGATAGGTAACTAACCCCCGAAATGACCCACATAGGATCTGACCCACACAGGATCGATAGGTAACTAAGCCCCGCAAAGACCCACACAGGATCAGACCCACACAGGATCTGTAGGCGCTGGCCCACACAGGACCGCTGAGCACTGACCCACATAGGATCGGACCCACACAGGATCTGTAGAACTGATCCACGTAGGATCGCTGACTGTTGAAGTCATCGCCGTCGAATCCACTGAGGATCTCTGTACATTCATCGTCGTCGTCCCAGTCGCAGCCAGCTCTAGGGTTCCCGCACACAGCAAGCTCATTTGGGAGGGTCTGCTCCACCAGCCAATAGGCTGATACATCAACTGACATATAGTCCAGAGTTGATGTATCCAAAAGTTTTGTATCACCAACAGGAACTCAACGTCACAGATGGCATGTCAATCGGACGCCCGGTTGGTTTTTAAGTCCAAACCAACTCGACCATACTCCACCGATGTCCAAACCTCGGGTGAAGTAAGCCAAAATATCTGTCTCACTTAGAGGAATCAATCAAAGTCGACGACACGTCTATCAGACATCCGCAGCTCATGTTATATATGTTTCCGCTCTGAGGGCCCGGTTGGTTTCGGCTACGAACCAACCCGGGCAAACCCAAAGTATTCCAAAACCTTGAGTAAGATATACCAAAACGACTGTCTCGATCCAAGGATCGCATCGAAACTGACAGTGCGTCGATTAGAGGCCCGTAGCTCAAGTTATGGGCAACAGACCGAATAAGGTTCGGTATTAGGGCATTCGGGCCAGGTCCGACCCGACCCAATACCCCCAGGGTCAGCCTGAACCTTGTCCACCCATCCCGGGTCTGGGTCCGCCCCGCTTGGGAGTGACCTGGCTAGGTTGGTGTGGCGCGGCCCGGCCGGCGCGGCCTGGGCGCGGCCAGGCCCGGCCCGGCGCGACCCTGTCTGGCGGACCGGCCAGGCAGCCGGCCTGGCGCGCGACACGCTGGGCGCGCTGGCCAGGGGTTCGGCCGAATGGTCGAACAGTTCGGGGTGGGGGGCGCTGCCCCCGCGTGAAGTAAACCGCGACCCTGTAATGGGGCCAGTTCGTCCGGCCAGCTGGGGGTTTCAAACCCCCAGTTCCTCCAAGGTCCGGTCGGCCCGCTCCGGCCGGCCGACTTCTACCGCCACGGGACCAGCAAGGCCGGTCCCCTTGCTCCGACGCTGGTGGCCCGGTACCGGCCTCCGGTTCCACTATTCTGCCGTGGCCCGGAACCAGCCGCGACATTGGTTCATCCGGCACGGCGCGACGGCGCCGCGCCCCTCCGCCGCCGTCCCGCTCCGGTCGCGGTGCTTTAGTGGTTCTCTGGTGCAGTGCGACGGTGCCACATCTTTGGTTCATTTTAAACGGCGCGACATGATGGTGCCGCATCTTGGTTCGTCTTCAATGGCGCGACGTGACGACGCCGCACTTCTCCCCCCTTTCCTTATCAAAATTCTGCGCGGTGCTTCGGCACTGCGTTGCCGTGCTCGCCACGACAATACCAACAACCAAAAAAGGGGAGGAGTGTCAGTCGTGTTCATGCGGTCTGACCTCCTCCCGTTATCACGATAACAGGTGGTTCAAAGAAAAGGAGAATCAATGGAAGATTTCACGAACTAACAAATAAAAATAAATCCCTACCTCAACGCTGTCGTCGAACGAGCGTTCGTCGCGGAATTAACCGTCGCGGAAGAAGAGGACCGCCACAGAAGAAGAAGATCATCGCGGAAGAAGAGGATCGCCATTTGCATTAGGTGATCTCTGAGGAAGGCGTCACTCACCATCGTCCTCTGTCGGAGATAGGAGTTCTTCATCGGCAGTGGTGCATTCTTCACATTCTTCTTCGGCAGTGGTGCGTTCTTCGCGTTCTTCGTCGAACAACAAAGAATCTTCTCTTTTTCCCCCAAAGGTTTATCACAACACAACCCCAACCATAATAAAATAATTCCAACACTTATTTTATTATCGACCTATGATTTTGAAATTCAAAAGATATGAAATGAAAAATTAATTCGAAGAATTAATTGTAACAATTTAACTGCCCAATTTAATGGGGCGTTTCTTAACCAGAAAAACGCACGGTTGACTTTCATTAAAGAGGGGGGGTTTGTGGGTGCGTTACTTAGGAGGGAAGAAATTGTGGGGCTCATGCGGGCCCCACTTCACAAATATCCTACCAAGTGGGTAGGATATTGTAGGTTCCACCTTATCCTCTTAACATAGCTTAAGTGGCTTTAAGTGAAATAAAATAAAGTGTCGCACCACTTTTATTTTATTTTTTATCTTAATCCTAAAAACTAAAAGCCAAACCTGAGCAAACGCAACTCTAGAAAAGTCATTTCTAAGCAAATATCGGCACTGCGATTCCATCGGTGTCCTAATAATTCGATTCCGAGCTCCGGTTCAAAAGTTAGAAAAACCCGCCCGTTCATTCACTGAACGTACCCGAGCTAAACTTTGAAAAATGATTTCGGGCACACCGGGCCTCAAAATTAGGTGCTGTCAGAAACTGCTTTCTTGTAAAATTCCAAAAAAAATTACTTGATTTTTTATGGGTCTTTACATGTCCTTTGAGAGATAACAACATATACCATTAGTGTCTAAAAAGGCGGTTCTTGTGTTTTTAAAGGTATCATCGTTTCACAACATTGGGAGATTTTTCTAAGGAGGAAATATATGGAAAAGATATATCGTCATGTAGTTAATAGTATAAAGGGTAGATGAGGTTGTGTAATAATTAGGGTTTCTACTATAGTTAAACAATGTTCATTCTATCTTCTTTTTAGCATAGTTGAGGACACATATGAAAAATATATCTTATGTTATCAAATATGTATATTTTGATATTTTGGATAGATTCATATCCTTAGTATTTGGTGGAGATTGAGAATTAGAGGTGGAAGTCCCTTCATGGGAGAGATATACAAATATTACACATTCTTTGGTGGTATGACAATTTTCAGAATATCTTATAGTCTTGTGGTAATATGATGTGAGTAGAAAACCCTCACAATTCATGGGTAAGATACTGCTTATCAGGAACAAAATAAATGAATACATTGATAGTTAATTACCATGGTTTTTGATTTTATACCCTTATAATATAAATTGATATTATCTTGACATTGTTTTTAGTGTTTTCATATATATCATATTCAATTGGAATATTTTTATTTTATAAATAAAATATTATAAATCTTCTATTAAATCATTACATGTGTTTCATGAAATAATATATTTCATGTGAAAGAGAATGATGGATTTTAAACATCAGATTATTGTTGATCATAGATTATGGGATTTAACCAAGTAATAACTTATATTCCCCTTTCTTCATACACTAAATTACTACATTGATGAAAGTGGTTTTGAAATCGGTAACTAATTAATTGAATGATTTAATTAATTGAATTTGATATAGTCTAAATATAACTAATTCTATATTATTATAATCACAATGGTTATCAATAAATATATATAGGATCAGGATAGATCATTATGTTTCATTGCTGGTGGGTGATTATGCAGAATTAATAGGATTAATGAAGTTTTCATTGGGATCATTATTGACGTCGACACATGTCTGACAATCATTAAATAAATATTAGATTTTGAGATTATAAACATTAGATTTAGGTTTCCTTTATTTTTTTCAATTATGGTTTTATTCCATTTGATTTCAATCTTACTCCAAACATTTATTGTCTTTGAAAACTCATCATTTCCATATAAATTATGTTTTTTGGTACCTTTATTCCTTAAATGATACTATTATAATATTTCTTCTTATATTTTCAGTATGTATATAATTGAAAAATCTTTCACAATGGCTGTTAAATATTTAAATTTATTGATTCACGATTCCCTCCATAAAATTTTCATGTGTTTATAATAGGTCATCTATTTAATTAGTGATTTAATAATGCTCCGAACTGATTCAATTTTCAATCAACTATTTTTCTTCTAGATCACAGTTTTATGTTGGACATTGAGGCATAAAATGTATAGGAATATCATTGATGATGGTGTAATTTGGCGATGAGGGAAAATAAAAAATTTTATAATATGAGACATAAATATAGAATAAGGAGTTGAAAATGATCATTTTATCTCTATGTACTAGCTAACATCTACCATACATTGGGGATTTGACTTTAGTAAAAACATATTAATGTTACATAAATTAGATTTTTAGTGGATAAAATCAACATAATTGAAGACTAATAGTATTAAAAAAGTTTTATAATATTACAAATTATAAATCATTCAATTAATAAGAAAATATACAAGGTATTTCTTAGCAGTGACACTATGGTTTTTATATGAGTTTAATATCGAATGGTATGTGATATTATATGACACACTACGTGACCATATACAATCTATTTAATATGTATAAGGATAAAAATCCCTCTGACTAGTAGAATCAACAGACTATGTGGAATAATTCATATGTTATGTGAATCTATTAATCTGACTAAACCATTATAATGATTACATGTGCATGTACCTTTACAGACACAAACCCCATATATTCCCTCAAACATGACTTCTACCCCTAACTTAATTACGTCGTTTCATTTATTTTTATATTTTTGTTTTATTTTATCATCATGCAATTATACATTCTTGCTAGTGATTGTGGGGTGAAAAATATGTAATATTAGAGGATACAAATACAATTTCAGTATCATTGATGTACATCTAGGGAATTATATCAAATATATAAACTTTTTAATTGGGGTTTTCATCAAACACATGTACCAAGGAAGGTGATATACCCTATCACGAAGGATTTATCCCTTTAGGGTTTTATTATCTCTCCCACATTTCATAGTATGGGGTCCTCAATATTGACTAATGGTAGGGGTAGGTAACACCTTTATATTTCAAGGGAATAACCTTTATATGGGAAGGAAATTGTCATTTGATGTTTCCACTATAGATTTTTAAGTTCCCACATAGTGTTCTTGAAAGGTTTTTCGTAGGTTTTTTCTTTTAAATTAATAATGTTTCCCATAGAGAATTTCTTTCGACTACATGTGATTATTTTTGAATGATGCCCCCAGATGGTTCATTGTGTGAGAATATTTTTATATATCTATCATTGACATATTCATTTTTGTTAAAAGATAAATATTATTCTACTTCTTTATTTTATGGAGCATTAATAGAATCTTACTAGGTATGTATGTAACCACCCCTATACTGGATCTTCCCACACATCTCGTGTATTATATAGATGAAATAAAGATTGATGTTGATCAATATGGTCTAGTTACATGGGTATGTAGTAGTTCATGGTTGTGGTATCATTAGACAATGATTAAAATTTATAGTCTTCATATAAGGAAATTGTTTTCCAGGTGAGTATATAAACATATATATTTTTATTGTATTGTTGTACTCGATTTTGGGATAATTAAAGGATACCCATACCTTTATTACTATATATATATTACTATACATCACGACCCCAATATAGTTGGAGATGTGTGGGTTGGTGGGTTTATGCGTTTGTGTGTGTGTCCTATAGGATATGGCCTCCCATGTTAGTGAAACTCATACTATGTTCTTCTAATCTACGTTAGGTAAAAGAGATGCATGCCTAAGTGGTGATCTCGACTTACTAGAGGAGTTGGTGTGGCCCCGGTTGGCCATATCTTGTCACTAAAAACATGAAGTTAAAATAATAAATGGGAAATTAATATTAATATATATTAATATAAAAATTAATTTTTGTATCACATTAAATATATCATGTATGATCTAATTCTATCTAATCATATAGGTTATATCATCTATAATAGTACTAATAATTCTGAGTAACACATGAGTATTATGATTGTCAATGGTGAAGATATAATTTTGGTTATTCTAAATGACCATGGAATGTAGGATAATTAATGACTTAATATGTGGTGTTGAATAAGAAATGATTCAGGTTATGTGATAGGATATGAGTGAATACTATGTATGTTTATGTTATTTATGTAATGATCCAGTCTCTTAATTTTCTACAAAAATACCATGAAATAAAAAAGTTAGGATATAACCTAAAATATAATATATTAAAAATGATTTTTGTTACATGTTATATTAGTTTGGTTGACTCTTACACATAAAAAAATTAATAATGAGAATACAATACACTTTATTTAGATAATTACATTCAGATAACTACTATATGTTTGTGTTCTTGAGACCAAATTAATTTCATTGATATAAAAATTTAGGGAATTTTTTTTAATATTATTTATTTTATTCATGTGAGGGTAATTGTGGAGACTTATTGGAAAAATTCATAATTATTTTTTCAGTTTTATGAATAACAATATCATTTAATGAATTTTTATACAACATTTTCATTAGAACATGAAAAATTAAAAGAGGAACTTGCCATTTATTTTAATAATCACCACTATATATGTATATATATATATTTATATTATTTTCTAATTTATTGGAATGGAGTCGGAGTTGAAAGAAATTGTCATGGAAACAATAAGATTCTTTATGTTTGAGTTATTATATAATTTTATTGTTATTTTTACATAGATATACTAAATAATTCAAAAAGAATTTTTTTCTAGAAAAATATACATTGATATCGATTTATTATATAATATCTCTTATTTTTTTATTTTTATCCCTTTACTATGATATATAGTTCATGTGTCATACTTACTTGTGATGTTTTTTTGCTGTTTTAATAAATGTGTTATTAATGATATATAATACTATATAAACTTTACAATAGTTTTAGACCATTGTATTAATAATGTTGGTCATGGGGTGTCACATTAGATCCATTCATTAATTGTATAATAGTCTATAGAAGGTTACATCATGAAATAATTATATTAAAGATGTAGTTTAATATAGTGTTTTATTTAGTACTTATTTTTATATTTTTTTCATTGTCAAGGAATCTATATTACTGATTTCTAAAATTTAAATTAGATAAGTAAACAAACTATATGATTATAGGTCCGTTGTGATATTTCTCAAGTATAGTGATTATTTATATATCCATCAATATTAAAATATTTATCCCAAATAATATGACTGTAGGTTATTGATAATAAGTAATTTTTGTATTGTAGTTATGATTATTTTTTATAATGAAAAAATTTTAATGAAATATAATGGGAATACAATAGGATGATTTGTTTATTAATAAATCAATACAAATATCTTTATGATAATAGTAAAAATATTCAATTATAGATGTGTGTTGAGTGTTTTATTTTCATGATAAAAAATATGGAAAATCAATGTTTAATATTATAGTGGGGATATGAAAAACAATATATTATAGAGGATTTATCATGGGTATAACATTAAAACCATTACAATTAAATGAATTTCAATAGTTTAAGGGAGATATCTCTGATAAGTATTCCAAATCCATTCTCAATGATGTGAAATTTTCATATATTATTGTTAAAAATCTTAATAGATGTAATATTTCACATGCAGTGATGTATCTATGAGATGAAATAATATTATTATGGTCAGTTTATATTAGTGATCATGAAAATTTATTCAAGGGAATAACATTAAGATAAAATGTAGGATAATTAATTTTCCTACGACCTTTAATGTATATAATTGAAAATAATCAGAATCCGTGTAGTATTTTACTTTTTCTATAGTTGAGATTTTATCTTTGTCCATCATTATTATATGTTATTAGTGTAATATTATTAAAAATGATGATCTGATAGATTTAGATTTTATTTAGGATTTAGGATAAAAAATTTAATGTTAGTTGATGTGTCATAGATTTTTAATGTACTCGATAGATTTAAAGAATCTCATCACTGTTGAACACCTAGATTCATAGAACCATGTACAATTGGAGATGAATGAGACATGTAATGAAATATAATATATAATTTAGGGATAAACAAGTTCTCATAATCTAGGTTTTCAATGACATGCTTGGTTCATTGGAAATTATCGAAGTAGATATAAAAATATACTAATTGCAGTTTTTGACTAGCTAGAATTAATTGTGGTCTATAAATTCATCCATATAATTTTCTGGGACATAGATATGATCTATTAAATTATTTATTTTACTATTTTGATAATACCTAGTAGAAATTTTAGTAGGATCATTAACTTTATAGACCGCTGATATATGTTACCTATAGAAGATGTTAGAATAGGGATATTTAGAGTCCTTTTAAGCAAAAAATGATCATGTATAAATAATTCTAATGTGGTTGGGTTTCCAATATAGAATAAGTTCTAGATACAATTTTATTTATGATCTATTGATAGATTAGGTGGTAATATTAGTTTAGATTCACAATACTATGAATAACATCCTTACTATTTCACTTATGATGACTTATTATAGTGTTTCAAAATAAATTAGTACACCTTAAATAGTATAATAATTGAAACCTTAAAAATAATACATAAATCACTATTATTATATTCTATGTTCACCTGATTATCAACATTGATACAATTATATTCAAAATTTGATATTATTATTGGGAATTTTCTATTTTTCTTTGATTTAATTTTTCATTAGATATAAAAATACGATTTAATTATAATTTTTACTGGATATATTCCTTTCAATATGTTGTAATATTATTATGGTTGAGGGTTTAATTCTTATTAGCTAAATGTGATAGTATATATTCCATAAATAATCATATATGAATTTGGGTCATCTCTGTATTGGAATATTTTTTATTAAAAGATAGATGCTGAGATTTATTATTATTAGAAATATTATGTGGATGGATGATTTTACTAGAGTAGTGAGATAATTTATTGATATTTTCATAATGTAAGACATGGGATTACTTCAACATTATGAATTGGATTTTTTTTATACTATTAAACATTAAGTTATCTATTAATTAAATGTGATCATATTGTACTATTTAATTTGAGCACTGCGAATTAAGGACTCAATTTGAATATCTAATTAAAAATGGTTAAATCCTACTAATTGATTCATTGTGGGGTGTTATAAATTTATTCGATAAAAATATGAATAAAATATTTTGATTGTATAATTGAAAACTATGGTTATTTGTTTTTGATACAAAATTATTGGCAGTATTTACAATGAAATTAGGATTTATTCTAAGGTCTTGGAAGATAATATCATAGTTCGTCGTAATTGAAATTCAAAAATGATACCAGCAAATGATAGTGACATCGAAAAATATTCCAAATATAACTTTTATATTTTTAATATATTTATAAAAATTTTGTTACTCCATTTAGAGTAATAAATACACTTTCAGTTTCAATTAGAAATATAAATTTGTTTCCATACCCATATAACAATTTTTTTACTGTTTTCATTAATGATAATTTTTTATAGTCATAGGATGATAATTTAATGTACAAAAGTATTGTTTTATAATTTTTTTCATGAAATTATAGATATATAAATTTGATAAAATATTATTTATAATGAAGGGAATTTTATAAACAAGGACTTATTATTTATTAATATAGTCTCATTGCTGATTTATCTATGGTTATGAATACGGTTCACTAAAGAAATAAAATAATTGAATTGAGGTATATAAAATTTGGGCAATATTTTGTTGTTATTAACGATATGTTCAAAACATTACCTAAGGTGTAACTGCACTAGTGGCATTGAATGAAAATGAAATAACATTTTAATAGAAAGAGTAATGTTAATAATTATTTTAAATAATGAAGTGTTGGTTATCATGTGAACATATTGAACAACTATTAGAGGAATATATACCATTTTTTGGTTTATTTTGATTCTTTTCTTCTTGGTTTTTTATGTGGGTATATGTAAGAGAAATTTTATATTGAAAGAATGTTGACCATATCATTTCCACATAAATGCAACTATTTTTTCCTTGAAATTATGTAAAAACCTTGACTCTAGTAATACATATATGATTTATATTAACCACTATAAAGATTACATTGATCAAAATACATAGGATCCAATGGTTTAGAAATTTTATAAGATTTCACGACCCGCCTTCAAATAGATGAGGGAAGGGAAAAAAAATTTCCCAACCCTTCATTTTTAATGGTGATTGATAGATAATAACCCATGAGTCCTAACTTCAACAGGCCTTAGATTGGAGAATTGCTACAATAGTATATAATCTCATGTAATATGGAAGATATTAACCATTTTATAGAACATTATATGCAGATAAGTTGGTTAACCCCAAAAAACTTGAACAACTTAAAGTAAATGAAATCTAAAATTAAATTATCTTATTCATGTTCTATATAACTTGTTACAAGTACATGAAAACTCTGATGAATAGTACCAAAATAAATAAAGGTAGAAACAGAAAATTCTGATGCCCGATCTAGAAAGGATTGGCACTCTCTTCAAAGTACTCCTAGAAACCTAAAAGTAGTTTTATATACGTAGGGTGGGTATACATGTATACTCAATAGGGAAAAAATAGCTCATGCACACGTGGAGAGATATTCTAATACCCCAAGAGAAATTGACATAACTAGAACACCAAGCAAGGAAACTATCCTCCCGGCCTCACCAAGGCACACTCCCCAAATAACACAATTCAGGTTAGGTGACGGTAATATCACATAGATGTTTAGGTATATCAAACCTCTTTCCCACAACATATTTAGGAAATACTACATGTCAAACCTCCCCCACCGGTTCCACTAAAGTCACACTGCCGACCCTAATAACAACTATATGGGGTATCCCAACCATACATCCCTCCCTCCTACAAACACCTGAGCCACCAAAACCACCAATAGACATGCCTATAGACACCTAGGCCACATCAACCACCACCACACTAGAATACACATGGGATAGAATGACCGTATACATGCCCAAAGACAACTACGCTTCATCCCAACGTCCCTTGGGAAAAAAACCTAACTGCACACACCTGGTTCAACCCCTACAACACCACCATGAACAAAGAGTCTTTATCCATAATAACAATTAGGCCATCATAGCCTGCCCAAAGAATATTGGGATACCTTGCAGAGGGAGCGAAAAGTAGATAATAACTATCCACTCATAATAATGTCAGGAAAAATACCATCCCCAATGAAATGAGGGTGTTCGGCATGAAGTTATAATCATGGTTGGGGTGCATATAATAAGCACATGAGATAAATATTAAACATATAGGTAGCCAATAACTCATCAAAACTATGGGTTCATAAATATTCAACTAGCCATACACCACCACTCTCGCAACTATCCCTACATGTACAAATACACCACAGCCACCACCAAATCACAACCCATTTCAAGAAAAAAACCCCGTTATACTCGTTATCATTATCATTATTCATTTATTCCTTTTTAAATCATTCATCAACTACTAGGATACTAAAATGCATAACAACAATCCAAAATAGGAACTGAAAAAAATGACCTAGCATGATTTTCATCATTCGAACCTAGTTCTCTTGTAATGTAACAACATCATAAGGTATCTGTGAGATCCCTAGGAGTATTTTAACCAAAGAAATCCCCAACATAACAAATACACATAGCCTCTGATTAAAAACCCAATAAATGGAAAACCAATGGTAATATCCCCATTCAAGTCACCCCACAAATCATCAGATAGAAAAACCATACATATCACTAGAACAAAGCATTATTTTTTCTAAAATTAGGTAACATGATTTATTATACACATTCTTTCTATTTGGTTAACCAGATTGACCACAAAGGGGAACATTTCGATCAGGCATCCATTTAATCAAACATGATTAAATGATTAACTAGATTCCATGTCACATCCATTTATACAGAAGATCATCCAGAAAACATATCTTCATTAGTGTGACATAAAGGAACACCAACAACCATTATTTTCTATGAATATAAGCCCATACAATTCATAACATAAAAAATAGGTAACACATAATCATCAAAATAATGATTCCCACCAATTCATTTTTTAAAATGGAATGTTAATTATCTTTGTTAATGTTGTTTTCAAGTATATCTTGAAGGATCATAATCCTACCCACCCATAATGATGCACAGTTCAAGGGATACGATGGGAAAACCCCTACATGGACGATCAAGGATTGATGTTTTCTCCTAGCGCCAAGAACTCTGGTCGTGTGAAATGTAGGACAAAATCCAAGAAGAGTGAGAAGAAAGGGCTCCGGAATGGCCACATGACTCATATCCTAGGTAAGAACATCAAGCACATATATAAGGATCAAACGAGACAAAAAAAATATTGATGATAATGGAATAATCCAAGAGTTATGGAATATGGAATTTAGTAGCACATCAAAAAAGGGATGTGGCGTGACCACATGGGTAGGTAGGGTCACATATTAGGATTATTTTTTATTTAACATTTCAACTTAAAGATGGTTGAGATAACCGATATGAGTCAATATATTTTCTATAAACATAGAGGCTAAACTAGAAACACAGAAAATGGTGTGAAACTCATAAACGACCACAGTTTTTGGTATGTTAAGGGTTACCCCAATATTAAGGGATTTATGATATTATTTAACAAACTTAAAAACAAATATTTCCCATTTTAAAAAATCTTCTAAAACATTAAATAGGTATTATAAAAGGGAAATTGGAAATGAAACCCTACACTCCACGGTTGAACCGTTTGGCTGCGACACCGATCGGCAAGACCACAATGAAACCCTTCCACCAACACTGATGCCCTCCTGATTCACTTATGGTGTCCTGGACACCCCAAACACTATATTTTGGAAATGTAAAAAAGAGAGAAAGGTATGTTATCTTACATCAGGTACCTATCAAACTATTCTCACCCATTAAAATTTGATAGTAAACCCGACGATAGAGAGGGGTTTGAACAACCTCCTCGTAAGATACCTCCCCAAGAGAAACCACCCTAGAGTTGTTCTAAGGCTGGAACAAACCTAAAAATCAAGGAGAATGTCTCTCATAACTATTTCTTACCTTCTACCCAATGACACCAAAAATACAAACAACGGTATCAACATCCAAACTTATGGGTTAGGGATTCCCCTTTCCCATGTCAAGATACTTTCTGCTTTTGGTGGCACTGAATCATCCACGTGAGTTTAATCGCATCCATCATTATGTGTCATGATTAAGGACACAAACTCCCCTACCCAAAGTTAGTAATTTTCACAAACATTCAGAAAAAAATGGAATGAACCCATCTTATAGATAATAAGGTCATTGATTACATCACAACAAAAACCAAGAAACCACAAAATCAAAACTCCAAACATCTCTGGGTATAGGGAACACATCTGATCCTTTGTTCCCATATACTCTCCTTGAATACACCATGATTCCACAACACAAGAACCAATGGGATTTTCTATCAATGAAGAACCTTCGATTTATAATCCTCTATCCTCTCTAGTTCCTCAAAAATTGACGCATTCTCCTTGATATCCAACTCTCCCCCTTAAAGGACGTGGGAGTCATATTGTAGATACCAACAGAGGTGAGATACTTGGATTATATTGCAGATCTTCTCCTAATGTGGTGGTAAGGCTAGCTGATAATCCACCTCACCAACTCATCTCAACCCCTTGAAGGGTCTGAGGAACCATGGAGAAAGATTACCCGCTGCCAAACCTCCACTATCCACACCGAGGGGAGACCTTCAAAACACATGGTCCCCAACCTCGAACTCCAAGGGTCTCCACCTATGACCTGGATATGACTTCTTGTAGTACTGATCTGCTGTCACCCTCTCACTCACCAGCTGAGCCTTCTCCGTCGTTCTCTACCCCACTTCAAGGCCATGAACACTCCCTCCCCAACCTCTATCAAGAACATGGTCAAACAAAATGATCACTCTTAAACCAATTCAAACAGTTTTATAGAATAATAGCTATTTATTGGAAAATTCAACAAATGTCAAGTGTCACACAAACTATCCATCGAAGTTCCAATCACAGGCTCGCAACATATCGTTCAACGTATGGATAGTTCACTCTATCTACCAATCTATTTAAGGGTGGAAAGCAGTGCTAATGAAAATCTGGGTTCTAATGGCTCATTGCAATCCCCTCCATAATCGTGAGGTAAACCATGCATCCCAATCCGAGATCATTGACCTTGTAATTCCATGCATCTGCACCTCCTCATCCACATATCTATGTGCATAAGAATCCACCCCACTCTACTCCTTGATCACCAGAAAGTGAACTGATTTTGTTAGCTAGTCTACCACTACCTAGATAGCATCACAGCCTCCTTGAACCATAGGTATTTCTCTAAAGAAATCAATAGAGATGTCATTCCAATTCCAATTGGAGACAACTAATGGATGAAAAAACCTCATAGGATGTGGTTCTTTTCCTTCAACTACTAACTCACGAAGAACCTTTCCACAAACTCTATCAATTCCCATTTCACTCTAAGTCACGAAAACTGACACAAACATCCTTGAAGCATCTTGGAAACTCATGGGTGTACTAATATGGGTTTCTTGTTGAAATAAATGAGAACACTCTCACACATCGTTACCTGGACAAACAACTTTCCACAGAACAACATTAGATTATGACTATCCTCTGACCATCCATTTAGAGAATCACCGTAGATAACATGATCAATCATCAATTTAACCTATATGTCCCCCCATTAAGACTCATCCATAGGTCGTACCATGTTAGACTATACTATCTTATGAAATAGAAATCATCAACTATTCACCACTCTCATGTTCATATGTTATGTGTATAACTCTTCCATTGCCTTCCAAGCATCTGCTAACTCCCAAACCACATACTTCTATGAAATCTTACTAAATACATCATCCAACATGTTCCCCTTTTATGTGGTGTAGGTGGTCTTTAGGTTTTAGTCTTAAAAGAAATCCATCCACCTCCACTATCACAAGTTCAAGTCTCATTGGGAGAAGACACACATCGATATATTGTGATCACTGGAGTCCAAGAAGCATTCCCTGATGCGGTAATGCCATAAAAACTTCTATGATAACACTATTGCTGTAAGATTCTAGTCATGGGTGGCATAGTTAAGTTCGTGAGGACATAACTGCATATACCCAAAATATATCACTCCCCTCTTCTACATCATCACATACCCCGAGTCTAGATGGAAGCATCACAGAACACTTCAAACATTACCCCTTCCTTTGAAAACATCAACACTGGGGTACTGACCATATTTATTTTCAGGTAACTAAATGCGTTTTGGTACTACACACTCCATACAAAAGCCTGGCCTTTTCTGGTCATGGTCGTCAAAGGTGATGCAACTCAAGATATGTCGGGTAAAAACCTTCGGTAGTAACCTTCTTGTCCTAGGAAACAATGAACATATTCCATGTTCTATAATGCTTCCCAAGAAAAAACCGCTTCTACCTTCAATTGGTCCTCTTCTATCCCAGGTTGGGACACTACATGTCTATGGAAGTGCACTTCTCATGTCTAGAACATCAACGTAAAAAACTTCCCATAGATCTGGTACTGGTAGAGGACCTCTAAAACTATCCTTAGATGCTCGATTTGATCCTTGTCTATCCTTAAGTAGATCATGATTTTTTCAATGAAGTCGACGACAAACTGATCCAGATAATCCCGTAAAACAATTTTCATGAGCCCCATGAACATAGCTGGTGCATTCGTAACACCAATCGGCATAACCACGAACTCAAAGTTCCCACATATACACCAGAAATAATTATTCAAGATGTCACCTTCCTTAACCCTCAATTGGTTATATCCAAACCACATGTCGATCATAGAGAACCAACCTGATCCCTTGAACTGGTTAAAAATGCTATTGATTCTCAGAAAGGGCTAACTATTCTTGACCATTACCTGATTCTAACTTAGATAGTCTATCCACTACATGAGACCATCATTTTCCTTCTTCGTGAACAATACTAGAGTAGCCCATAAAGACCCACCTGTTCAGATAAAACCCTTCTTCATCGGTTAATCAATCTGAATCCACTACTCCCATATCTCGGAAGACACCATTCAATAAGGAGCCATCGAAATCGAGTGGTCACTAGGTTGTAAGTCTATCCTAAAATTAACATCATGTTGAGGGGGTAGAGTCACAACCTCTTCAGGGATAACATCTAGGAACTCATTGATAATCCCTGGAACCTCCACCATCTCTGATTCTGCTGACTCCACTAATAGCTCAACAAACCATGAAAGAAGGGTCTCCACTCAAAAGCTACCATTCTAGCAACCTCTCCTGAAGAAAAAAACTACATGATGGAAAACCATATATGAAGAAACAACACTTATCTAGAAGTTTTCGATAACAATGTTCACATAAAACAAACATTTGGTGCAAATGATGACAGTGTATGGCTATATTTTTAGTATAATGATATCCCCACTAGACTGATATGGACCCAAAACGAGCAAAAATCCTCGACAAACGTCAAACAGTTTTGTCTAAACTCCTACCAAAATATTCATCACCAGGGGAATACTGATTCTCTCTAGCTAAAACCAAGTCATGTACTAGACTAGGTGAAACCAAGAAGTGTGTATCTCATAAATAAAACAATTTACAGGCATGATTACTAAACAGAATGATCTAATCTCAAACGAACTCTGAACCTGCTGGAACTACAACCTCTATGGTGTGAAACTACCCATGCCCATCCCCTCTACCCTCTTCTGCTGGCCGCCTCCCTGACCATACCCCGGTTGAGATCCCAAAGGAGTGCCCTGAGGTCGGCCTCCTCCAGCACCATCCGCCCTCGGGGTAGAGGGAGCATGCTATCCCTACTGCTGCTGAAATACACTATCTAATAACTAGTGATGATGAGGTGGGTATTGAAAAATACGACACCCATTATACTAATATCAAACCGGGCCCCAACATTTGTTGTTACCAAATAATTCACCTAAAAATAACCTTGGACTCAGACCCATGGTGAAAGGGAGAGGTCATGGAGATCAAGGTTGGAACTATTGGGGTCTACTCCATGTCAGCCAAAACCTAGAAGTTCTTGATGTTGGAGGCCAGCTGCTGAAAACCTCCCACATTGATGATCCCAACTGGTTCCCCTCTCACAGCGCACCTCCCAGCGAGTGAATCCTCTTTACTACCTCTACCATCTTCAGAACATCCATGTTAGTCGGTAGAGTGAATGGATTAACATCATACTGAAGGGAAGGAAATAGTGCCTCTTCTAAGCGTCTGGCTTGTAACTCCTCGTCCAAGAAGAGGTATGGAGGGAAATGAAAGAGATCCTTGAACTTTATCCCTGACTCCCTTACCAACACACGCTCTTATTGTCAGGAGAGTAGTTCTTGCCTCTTTTCATCCTTCGTCATAGAAGAAATGAATTCCTCCTAGAACTCTTTGTCGATGTTAGTCCACAAAACCTATGTCTCAATTATCTTTCTGAGGTAGATCATCCACCACTTAAATTGTACTCCCCCTAATATAGTTGACTGCCAACACAACACAATACTCTCTCAGAGAACGGAATAGTGAATTGGTGATTTACAACTCCTCATGTCATCCATCTATCTCGATGTCATAAACACTTCCCTCGTTCTTCCCGAGGGTCTACTGCTGGAAAGAACCAAGAGTCTTCAGCAACATGTCATCATCTTCCCCTCATTCAATCCTCCACTGATCAACCAGATCTTCCTAATGGGCCTTGATATCCTTCACTACTCGTAGACGTCATTCGTGTGCTATATCATCCTGATAAACAAATAATGCCTATTCCAGAGTAGTGTAGAATATTCCTTTTAAATTTTTATTGAACATATTATTTATATTAAATTCCCAAAATACACAAGAAACATAATAAAAAATATGATTACGAAACATGTACCTATCTTAGGCTCTATTACCTTCAATCTATGTAGCCTCACCTAGACATTTGGTTAGCCCAGTTACCTTATATCACATCACAGGGGCCCCTAAAATCTTGTTTCTTAGTCAGTCTTACCTGGCCTATTTCATGAACCATTGTTTACAAACACCATTTCCCTACAATCACAATCAATATTCACTATGCCTAACCCCAAAATCCATGATATCTCTCAACCATCACCTTTGATACCATTTTTTCCCAAACTAGCTTCACTATGATGAGGGAAGAAACAAAAAACTACTAGAACCATCCTTAATCAAGTGGAATGATATATAATGTCCCCTCAAGTCCCACCTTCAATAGGCCCTAAAGTGGGGAATAGTGCCAAGGGTATAGAAACTGATATAACATTGAAGGCATTTCCCTTTTTATAGAACATGATCAGGAGATAATATGTTAAACCCCAAACAACTCCAAAAACTCAAAGTAAATGTAAATCCAAAAATATATTCCCATATGCATGTTCAGAATAAAGTGTTAAAAGTAGAAGAAAATTCTAAAGAAAAGTAACAAATGAATGAAAAGTAGTAGCGAAAACTCCCAAAGCCCGATCTAGTTGGGTCTGGCATGGTCCTAAATGTCTTCATGGAAACCTGAAAGTAGTTTTATATATGTAGGGTGAGTATACAGGTATACTCAATAGGTAAACCAAAATCTCTCATTCACAAGTAGGGATACATTCTAATGCCCCATTGGAAATAGATATAACCAAAACACATAGCAAGCAAACAATTCAACCAGTCTCACCAAGGCACACTCCCAAAATAACACGAGTTAGGTTAAGTAATAATAATATCACATTGATGTTTGGGTACCCAAAAATTCTTTTACATTGGTTATTTATGAAATTATACGTGTCATACCTCCATCACCGGGTCCACTATAGTCCAACTACCACACCCATGAACAACCATATGGGGCATCCCAACAGTACGTTCATCCATCCCATAAACAACTAGGCCACCAAAACCACATAGAACCATGCACACAGACACTTGGGACATGAAAACCACCACGAAGCTCAACGAAACCTAGGCTTTAATGACCACTACCTTGCTCGTAGACACCTAGTCCTTATCCCAAAGACACTTGGGAAAACAAAAAGCCCCCCCCCCCCCACACCTGGGCTAACCACTATATCACCACCCTGCCCAAAATGTTTTGGGATATAATAATACTTAGGATATAATAGCCAACCCAATGAATCTTTGCAACCTGGAAGAAGGAGCATAAATGAGATAGCAACCTACCACTCATAAGAATGAATGAGAAAAACCCCTCCCCCATGAAAAGATGGTTTCATAACGATGTGCTAAATATTGGTCAAGTGCATATAATAATCAAAAGAACTAAATATTATACATATAGGTAGTAAAAAACTCATCCCAACCAAAGGGATCCAATATAGACAACTATCTCGTACACCACCACTCTCATTATAATTCAAAATGAAAAAATACACAACATCCACAACTAGAGGACAAACCATTTCTGGAAAACAAGTCCCCCATTATACCCATTCTCGTTATCATTATCATCTGACTCCTTTTTTATAACATCAATCAACTACCAGGATAATATCAGGCCTAATGGAAAGCCAATACAACAACAGAAGGAAAAACAGAGAAACATTATTTTTATCATTGACACCCAGTTATCTTGTAAAATAACATTATAAAAACGGATTTTTGTGATCCCTCAAAGTACTAGATCCAAACCAATCCCCAAAAAAATGGATCCACATGACCCCAAAATCCAAAACCAAAAATTGGACAACCAAAGGTCCCATCCCCATTCATGTCACCCAAAAAATCATTAGACAGAGCAACCGTACAAAACATAAGAACGAAGCAATAAGTTTCTAATAGTATCCAACACCATTAATTATGTACCTTTTTTCCATTTGGTTAACCTAGGTGATAAAATAGGGGATCTTTTCCATCGGTCATCCATTTCATCATCCATGCATATTTGATTAACCGGTTTCCATGTTACAGTCATTTTACACAAGATCGTCCTGAAAACAGAGCTTAATTAGTGCGCATGAAAAGACCACTAAAAGACACAATTTCTAGTGGACATAATCTCATAAAATTCCCAACATAAAAAATAATAACACAGCAACATAAACATCATAATTCCCACCCATTTATTCATTGAAAAGGTTCATTCATTATCTTTTATAAATTTTGTTTTATCTATGTCATGAAGCATCATCATTATACCAACCCCACACGAGGCAAAGTTAAAGGGAGACGAAGGAAAACCCCTACTTGGATGATCAAGGATCGATGTTTTCTCCTAGCACCAAGTGATATGGTCATGAAAAAAGTATGAAAAACTCCACGATTGTTGTGCATGAAGGGCCCCATCACGGGCGCACAACTAGCCTCCTAGGGAAGAACATCAAGTGAATCCATAGGGAAAAAAGAGACATAGGAAGAAGATCTTGGTGATAACTTCCAAATCCACGAGTTACAAAAATTTCTATTTCAAAGTGCTTAAAAACAGGTCCTGAAATGACCACACGGGTTGGAGGTTTCACACATTAGAAATTAATTGAGATTGAATAATTCTACTCTGAGATGGTGGAGATTACAACTATGAGTCAATTGATTTTCTGTAACTAGAGGGACTTAACAGGAAACACTAAAAGGGTGTAGAACTCATAATAGACCACATTTTTTGCTATGTAAAGGATCTCCCCAATCATAGGGGATTTAAGATATACTTTCCCAGCCTTAAAATAGAATTTTACCATTTATAAAATGTATTAAAACATAAATGAGGTGTTACAGACCCGAAACTAGAAAGTAAACCAGACACCCCATTGTCACACAATTTGGTTGGGACACTGATCAGGGGAACCGATAGGTGACACCATGGAGACACACTTCCACAGACACTGACTCCCTCTTGACTCACTGGTGGTGTCCTTGACACCCTAAAAACTTTATTTTGGTACTGAAATGAACCAGGAGGGTCCGGGCAATTATACAAGACTTGAGAAATGCACTATTATAAAATTTCATTAAAATAAAAAATTACATTATAGGAATACATAATACTAAATATATTCCCTTTACATATCCTTAAGTCACATATAGTAAATTTTATAGTTCAATTAAAAATTAGAAAGCAAATTTGTTTGTTTACCACATGCACTGATTAAGGGGTAGCATATATCAATATATATCATCAAATATATAATTTATACATAATTTTATGATATTAAATAAACAAATAATTCCATATAATTAGTAAAAATATTATAATATATCCATGGATGACATAATCATTGAATTATATAATCACATGGATAATAATTAATGATATTACTTTGATATGATTGTTAATGTTTGGAATCATTACCATTCGTTAATGTCTTGACCAAGACAACAAATTTTAAAGGTAAGAATTATACTAAATTTATATGCGAGTTAGTACAATGAAACCTACATATGTGCCTAGAGGATATGTTTTTTTTCAACACCCATTATATATAAATTGTGATGAAACCATAATTCATATTGTGTGTCTTATCAATACGATAAATAATGTCCACTATGGAACGAATTATATTATCATGTCAATATAATCAATAAAAATATATATATAAATATTTGATATATTGATAGTCAACATTACCATATTCAATGGAATAAAAAATTTATCGATCTAATTAGAAACTATATAATATTCATAAATAAATAAAATTTATCTTTATCAAATGGATGACAACAAAGTTGTTGTGTTAGATACATTCTTCGTATAATTATATCTATATATGGTAGTAACTGGATATTATATTTTTAAAAAGTATCATATAAATGTAATAATAATAAAATACCTCTGTAAAAATTTTGAGTAAGTGGGATACATATTTTATATGCATTAATGATATAAATTTTATTTACAGAGAAATTTCTAAGTTAGAATTTTTTATCGAAAATTATATCTTTTTTGAGAATTGAGTTTAATTTACATATGACCTGATAGAGGTCCAAATAACTACGTCGACACCATTATTATATATAAATTCTCCCCTCTAATAAATACTCTATCAACAATACAAAAAATACGTTGAATATATCTGGATTTATATAATGGATATTTTGGGGGGGAAATAATTAAGTATTATAAAATATTATAAATTTTGTATATTGAGAGGAAATTATGTTATATAATTAATATTAAAATAAGAAATAAAAAGCAATTATATAAGATAAATTTTGTCATTGAAATGAAAATTTTACAAGAATTATTTTCTCAAAATTATAAATGGGAAGATATCCAGATACCAATCTTAGTAAAATAGATTAATTGAGTATGATAAATAACATTTTAAGCCAGTATTAACTCATTAGAATGATTCATGAGAGCGAATTTGATAATAAATTTATTTTTAATTAATTATAGATAATATTTATTTGTGAGTGAGTGGTTTTTTTATATAAAATGTTGTTGAAATGTTTATTAAATCTATGTATAGTTTTTTATAAATCGAGTAATTGGATAATGGATATCATGGGTTAGAATGTTGATTTAAGAAACAGTTAGTCTAAAATTTTAAGATAGTTTGTTTAAATTTATTAAATTAAGAACTATAAAATAGTTTATAATATTACATTTTCAATGGAACATACTTTTATTCATAATTAATTTCTTTGAAACTATAATTTTGAATTTCGATATTAGAAATTCTATTAAAGTTTAGAATTTTTTTTTCACTTCAAAACTTATTATCTATATATATTAAAATATATTTGAGTGTGTATTAACTTAAAATAATTATGACATAAATTTTAAATAATAATTAAATCACAATATTTACTAAATATTCCAACATTATTTTACTATATACCTAAAAATATTAATTTCTAGTAAATATATTAAAAATAAACAAATTCTTTATTTCGTAATTATTATTAGAAATTTGATGTATTTTTTATGAATTTTTTTCTATGTATAAAATTTTATAATTATATTAATATTAAACTGTAATTTGAAATCATTTATTTGGAACTACACTATTTAATAATCACATAAAATTATATTTTCAATGAAAAATATATTTATATAGTTATATTCAAATTCATCGAGCAATATAGATCATTTTTAGTTTCATATTATACTTATAACCATTTTTTTTAATTTTTTTATTTGATAAAATTAAGTTATACATAATTTTCTAATTACTATTATAAAAACCATATTATAATTCAAATGGTTTGATTCTAGTATTCATACTTAAACAATATTATTTCTCTTCACACAAAATCACTACAATCATACATCTAAAATCATTTAAAAAGTTATCACTGTTTAAAAAAAGTCCTTTCTTTTTGTTTTTTTTACCATAAAAATATAGATATATATATCATAAATTTCTTTATAGGATATTATAATATAGATTAAATAAAAAGAATGCCACTTGATATTGTTATGTGTTGTATGGAAGAATATGATTTAATTGCAGTGAATGTAACATTTCTATTTTTTGTTTTAATTTTTTTTAAATAAACATATGTGATTTTTGATATAGTTATTTTAATGAACTATAAATTTGGTATATTATAATATCATGTATTACTTTCCCTTCCCTTGAATAATTTCAGGATCTATTTTTTCGGTCTACATGAATGTGTGAAAAAAATTGGGAACTTCTTGATGATTACATCATCAATCTCCGAAATCACTTCACCTAATTTCCGATCCCATAAAAGTACATTAACAACACTCATTTTTTATTCCATAATAACATATCTATTTAATAAATTATAATTATTTTTTCATTTCAGATAGAATAATGCTCCAAATATATTTATTCATTACAGTGTAGGCATAGCAATTCAACAATGTAGTTTCTCAATTGAGAGCCAAGTATAATACCATTCATGATAGAGGTTTTGGGTGAAATATAGAATGATAAGGCACACCTCCAATTCCCTCAAAACTCTAAAGTGACCTAATATATAGTGTACATAGAAAACCATTCATATATAACATTATAACTCCCTTTAATGTGGTTATTTCATAAATGTATGGTCACCTAAATGAAAATTAAAATATATTCCATAGTTATAATCTTTGATTTTATATATTATTTTAGTGACAATGATTTTATTATATATATATTGATCATAATTTACTATTTAATATGATTTTTCTGTAAAATATATGTTCATTTCTACAAAATCAACCTTATAAGTTGATGTATGACCTATTATCCAATAAAAATAATTAGATAATGATGCATTTATTCTTCAATGAATTCAATTATTTTGAAAAATTACACTAGAGATAGATATTGGCCCTAAGATCCTCATATGTTAATTGAGCATTAAATTAATATATTGTCCCATGTTGGGATAATTAATTAAATATTTCCATTAGTTTAATTATGAATGTAGTTTCTCTATTGATTCTTAGTCAAATGAAACATGAAAATACATATCTATAATTTTTATGTGAAAAATCAGTCATGCTTAAATATAATGTACATTTCTGAACCATGATGACTCGGTAATTTGTTAATGAAATGATTTTAATGGCACACATGGGGTATATTATAACCTATTTTTATTTAATGTGTTCACATTTCAAGGAATTATATACTAAACCATACTAAAAATAGGTCATATTTTTATTTTAAATCAGGTTGAAAATGTCAAATCTTAAATTATCCCATTTACATGATAGTAAAGTAATAGGTTTCTGAAATCAGTTTGGAAATATTTTCTCTTATATATTGGAATGAAATTCATATTTTAATAAAGAATTAAATATGACACTTCACCTTGTCCCAAAAAAAACTATCTTTCTATATCTGTTTACATCATTGTACTTCCAGGTGTATAGAGAAATAGGTTTTCTGAGATTTTTCAAAATATTCCATCTCACACCCTGGAACATATGGTAAAAATTAAAACATTAAAATTTTAAAAACACTATCTTCAATGTTCGATTCCTTCTATCCCCCTTCGTCTATATATTTAATCTTCTTTTGTAACCCTTTTCATTTTGTTGAGTCTTATTTATCTTCTCCATTAAAAAACGTTTTTTACATATATAGTTTTGAATTAATATTTACACATCCTAGAAAATATCTATATCTATCATTACTAAATCCATGATCAATTATTTCTTTTCCATGATTATTATGGACAAATATCCATGATCCTTCCAAATTAATGTATTTAGAACCTTCATTTTATTCCCATGGTTGTGGTGTGTTCTACAATTATAGCCCAAAATTAGTATTAAAAATATCATTTAAATTATGGTATGATATTTTTATGTGAATACATACTTCAATATCATAATATAACTAGTAGAAAATTTTATTTTAAAGTAATAATATTCTTTATAGATTGTTTGAAATAAATCACCATGCTTAATTTGAATTGATTTATAATATAATAATATTATTTTTTAGAGGTGAAAATTTTACAATATTCATCTAACTGGAGGGTATTAGTATGTTTAGTGTTATTATTAAATTTATTTATAAGTTTTAGACTCAATAAAAATGTAATATTTAATTCATAGTAATGGAAAAAATAATTTTATTAAAATTTATTTTATGCCTCAAAATTTAATTATACTAAAAACAATACTCACTATATTTTTTTCATAGTGATGACAATTTAATTTTTGAATTTTTATAAATAGTATTTTATTATATATAAATAATTTTCAAAATCATTATATTAAAAAAACCCGGTTGATTTTTTTACTGTTCCTGAAATTTTTTATTTTTAGTAAATAATGGAAAATATATTTTTTTCAAATTCTATCATAAATTTGAATTAAATAATGTAACATAAAAATATTATTATATATATTATTAGTTTTAAATATGAAAAACATTCTATATTACTTAGAATAATGTAATAAATTAAATTTTAAATTTAATCCTTCATAGTTTTAATATTTGTTAATTCAGATTCATGAAAATATAATTTTCAACAAATTATTTTTCATATTATGTTACACATTTATATTGGAAAATTTTGACCAAAAATTGAGACTGAATCTAAAAAATAGGTATAATATATTAAATTATAAGGTTCAAATTTGATAAATAGTTCCCAGATATTTCTGATCATTATGAATATTCAAGGTGATAACTATTTATCACCTTAGTATGGGTAAATTTGGTAAAGATTGTTAAAACCATCGTATAAGGTCTCAAATTCATCCAAAAATAGTCCTATATAAATTTAGAAGGATTATATATGACTATATGTTTCATATATTTTAATATATGTAATTCAAGTTGCATTTTCTCTTGACAATATTGTTTATTGTATTTTTGGTAATTTTTTTTTCAAAATATAATTCTATTGAAATTAATTTCTATTACTTTCTTTATTAAGGATAGAAAATGGTATGTGTGGTAATAAAATTTCCATTTAAAAAAATATATTTTTTATCATTGTTATTTAATTATAAAATTTTAATGAATAATTATTATAAAGGCCAATATAATACCGATATAATATATATTCACTTAACAGAAATATAATGTATAATTTTAAAAATATTTGAACTAATATAATATAATGAATTATTGAATTAGCCTAATTTTAAATGTTAATATAAAATTCTAAGTATTTTAGAATTTTTTATTTTTCAATTCCACATTTATCTAGTTCATATTAATGTTAATGTAAATGAATAGTCTCGAAAATTACATTATAGACAATTTTTTAAAAATAATAATTTTTTAAATTAAGATAAATTCATAAAATCCTTAATTATAGAATTTAAGACTATTCATGGTATTAAATTTCTTCTCATTTGGTTTATTAATCTAATATATAATTTATTTGGATGATTATAATCATTAATATTGGAAAAGATCATACTATAGTTGTGGATAAAATTATTTAAAGAAGGGGTTAAACCAAATTATAAGCTTTCAAATGACAAAAAATCAAAAAAAATTCCTTTTTGTGACTATTTGGATATTTTACCCATTTTTATATTATATATTTAATTTTTTTATCATTTATATTAATAATTTCTTATTTATATTTTAATATGTTTCCTAATTTCCAGTGTGTCCTTTCATGCCCCATTTATTTAACACCCATTCACTATTACCTTTACACCACATTGATTTATCATTTATAGAAAAACTACCCAATAGTCTTCTAAACTTTCCTCTATAAGAAATAGAGTTTTGGTGTTCTTAGAAGATAATTCTTTGTTTCCCTAAGATAGGATCTATAAGAGTCCAACCGAAGAAGAGGTAATCATCATAACCATCCTCTTTTGATTTATTTCTTATAATACTACTTATAGATCTATTGTGTCCCTCAAAAAATAATAAAATATTTTTCCTCAATTTGATTAAATATAATTATGATTATTTTACCACCAACATCAAACCATTATTACATAAAATTGGATGTAAATGTTTTCCTCATGCATTCATGTGCACTACCGCCTCCACAGAGCATTATAATTCAATTTACCACACCATAATTGAAGTATGTTTATTTGGATGGAATAAATTTTATTTATATGTTATTTATCAAATAATTATTCTTATATAATTATAATATCATATCAATCTTCTTACCTTTCAATCAGTTGGAAAATGATAACATCCCTTTTGGTTACGGCTGGACTACCATCACTATGAAGTGTTGTGATTAATTTTTTATTTCAAATTTTCAAGTAAGATACTATGTTTTTATTTAAGGAATGAATATTATATAAATGATATAATAATAATAATTAAGTAATAGAGAATTAATATTTATCTTTATTTATATAAATCCTTCAGAATATGAAAATAATTTTCATGTGCATGCATAGACTACTATATCCATGATAAATTAATTTATTTTATGTTTTCTACATTTTTTGAATGAATTTAAATAATATATATATATTGAATAAAATTTATATTCCTAAAATTGTTAAAACTAGTGGGATGATGGAAACATGATCCATGACCATGGATCAAAAAAAAATATATTAAAATTATCATGAAAAATTAAATCTTTATCACCCCAGTCTAATGATTTTTATATTGAGTTAATAGTTAATAGGTTTCAAAATGATAAAATTTTATGATATTTGATATTATAATTATGTAAAATAATTTGATATATAATTATAATTAATTTAAAATTATTATACCTAAATATAATATAATTTTGAAGAAATTCAAAATTGAGGAATGATATTTTCGTCTCGCTTTTATAACTATAAGGAACATTTAATATTTACTACTAATATATTTTATGGGGTGCACATGCTTCCCAAATATTTTTTTATTCTCATGAAAAAATCTGGTATACTTATTAATTAAATTTTATTTATTCCATGTGGAATTTGATTCAAAAGTTACTGAAGTTATAATTGTTTTATCTTTTAATATCTCTTTCTAGTTGTTGTGTTTATTATTATGTTTCTTATGAGAGAATCTAATGATATTTATAATAATATTATAATTATTTTTATTATCCACTTGTTATTTCTGGTGATAAGAAATATTTATTTCATTATACTCTCTTTATCTACTAATTAGATCAAATTAATATTTATAATTAAATATGACATTCTGTATCACATCATTCAAAAATAATATTCATTCCTTGTAATTTTTTTCTAAAAATATTTTCAAAGATGTTTTCACATTTATGAATTGATTGTTTAAATTTATTTTTATCCATTTTTACTCAATAGTAAAGGGTTTAAAAGGAATAATCCTATCATTTTCTAATCGAGGTAATTATTTTTTATTAACAGTAATATAAATGGATTCTATATTTTATATATATCCAATGAACTAAATTTCAATCCATCATGACCCCCCAATGATTGGAATATTTTTTCACAGTCATCAAAGATTCATATAAAAAAATAGTTTGATTTATATTTTGAACTTTTATTGGATTTAAAAGAAGTTATGTCAATATATAAAGATTATTTTCCAAAATAAATATTCCTCTATCTTTTGAAATAATATTCATAAAAAATGGCATGTTTTGACATTACTTATTTTTTTCTGGAGATATGATCCAATGATATAGTCATTATTCATTAAATTGTTTGTTTATTATTTTGATCATGATATTTTATGAAATCCATTTACCTTACATGTGTTATGATATATGTGGAATGTTATATGTTTTTGGGGATCACATATGACTGTACTATGATTATGTGATAGGTGGGCTTGAAATTACATAGCCATTCAAGTCATTTGAAAATTTTGGATAATTCAGGAGATTAATAGGTTATGAGTGAACTTTATTTAATGTTCACAATTTCATGAACTAACCATGTTTTTCTATTCATAATATTATTCAAGTACATTTTTTCATGTTTATAATATTTTTGTGGATCTTATTTCATGTCCATAATTTTATAATGGGGTGGTGTTTGTTTTCCAAAAAATAATGTGTTAATTTATTTCTATTTAAACAAGATGAATTTTTTAATTGTTATTATTAAAAAAATTCTTAAGTCTATTTTGTGCTATCCTTTTTGATGACATGTTATTTATAATTAAAATAATATTATTACTGTAAATTTATATTATCATAATGATTTATTCCAGGAATCTTGATAATTATCAAAATTTTGATTGGCATTTAGCATTTAAATTTATGATCATATTTTCAAGAAATTATTCATAAATTATTCTCATGAAAACTCATTAACTCATATATCTTATGCCTATCATTACTATGTATATGAAATCACCCCCATGTTTTTACCTACACAGGTTAAGATGAAATTTTTTATGTATTATTTTCATAAAAAGAATTATATTTGTAAAAAGTTTAACATTATTCCTGAAACAAGTTGAATTAATAATTTTTTCCAATGATACTAAACCATTATTATCATGGAATAGAAAATTATGATATCTATTAAATATAAATATTAAATGATGTGATATTGTTGTATAAAAATAATTTTCCACTCTAATTGGTATCATATTAGATTTAGACTATCATTAAAGATTGATATTAGAGAAATATCATTAAAACACAGGGATATGTACAAGTATAGGACACCATACAATATTTTTGTTAAAGATGATAATATATGTTTTTCCTCAATCCAAATTACTATTTGAATACTACTAGTTCACATTTTTTTCATGGATGTATCTATAGTTAACAATCTTTAGATGAGTTGGTTGAGTATGACATGGCGAAAAGTTGGGTGGGTGATGAGTGTTCATTTATTTTGTATCTAGTATGACACTACCGAGGTATATTAATTGGTATAATAACATTTTACAATTGAAATATTAATAAGGATTTAGATATATGATGACCAAGGAAGGCCTATGATAATCCAAACGTGTAATATATTGAAAAAATGTGTAATAATTTAAAAATATTATGAATGATTTTAATAATTATATGATTTCTCATATTAAATATTGTTTCTCATAAAATAATCATTTATTTTAGTCAATCAATGAAAGATGAAGGAATAATTTGAGTAATGAATGCTATGTCGAGTGAAAAAACAAATGCATCAAGAAGATAAAATATTTGGAGATGGAATGAAATATTTTATGGAAATTATCAAGAAAAATATCAATTATTATTAATACGAATTATCATATTTTTCTATTAATGATGTTAAAAGGGTCAAACATAGCATTGATACTTTTTATATAATAAATTACACCCTCATTATTTGGATCTTTTGATCCATTGGTTGTCGATCAATTAATCAATGCAATTTAAAAAATAACATCATTTATTTTTCTCCCATATCATTAAATGACTTTATTATTCGTTTACAATATTGGATAATATGTATATAAATATTGGAGGATTATTAAGAATACAAGGAAAGAGGGGGCAATTGAATGTAAAAAACAATGTTTTTATGAGTTAAATTTTTATGAATAAATTTTATTTCTAAGAATTATTATTTTATACAAAACATGATAATAATATTTCATTTTAAATCAATTTAAACATTCTCATCGCATAAAATGTTCATTGTTTATGGTACACGCAACACCGAGTTCTTACCAGTCCATGATACAATAGTTTGAAAATGACCATCATTACATATCTATTAAAAATAGTGATATTAATATTAATAACTAATTTTTAAATAATTTTTATAATGTTTTTTTTATAAGAAATATATTGTTAATAAAATACATTGACTTTAGTAAAGTCATTAAAATTCGAAGACAATATTTTCTAAAAGTAAATATTTTTATTAATTTTAAAAAATAATAAAAATATAACCTGAAACGTTTAAAATATCAACTTTATAAAGTAATATTTATTCTTTAATAGAGAATACAAAAAATTCGTATTGTTATTTATTGGGATTATTCAAAAAAGTTTCATTTTTTTAATAATTAAAAATAGTTATTTTAGATTGTAACCGATCATTTATTTTTATTTTTTGTAATGATATGTTATAATTAAAATTGGTTATAAATTAAAATTAATTTTATAATATATCCCTTAATCAAATTTAGGTTACGAGAATAATGTTATTATTGAATTTTTATCTAAAAACATTTCGTACATTTGAATCATTTCTCATAAAAACCATCTTAATCATCCAATCAATGTGATTAATTTCAATTAATAATTTCACACACATTAATTGAATTAGTAAAAATTAATTATATATTAATAATCCTCAAAATACATTGATTTTAAAAATTTAAGCATAATTATTTAACAAAATTAGTTGTAAAGATAGTAAAACAATTACCATTGTTAAGGTAAAAATGACTTTATTGGGTGTTAATAATTAAATTTATGGATAAAAATTCCATATAATCATTAATAAACCCAATTTTATATCCATATTTAGACCATTACCACTATATAATTCATCTGTGGTCTATTTTGGATATTTTTTACATGAAAAAATATGTGCGTAATTCTCCCAAAAAATATTGAAATTTGTCCATCAACTCATTATAAAAGGCCACTCCCACCCACATTCCAATTTTGTTATTCCAATACATTCAAAAATCAAATATAAAACTCAATCCATTCATAATTGATGCATTATATTGGATATAAATCCAATCATTGAAGGATTTATGTTCAAATCCAATGAGGATACTTGAAGCAGCAGTAATATTCAACAATGAGTGTTTTTTCTTTATTTATTTATGATCCTCCAAAAATTATTTTTATATAAATCATAAAAAATATAATATTGATAATAAATACCTAGATATGATTTTATGATAAGTTTATTACCTAAATCCACACACACTTCCATAATATAGGTTACAAAATCATCATATATGTCTTTGACGGACTACCACCTCATAAACTAATATCGTTCGTTTTTGCACTAACACCTTTCAAGGGAGAGGATAATAATTTAAATAGAGTTTATATTTTATTTTGATGATATTTGGTATATTATTATTATTATTAGTTATTATATCACAAAATACATAATACTTTCCATTTTTTGTATTAATATAATGTTGTTCTTGTGTAGAAAGGACAACATCATCGTGATGAGATGTGAAAAAATAATGCTTTACATGGAATGCATTATTGAATAGTATAATAAAAAATTGTTACATATAAGACATAATAATTATACAATCACTAATGGAATTCTTCCATATAGAATATCCCATATCCCAAAGGTTTTGAGAAAACCGTAGGGAAAATATAGTGTACTATTTGTGTTACCAACAGTTTTCTAAAACAATTGGGAAAAGGCTATCTAAATTTGATGTTCCCAATAGTTATCCAAGGGTTTTCAATAACCATTGGCATCATATGAAAATTTTCATATCGATCCCAATGGTTTAAATAAACTTTTGGGATAGTCTCCCATTTATTTAGATTCCCCAATGGTTTTTAAATCATCGAGATACACTATATATACCAATAGTTTTTAAAACTATTGGTAATGTTTCCATTTAAATCTTGAGAGGGCATGTAGCTCCCCCTCTACTCGATTGCTGCCCTAAATCCATGCTCTATCTGTCATAGACAAAACTATTCCACCAATCCATCTTTAATTGATCAATTTTTTTCTTCAAGAATTCAATTCTATATGTGGTGCCATATTTTTGTTGTTCTCCATGTGTTTTTTTTGTTTTCTGTTTTGATTTGGCCAAATAAAGTGGTATGTGTGGTCATTCATCCATGGATCAATCATTTTCTGCATCATCACTTTAGGTAATATCCTCTAAAATTTTGTTTTTATATAGTTTCAATGGCTGTAATATACAAAGTTAAAATCTAATGACCAATAAATTATAAAATATATAACCTAATAAATCTTATATAACCCGGACCATGAACTCATTCATACTCTATTGAAGGATGAAATCAAGTCTACACACTTCTGTTTATAATTTTAATGCACCAAGTTTCTTGATGTATTTAGTAATAGTTCATTTATTTTCTACATGGATATAGGGCATGATGATTTGAAAAATATTATTACGGAGTTTTATTTCTGAACATTTTTAACTCATGGTCCCAATAATATTTCATTCACATTATTACTAAAAATATGGATGATATTGATATAAATAATTTCATACATATTTAAGCAATAATATTATTGATTTATGCGCACTTTAATTATCTTGGTCTAATGATGTTATTTAAAAAGTTTTTATAAATGGTTATAATAATGGTGGCATGGTATAATGGTTGACATAGTGTGTATAAGGATTCACATGATGATTATAATTAGAAAGTTTCTTATGAATGAACACCTAGTACACGACTTGGATAGCCATGAAAATATACATGGCCAATCCTTTATGGTGCATGGTATGTTTGGAAAAATTGTGTAATCGAAATGGCCAATTGTCACATGGATTTGTTGCATGTGTGATGTGTTGGCCATACTACATGGTGGGTAGTAATTAGCTCATACAAAACAAATTCATCCCTGAAATCCTAGAGTACATGGAAGATGTTACGTCATGATACGTGGAGTGTATTAAATGATTTTGTTGAACCTAAATTATTTTCACACACAGATTACATATATATGAATTTCATCACATTATTCAATATTTTACCATAAATAATATTTTTATTTGATAGTGGGAGTGATTTTTAAATATTAAATTCCAGGGATGGGGTGGGCTATCCAAGTAGGGTGGGGTGGGGGTATTTATTCGTAGGATCATTTTCCATGGCCCCTTAAATTTAATAATGCATTAATTAATATTTTTTTGAACAATCCTTATACTTTAATTAGTGGGGTATGATTTATAATAAAAAATTTCATTTATTAATTGACACATGCCTACGGAATAGAGATGTGATGATGGGACATGATGTTTCATTGAAAAATGAATTGTTTTATAAACTAGGTCATGATTTTATACTAAATCCCCTATAATTATAGTCATTGACTTATAATATAAAAATTATCAATTATTTATTTATATCATGATTGGTTAATGTCATATTGTTTTTTTGTGCCTTCAGGTTAGAGTTAAATCAGTGGAATTCAATTCATGGGTTCTATGGTTATTATTAAATAATGTTTCACCTTTCTATATAAGTTTTATATGACCAAAGTCACATCCTAAGTACTTGGTCTAGTTTTTAAATTGAAATTAACCATATAGGTGAATTCCCCTATCCCCAATGACATTTCCTATGTAACTCATAGGGCATTAAAAATTTATTTGGTCATATTTTGATAAATTGAATGGGTTTTTTGAATGAAATGTATAATGCATGATGGGTTTCCTTTATTTATTAGTAAAATGGGTTTAAATAAAATTATCCTTAAGGACGATATGTTCATGCCATCTATTTTTGCTTTTTTAAATTCTTATAATGAATATTTATAATTTAAATTTGATGACTTGATTATAATGGGGTATTTAAATGAAATGCACGAGATATATTTCCTCATGGATTGAATTATAAAAATCATGATACCTGGGTATCAGCTTTATTAAATAAGTTACAAGAGAGGTAGTGCATATGGCCATATATTATAAATATGATTATTCTTAAATATAAGATATAAATTATAATAGGTGTTCGGGTGAGAATGTTGCATCATGCACCCTTAAATGAAGTGTTTATATTGTAATCTCACATAAGTGGGTGTGTTGGATCTCCGGGGGGTTTCCGTTGGGGTGGGAGTGGGTGGGGGGGCTTTCTAGGTTGGGGTGGGGTGAGGGTATGTCTAGGGAATGGGGGTGGGGTTGTCCAGGTGTTGTGGCTGGGCAGTCTAGGTGGGGGAGGGGTGGGATTTACAGTGGGGGGGGATTTAGGGGGTAGGGGAGTCTACATGGGGAGTAGTGGGGCTATAGGGGAGTGAGGGAGAGAGGTGTGGGATGTCCAGGGATGGGTGTGGGTTGTCAATGGGATGTTGGTGTGGGCTCTACAGGTGAGGTGGGGTGTGAGATGTCCATGGTTTGGGTTGTCCTAGAGGGTGTGGGAGGGTGTGTGGGTTGTGCAGGGGGTGTCCAGGTGGGGAGAGGGGGTGGGATGTCTTGGGTTGTGGGGGGGGGGGCTTTCCGGGGTTAGGGGTGTCCAGGTGGGGGAGGGAGTGTGGGTTGTCTAGCGGGATGGGTTTGGATGTCTAGGTGAAGGAGGGGGTGTGGACTGTCTAGGGATGAGGGGGTTTCTATGTTGTGTGGGGGTTTCAAGGTAGGAGGATGCAGGTTGGGGCTGAAGAGGTGTTATGGAGGAGTGTAAGCTATCCAAGAGGGGTATGGGATGTCCATGGGTGGTGGGAGTGGGATATCTAGTTGGGAGAGGGGGTGGGTTGTATAATGGGTGGGCTGTCCAGGGGGTTGGGGTGGACTGTCCAGGTGTGGGAGGGGTGGGATGTCCATAAAGGGGGTTGGATTTATAGGTTGGGATGGCAGGGGGGATATCCAGGTGGGGGGGGGGGGGTCCATGTGGGGGTGGAGAGGGGGTGAATGTGTGGGGATGGGGTGGATGTCCAGATTGGGGGGGGGGTGTTGGGTTCTCAGGGGAAAAGGGTGGCTGTCTAGGGGATGAATGGGCTTTCCAAGTGGGGGAGGGGGTGTGGGCTATCTAGGGAGGTGGGGTGGGATGTCGAGTTTTGGTTGGGGTGTCTAGGTGGGGGGATTTCCAGGTGTGGGGGTGGGTTGTTCATGGGGAGCTGCAAGGGATTCGGGGGGTGGACTTTCTAGGGAGGGGGATTTCCACTTCAATAGTTTATAAAAATAAATCACGTATAACCAATTTATAGTGTCTTTAACACATTAAGTCTTTTCTTGAATATCCATACCAAAACTCACTCTAACCCATCCAGGAATAAGTGATCTTCACAATGAAGTATCACTCAGGTTCATATCCACTATCCATATTGATCTCATACAAATTTAACATTCATACAACTCCATATCCCCTAATGATATGACAACACTCATACTCCCATGATTAGTGTCCCATCGAATCTTGGATCATATTCTTAAACAAAATACATAGGATCATATTTCACACACAATTTTTTTTAAAAAAATAGAAAATAATATATTTACACTTTGTATCACAAAATGGAATTTTATCTCAACTATCCTCTCAAGACATCAATAAGCCACATAATGATCTCACAATCAAGATCTAGTTTCTCTTGACCTAGACTCATATCTCAAATAACATCTCATCACTCTCATAAAATCACGGGCCAAGCAAACCATTGATTAGACAACCATCAACAACACCCTCACCCCCTCCCCCACACCCATATTGCCCCAACCTAGGCAGCCCACCCACCACTCCCCCCACCCCACCCCACCTGGAAAGCCCCCGCCCTTGAAAGCCAACACCCCCGTCTCCCACACCACTACTGCCCCCCTCCTCCATGGACATCCCACACCCCTCCTCGAAACCCTTGCAGCCCCTACCCCCTATTTCCCCCACCAAATAGTCCAAATCTTTCTTTAGGCTTATCTGTAATGGTGAAACCATTATATATCGGTATGCGTTAACTGAGTTATATCTTTTTCCTCCATTTATTTTTGATTTTTCATTGAGTTTCCCTATAATCTTGATTCTAGTATCTAATTTGGGGTCTCATCCCTAAAGGTGAAATGTTATAAAAAGTTTTAATTAATATTTTCTCTTTTATATGGTCTGTGTTTCAATAAAATTATTTCAATTTGAATTAAATGCTTTTTATTTCATTATAAATTGATTTCTATTAGATGTATGGATATATGTAATTATTTGAAAGGATAAAAATGTTTCCCTTTTGAATTTAATGTTGGAAAATGAATATTTTTTAAGAATTTATCAAATACCATTAAGACCTCGGGTAATGTGTTAAATGGTGTGTGATAGATTTTGATTAGATTTCATTTTTAAAGGAGTGAAAAAATGTTATAACCAATAAATTGATTTAATGTTAAGTGTTGAACATGAATTGTTTTAACATATTTTTCCCAATGGATTTGAAATGTTTGATTTAAATGAGTGTGAGTTTTTCCGCTTGACATAATGAATTAATTTATATTTGAAAATTGGTGTGATGTAAAATGAATACATTGGGAAAAGATAATTATTTGAAAAATGAAGATTCATGTTTCTGTCACCTTTTAAAAATGTTTTAAATTTTATCTGACATTTACACTTGTTTTTAATGAATTTACTATGTCATATTTTATAGAAAGTAAAAGAACTTGGGATTTGGAAGCACATTTTATCATTAAAGGCATATTTGAAATTTTTTTAAATGGTTGGTTTTGAAATAACATGTTAATTATTCTATTGAGTTGGTTACCCGTATTGTGGGTTTTTTGGGACAAAATGTTTTATATTTCTCACCTAGTGTAGTAATATTAATCCTTACATCACATATGGTTATGATATATGTTCTTAACAATTTTGATTCTATTAAAAGTGGGAGACAATCATTTATTATGTCTTCATGTTCATACTTTCTTACATATTCCTCACTATCACTTGTTTATTTGTTGTTGGGACGTTGGTACTATGTTGGAGTTCTATATTTATATTTCTATTGAGGGTTAACATGATAGGAGTGGAACTCCAATCATGCTAGGAACTAGTGTAATAATGGGTGTGTCATCCTATTGTTGCATGGGTAGGCTATTTGGATGATTAAGGGATTTGGAATAAATGATGCCAAAAAAAGATTAATTAGAGGAAAATTATATATAAATACATGTGTGTTGCATTTGGGATCACATTATTGATATTATGAAATGTTATATGAATGAATGAGACATAGCTATATTAATCCACCTGAGATGGAATTATCCCATTCCCTAGAAACCCCCACCCCCTAGACATCCCCACCCCATGGACACCCCCAACCCCCTTGGACACCCTCGCCCCTTGGATAGACCCACCTTCCCTAGGCAGCCACCCCCACCCCTTGGACCACACCCACCACCTGGAAATCCCCAATTTTAGACCCCAACCCCCACCCACACACCTCTACCCCTTTCACACCACCACAACATGGAAAGACCAATGCAGATTCCCACTCCCAGTACACTACCCACACCTAGATAGACCACCCACCCCACCACACCCCCGGAAAAACTACACCCACCTACAAACCCCACTTCCTGGAAACCCCCACCCCTGGGACCCCCCACCCCGGAAAAGCCCCCACATCCCCTAGACAGACCCCCTGTCCCCCACCCCCTCAACAACCCCAACCCCCTTAATTAAAATAATACATTAAATCTGGAACCATTCATTAATAAGTATAATCAACATCAATATTCTAGAGTCACAAAATTATTCAATGATCTGTTTTATAGAAGACCGCAGACCTTTTATCAATAGAATCTTTTTACATGTGACTAGGTCGAATTGATAAACCATAAGAGTATCCTTAATTGAAAAATTTAAGAAATTAAATCATTCTAAACTATCATCAATAGCCCATAATCAAGGAAAATGATTGAACATGATCTACCATTCAATCAATTGTTAGGTGTGGCACCAAGCACTGTATAGATCTCGATGACTAAAAATTAAAATCCATTACATTGAAAAATCCATTTTTGACATCTATAAAAATATACAGAAACACGGGATTAGGTTGTGACAACTATCCTTATGGGTCTAGATCCATTACAAAAGATTCTATATTGAACCCCAACATATCTTCCAACAAAGACAATGGTCATCCTCACAATTGTACAACCTAAAATTACATTATTTATCCTCTTTGACATAGGCAAATTTTAATGACTAAATACTTGGATGTCAAAACATGAGAGCATTATTTAAAATACCACAATTTCTTAAATTAGTTTTTTTTAATTCTATACATTTTAATGTGGGAATGATTGTTATTTTGAATTCTATATTTTCAGGTGTCTTTTACTAATTCTATATTGACGTTGTTGTATCTTTAGGTGTTGAATTCTATATATTGTAGAGGGGAGGAAAGAGGGTATGTAAGTTGTTGTGTAACTCTAAATAGGGTATGCTTAGTGTGTAGTTATATAAAGGGTAGGCAAGAGGGAAGGCTACTGTGTAATTATATATAATCGTAGAGCACTATATTGAAACATTTTTTAAACCATTTGTATAAGGAAAAATAAATTCATATATACCAATAGTTTTAGCTAAACCATTTGTAAGACACTATAATAACTGGCCACAAAATGTTGGTATATAGTTTCAACATATATCATATATCAATGGTTATACAAAAACTATTGGTAAACCTATATATCAACAGTTTACAAACTATTGGTACATGTTTTAGACATATATATATACCAACAGAGAAAAATCATTTGTACTTCTGTATTGAACTGATTTATTTAAACATTATGGAAATCGGATTTTTTACTAGTCTTATCGAACTTTTTCCTTGAAACCATTGGTATAAGGCTATCCCCATGGAATATCACCCAATGGTTTGGAAAAACATTGGTATAACATATACAAGATATTTTTTAGCCTATCCCAATGGTTTTAAACCATTGGGATAGCCATGGTTTCCAAAAGTGAGTAATGATAATATTTACATATCTATATAATTTAATTTACAAATTTTCAATATGATAAGAAAATATGAATAACGTATTTACATATATATGGCTTACCACATTTCATTTTGTATACATAAAATTTATGGCCCAAATTAAATATATATATATATATATAATGAATATTTATGATATTTATTTCATGTTAATCATTTTCAAGACGATGAAATCAAGACCTATGTAAGGGAACAAAAAATGCAATAAATGAAAATATATATTTAAAATAAAGTGTTTATCACCCGAAATATATAGTTAACATTAAATAATTAATTAAAGGGTTATAATGGAGTAATAAAAATACTCATTGGAATTGTATATATGAATAAGTTTCATTGATAGATGTATAATAAACATATATTTATTATATATGAAGCATTTAATTTTTACAATGGATGCCAATAATTATTGTATGTTTATTTTAACTCTCATTTTTTTATAAGATAATAATTCTATATTCACCAATTTTATATTTTGTTTGATGTATATAGTTCACAATGAGATGATATTTAATATATTAAACTCATTTATATACACTCAATTTGTCTATTGATGTTTTCATTTCACAGAGATTATGATTCAAAAATGCACTGAATTAGTAAGTAATTTTTGACTAAATCTATCTTCTTTGAGACAAATTTTGGGTTATTAATCTATATTCATTTGTAAGGTGTACATAATACCTCATTGAAATTTAATATCTTTAATTTATTTAACCTGATGAAATTTTATGTTACATTATATTTTTATTATTTCATGGGGATTATAATTCATGTTTACCAATGTCATAACTATTTTATGTTATAATCTCATCATTTATCAGGATTGTTTTTGAAAAAGGCTATAATATTGAAATATCTTAATGTAACACATTTTAATAATCATGTATTTTTTTTACCTTTTTTATCCATGACATATTTAATTAATAAAACCATTTTTACACATCATAGTTCGTAAAATTATTAAAATCATGTTTTTAGAGAATCCAAAATTATTTATCACTTTAGTCGGAAAATATTATTATTATAATAACATATTTTAAGAAATAATTATTGAAAATTATGTTATTAATCAATAATTATTTTTAGAAGACATCATTACTGATATTTTTCTTTTTTTAATAATGTTTTAAAATAAATTTTCATATCATTTTACAAATAAATTACAGTTTTATTTTTACTGAAAAAGATAAAGGGGTCTTTATTTTTTCATGTAAGTAATAATCAATTTTTTTCATACATCATGACCAATCATTTATTTTATGCTTAATTTATAATATTTCTTGGTTATATATAAAATAAAAAAATTTCAAAATTTTTTATGTTTTAAAAGTATTGTTTTCAAAGTGAAAATGAGATTTATCACTTCAATTGGTATAAATAATCAGTAAAAATTATATTCCACCTATAATGACACCTTTTTGTGTTACTTATTCCTTAATAGTGATATGATCCAATGATACAATTCATATTATTTCTCTAACAGTTTTAATTTTTTATAAAACTTGTTTCTATTACATGGGTTACACCATGAGGAATTGCTTATGAAAAAAGCTTTATTTTCATAGGTTATTTTATTTTGATATGATTATGAAACCTTTCTCTTTTAAATAGGTTATGAGATTAAAAAATTGTTATTATACCCATATCATTTAATTGGTTGTGATGTGTTTCATATATGTGATTTTCTAGAACAAATAATTATGGTTTTTATTATCCTAAGGGTGGGACCTATATCTCTATTATGTTAATTTGATAATGATTCATATATCTTATCATATATACCTAACTTGAATAAATAGTGAACTTGGCACTACATTACAATGATAAAATATGATACTAACATGTTATAGTAATATATGGCCAGAATGGGAGAAATCAGTTCTATAATTAAAATTTTTAGTTATTAAGGACTTAGAATTGAGCCTTGACCAATATAAAAATAATTTTTTATAAATATGTATATGTGAAAGAATTCATGTTTAATTAAAATGTTATTACATCATGGATTATGTTCTTGGATTCCATTATGATTCATGTCTAATGAACCTAAAATTTTTATTACATGTGTAATGATTATGATTATTGATTGTAGGGTATGATTTTGAATTGATCATGCTCATGTTGTAATACACTTCTATTAATGTTAAGTTCATCTATCTCCCTTGTTTGCCCACATTGATCATTTGAGATCACTATTTCATGTTTTCCCTTAGGTGTAACATCCCCCATTCTATCACTCTATCATGTAGTTGTAATGTGATCATTTCGAGACCTCAAGCAACCTTAACCATATTCTAGAGGCTATAGATGAGAATCAGGGTTTAGAATAGTGTATTGGGTAGAAATTACCCCATGACATGAAGAGGCATAGTATAAGAAACAATTCATATAAAAATGAAAAATAATTAGATTAAATAAATTGTATAATAGAATAATAAAAACAAAATAAATAATCCAAAAAAAGGATAAGGAACAATGTAATGATGTGTTGGAAGGTAACTATAGGATATGCTAAAAAAATAAATGAAAATACTAAGAGACTCCAATATAAGGCTCAATGTCATATGTTACTAACCCCAAATCATTCCCATCTCAAAACTCATACCCAACAGAAAACAAGCAATCATCAGTAATGTCTTTTTCCCATGTCCAAACCTATATCAATTAACTATCCTTGGAACAAATGGATCCACTTAACAAGGTGTGGGTACAAAACAACAGGATGACAAAACCATGTATAAATTAAATTAGTATGAAAATAATCTTAATTTGATATAGATATAAACATGTTTATTAATTAATTCAAAATTTATATAAATACAAAATCCTACATTGGATCTATGCAAAAATATACCTAGGAAATTCTTACATCAATTCCAACCACAATAAAATATAAAAGGAATGATAACCTACATTGGCACCATGGTATAATATCTCTGATCACGTCTTATGACCACGACAAACACCTTCAAATAAACATGGTATAGTCCCAATAATCCATACTTGTCAAATAGCTATAAAAATGACATTATTTTTGGGACAAGTCCATATAATCATCACATATTGAGAATGGGAAAAAATCACTCTCTATAATCATTACAACATGGACTATCCAAGGCCACTCACTATCAGTATCAGAGCATATTTTTTTGCATGTTTTGTGGCCCAACTCTTTATATAAGAATCTCATCAATGGACACTATTCATGTCATACTACATGGATATCATGATACTATATCACAATTCTCAATGTTTCATTATTTTTTTACCATTAATCTTTCATATTCCACTTTCAATTCAATTCACTGTTGATTAACAATTTTATCAAAAATCAATGAGTCAAAATTTAGGGATTTGATAACATGAAATCACCATAGGCCGCTTGTTAATTATAAAAATACATTAAGACATTATCCAATTTAATTATATTTAATGTGTTGATCACCCAACGGGTAGACATAGGTTTGGTCATTTTCCAATTGGGCACAAAGTAATTCATAGATTAATTCCATTTTTTTATTCGATTTGGGAGTACGTTTCATTGGAATGATGAAGATATAGAATATACTTGAAAATAATCTAACTATAGGTTAATGGTTTATATCACATACCATTATCATATGAACCAATAATGATTCTAATGGAAAATGAGAACTAGGATTAAGGCTTATATAATATCAAAGAGGTTTATAGATTAGAAATGACCATGATCAAAACCAAAAATTTAATTTTCCAAAGGATTTCACCACTATAGATTAGAGAAGAATGAAGAGAAGGATGAAACCTACCCAAATGGACTTATCATGGATTACTCTCACAAACAATAAATCTTAATGGGATGTTGGAACTCTGAAATTTCATGTATAATTCCCTAGGGTCGATAAGAGATGAGCTATTGTGAAATTGAAAAAAAATTAACCACATTTCATTTTTTTTAAAATAAAGCACTAAAAAGATGTGTAATATGGTCACATGTTGTTTAAATGTTTTAAATTTTATTCTCTAAAATAACTAATGCCTTATATTTATTTTGTAATGACCTTTTAATTATTATTGTCTTGTGAATACAATTAATCATTTTTAGGGATAGCTGACATCCCAAAGACACAAAAGGCCGGAAATAAATGATGAAGGGTTTAAATGAAAGTGTGGAACGATTTTACCATTATGAATAAAACAAATATATCCCACCATAAAAAACTACTACCAAAATTAGCATGAATGATAGAAAACACAACTATTTTAATTTATATCAAAAACCACAGTGAAGTGTACCATAATGGAAGAAAAAACCAAAAAAAAAACGAATTAAACAGAAATGGATGAACTGAATAAACCAAGATGGCCACAAGACTCCATTATCCACAATCTCCAATCTCTAATATCACCAGACAACCCATGTATCGGGAAGTGGTTCTAAAGAAGTTTGGTTCATTACCGTTTGTCATTCCCCATAAGATGAAGTCTGAAAAATCAACAATGAGTCAATTCATGGGTGAGTATAATACTCTGTAGGAATTCCTCAATGACTTCCCTAATTATTCTACTTGAATATAAATTGTAATAACATTTTTATAAAACCATATATATAATATAATTCAGTAATAAAATTTATAGCTAAATATAAAAAAATACAGAAACCATTTATAACCAAATGTATATAAGTGACATTCATACCAATTTTTCATAATGTCAAACTTGTAGAAAACAACCACAGAAGGATTTGAAACTGGTTCCTAGGATCCTTTTGACATAACCATTGCGTTTTTCACCATCCACCCACACATGCATTCAGTTTGGACAGTTTAATACTCATGTGTAGTCCCTTTTCTTATTTTCTTATGTCCAACAGACACATGCCCCTTATATAGGGTCACATACATGGTACCCTTCTTGATCACATCCCTTAATCTACGCCCATGAACTTGTACTCACACAACACAATGTATGCCAAACCATTTCAAATCTCCAATTCAAAGCATTTCAATAAAATTGTATTTTTTATCTAAAAATATGAACAATCCAATATCAAAATAGCCACTTTATTTCAATAAAACATTCTGTTTTATTGAAAAGATCAAATAAAAACATTGTTCTATAATTCAAGAAAAGATCCATGTTATGATCCATATTTTAGAACCAAGAAGAAATGCACTTCATTCAAAATGACCAATTTTCAAGATTTTCTCGATTTATAAAACCACCATAAAAGAACATTTCAAAAAAATGATTAATATAAAAATCATGATCATTTCATCAAATAGAGGAAAATTTGAAATCATTAAAATCAGTTAAATTTTGTACAGTCGAGAGTGAATCTACATACCTCGATAGTTTTAATGAAAAACGAAATAGAAAAATAACGCTCACGCAACCAGGTAAGAATTCAATCTGTCTTCCATAGATCTTATATCATATCATGAAAAAGAAAAAATATCATCATATGTTTCAAAAAAACATATATATACAAATAAAATCCATGGATCGTTGAAACCATGAAAATATGAGATGTAGATATAAGAAAACCCGATAAGAACGATGAAGAATGGTATATACAGCATGAGTTGGGATTGAAAACACGAAAAGAGGGATCGAAATTGAATAAAAATATCTTGGGGAGGTTATAATACATTTAAGGGAGAATAATATAGAAATAGGGACGAATAAGAGTAAAAATGAGCATGTTATTTAAAAAAACTATTTATATCCAATTTTTAAGGAAATAGATTTGACTCTGCGCACAATTAAACCACACTGTTAGACAATTCATGTGTTAGCTACTATCTTCCAGATCACCCTTCATGAAATCTTTGTATGACCTCTCTAATCGTGTGTACAATGCGATGAATATAATATCCAGAATCAACAAATTCAAACTATTTCTAGTAGGCTTGCAACATGGTTTGGAAAAACCGGGTGCAACCCATGTGCACGTCCTTTAGCCCAAATAAATATTTTATGTTCACCCAAATATTCCTTCTTTTACACTTAAATATTATAAACATAATAAATAATAAATATGGGTTTACATACAAGACACCAGGGGAATTATATTCATCAAACAATTGGAATTTTCATGCTTAGAAGGTAAAAAATGACCACTTCCCTAAAAGAGTTCCATCCAATGCACATTAATTTCCTTCTTTAATTCCTATGTATCTCCATGAATCTGACAATGATGCAATAAAACCTACTCCAGGATGATTCTCATTCCATGAAATAAATTCTTTTTCTATCCACATTCATTAATGGGATATGAACTAATGAGTCATTCAGCTCATGTTCAATGTGATCCCATCTGATCACTTGGTCAGGATCTTGTTGATACTTTTTTAATTGAGATATTCTGAATACATTATGCATTTAACTGATATGTGGTGTATGTTCTATCAGATATGCCACCTCTTTAACTTGTTCCAGTTTCATGAATAGGATATTGTATCTAGGATATATGTTTCCCTGCTTAACAAAATGACTATGTTCAAGCCTTGTTGATATCCATATGTATATATGATCACACACTAAAAAGATCAAAAAATATCAATTATGATCCACATAAGATTTCTAACGAATTTGAGCCATCTCCATTCTCTTTATGATCAACTAAAACATCACAGTTGTTTATTAAAAATGATAAGCCCAACTCGAAAAGTCTCAACTATTTCCACCCACCACAATAGAGAATGACAAAGATAATCATACAATTATTTGAAATGATCCATATGGATTGAGGCCATAATGTTGTTATTATAAGAGAAATTCATTAAAGGTAAATACTTCTCCTGTGATCTACCAAAATTCATTAAATGGGCCCAAAAAATATCTTCCAATTTTGTTATCGTCCTTTCAGATTTCCCATCAGTCTGAGGATGATATGTCTTACCCATAGTCAATGGATTACCCATGACTTGCTGTAAGGATTTAGAGAAATAATACATAAATCTTAGATATATATATAAGACTATTGACACCATTGCATCATGTTTCTTTACCAACTCTTGGATATAGATTTTGGATAGATCCTCTCAACTGTATGAGTTTTACGAATATGTATGAAATGGGATGACTTGGTAAGCTGATCCACTATCACCCATTTCGAATCATGTATCTGAACCCTTCATGAGAGAACTATAACAAAATCTATCGCTATGTGCTCCCATTTCCACACTGGAATAGGTAATGACTAAAACATCCCAGCTGGGTGCTAATACATGGACTTGACATGCTAACTAGTTAAACAACACAAATCAATCTCTTCCAATTTTACATTCATGTTGCTCCACCAAAACTGCACCTTCACAGCCTTATACATATTATGTGTTCCTAGATTAATATCCCATCTCAAATTGTGGTAAGTATGAAGAAATTGTTATTTACAATCCATTTCTATAACTATCCAATCTTTGAACCACAACACTGAACTCCCATAACATTTTCATCCATCAATTGTATAACCACCATTTAGAATTGAACTCAATTCAAAAAAATTCAATATCAGATGTATTTAATTCCATTTCAATATTGACCAAATCAAGAACCTAATTGGATAAAAAGAAGAATTCAAACCTCACCTCATTTTTCATAGTTATCATGAATGCCTTCTCGGATCGGAATCAACTTCCACTCATCTAAGGCTTCTTTGTCCAACTGATCTTTGGAATTCTTACATAATACATTTTCCAACGATGTACCTTTTCTTAGTGTATAAAACAAGTTGATGTCAAACATCAATGGATACTACAACTGTATACTTTTCCTCAGATTTATATCTCATTGTGAGAAAATATGTTTTAATGTCATATGATCCATGAACATAGTAAATTTCTCACCAAATAAATTGTTATTCCTTGACTTTAAAGCATTGGTGACTGTTGCAAAATACAATTAATTTGATGGGTAATTTTTCTCATGCACACTGAACTTCCATAAACTATAGGAAACAACATGGGATCCTTGCATGAGAACACATCCCAACAGAGATTTTGAAGCATCCTAGTAGACCACATACCTCTATCCTGATTCTAACAAAATCATGACGTGTACTAATGTAAGATGAAGCTTCATCTAATGGAATGACTCATGGAAAACATCATTCCATTGTAAAGGAGCATGTTGAGTCAATAAGGGTTTTCTTGTAACTTTTCCATTCCTTATTGTTTTGAAAATCACAAACACCTTATACTTAAGAAAATATATATTTTACTTCTCTAAGGAAAATTTCCTTCTATAAGGAAATTTACCCTAACCTAGATTTCCTTATACATATCAATATTTTTCTTAAGTGTAAAAATAGGATTCATACCCAAAACCTCGGAGTCATATAATTCTATGATATGAAGCATTCTGTTTTAGGATCCAAATTTTGGATGTGAACTGTAATGAAGTTCCACTCTGAATTCTGGATACAAACTCTAAAAAGTTCCACTTAGAATTCTCGATACAAACTCCAATAAAGTTCCACTCCGAATTCTAGATATGAAATCAAACAAAGTTAAACTCTTAATTATGGACTCCGAACTTTTATGAATTGGACTCTGAACTTTTATGAGTTCGACTTTGACCTTTTATGAGTTCGACTCCGAAATTTTATGAGTTCAACGCCAAACTTTTTTTAGTTTGACTGAAGTTTTATGAGCTCGACTCCGAACATTTACTAGTTTGACTCCAAACATTCACTAGTTTGACTCCAAAACATTTAAAAGACCGACTCCAAATTATGTATGTTCAGATTCTGAACTCTGATGAAACCAGACTCCGAATTTCCTTAGAAATTCAGACTCCAGATTTCTACAGAATTCCGGTTCCAAATTTCTATAAAACAGAATCCAAATATCTTTTTATTATAGACTCAGAATTCCATTTTGGTTAGACTCCAAACTTTTATTTTCTTACATTGCAAACATTAGTTTTTATTATGCTTATACTTGTTTCATTATAAAACGATGTCATCCATTTTGTTTCAAACAAACCATTGGTTTAGTGACACGTGTACATGTCCCTCCTAAATTTAAGGAAAATATGACCGTTGGAGGAGGGAGCCAACTTCTGGGAAATTTTCCTATAAAAAGTAACTCATTTGAAGGAGCTCACAATAGATCTTTGACATCTTGTGCTTACATGCTATTGAAGTGATTTCTAGAGAGATATGATCTTATCAACTCTCAAGCTTCGTGCAGAAATTTTGAACTACATGTTCAAACTTGTCCTTGTGTAGATTGATTCGTGCGACTCTGAATGTTGGTGATTAAATTAGAGGGATTCCGGAGATTGTAAGAAAGAGGTGCCGACTACCTTGAAGTTCGAGGGCTTCCTTGCTGAGGAAGACAGAGGATCCAACAAACATGAAGTTGAGGTCTTGCGGGGATAACAAGACAGAGACTCCAATATTCATATCGAGGGCTTACCCTGGTGTGGGTAAGACATACTTTCTTGAAAGTATAAATCAAGGGACCTTTATCCAAAGTTGTTGGATAACCTTCTATTTGGGTTAAAAGACATATATCTTGTTACTTATTGTGTTACTACTTGTTTTCAGCTTCATTTCTTATTGTAAGGAAAGTATAACATTATAGTATTTCATTACATTTGTACTCTAATTAGTTTAGATTCTATACCCTTTAAGGTAGAATCTCATATTGAAAACTTTGGTTAAGTTTCAATTTCCAAATCCATATTTTCGGAACTACTTTTTCGGAATCACTTTCCTGATTTAAGCTAGTGTATAGAACTAGAAGTTTGTAACTTCATACTTTGACCCAATATTTTATTGGTGTTAGTGGTGTTGTGAATTTTCTTAGTTTAACATTGTTAAACATAGATATTTCCTTGTTTATGGAAATTTTTAAAGTGTACAATTCACCCCCCCCCCTCTTGTATATTGAGAATCTACATCATAATATTGATCCTAAAATTGGTATCAGAGGAGGTCTCTGAAATACTTATACTCACATATAATATTTTCTTGCTTAGTTTTTCCTTGTTCTATATTTTCCTTGCATTGGAATATACTCCTTGAATCTGAACTTTTGTTATTAACATGTTTTTGTGTAGAAATACTTTTTTAAAGATAGCAGGTTTAAATGTTGGTTCAATCGATGTCTTAAATACTACATGACCATCAACTTTTTATGGCAATGATTATGAATACTAGATAGATAAAATAAAGACTTTTGTTATCAATACTGGTGTATATTACTTTGTTATGATTACTGGGGGTTATAAAATTCGTGAAAAGGAAGTGAGTTCTTTCACAAACCAAGAGAAGCATGATTATCAATTAAACTATAAGGTACACAAAACTCTACTATGTTCAATGACTAGGAACATATATAGCCAAATTTCTTCATGTTAAACAGCTAACTGTATATGGAAGAAACTTGAAGTTACTCATTTTGGTAAATCTAAATTGATTGAGACAAGAAGATCTATGTTCATAACTGAGTATCATGGTTTTAACATTCCTTATGCAGAACCTATAAGCAAAGTACAACAAAGGTTTATGAATATTGTAAATATCTTACAATCTATGGGAGATAATGGTCTGGATGATGAAGCTCTTGTAGATAAGATTATTCATATTACGCCCAATGAGTGGGAATCAAAGAGAACAACTATTGATGAGAATAAGAAGGTTACTCAAATTTCTTTAGATGAGCTGTTTGGAACTCTTCTCCAACATGAAACAAGAATGAAGAGAGATGATGACAACATCAAAAAGAAGTTTGGGAATGGTACTATTGCTTTTACTACAACATCAAATCACATGAAAGAAAAGAATCCTGAGAGAGTAACCAGATCCAAGTCTAAGAAGGTTACTATTCAATCTAAATCTAGTGAGAGTGAAGTCTCTAAGAATGAGTTAGCTAATCTTTCTTGAAGAATGAACAAGATAGCTGGTCAAAGAAATTTCCACTCCAGATATAAGAAGATGGAAATGAAAGATAAAAAGATTCAGAGGTCACATTCTATGAGTGCAAGAGAAGTGGACACGTACGACCTGATTTCCCTATGCTTAAAAAGAAATAATTAAAAGAGATACACTATGAAAAGAACAGGAAGAAGTTCTATAAAGCTAATGTTAAAAACCATCTGAAAGCTAATAATACTTGGAGTTCCAGTTGTGGAGACTCTTCAGAAAGTGAATCTTCTGAATATGATTCATCAGGTCAAAATAATATGTGATTCATTGCTAATAATTATTTTCCTCATACATGTTTTATGGCTAAGGTATGCACTGCTGAGGATTTAACAAAATTATCCCTTGATAAGAATTACTATTCCGAAAATAGTACTTCTAATGAAGATACATCATCCTTATAAAATGAAGAACCTTCATATGAAGAAGTATCTAGATTTTATGTGTTACTTGAAGAAAAAAATTAAAAAATTTATAAGAAATTATACAAGGGAAATACTAGGGAAAATGTTCTTACAAAATATATTTCAGATCATTGTTCAAATATAAAAGATAAATAAGAGCTTATAGAAAAACTTTCTAAACACCTTGAGAAAGAAAATTATAATAAGGAAGATCTTTCTAAATATCTTAAGATTGCTATTTCAAAAATATAATTCTTCGAGGAAAAATATAACTCTATAGAAATGATTCCTGAGGATAAGAATTTAGTCATTAGGCTAAAATATGAAATTTTTTCCCTGAAGAAGCTTCTTGAAAAATTTATCTCTGGGACGGAATATTTTGACAAGATGTATTCTCAAATTAAACCTAAAGGAAACACTACTGGAGTATGTTATACTCCCCAAAAACCAGTTTTCAAAAACAACTATTTTGTTCTTTCTAGAGCCCATTTATGTACTAAGTGTCAAAGTGGTGGGCATTGGAAGAAAAATTGTTCTTTTAATAGAGTTAAATATCTTGGGTTTCTTAAATCATATTTCTCTAAACAAATGTGGATACCCATAATTTTGTTATCTGAAAATCTCAGATCCAAAAAAGTTTGGATTCCGAAAGTCTAACTCTTTTCATATTTTCAGGAAGATAAAGGAAGTACCAACAACAATACATGGTATATGGATAGTAAATATTTTTGGCACATGACTGGTAACAAAGACTATTTTGAAAAGATTATCAAAACGAAAGGAGGAAAAGTAACTTTCAGAGATAATCCTCATAGAGAAATTGTTGGTATAGTTAATATTGTTCTTCTTGGTAAAAAATTGATTTCAGATGTTTTGTTTGTTAAGGGTCTTAAGCACAAACTCATTAGTATAAGTCAATTATGTGATGTAGGATACCTTTTGAATTTTGGGAATGATAAATGTTTAGTACACAATTCCAAGGATGAATTTATTATTTCTGCCAATAGGCAAGAGAAAGTTTACACTTTGATCTCAGAAGACCTTAGGAGCCAAGAATTACCTTGCCTTAGTGCAATGGAAGATCCCTCATGGTTATGTCATAGAAGGCTAGGTCAATGTGACCTTAGAAACATATATAAAATATCTAAGAAGAAACTAGTTATGGATCTACCAGAGCTTATATCTGATTCTTCTAAAGTTTATGATCCTTGTCAATATGGAAAGCATCATAAATCTAGTTTTAAATCAATTGGTTAAGTCTCAACAACTGATGCCTTACAATTGGTGCACATGGATCTTTTTGGTCCAACACAAACTGGAAGCATTGGAGGAAAATACTATGTGTTTGTTCTAGTTGATGATTACACTAGATTTACATGGGTCTATTTTCTATCAAAGAAGTCTGAATCTTTTTCTTATTTCAATGGTTTTGGAGCCCAAGTTAAAAAATGAGAAAAAACTTCCACTGAAAACTCTTCATAGTGATTGTGGAGGAGAATTTCAAAATTCGTATTTCAAAACCTTTTGTAGTATAAAAGGTATTACTCACAACTTTTCATCACCTAGAACTGCTCAACAAAATGGTGTAGTGGAAAGAAGAAATAGAATTTTTCAAGAGATAACTAGAACCATGTGGAGTGAATATTCTATAGCTACACATTTTTTTGGACTGAAGTAGTAATTACTCCTTGTTATACTATAAATCAAGTTTTGACTAGAATGTTTCTTAATAAAACTCTTTATGAGTTATGGAATGGTAGAAAACCATGAATTTCCTTCATCAAGGTTTTTGGTTTCAAGGTATTCATCCTAAATACTAAAGATAATCTACACAAATTTGCACCAAAATCTGATGAATGAATTTTCTTAGGATACTCCACTACTTCTAAGGCTTATAGAGTTTTCAATAAAAACACTTGTGCTGTTGAAGAAATAGTAAATATAAAATTTTATGAATCTGATCCTTTTGTTTTTAAACCATCCCAACCTACATCATTGGATGTGTTTTCAAAAACTGATTTTCAACCATTGTTAGAAGATTCTTATGATAAGGAAAATGTTCAAAAAGATACTTCTGAAACATTTACCCTAGAAGACATTATACCCTATGTTGATGAATAGGTTTTACAAAACCTAAACCAGTGGTTTCTTAAGAATCATCTTAGTGATAGTATCATTGGTGATGTAAATCAACCTATAATGACTAGAAGTTCCTTGAGTAATGAAGTAGAAAATCCAGCATTTCGTTCCCAATTAGAACCAAAAATCACTAATGAAGCATTAGGTGACGATGATTTGATCAAATCCTTGAAAGATGAACGCTATAAATTCGAAAGGAATAAAGTCTGGACCTTGGTTGAAATACCTAAGGAAACATCTGTCATTAGAGTAAAGTGGGTCTTTATAAATAAGTGTGATGAAAATTGAGTCATTGTTAGAAATAAATCTAGACTAGTTGCTAAAGGCTATAATCAACAAGAGGGAATAGACTATAAATAAACCTATGCTGTAGTCGCTGGACATGAGTCTATTCATATTTTACTTGCCTTTTCAGCATTGTCAATTTTAAACTTTTTCAAATGGATGTGAAATGTGCTTTTATTAATGGTTATGTTCAAGAGGAAGTTTTTGTTGAATAACCTCCTGGCTTTGAAGATACAAAACATCCAGATCATGTCTTTAGACTTACCAAATCTTTGTATGGCCATAAACAAGCCTCAAGATCCTAGTATGATAGACTTAGAGGATTTTTGCTTCAAAATAACTATGTTATGGGAAATAAAGATCCAAACCTTTTTATAAAGAAAGAAATGAAAAATGTTTTGATTTTTCAAATTTATGTTGATGACATTATATTTGGTTCAACTTAGCAATCATTATCTGATTATTTTGCAATTCTAATGAAATATGAGTTTGAAATGATTATGATGAGTGAGTAAACATTTTTCCTTGGTTTTTAAATTTCTCAAAATCCAGAAGTAATCTACATATCCCAACATAAGTATATTAAAGATCTTCTTAAAAATTATGGTTTTGACAACACTAAGAGTATAAGTACTCCTATTGGTACCACGAACACACTTGATCTTGATGAAGCTGGGAAACCTGTAGATCAAACATCTTTTAGTCGTATGATAGGAAGCCTACTATACTTGACAGCTAGTCATCCAGACATAATGTTTTCAGTATGTTTATGTTCAAGATATCAATCCAATCCTAAGGAATCTCACTTAAAGGCAGTGAACATAATTTTTCACTACTTAAAGGGAACCATGGATCTAAGATTATTTTAAACTTCTGAAATGAGTTTATCTTAAAAAGATTTTCAGATGCTGACTTTTGTGGATGTAGAATGGATAGAAAAAGTACATCCAGAATATGTCATTTCTTATGAGATTTATTAGTTTCTTGGTCTTGTAAGAAGCAACACTCAGTAGCACTCTCCACTGCTGAAGCTGAATATGTAGTAGCTGGAAGTTGTTGTGCTCAAGTGTTGTGGATGCAACAAACACCGACAGACTATGGATTGAGTTTTTATAAAACTCAAATTTTATATGATAACACAAGTGCCATTTCCCTTAGTAAAAACCCTGCATATCCATCCCATGAAAAACACATAGATATTCTGAATAATTTTCTTAGGGATCTCACACTTAAAGGAGATATTATTTTTCATTTTATCAGAATGCAAGATCAGCTTGCTGACATTTTTACAAAATCATTACCTTCCGATAGATTTGAATACATTAAACAGAAGTTAATAATGATAACTATATAATAATCCTTCTTCATTAACTTCTTTTTGAACAATTATCCTTACAGTAATAAACACATTTTCATAGATGGAGTACATTTTCTTGTTAGTATAATCAAATTTTTTTCGCATTATGTTATCTTTGCTTTTGTAATCAAAATTTTCATAGTCAGTTTTTTTCCAAACATTTGCAACAAATTCTTTTTTCGTAACGAGTTTTTCAAAATTTTTGAAACTGAAATTTTCGGAATGGAAATTTTTGTACTGGAACTTTTTGTAATGAAATTTTTTCACTGGAACTTTCGTTATAAAATTTTCATACTGGAACATTCGTAATGAATTTTTCGTACTAGAACTTTTGTAATGAAATTTTCGTACTCATTATTTTCTTAATGACGTTATTGTAATGAGAATTTTTCAAACTCATACATTTCTTACTGGAATTTTTCGTACTCAATGTCTTTTCAACATTTTGTTTTCCATAGTTAGTTTTTTCATAGTCAAATATTTCCTCAAGAATAATATTACCAATTACGAACAATCTTTCTAACAAATATGTAAGGTATGATTTCCTTAATTAAGTCTTCTTATTCATATTTTGATTTCTAGTATTATCCTATGAGTTTTAAAAAATTTTGGATTCTAGTTTTCTCAAATCCGAATATTTTTCATAAAAACCTCAAAATATCGGAGTCATGTTTTCCTTGTGGTTTGTATCTCAACCATCAGATCAAATCTCAATGTATTTCAACCATTCGATCAATCGTGGAATCTGAACTGTTGTTTCAACGCCTATATAAAGGGGACCCCTGAGGGTCATTCCACATCGATTTTTCAAGCTCTTGCGTCGTGAAGCCCTGACTCTCTTCTTAAGGCTGTTCTGATCTTTGTTACGCCATTTTGAATCCTACAGAACTATACATTCATAATGTCTATTGAAGCTACTTCCCAAGATATGTCTACCATGAAGCCAATTTCAAAATGGAAGGTGTACAGAGAAAGGATGGTCCATCTGAATTTTTACTTGTACGATTCTATCGTCTCCAAGAACATCAGGCTGAATGTTTGGGAAGATGTATATATATCCAAGAAGAGTGATCAAGACCCTGTATTTCCAAAGTTTCTTGTAGAATTCTACAGATCTATAAGTTTTTATGAGGAAGATGGAAGAGAAAAGGTTTCCTTCATATCTTATGACAAGACTTACCAACTTACTTATTCTAAGGTAGCAAGATTGGTAGTGCTAGCATACGAACGAGAAGAAAAATTCTGTTCACACAAAATCCCAGATGCTTAAGGTAGTTTTTTTAAGATTAAAGCCTTACAATGTTTTGGACTTGATGATTTCAAGATAGAAAAAATAGCTCACCTATCTCTTAATAATCGGAATCTTCATCTTTGGGTAGAAGGATTCTTGGTTCTGAGAAAGGGTGATAATGATACCCTGAAGAAAAGTGACATATATTTCTTAGACTTCTTCGTGAATATATGAAAAATAAATCTGATGAGGCATATCCTTGTGATGATCATGGACTTCAAGGAAGTAAACTTAAGAGCTTAAATTATCATGTACCCTGCCCTACGATCAAAGTTGATAGTTCGGTGTTTAGAAACCTTCAAGATTGCATGTAAGTCCAAAGTTCATAATTGAAAGCTTATACTTGTCAGTGATGACACGCTTAAGAGAATGAATATGGCTTTTTCAAAAGAAACAAGAGAGTTTTATAAATTTCCAGAGGATGAGGCTGAGACCATTCCGAAGGATGTGTAAAGGGCTGAACTAGTGAAGAAAGCTTCTAAGAAGAAAAATCTTAATGAAGTTGTTGCTGGGGACAAAACACCCAAAGTTAAGGAAACAGAGTCTGCACCTCCCAAGATGAATAAAAAGAAAGCTTATCTAGATGATGTAGATACTAAGTAGAGGGAAGACAAAGAGATGAGGAAAGAAGGGGATCCATAGTTCGAATTGGAACCTGCTGAGGCTAAGGCCTTAAAAGAGAGAGCTGGTGATGAGTTAGAGAAGCAAGACAAAGATGAGAATCTCAAGAAGAAAATGTCAGAAGAAGAGATTGTTCAATCTCTTTTGAATGTAACAGATATGGCTTCTGAGAAGATTCTCATTCTGGAAACCTTTGATGTCCAACCATCTTTACTAGAGACTCCATCAAAGAACTACATCACTCCGGAAAAGTTTAAATAAAAATAATTTTTTGAAAGAGAAGAAGAAGTGGTAGAGGAAGTAGAAGAAGAAGGAAGTGAAGATCTTGATGACCTGATCAAACAAGTAGAATATTATCATGAAAAGGATGAATATTCAAAATTAGTCACTCTGGGAAAGGGATTTTAGAAAGAAAGTAGGAAGGATGATGATAAGAAATAGGAAGAGGAAGAAAATGTGTTGTATGATGAGGAAGAATCCTACGAGAAGAATTTTCTTGAGGAAGGAGCAGAAAAGGAGAAAATAGATAAAGACCAGATTGTTCAACTTTTAGAAAGTGAGGAAGAATCTCCATATGAGAAACCCATTACGAAAACAGATAAAGGAAAGAAAGTGGTAATGGATACACCAATAAAATATGTCATCTGGAAGAAAGAGGTTGGTGGTTCTTCTAGATGATATCTGGTACAGATTGAGGAAGAAAAATCTCCATGAAAATTATCTGATTCAGAGTCATCAGCACATGTTCGTGAATTTTTTGTTGAATCTTTGAAAAAGTTAGTGGAAACCATTCCGATATTTCTAACTATAGACTCCAGATGCCAAATGCTGCAACATAGATTGAATCAGAAGTCAGAATCCTTATATATGGTGATGGATAAGTCTATAAAGATTGAAGCCTAACATAAAAATCTGTTTATCAATTATGATGTGCATAGGAAATCATGCAGCAAAATCACATTGTGGTCTAAGAAAGTTGAAGAAAACATCACTCACTTTGAAAATTTTCAGAATGAGGTAAAAGTTCCCTTTGACACCGAGGATAAAACGATTAAGAATCTTTAAGATGAGATGATCATTGAGAATAGTTATCAGAGTCAACAGGTCAGAGACATGAATGGGAAGATTAATTCAGTCGCATTGAACTGGAAAGGGGAAAGAAATTTCTGGATTGAGTTTAAAGGGAAGCTGGAAAAGCAAGATGAGTTACTGAAAATGCAGGAAGAGGCCATGAAGACTCAGTCAGAAGATTTGAATTCTCAAGATGAAAGGATGAAAGAATTGAAGAGGTAATGTGAGGAGGATGAAAAAGATTTTAAGAAACTGAAAACCTTGTTAAAGAAGCTTATTCCGAAGGAAAAGGAGGAAAATAGAAAAATCTGATCTTTTATTGCATTTGGTTTTCCTTGTAAAATTTTTATCTCTAATGAAAATCCGGTTGGTTGTATCGTGTTATATACTAATGTTTTAGGTACCATATTTTCATTTCCATTCCCTTAAATTCTGTTGGAAAATGACAAAGGGGGAGAAGGAAAAATAACTACTCAGAAGAGGAGAAGGAAATATTTATAATGGAGAAGGAAAAATTTCTAAGTGAAATATCCTTAAAGTAAGGGGGAGTTCCTCATTACGATTTTTTTTTCATTCCCATGAAAATGAAAACTCTACTCTTGAAATTCAGAATACAATCCATAGATATTCAATGCCTAATTCGGAGTTAGTTGTATTAACTATCATCCATGAACAAAGGGAGATAAGTTTTATTTTAATAGTCTAATGAAGTTTATCAATGACATTATATTCTTCTTCATAAGGATGTTTGTTCTTTCCAAAAAGGATTAGATTGTTGAGTCAATAATGTTTTCCTTATGACATTTCCATCCCTTATTATTTTTAGAATCACAAACACCTTATACTTAAGAAAATCTATATTTTACTTCTCTATGGAAAATTTCCTTCTTTAAGGAAATTTACCCTAACCTAGATTTCCTTATACATATCAATATTTTTCATAAGTGTAAAAATAGAATTCATACTCAAAACCTCAGAATAATATAATGATATGATATGAAGCATTTTGTTTTAGGACCTAAATTCTGGATGTAAAATGTAATGAAGTTCCACTATCAATTCTGGATAAGAACTCTAAAAATTTCCACTCCGAATTCTAGATATGAACTCCAATAAAGTTACACTCCGAATTTTGGATACGTACCGAAAAAAAGTTCAACTCTGAATTCTAGATTCGAAACTTTTATGAGTTCGACTCTGAACTTTTATGAGTTTGTCTCCGAAATTTTATGTGTTCGACTCTGAACCTTTATGAGTTCGACTCTGAACTTTTGCTAGTTTGACTCAAAACTTTTATGAGTTCGACTCTGAGCTTTAACTAGTTAGACTCCGAACATTCACTAGTTCGACTCTGAACTTTTACAAGATTGACTCCGAATTCTATAAGTTCAGATTCAGAACTCTGATGAAAATAGACTTTGAATTTCCTTATAAATTCAGACTCCGGATTTCTACAGAATTCAGGTTTCGAATTCCAATAAAACAGAATCTGAATATCTTTTTATTATAGAATCCGAATTACATTTCAGTTAGACTCCGAAATTTTATTTTATTACATTCCAAACATTATATTTTCTTATTCTTACACTCGTTTCATTATAAAATGATGTCGTCCATTCTGTTTCTAACTAATTATTGGTTTACTGACATGTGTAAAAGTCCCTCCAATGTTTAATGAAAATATGACTGTTGGAGGAGGGAGATGACCATTGGAAATTTTCCTATAAATAGAAGCTCATTTGAATGAGCTAAAACCTGATCTTTGACAACTTGTGCTTATATGCTGTTGAAGTGATTTCTAGAGAGGGAAGCTCTTATCAACTCACGTGCTTCATGGAGAAATTTTGAACTGCTTGTTCAAACATTACCTTGTGATGATTTCTTCATGTGACTCCAAATGTTGGTGATTACATTTGAGGGCTTCTGTGGATGGGAAGATAGAGGTGCCTACTACCTTGAATTTCAAGGGCTTCCTTGCTGAGGAAGAAAGAGGTTCCAACAACCTTGAAGTTGAGGGCTTGCAGGAATAGCAAGACAGAGACTTCAATTTTCATATCGAGTGCTTACTTTGGTGTGGGTAAGACAGAATTTCATGAAAGTATAAATCAAGGGACCATTATACAAGGTTGTTGGATACCCGTATTTTGGGGGTAAAATACTTATATCTTGTTAATTCTACTTTTACTATCTTTTTTTTCTGCTGTATTTTTTATTTTAAGGAAAGTGTAACATTCATGTATTTCCTTACACTTGTACTCTGATTAGTTTAGAATCAATACGCTTGAAGGTAGAATCTTATATTGAAAGCATTGGTTAAGTTTCAATTTCCAGATCCATATTTCTAGGAATACTTTTTCAGAATCACTTTCTAGAATTAAGAAAGTGCATCGAAATAGAAGATTTTAACATAAAACTTTGTCCAAATCTTTCATTGGTGTTATAGGTGTTGTGAATTTTAATAGTTTAATTTTGTTAAACATAGATCTTTTCTTGTATAAGGAAATTTTTAAAGTGTACACTTCACCCCCCTCTTGTATGTTGAGCATCTACATCATAATTTCGATACTACAGAGCATTAATTTTTTTCAAAGATATCATTGGGGAGGCTAGTCATGATGTGTCATGAAATAAGTGTCATTAATAAATAGATAGTACACAAAAACATCATGTCTTAATGACATTCTTCAAGTGTTTTCAATAGATAACAGCTTTTATGTTCACAGGATCCCCTAAAACACATTTTTCTGAATATTCATAGACAAAAAATCATACCACTTGTATCAAAAAATAACAATTATAAAAAATTTGCATACAAATACTGATCTCTCAACATTTCTAACATTGTTTCCAATTGTTCCTCATGTTCAACCCTTTTCATTGAATAAACCATTTTTTTATCCACAAACCCCATACAAAATCTAGATGTCTCTGAAATATCCAATTCAAAAAATCCCTAAAGACCACTAGATCATTCATATGTCACGAAGGCATGACTATACATTCATATTGGCCATATATTACTCTAAAACGTGTCTTCAGAATATCTTCCTTCTGAACACACAATTAGTGATATCATGATCACAATTTAATTTTAGAGAACGACTGAGATCCTCTCAATTGGTCAAACCAATCATTAATGTGTGGAATATGATACTTCTTCTTTATTGTAACTTGGTTACTATTATGATAGTAAATTCACAACTGAAGAGTACAATCTTCTTAAATCATGAACAAGACACGTGCTACCGATAGAGTCATGTTTGGCTAAATTAACGCTTTTAATTCCATCTCCTCCAATTTTATAGTCAGTTCCCTTTACTCTATAGGTTCCATCCTATAAGATATAAGGGAAATAGAATAAGATCCAAGGAAGAGATCAATATTACACTATAAATACCTTATTTATGGTAATTCTAAGAATTTTTGGAGAGAGTTATATAGAAATTGACTACAACTACTGAAAAACATAAATGATCAATCACTTCCATTGATGCCAAATTCAACTCCTCCATCTGATGAATTATTATTCCCACTGCTAGTGTCAACAAGGTCATTTTAGCTACATTCATAAGCCATTCTCTTTTAAAGAGATTCTCAACACCATCCAAAGTCGCTAAACTAACTGTACTTATATAACTTTTGATGTGAGCAATAAACGTTTGCAACAAATCCATATCCATGATTACATCATCAATGTATATCTGCATCTCCGAGATATCCAACTTCATCTTAGCTGCATCAATAGTTTTATAACACACCCTACACTAGAGGGCTCTAATTGTTATTTCATATTGAGGTGTTTAAAGCTTTTTGATAGAGGGAATCATTTCCAGTTTTAATCATATAAAATCAATAGCATAAGAACCAATTATGGAATGTGATACACCAGTATAAAAAAAATTTCAAAAGGGTATAATTAAAAAAACAAGTCCTATCATAGTAGATGGTTCAGTCTGATCATCCATAATCATCTACTCATCTCCATACAACTACTTTTTTGCTGCACTCTACACATTGATTCCATAATGAGATTTCTCGTGTGGTAGATTTATGGTATTCATAGAATCACCATGGCAGGCCTGCTCTGCTAAAGAGATTGATTATGTTGGCCTCTTCATGTTGAAGCATATGATTCTTGCAACACCTGATATGTATCTCGACAACTTGACCTAAAATAACTGTGACAATGGCTCTGATGATTCTGAATATTCTTTGAGTTATGGAAGGATATATATTGTTTAGTACACTCTCACTTCATGTGGTCAAGTGAAAAACATTTTAAATAGCCTACATTTCTCTTGAGTTGTTGAGGATGGTTCATTGATAAATATATCTAATTATAAGTCTTTATACCACACTGGAAATAGGTTTCACTTTTCCACTGTCTCCCAGCATTCATGTTACCACCATTTTCCATAGGTATCACCGTACATCCTCCTCCCATAGATCCTAATATATCACGATCATTCATTGTTTCTCTATTTACTATCTATATATAATATGTAATAAAGGGTATCATTATCTTTGAGAGAATCTTCTTTTTGAGCTGTGATTTTATGAAGTGATACATCAAGGAAAAAATCACCACTACTTCTACTACAAAGTGCACTATATCCATGAATTTAGCCACATATTCCATAACAGAGATATTTTCCTTCTCATGGATGAATAAATATATTGTTTTCTGGACCTTAAACACATGAGGATAGAATTTTTTGTTAAATAAATTTTCAAAATCCCTCCAACTAAGGCCTTGATCCACTTTAGCATTAAGAAATTTCTCCCACCAACGATGTGAAAAATCATCAAGCATATACGTCGCTAGCTTGGAATTGATCTCCAAAGGTGTGCTGATGAACTAAAATATAGGAATCATATTACTCACGGACACCTCCTCTTTTTTGGGTTTAGAATAACCATGAATGTTTGCTGGTTTCTACTTCATGAACTAGGTAGAATGATCCACATGACTTTATTCATCCCTCTAGTTTCCCATATCCTCATCTTGAAATCATTGAACAATACATTAAACCATATCATGGTTCACTTGTGGCTTCGGTGAACACACATTCTCTATAGCTTCTTTATGTTGGTTTCAATGTCACCTACCAGAATCCATTTTCTTAATAAACACCAAACTATGTATGTCTCACTCTTTTGTAACTGGTGGAATTTTATTTCAAATTTTATCACATCAACTATCAGAACATTGTTTAAAAAAAACTAAATTAATATTAAAATATTTTATAAAACATTATTTTTTATTTTGAAAAATGAATTTATTTTAAACATTCCACATTTATATCATTTTTCAAAAGTTATTAATTTGAAAACAAATGTCATACTTTTCAATTATCAACACTTTTTTACAAACATAAATTTTTTCTCCAAATGATGTATACACTCCTAGTTAGAATCCATTACTCAAATTCATGTAATGCTCATATCATAGGCCAAACACATGACAATGTGATTTTGAAATCCTATATGTGGATCCAATAAAAATATATTCCAAATACCCTAGTAATATGATGATCAGGCTAAAATGGTTTTCTATGTCCTTTTATGTCGTACATTTCAAGTTATGAAAATTTATCATTTTTTATGATCATAACCAAAGGAATAGACATGAAGAAATTTAAAATCCAATAAAAATAATAGAAGAATACTTTTTAGGAATGAAATGAACAAGATGATATCATTTTTAATTTTCCAATTATTATCATCTTCATGAGAATACAATGAATAATTACTAGGCCATAAGTGAAATACCCAAGATGCCAAAAGGATTGCTATAAATTCAGAAGGGTTTCAATGGAATTGGGGTATGATTTAACCTTTATTAAAAAAACCACATTATCACAACCATAACCAAAAACTACTAAAATTTTAATTAATGATAGAAGAAAAAACTATTTTAATTTATATCTAAAACCAAATCCTATGTACCACAACTTAAGACATAACCAAAACATCAAATTAAACTATAAAAGAACAAATAAATACTCCTAGATGACCACAAGACACCATTATCCACAAGCTCCATGCTCCATAATCACTAGACAACACAAGTATCATGAAGAGGTGCTGAAAACGTGTGATATATTACCTTTTCTCTTGTCCCGTAAGATAGGATCTACAATAGAACCATAGTTCCAATGAAGGGGAGAGTATAAAACATAGTAAGATTTCTCCAATGAATTACATACTCATGCCTCTATGATAAAATTGTTATAAATATTTATATAAAACCATTTATATAAGACATCTATAAAGAATAGATTATAACTAAATATAAACATGTTCCAAATACCAATTATAACAAAAATTACTAAAGTTCCATTCAAAAAATTCTTCCAAAAAGATATCCTTCAAGAACTCAACAAAACAATGAATTAAAAAATTTTCTAAATATTCTTTTTTCATAATCATTTCACTATTCAGAACACACCCACACGTGCATGTTTGTTCGACAATTCCATATAATTGAGCATTATCTCATCTAATTCCCTTATCTCCCACTAACACAATCCCCTTATTCAGGGTCATATACGTTGTACCCCAATAGCACACATCACTTAATGAGGTCCTATCAACATTAACTAACACAAAAAAATTTATTCCAAATAATTTCAAATCTTCAAATAAAACCTTTTCAATAAAAGTTTATTTTTTTTGGAAAAAATGAAAAAACCTATGTAAACAAAATTAATTTCAATAAAATATTCCCCTTTATTGGAAACAAAAAATAAAACCCATGCTACACAATTCTAGAAAATCCCCACTTTAAAATACACATTTTAAAAGAAAAAAATTATTCAAAATGCCCAATTTTTAGATTTTCTCAATTTATCAAACCATCACAATAGATGGTTCCCTATAATTATTCAACAAAAATATCATGATTAATTTATAACTAGGAAACTAAATTTATAGAATTCTAATTAGTTATATAAATTATAGTTGAGAGTGATGCCACCATCCATGAAGGATTTGTTAAAAATACAAATAAATGTGAACACTTACACAACGGGGTAATAATTACATGAAGCCTCCTTAGATCTATTCTACTTTAATGATCAAGAAAAAATATCACCATTTTTGGAATCCAAAATCATTTCTCTACTGATAATAATAATAGATATGAGAAAACAAGATGATAGGATACATAAATTAATATATATTTGAGAAAATGTGACAAGAATGATGAAGAATGACACTTATCACAAGAATTGGGCATGAGAATTTCAAGGGAGAGATTAAAATTGATTCAAAATAACTAGGGATAGGTTATCCTACCTCTAATGGAAAGTAATATTGAATTAGGAATGAATATGAGTAAAAATGATCATTTTTTTTAAAATGAGTGAGATCCTATATTTAAAGATCTAGATTTGATTTTTCCCATGGTTATACTTCACTGTTTAATAAAATGTGAATTATCTGCCACCTTTTAGATCACCCTACACATCCTAATTACAAGGTCTCCATAACTGTACATACACTATTCCAAATCTATTTTCCTGAATCTACCACTTCACATAGTTTTTTCTAGGAATACCAAACGGTTTGGAAAAACTGTGCGCAACTCGTGCTCCTCTCAAATGCTTCCAAAAACATATTGGAAGTTCACCCAACTCTCTCGTCCGTCACATTAAGATTTTATTATCATAAAATTAACAAATCAATCATTACATACTAGAAACTAGGGTACTACATGTTTTATTAAAACCCTCGAACAATTATATGTTGTGTAATAGATTTACACAATGTGTAAATGTTTTGCAGTTAATTTTTTCACCCATATTACATTTAAAAAATTGAATCCACTTTTTACGATTATCCACTAATAAAAACCCATATTAACACTTACTACCATTTATCCCCAGATTTGATTGATTCAAAACGTATACATCCCTAAACATTGGGTCATTTTTTTATACAAAGGCTGTCCATCTCTGATTGGACCAAGACACCATGTTAAAAATGAAAAAACCTAGAATGAAATATATATATAGAATAAGACGATATCATACAACATTCCCATCATATAACATCTTATCTTCTAGCTACTATAAGTGTCATTATTAGGTCACATCAAAAACGAAAGAACACTATTGTCATATGAATGACTCCCTTTCCCAGATATCCTCCAAAAATCACCCATACTTCCATTAAACTAGAACTAATAGTATAGTCCAACCTATAAGATATTCTTCAAAATTATCTACAGTCATTATTCATGCTCCTCAAAGGATCCGCCAATAGAAATCTTGATGTCTAATACATTTATAACATTGGAATGGTCCAGATGATAACATCATTGTTGTGATATGTTTCACATGTCATGCATGTAACTATAGCACTTAGGAAGGGAAAAATAGTATGCAACTAGACTGATAATTCCCACTACCTCAAAAGACCCATCAGACCTAGATGATAGCATTACCTATTTATTGATATCGTTCTGCCCTGCCCTTGATCACCGACTTTCAAAACACGAGATTATAACATATCTCCAAGAACATAACGAGTTTTCTCATATTGACCATCATTTTTTGTTTAATAGAATATGTGTAAAAAATATTGATCCCATAGATTGTTGAAGGCCCTTATAGAACTACAACGGGAAATGATAATAATTTCTTAAAATGATACTCCTCGGAACACCATGAAAACGAACCACCTCACGCACGTAAATATATCTCATTTCCTCAACTATATTGGCTTTTCTAATAGGTATTAACTGGTATATATTAGTCATTCTAACTAAAAAACCCCATATATAATCATTCTTATAGGTTATCCTTGGTAATAATATCAAAAAATCCATCATGAAACCATATCTTTTCCAATACGCTATGGGTAAGGGCTTAAAAATACCAAATTGCTTTTAATGCTCGACTTTCACCAGGTGAATGTTCAATCATCTATCCATGAATATATACGTCTCCTTACTCATTCCTAACCACTAGTACTATATATATAGTGCCTGATAAATATTTGAAAAACTAAGATGCACCACCCTCTAGAATCATGAAACTCCATCACCATATCCTCACACAAGCCCGTAGGATCCCATACTCGGCCATAGAAAAGAAGAAAATTTATACTTATAGAAGACCATCTAGATGGAATCTCCCAAAAATATACATTATCTCTCAAATATAATTATATTTTATTAAACAAATATCATGTCTTATTACGCTTCCTAAGATATAGAATAACTGATGTTTCTTGTTAGAGCTACTCGCCATTAAGATTACATGACATGTAGATGCATTTCTGAGAAAATATCCATTATCTACCACTCTTCATATGACTCATAAGATTTTTCTATCTATTCACTCTTGATAAAAGAGATTGAAACAAAATTTCAATTTCCTGTTGTATATTCCAATTTAATGTTGATAGGTTTCTTATTCTTGACCAACATCTTATGCCGAAGGATCAGGTCTTGATTAGAAAATATGTACTTGAGTCTCTTCTGATCAGTGTATACAAAAATCCTCTATCCCATAAGATTGTGTCTCTAACATATGGGGGGAATGTAGCACTTCTGAAACTTATAGATCATGTATAGGTTAATTTATATCATGTTGTTGCTTCTTCCTATAGACATAAGCCACCACATGATCATCTATCAATATAATTTATTTGAGTCAAACTTCAGATGCATCATTGTACATAGTATATGCTTGACCAAGAATAGGTAATGTGAGGATATGTACTAAGGCCGTACTAACACACATCTCCTGAAAAGACCATTCATAAATATCATACTAAAATGGACTTAACCCTTTTCTTATGTAGCCCAAACATTGGTGCTTCAAAATGGGATACATATTGGGGAATATGCCGGAAATAACCCGCCAAACCCATAATTTTTGAAATTTCAAAAACATTATTGGGATATTTTCAATATATGAAAATTTTGAATTTTCTCAATCCAATAACACGCATACGTAGGAAATTGTATTTTTGATAAAGGATGCATCATTTATTCATAAATTTATTTTAGTTACCATGGACCAAATATGATTATCTCTCAATGTAATCAATATGATATCAAGACGTATGGAATGATCATCAACTAAATGTGACTACACTATGATTTAATTGGTAAAACCCAAAAGAAAAAAATCAACAAATGGAATAAATATCCTATTGATTAAAACCATTACTACATCAATTTCATTAATCAACCGAAAAAACATAACTTTAAATTCATAGAAAACACACATACTATTAAATGTTTTCTGGGGTTTTATGATAGACTCACCATTATCTTTAGATCTCTTGATATAAAATAAATCTCACAGAAGATCATAAAATCTCTCCAATGGTCTAGAATCTCATCAATTCAGGGATGAGGATCCCAGTTCTTGACTTTCATATGGTTCAACCTTTGATAATCTACACATAAGAAAAATGTTACATACGACCTTTCTTAGCAAACTGGATAACACCATTGAGATGTAGTAGGACATTTGAATCCTTTATATTCCAAATCATCCAACCTACTTTCAACTCCCAATGCATTTTGGGTGACATTCAGTATGGTGGGATATAAAATGGCTCTGCTCCTGGCACCAACATGATCATGAACATGACATATCTATTGGTTGGTAAACCCTATAGCTCATCAGGTAAAAACTACTAAAAATGGCATAAAATTATGGTAAAATAATCATAGTTCATTATAAAATTATCTAGGGAATGGCTGATAATTTAAGTTGCGGTACAATTTAATCTGCACTGAATTGGTATCATATGAACAACCTAAGGATCTCAATCACCATTGTGAGAATAACTACATCCTTAAAGAGATAAGAATGTAACTATAATAATTTAATAGTCTATACAATCGAAATATAGAATGAACAAATCCATACCATGAATCAAGTCAATGCCTTTCATATATATTAGGAATGGTTCTCAATGGAAATGGTTACCACCAATCTATAGGGAACACACCATAAAATATTTGATATTTTTGACCACAGTTCCAATGTTCTGTCAATGGTTACAACACCATCTATGATTTCCAAATAAATGGCAAATTTTTTTTAAAAAATAATAGTAATAAAAGAATGGGATTCTCTTGTATAAATTATCTCCCAATATAACATAGATGTTATATTAATCGTACCTATGATGGTACATGGTTAGGCATCCACATTAGTTTTAGTAGTGTGTATAATGTCAACTGACTTTTTCCTCTCCACCAGACCCAGTCAGACTACCCTGATTCACATCCCATGTTTGTATTTTTTATCATTCACTGGGGTACCACATCCCATGTCTTATCCCAGACAGCCTATAGAACATCAACTACCTGCCTATTGAGGGGTTGATGAGACCCTCACAACCCCAGTGCTTTTCATAGTCCTCTGCAACTATTCTATAGTGTAATGTTCACACAGAACATCTGATTATGACATTGTCTTCCATAGATGAGACACAAAACTGTAGGGTAAGGATATTATGAATGCATGTGACCAAAAATTCCATACCAAAAGAACATGAAATATAACTATCCTGAGATGGTATTCTAGTACCCTATCAGTAATTCCTTCTATTATATTGGATGAAACTATCATAACTGTTATTCATAACACTTGGAAAAAAACTATTATTTTCCCCTAATGAAATAGCTAGACTGCTTGTCAAATCCTCTCTTAAATTCCAATCGTTAAAGAATGTCTCGTTGATCTTGTATTAAATATTGTTTAAACAGAAAATATTTTCCTATGACCTAATATCATAACAATGACCTTCCAATAGACACATCAACCTAGGCATCTCATCAGGTACCAAAGATTGCACAATGAACTATTGGATTATAAAATGTCTAACATTGTCCAGAACTGAAGAACATCGTACATAAGATTAATCAAAGAATTAGTTTTATCATCCCTCATGTTCTCAAGATAGAAATTTATCAATAACATTGTATCATAGTGCTTCTAGTATATTTCATCATGTTGGCCAACATTTTATAGAATATCCCACTAACACATGGAAGGTCCACAAAGCATATTCGGAGTAATCATCGCCCTCTTATGAATCTGTGTGTTGAGATTCTTGAATATTTTCAAGATATAATCAATCTATAACTCCACTTCCCAGGCCCCCCCATCATAAATAATCTCATACATATGGTGAATATGAAACACTTTTGTAGTCTTATACATGAAAAGAATGATACAGACTATCTCCCCATCCATGGATCACATGACCATCAAGAATCTATCATGATGCTGAAAATACATATACTTCTCATGAACTATTAAAATATTGTGTTCAGCTGTTTTTGATATATGCAAATTTACACTATATTTATTCCAAACTCATGGACATTAGAAGGAATTTTATCTATAAGAAAAACACACACCTTAGAGAACTTACTAGAGGCATGTTCAGCCATAATAGATGACTGAAATAGAGAACCACTATCTCTTGTTATCTCTATAGAAGGCATGTATGTATTGTTTTATGAAATTACATCTCATTTCATTTATCCAATTAACATACATCTCATATTTAAGGTCAATAAGAAGTTATACATCACATTTAAAAATCTACCTATTATGAAAATTGCATGTCAATATATCCCTTTGAACCTATTATGATGCATATATTGTCACATATCACTATACAATAACTCAATTAAAACTTCATGAAATAGTAAAATCATAAAACAACAAACTCACACAACATGGGAATCAACAATGGTAAAATAACATCAACAGTATCAATCACACAGAACAGACAACATTCCCATCCTAATGGAACTCATATTTTTCCACATATACGGGTTATTTACTCTTATAAAAAAGCTCATTACCTCATCCTAACACAACCTATTCTTATTTATTACCTTACATAATAGTAATGAAAATAAATGAGAAACTGGTTCTCTAAAACACATTGTAACACCCCCAAATCTGAAAGTCTCTCACATAGTTTGAAAGGGTTTGTTTTGAAACCTCATGTGCACCTCCCAGTACGACAGAGACGGCTGACTAGTAGTGGGAGTGTGAATAGAATAGTGGGGAGAATATACCCCTAGTATAATGTTTCAGTGTATAAGAAACTATTTATAAATAGATTTATGAAAATCATGGCAACAACATTGTGAAAAAAAAAATCCAACTGAATAATCCAATAAAAATAGATAAGGAACAATGTATTGATGTGATAGAATGCAACAATATGAGATACTAGAATAAAACAAGAAAAATTATATCTGAATCAAATAAAATGATAAATTCCCTAGGTTCTGATCCACATGTCTGTCCTATGTATATAATTTAACCCAATAGAAAACAAGTAATCCACAACAAGGTCATTTTCCCTTCTCCAAATTTGCATCCCTAAAATATGATATGGTGTGCAACAGTGTCCTGAACTAGGTTAGAGTATAACACTGTATATCGAGAAGAATATGTCTAACTAAAACCATTATGATAAGTTTTTTTTGCAATAAAGCAACATATAGGTGCACAAATTAATTCATCAATATAATAAATACAACAATCTACATTATATCTATAATAGAATATAACATAGTGTTTCTTAAAACCATGCCAACCACATTCATATAACCCAGGTAAGATAACCAATTTTAGAATCATGGAAAATTATCTATGATCATTTCAAATGACCATTAAAACAACCACCATATAACCATCACATAGTCAAAAAGATAATTCGTGACAAATAACAATATTACTTACAATATTTTCAGGTAAAACCACTATAATCATTACAACATATGAGTGGGAATATCCCCCCTCTCTAAATTAATTACTTCATGGAGTGGGACGATCCCACTCAATATCATTATTACAACATACTCATGTGTAGGTGCTTGGCCCTAGTATGGTCGATAAGCATCTCTCCATGGAACACAATTCCGGGCATATTGCATGGAGATCACAATATCACATCATAATTCTCAATGATTAATTATGTGAATTATCATTCTTCATTCATAGTTAATCGTCAAATTTATTAAAATTTTCTGAAGTTCATATAAATAATAAATAAGTAACATTGTATGGATTATATAACAATAAATCACCCTAGGTCACATTTAAATTATAAACATACATTATGTTATTTTAAAATTAAATTATGTTCAATAGTTTTCTCACACAAAGAATACTAATAAAAAAGGATAGATTCCAATTGGAAAGGGTACATAAGAAATATTCCTACATATTATTTAATCTATTTGGGTACACATTTCATTGTCTCTATCAATATTTTTCATAATATTGACAATAATCACACCCTAGGGTTATGATTTGGACAACATTCCACTAATAGACGATTGATCAACATAATTGGACAAAAGAATTCCCCACAAAAGATTAGAAAAATAGGGAATGAATAAACCTATCCAAAAAGAAATAACAAGGATTTTTTCACACAAACAAAATGTTCATATGTGATTTTGGAACACCAAAATCATATAGATAATGACCTAGTGTTGAGAGTAGAGAAGTTACATCAAATTAGAACAAATTACATCTATACAACATGTTTAAAAGAGCAGTTTGAGAATTTACATATTGTGTAATATGGTTACTCATCATGTAAATATTTTTTAATATGTTTCTATAAAAAACCAGTCATGTCAAATTTATTATATTTAAACCCACGAACAATTATATTACTTTCAATCACTTTACATAATGAGTAAATGTTCTATAGTAGATATTTTAGCCCGCTGTCCATTTAAACAACAAAACCCCCTTTAATTCATGTCAACATAAGGATAACCCTTATTAAAACCTTTTCACATTTATGCCCAAACTCCCTGAATTCAAACGATTATACAACCCCAAAAAATATTATTTTCTTCAATTAGATCTCTCTATCTCCAAATAAGACTCATCAATCATAGCTAAAATGGAAGACTCAAAGAGAAATGTACGAAGAAAAATATGAGATCTTACATTAGGTATTGAAGATATATATTACATATCATATTTCCAATAAGAAATATAGTTGTGATAAACATAGTGAGAGATGCTATAGCTCAATTATAGACCAATGTTTTTGATTCCAATATTCCCAACACACTATAATATTATAGTCCTATGTCATGTGCATGGGGATTGATATTAATATTTATTAAAATAATTATAATATATATGTATGTTAAGAATGGGTAGATATAACTGCTATTAGAGGATAGGTTTATTTATCCATGGCAAACTAGGATTTTAAAACCTTATGATTATTCCAAAAGACATGTATAATCATATGTGTAGGGCACAATTATTTAATATGAAAATTTCCTTGAATTTAAATAATGGACACTACAATTGAATTCCAAAAAATTACATCCCTATATTGATACTATAAGTGGGATTGTATTTTTCACATATTTATAATGTTGTTAAAAACCCTGAAACATTGTATTGATCTAGAATCAACTAGAAACTTGCGCACAACAACATGCCTTTCTATACACCCAGTTTGATAGTCGATTTGAAATTCTTTTGGAATTCACAAAATCAATACAAACAATAATGAAATATTTAAATAGATGATTGATATGAATGATAAAGGGGAAAATAATAGTGTTATTGGTTAATGAATAATGTCTCATTATTTTAGCATCATATAAGGGACTTTTCATGATAATGTGTTTACCTAATATGATTAATATTTCTTAAACAGTGTGTTTTGGTTTTATTCATTATTTAAAACCTAAAGGAACAACGATAATATAGAGTGTGAAGAAAAATGAAATTATTTTCTTAATCATAATCCTAAAATTATTGGTAATAAAAGGGAAAATCTATTTTCTATGCTCTCACATTTTTTTAAATATTTTAATAATGATGAACATCCTAATGAGAAATGGTGGGAAAAAAGATTGATTGAGCCCTTTATGAGGAAATATAAACCATCCTTTTGTTGATCTATAGATCCAGTATTTTATAAACAATGGATCATTGCCAATATTTTATGTTCTGCATTCAATACTAAATAGATCATGAAAATTTTAATTTTAATGTATACTGTTTCAAAGGGGATTTAAATAGATACTGTAATATTATAATGAATAGAAGGAAATAATATAAAACTGACTGAATGGATTGGGATGCTTTCATGAACTTATTTTTCAATATTTACATTCCATGTGTGCCTCATAAAAATATGTTGAAGGATTTTATTTAGTTGATGAAAAATAATGAGGAATCTATTGGTACGTAAAAGTAAAATTTTAAAATACCATCATCACAGGCTTTAGATATTGTCTTTAAACCTCAAAATGAGGTCTATTGATTAATAATTGGCTGAAAATCACGTCTCCAAATTGTACTAAATATTTTAGCTTCAACAATAGTTTTAAAACATTGGTAAAGGATGGAAAAATTATGGTATAAACAATGAAAATAGTTTTCCAATCCATTCGGTCTTGATCCATAGGGATAGACTTATTTCAAGGGTTTGATGAGAACCATTGGGATATGTCTGAAAAATTATTTATATACAAACGGTTTCAATAAACTGTTGGTGTAAATGTTTTCCAACTATTTTAAACTGTCGGTAATTGTATGAATTATCTCTATAACAATGGTTTACAAAACCGTTGGTAAATATCTTGTAAAATTATATATTCCAATGGTTTTGAAATTTTTGGAATACAATTATACCAATGGTTTACAAAAAACCGTTGGTATAAGTTATGGTTTTACAAATATTCCAATGGTTGTAAACCGTTGTCATATCTTTTTGTACCTATAGCAGGGAGTCGTCTTGCTAGCCTCCCCCTATGCTACTGCAACAATTCTTGTAGCAGGCCTGCAAATTTCATACACAACAAAATACCTCCATAACATATACACATACAACATGTAACACAATATACCATTAATAAGTATACGTGCATAAAATGTACATAATTCTGTATGAATTCATACATAATTAATACAACACATAATTCATACAGAATCTTGAATACATCCAATTATATATTTTATTTCCCATTACACACATATAGAATTAAGTCAAAATTCCAAATGTAATTACCATAAGTATAAACATACAACAAGTATACCCAGACAACAATTATACCCATTCAACATTAACACATAATTCATAAGTTAATTATATACATAAAGAATACAATGAAGAATTAAGGGGGTTGGGGTCTATTTAGGGGTTTGGGGTGGCTGTCCAAGGGGGTAGATGGTGTCCAGGTGGTGGGGGTGTTTGAGGGGATGGGGGTGTTTAGCGGTGGGGGTGTCTAGCGTGGTTAGGGGGGGTTATCCATTGTGTTGTCTAGGGGGTGGGGTGGTGTGTAGGGGGGTGGTGGGGCTTTCCAGGGGGTGGGGTTGTCTAGGGGTGGGGGTGTCCAAGGGTGGTGGGTGTCAAAGGGTGGGGGTGGTCGAGGGGGGGGGGTGTGGTCGAGGGGGGGGGGGGGGTCCATGGGGTTTGGGGGCTCTCCAATGGAGTGGGGTGGTGTCCCAGGGGTGGGGGCGACTCTCCATGGGGGTGGGGGTGTCGAGGTGGTGGGGTGGTGTCTAGGAGGGTTGGGGGCATCCAGGGGTTGGGGGATTCGAGGGGGGGTGTCTATGGGGGTTTCTAGGTGGGGTGGGGTGATTTCCAGGGGTGGGGAGGTGTCCAAGGGGTTGGGGGGATTTTCAGGGTGGGGTGTTCAGGGGGAGTGGTGGTGTCTTGGGGGAGGGTGTCCAAGGGGGTGGGGTGTTGTCCAGGGGGTGGGGGTGGTTGTCCATGTTAGTGGGGGTGTGCATGTGTGTGGGGGTGCCCAGGTGGTGGGGAGGTGTTTAGGAGGGGTGGGGTCGTTCAGGGTGTGGGGGTTATCCAGGGGGTTGTGGGTGTCCAGGGGGTGGGGGTGTCTAGGGTGGTGCTGTTGTGGGGGGGGGGCTGTCCAAGGGGGTGTCTAGGATGGTGGGGTGGTGTCCATGGGAGGTGGGGTGGTGTCCAGGGGGTTTAGAGGGCTTTCTAGGGGTGGGGGTGTCCAGGGGGTGTCTTGGGGGTGGGGTGGTGTCCAGGGGGGGTGGGTGGTCTTGGGGGTTGGGAGCTCTCCAAGGTGGGTGGTGTGGTGTCTAGGGTGGTGGGGGTGGTTGTCCATGCGGGTAGGGGTGTCCAGTGGGGTGAAGGTGTCTAGGTGGTGGGGTGGGGTCTAGGAGGGGTGGGGGATGTCTAGTGTGTTGGGGGTGTCCAGGGGGTGGGGACTGTCCAAGATGGTGGGGGTGGTGGTTGGGGGGGTTGTTTATGGGGGTGTGCAGTGGGGGTGGGGTTGTGTTCATGGGGTGGGGTAGTGTATAGGTGGTTTGGGGGCATTAATGGTTTTAATGGAATGAATTTCATGGATATTAAAGTTCATTGGTATTTTTAAAATTCGTTATGAATAGTGTTTATTTCAATATTATGTGTTTCTTTAAGAAAAAATGAATGATTTTGGTGTGTATGGTAGGAAGGGGGTTTTGGATATTAGAAAATGGATTACATTTTTATTATGGGAAAAAATACTATATGATTTTTTTTAATGGATCCTTAAAATGGATATCTCAAGTATTCATTCATGTGATCCATCTATTGTCTTCCTAGTCTTGGTCTCTACTAAAACTCTTGTGGAAGTGGAATAGCCATGTTCTTCTCAAGTATTTTATTATGCATGGGAGTTTCTAAAAAACCATCCACAACATTCTGTTGGTGATCAATGGTCTCACTAGGCAACGGAGTGGGTATCTTTGATTAATGGGATTTTTAAGTTATTAAAAGCACTATAATCCATGGGGGTGGATGGTTATCTAGGGAGTTGGGGTTGTCCATGGGGGTGGAGGGGCTGTGTAAGGGGGTGGGTGGGGCTGTCCAAGTGGGTAGGGGTGTCCAGGGGGTGGGTGGGGATGTCCAGGGCGGTATGGGGTGTCCAGGGGGTGGGCGGGGCTGTCTAGGGGAGTACGGGGTGTCCCGGGGGGGGGATATCTATAGGGGTAAGGGTGTTCGGGGGGCCTTTCCATCGGGTTCGGGGGCTATCAAAAGTGGTGGGGTGTCCAGGGGTGGGCAGGCTATCCAAGGGGGTGGCGGGGATGTTGAGGGGGGTTGATGGTGTCCATGAGGGTTGGCGGGCTATCCACAAGGGTGGCGGGGGGCTGTACTGGGGGGGGAGATATGGGGTGTCCATTGGGGTGGGTGGGCAGTCCATGAGGGTTGGAGGGCTATCTAGTTGGGTAGAGGGTGTCCAAGGGGGAGGACATGATGTCAGCAGGGGTGGGAAGGATGTCCATGGGGATGGGTAGGCTCTTCAGGGGGTAGGGATGTTTAGGCAGTGGGGACTATCCATGGGGGTGGTGGGGCTGTCTAGGGGTGGAGGGTTGTCCAGGGGGTGGGTGGGGCTATCCACGAGGTGGGGGGGGGGTTTGTCCAGGGGGTATGGGGTGTTCAGGGGGGGGGGGGTTCTATGTGGTTCCGGGGGGCACTGTCTACATGGGTGGCGGGCCTGTCCAGGGTGGTAGTTGTGTCCAGGGGGGATGGAGGGCTATCCACGGGGGTTGGGGGGGTGTCCATGGGTGGAGGGGTGTCCAGTGGGTGGGTGGGCTGTCCACAAGGGTGGCAGGGCTTCAAGGAGGGTAGGGGGTGTCCAGGGGTTGGGTGGGCTATCCAGAGGGGGTGGGCGGGCTGTCCACAGGGGTGGGTGGGTGTGGGGGGGGGAGCTGTCTAGGGGGTGGGTGAGCTCTCCACGAGGGAGGTGAGGATGTCCAGTGGGTACAGGGTGTCCAAGGGGGTGGGCGGCCTGTCCACGTGGGTGGGCGGTCTTTCCACGGGGGTGGGGGTCTGTCCATGGGTCACATGGTGTACAAGGGTTGGGTGGGGCTGTCCAGTGGGGTACTCGGGTGTCCACGGTGGTAGAGGATGTTTAGGGGGTGGGTGAGCTATCTAGTGGGGTGGACTGGGCTGTACATGGGGTGGGCGGGGTTGTCCATGGGGGTACATGGTGTCTAGGGGTGGGTGTTGTTGTCCAGGCGGTACGAGGTGTCAAGGGGTGGGTAGGATGTCCATGTGGGTGGGGATATCCATGATGGTGGGTGAGCTGCCAATGAGGGTGGGGGTGGGGGGCATTGTACATGGGAGGAGTTGTCCACGTGGGTGGGGGGTTGTCCATGATGGTGGCGTGGATGTCGAGGGGGTAGGGTGTATCTAGGGGGAGGGCTATCCATGAGGGTGGCCGGTCTTTCCATAGGTGTGGGCGGGCTGTCCATGGGGGTTGGGGCTATCTAGGGGGTATATAATGTTCAAGGGTTGGTGGGATATCCACGAGGGTAGAGGGGCTGTCCAGGGCCTATGGTCGTGTCCAAGGGGGTGGCGGGGTTGTCCATGGTGGTGGGCTAGTTTTTTATAGGGATGGGGGGCTATCTAGAGGGTATAGGGTGTCCATGGGGTGGAGAGGCTTTCCAGGGGTAAGAGGATTACATGGGGGAGGGAATATTCAAGTGTGGGTGAGGGTGTCCAGGGGTCAGGCGGGGATGTCCAGGGGGTACGGGGTGTCCAGGACGGTGGGTGTGGCTGTGTGGGGGGGGGGGGTACATGGGGTCTAGGGGGCTGGGTGGGCTGTCTATGAGGGGGGGGGGCTATCCATAGGAGGAGGGGTAGTCGATGGGGGTGAGGGGGCAGGGGGAATGTTGAGGGGGGTAGGGGTGTCCTGGGGGGTGGGCGGGGTGTCGATAGGGGTGGGAACGATCAGGGGGTACATGGTGTCCAGGGGGTGGGTGGGCTGTCAATGAGGGTGGTGGGGCGTCCAAGGGGGTACGGGGTGGGTGGAAGTCCACGGGGTTGGGTGGCATTTCCACCGGGGTGGGGGTGTCCAGGGGTACATGGTGTTTAGTGGGTGGGCGGGGCTGTCCAAGGGGTAAGGGGTGTCCATGGGGGGAGGGTCTATCTAGGGGGTGGATGGGCTGTCCAGGGGGTGGGGGCTATCCACGGGGGTGAGAAGGCAATCCATGGGGGGTGTTGTCCATAGTGGGAGGGACTGTCCACGGGGGTGGGTGGGATGTCCACAGTGGTGGCAGGGCTGTCCAGGGTGTACGAGGTGTCTAGGGGAGTGGGTGGGCTGTCCACCGACGTGGGGGGGGGGATGTCTAGGGGAGGGGTGAATAAGTCACAAAGAATCATCAATTCATGTTTCATTGTTTATAGATAAAAAATATAATGTGAACTACCTAATCACAGATATATTCAGGCACAACAAATCAATAAACATCAAAGGCTAGTCATATTAGTCAAAAATATAACGGATCAATATATCACTCATCACCATTACTATCATCACTGTCATCATCCTCCTCACCCTTGTCCTCATCATCATCCTCATCATCATCCCCACCCTCCTCAACGCCCTCCTCCTCGCCCTTGTACTTAGCCTCATCCTCCTCATCACCCTCCCCCTCCGCCTCATCCTCCTCCTTGCCCTCCTCATCCACCTTAACCTCCTCCTTGGCCTCCTCGTCCTCCACCTTAGCCTCCTCCTCGAAATCGTCTTGACCACCACTATAACATCCACTTGGATCAACATATAAAGAATGCATCAACAACATATATTCATCACATGATGTGTTGGCCTATGGTGGATGTTTTGGACATAAAATATCCATCAGTTTCATAAATGATGTTATTTCCCAAGCAGACTATTTTCCCATCTCTGTGGTACATTTTCAGCATGTTCTGCCTGTTCCGTAACCTACTAGAACTCCGTGGAACTACAACTCATACCTATGGACGTAGAATACATTGTTGGAACTAAAAATTTCCCAAGATGGAAATGTACTCTAATTGACTGCTCATCTCCCAACACAAAATGTAAGTGATCGTTTGGACCAAAATTGTCAGGTTCCTGGGAATCAGGGTCCTATAAAAGAGCATTCTACCAATATAAATAGATTATTATGTTACAAAATATAGATTAAATTTTTTTATCTACAATGTAAAGATTTCTGACAACAACTGAGTTGGTTTATTAACTGCACTTCCATCTTTCGTCCTTATACTCGAGCAAAACTGTTTTTCTCGAGGCACACATCCTTATATATTCAATTTATGCCTCTAAAATTAAATTGAATATTGGAAACCATAATTAAAAATAGGATACCAATAATTAAATTCATCACTAAATTTATATAAAAACATTATCAATCGAATAAATTATGGAGGAACAATAGAATGTGTTGTTCGTAATCAAAAATTATAAACTGTCTTCCCTATTTCCTCTCATGAAGTAGCATCATAGTACATCCCATTGTGTGGACATATTTTTAGCATCAATATTTTTATTATTTCTTCTGAATGAATCCTCAATAAAATTCAATAATTAGTATTAATGAAAAACATGAAAATTTTCATTTAAATACCTATAATTTGATTAATACATTAAATTGGATAGTCGTACAATGAGTAATAATGTTTCAAAACCGTTCTAATGGAAAATAATCCGTGGTAGGGACTACCTCTAACTGTATTCCCACTCTAGTTTTATAGCCAATTTACAACTGGTTCTTGTAATCTCTCCAAAGCTCACCTAAATCCATTAGATGTGGTGGATGTGCACCCTCACCATAGGGGAAATTAAACCGTATCTGACACCATAATATTAATTAATATAAATATAAATAATAATATATATCATTAAATACAACAGATTTTTTTACCCATAACTCTGACCAAGATTTATCCTTGACTTCATTTGGTAGGTGTCTCCATGAGAGCGGTCTGACAGTAATGATGTCGGAGTATTTGGCAGGTATCTCCAAAAAACTCTTACATTGCTGCCTTGATTTTTCATTCATTTCATTATATTAATTAGAGTCAACCATCAACAGTGTGTGGCGGTTCCACACCACAGGCATGCGTGTACTCCCCCGCCCCCATCTCTTATCTGTATACAAATCTGTTATCAATGAAAAAGATATATTTTATCAAAAAAAATTATAATGAAAATAAATAATGGTGTAGAAATTTGTTAGGGTTGTATAATTATACCTACGGTAGTCTGATCAATGGGTACCACCAGATCTGCAGAAACTGAAGGAACACCATGTATAGATGGAGTGGGTCCCAATATATGCTCTGTAGGGACAGAATATGGTAGAGTTGGAGTTGAAGAATATAGAATTAAAAATCCCGAAGAGAATGAATCTGTAGTAAAAGATGATGACAGAGATGGCTGGCCGAATGCTGGATGAGGAGTGGGAATCATCATTCAATATGGTACAAATGGGTGAGGAGACTCAGATATAAAGGGTGTTGAAAAATTGGGAGGCCTAAATATCCCGTGTGTCTGGAATGACACAACAGGATCAGAATGTGATATGGATGGTATATTAGTGGGAGGGGCAGGGTTTAATAGGGTACGTCGACTAGATCTTCTAGCTCTCTTACCCCCCCCCCCCCCCGATATAAACACCCAGATTAGTGGGACCACTACTAGGCCACTCATAAAATAACATTCACATAATAGATGGATCCTACAAAAATGTTTAAAAATAATAATAAAATTACATTTTATTTTATTTTAATACATATATTTGAAATAAAATACTCACTGCAGGCACTTGTGGTGGAATTCCCAGCTCAGTCATGCGACAATTGTTTTCCATATTTTTTTTCATTGCCTCTATTCAATTGGTTTCATTTCATGCATTTGAAAACAAATATAGAAGTAAATAGAAAAGGATAACTTATCTATAACCAATGATACAAAATATCTTAGATGGAATAGGGGAATTAATGGATAATTTGACTCTCCATTGTTTTAGGTGAGATTGAACATATATAAAATAAAGTCAATAAATTGTACATTATGTAATAAAAAGTTTAATTTTTAGTGGGATAGTTATTTACTAAGCTTCATCAATGTATTAAAAACACAGAACAATGATTCTACCAGATTCATAAGCGGTAAAGTAGTTGTCAAAATTAAGTAAAAATTTATTTTCTTTTGTCCAGGTAGATGATGCAGGTTTCTATACATGTTTTTCAGAAGAATAAAACCATCATGTTAATTACCTGGTAAAATGTTAAAGATAGGTCTTAGAGTTATACAAATTTTATACATATCACAGTTTATGAATTGAAATGTTTACTTAGTTCGAAATGTTGGTTTCATAGGTTTGAATACAGTTCAATTCCAAATTAGAAAATTCAATTCAAATAAATTTTCAACCAATATACAATGAAAATGCACATAAATTTAATGTCATATAAAACATATTTGTTATCCAATATTAAATCAATTTGAATAGTACCAACCTTAACAACCCCAGTCATGGTATACTAAAAGAATTGAGAACATGAAAAAATTATTTTAAATATTTCCCACCACAACTCCATGTTCACAGTCAACTTTGATAATTGAGCTATTAGAGTCATCAAAATTAATATATGATTCATTAACAATTGAAGTAGGGATAGTTTCAATTCCGTAATCACCATCATAAAAAATTTGTCTTGGACTTACTTCAATAATGAAACCAAATTCAAGTCAAATATAGTCTTTGACCTAAAAACTTGATTCTCCATTGATGCCAATACATATGGTTCATTGGTAGAAAGAGTGTGAGTCATATCAATTTCTTGAAACCCACAATCATTAATAAATGATCCATCCCTTTTCATCAAATAAAATCACTGTAATTTCATTATCGTTACTCATTCATGAGAATAATAATCCATTAATAATATTTTTCAAAAAACTCCATAATAACCTACATTTTCAAATCACGGTTATTATCAGATGGACTAGCATAATGGTCTATTATGGTAGTAAAAATAACACCATAATGTTGTGTTCTCAAGTTCTTTACTCATTCAGAGAAAATAAATTTGTACCAATTGATAAAAATTTATTTATAGTCATGAAACACGGTATTAGGAACAAAATTCAAAGATCATATTTCCTCAGAGATAAATTCAACAGGATAACTCAATACCTTAAATATAAATCAATATTAATCTTAATTAATAGTTGTTTTAATTATTTTAAATAGTAATACTATTACATTCACTTTTAACCAAGAAAAAAACTCTTTTCTATGGAAAGTCTCCTTTATTCTCAAAGATAAAGAGGGGTGATTTGTATTTATCATCGATTTATGTTCCCTACAGATTAAAAGACTCATTTCGTTGGGGGAGAGTGGAAATCGTTTGTTGGATGAGCCCATAATGGGCACTGTGAATCTATGTCTTCCCTCATTCATGCCTTCTACCTATATCTAGGGTTTGTATGTGACCTTCCTATCTGGAATTTCCATAGTGTGTTATTAGCATGGGGGTGTGTTGACCCGGTTCTTTAGGTTTGGCTCTCTGGCGTTGTGGCGATGGAGCTGGATTCCCATGGTTTGTCTTTAGGCCTTGTCATCAGGTGTCATAGCGATGATGTGGTTCTATATCCAGCCTTATATGGTAGGGCGGTCACGTTTCTGGACACCCTCGATATGATAGTCGGGATCTGTGGTTTCAACAGTGGTGTGATGTCATATTTCAAGAACGGTTGTCTAGTGTTGTGGCGATGGAGGTTGTCACGTGGTCTCACGATTCAGCTATAGGAATGGTTGTCTTGCATTGCGGTGAATGAGTTAGGTATGATCTTCTGTTTCAGTGATGTTGGTTTTCATCTTCCACAGCTGCTCCAACCTGGTAGATAGGCTTTGGGTCTTCTGTGGTGGTTTCCAGGCCTGGGGTCCGATAATGGGCATTCTGATTGGGTCCCTATGATGTGACGGGATTCCGGTCCTCTATAATGTTGGGGTCTGACCGTATCTTTTGTTGGGCTCTATCTTGGGATTCAGGCTCCTGTTCTGCAATGCAAGATCTTCCTCATCTGATGTTTCGCATCAATGATGAGATCTTCTGCGTCGTTCTCTGATAGGGTGAGTGCTCTGGGTTGCTTGCTGCAGCACTTGTGTGATGTTCTGATGGCGGCGATAGTATTTGAGGTGAATTTTTTCTGGGATGATGGTCCTCTTGTTGTTGATTTTTAGAATGGTCTATAGGTTCTACACGTCTATGTGATTCTGTTGGGAAACTCGAACAATCTACAAGGTTTTTCTTCAGATGAGGATAGATCCGGTGGTCTCCTCCATTTATGACTTTTTGTATTCAAAATATAATGTGGGTATGATGTAGCCATCAGTACCGTGCCCATGTAATTTTTCATGGGACTAATTTTGAATTAGCCATGAATTGGTGGAGGTGTGCCTTAATGATGTTGATGCTGTGTATAGGCACTTCATCATAGTATTATTCTAGGTTGCAACCCCTTTTTTTATGAATTTTGTTAATATTTTGATGTTTGTGAAGTCTTGGTTTCCCCCTTTAATCATCAAAGGGGGTTTATCTAAAATCAATACAAATTTAGGAATTTGGGCCATTCAGTCCCTATAATAAATAAAATCATTTTTAACATATATATATATATATATATGATATACAAATTCAATTTACATAAAATTTGTTGTCATCCAACAATTCACAATTGAACAAAACAGTTCGATGTGCCATCTCCCGCTGTTCAGGGCTTAATGTCTTCAATATTTATGATCCAGGAATTATTTATGTTTGAGGAAGTGGTGGAAAACATGGTTCAATTTTATTATATGTTCTTCTTAATTTCTCATTGGTCTGTTCGTTCTTGTAGTAAGATCAGACAAATACATAGAGCATAAATCCATACATTCTTGATCCAAGTAACCATTCACAATAGAACCTTCGAGATGATTCATTTTATAGACATAAGTATTTAATGTGTACATATTTATTTTAGTTAGATATATCAAATGAAATTAAATAGGTCCTCCTGGAATTATTTAATTTGGAATATGGACAGTCAAATGCATCATGCATTGAAAAAGGTTGGAGGAAATATTTTCTCTAACTCACACAAAATTAATGGGGCATCTGCCAACATTTTTTGCAAAAATACATAGAGATATTCTTTTCACAAAGATCTCTAAAAATGGAAAAACTGAATAATAACCACCCTTACATTATTGGAGAATATATGATGAATTGTTATTGGAATCAACTCATACATAAGGATGTGATAATAATGGGATGTCAATGATTTTAGATTCAAATCCCCTATGTTGAGATGTATAGATATGTTTCATGAATAGAAATATGGATGTATATTAGTCTCATTTCATCATAGAAATTAATTTTTTTCTATAGGTGTCTTCATATAAGAATCACACGAAAGTTTCCATTTATTGTCACTGATATGCACAGGATGCAATTCTACTCTGAAACCCCAATCCACAAAGTCAAATCGATATTTTAAATCATCTTTTGTATTTCCCATAACATTTAGAAAAATTGAAAGCAACATTTCGGAATTTTTTTTTCATTTTTCATTACGTCTAAGCAATGACGTAAAAAATTGGATGACCAATAAGGTAAATCAAAAAAGATACATCTCTTCTTTGAATTGTAAACATATTTTAGTGGAAACATTATTCCATTTTCTAAATTTTATTTGAACCTTCCTAAATGAAAAACTGAAATCTTTCAATTCATTAAGCACATCAGTTTCCGGACATATTTTGAGGTAGATCATCATTCTCTATGGTATTGTCAAATATTCGATGATTATTTCTATTTGGATGGTCTATTGGCAAGAATCTTCCATGTCCCATAAAACTAAAACTACAATAATTTTTTAGTCTTCTGGATTTTGTATTCTTCATAAAAACAGGACATGATAATTTTCCCTTTGTGCTCCATCCAGATCTCATTTCATAATCTGGAAAATCATTGACCGTTCACATAAGTGCAAGATGCATTTTAAATATTTCTTTCAAACATGCATCATATGTGCACACACCGACTTCCCAAATAAGTTTCAACTCTTTTATTAAAATTTTAATTTATATGTCTATATAATGTCCAGGATTATATAGGCCAGATGTGAGTATACTCATGAAAGTGAAAGGTTTTTTAACACACAACCATGGGGGAACATTATAAATGTTAAAAAACTAGCCACATATTGTGTAACGTAATCATATGCCCAAACGGATTAAAACAATCACATGAAAGACCCAACCTCAAATTATGCAAGTCCGATCCAAAATCAAGATATTGAGCATAAAATCTCTGCCATGAAAATCTATCAATAGGTTGAACCAACTCATAATTATGCATCTTTCTCTCAGTATCATGCCATCACATTTTTATTGCTATTTCATCAGACATAGAAAGATTCTGGAGTCTATGGATCAATGGAAAGTACCACATTACATTCTATGGAACACGAGATGGTGGTCCATCCTTTGTTGGATTCCAACAGGATGTGCCACATTTTATACAGTAATTTATTGCAGTAGTGTCTTCCCAGAATAAACTGCAATCTTTTGAGTAAGCATGAATTTTGTTTCATTAAAATCCTTGTTCCTCAACTAACTTTCATGCAATATAGTGGTTTGAGGGAATATATGCATTATCCAAAAGTAAGTCATTCAACAAGGTATGAATGTAATCGATGTCAGTATTAGAGATCCAATACATAGTTTTCCCATTAAAACAATCATATTGAAAACTAAAGCTTTTTAATTTTACCGTATTTTCGATATACCGGAGTCGTGGAAACATAATTCAATTTTCTCACATAGAAAACATCATCATTTTCATTAGAAACATCATGTTTGCTCATATAGAAAAATTCTTGGTTTGGAATATGTTTTTTTTCTTGATGAAGAATAAATAAAAACCAGTCATATAACCAATTCACCAATCTAGTTCTCTCATTTGGATCATTAGGAATTTGAAATTTCATTTTCTCCACATTGTGATACCACACCTAGTAGTTTTTTGGAAAACAACCTTTTGTTATGTGGTATATGACTTCATCACGCCTCTACCACAGTCGTTCAATGCAATTGTAACAGGAGCAATGTATGGGACCACTATCTGAAGAATTGTGAAATAAAAAATCTAGAATTCTCTCCAAATTGTTTTTAAAATCCCTTGATATCTGATCGGTTTCATACATCCAACTTATATCCATTCTGTAAAAATATTCATATAAGCCATTTTTTCAAAAGCAATTCAATATTATTGAGGTTTCATAAAAAATATATTTATGTAAATAATTATTGTTCAATTTATATGAAACCATAACTGATAGTCTACTATCTATTAGAATCATAAAGTATAAAAACAACAATATACTATATTAATAACAAAATTTATTTTAAGAACTATACATGGGTGTACAAGATCATGTAAACATGAAGAGGAGAATTATTTAAGATTTGAGTAAATTTTACATCAATAAAATGAACATTTTAATAGATTATTTGAGTTATCACATACACTACCCAAGGGGGTGTGGGTGTTCCGGGGGTGGCGGGATATCCCGGGGGTGGGGGATGTCCACCGTGGTCGGGGGGTGTCCAGGGGGATGGGTGGGTTGTCAACGGGGGTGGAAGGGCTGTTCATAGGGGTGGTGGGGCTTTTTAAGGGGTAGGGGTTGTCTAGGGTGGTGGGAGGACTATAAGGGCTGGGGTGGGGATGTTCAGGGGGAATAGGGTGTCCAAGGGATGGGGGTGTCCGCGGGGGGTGTTCGGGGGGGTGGGGGTATCCATGGGGTGGGTGGGATATCCACGGGGATGGGGCTATCTAGGGGTAGGGGTGTCCAGGGGGTGGGCGAGCTGTCCACAGGGGTGGAAGGGTTGTCTAGGTGGTACATGGTTTCCAGTGGTTGGGTAGGCTATCCATGGGGGTGGCAGGGCTGTCATGGTTGTTGGGGGTATCCAAGGGGTGGGCGGGCTCTCCACGGGGGTGGTGGATTTCTACAGGGGTGGCAGGGCTGTCAAGGGTGGTTGGGGGTGTCCAGGGGTGGGCGGGTTATCTTCGGGGGTGGGGGTGTTCACGGGGGTAATATGCATCTAGGGGTGGGGGTGTCTGGGGGTGTCTGGTGGGATGGGTGTGTCCATGGGGGTGGATGGGTTGTCCCCAGGGTTCGGGGGCTGTCCAGGGGGGTAGGGGGTGTACAAGGGTGGGTGGGCTGTCCACTAGGGTGGAGGGGCTATTTAGTTGTGTCCAGGGGTGGGTGGGCTATCCATAGGGGTGGCGGGGTTGTCCAGGGGGGAGGTGGTGTCCAGGGGGTTGGCGGGCTTTCCACGAGGGTGGGGGGATTCCCAAAGGGGTAGGGGTGCCCAGGGGGTGGAGGATGTCGATGTGGGTGGTGGGTGTCTAGTGGGGTGCAGTGGGTGGGCGGTAGTCCAGGGAGTTGGGGGGTTGTCCAGCGGGTTCAGGTGTGTCCGGGGGGATGGTTTCTGGGGGTTGGGGTGTTCATGGGGGTGGGCGGGCAATCCATGGGGGTGGGGGGCTGTCTGGGGGGTATGAGATATCCATGGGGGTGTGGGGATGTTCAAGGGGGTGTGACTGATAGCTATGAGATTTAATTTGGTTGTCATTCAAGTTATGAAAAAATCAATGGGTGTTATGTATTAGAGTAACATTTTTTAGTGAAAATCCAATTTGGTAGGATATGTGACTTTATAACATGATGGAATCGAGATTTCAATAGGTAAAATGTTGGAGCGTTGGATTCTAGTAGATGGAATAAGGGTTACTGAATATCTATATGTAGTTATTTGGAATAATATTATTTATGGTAATGAGTTTGTTTGGATTTGTATCATCATGGAATGATGATTAAGTGTGTTTTCCTATATGAAGTTGTATGGATTCCATGATATTTTTTCATCATAACATGAATTAAATTTAGGATTTAATTAAAAGGTGAAGTATATATATAATAACTATTGATTTAATACATATAGAGGTAGGCATTTGAATATTGGGCATGCATATGGTAGTAGGTCCCTGGTCTAGGTTGATATATATGGAAATTTTCCTCCACCGGTCTCTGTACGAAGGATTATAAAAGGCTCCCACCACTATACAAGGATATATTCATTATATAAAAAAGGTTTTTTGGGAGAAGGAAATTATCATATGTAGTTGATGTCACATTTAGATCATGTGATGACTTAATAGTCAAGATGACTAGACAAAAACCTAAACTAATGAGGCCTCAGGCCTATCCAAATCTCTAGAAGTGATGACTTCTCAGTGCTTATTAGATTATTATAGAAGTGATGACTTCCCACCTACACAACACCCTCCCCACCAATCCTCCAAAAAACTCCCCAGACACATCCCCCTCCCATCCACCCACCACACCCCCACCTGCACCACCCACTTGCACAACCTCCCTCCCCCACCCCCACATCCCTCTCTCATCCACCAACTACACACCCCTCACCACCTATACACCTCACCCCCACCACACCCCCAATATAATCCCATATACCAAACCCCCACCCCCAACCTGTACACTCCCCTCTCCCCCACCTACTTGTACAACCCCCCACCTCATTCCAAAAAAACTCCCCCCACTACACACCCCCATCTGCACATCCCCCTTCACCCACTGCACATCCCCCCCACCTGAACACCCCCACCTGCACACCCCCTCCCCCCCCACCCACTACATTCCCCCACCAACTGCACCCCCCACATCAATTAATGTTGATTCACACAATCATGACAGTTGAAATGTATAACAAAAACAAAAAAATCAGATTTCAATTGTTTGGTGTAACATAACGCACAAACCTCAGGTTTATTCCAAATCAAAATTAAAAAAAAATATGAAAAACATTTAAGCTAAGGTACGAATTATGGATTTGAAATGTAGAAAAAACAATATTCTGATTGAATATGGATATGGTAGAATAATTTTCCATGCTAGAGCGCTATTAGGTCTCCGTATTAGGCCTCAAATCAAACAGATGGTAGATTGGGTCTATAGAAAATTTACGGGAAAAAAATCCCAACATTTTTTTCAAAACTGTTGGGAAAGGTAATATTTACCTACAGTTTCAAAAAACCATTGGTAAAGCCTTCTTAAAACTATTATATCCCAACGGTTTTATCAAACCATTGGGGAAAAGACCTCTTAAACTCATATATTCCAAATTATTGATAATAATGTTGTGTAAAATTCATCTAAAAATTTCTATTCCAATGGTTTAGTGATAATGTAGGGTAAGGACCCTTATTCTAACGGTTTATGAAAACTGTTAGAAAACTTTTTTGGTATATTCTTCTTTTACAGTAGTGAATGGTTTTTTCATGATTTTCATCATTAAATATGAAGAAATTTTTTGATGTTCTTGGAAGACAAAGAGAATGAAATTACATATCAATCTCTAGGATTTGATAAGAAATGTATAATGATGTGAATTAAAAATAAAAAATAGAGAGAATAAGATGAGATTTAATTAACGAAATATATGTGGTATGAAGAATGGAGTAATTTCTTTAGGGGACTACTATATGTTTTATGTGTGGAAGGGAAGGTTATTAGGAAATTATCTTATTATGTGATGGGTTGAATTTACATAACGTTGAGAATAGAGAGAAAACTACATATAATGAACCACCCCAACTATAGTTTATCATGTTTAAGGGGATTCATTATTATGATATCTAATGCCTATAACCATGATTTAATAATGATGATCGTTGTCATCATCCTATTAAGCTAAGGTACGATAGATATCTCATTTGATCACTATCATTTATGAGGGTTGGAAAATAACATGGTGAAAGTTACACTTACTATGAACTATGGAATTAATAATGTATTATTTTACTATGGATATACCAATTAATTCATTTTTTTAATTTTTTAATAGTATAAATATTCCACCCAAATGAAAATATGTATAATTATTACTGAAAACTCCAAATGGTTTGATGATCACATCTCAGGTAAATGTTTCTTCTCAATTCAATATTGGTGGGAATTTGCTTCATAAAAATCATTCCATTGATCATATTATTGATATTTATGTTATCCTTAGAATATATTTGATATCACTAAATAAACCCCATAAAATTGATGAGTACGTGTAGTTATATTTCGCATTCCAAAAAAACTATTGATTTTCTATCAATGATATGACTAGTATAATCTTCCAACAGATATCACGTCAATTATGTGGGTCTCAATTTTCATTCATAAAGGTTATTTATCTTATAGGAATTGAAAGAAATAGACATAAATGATATGCCTATTATTCTTGAATTTTTTTTATGGCTTTCTGGAATAATATTCTAGTCATCCACCAAAACATAAAGGTGTGATTTTAATATAAATCATACATGGTTACATAGAAATTTCCAACACTCCCTACACAGTGGCCAAAATTGAGTTTCAATAATTTAAGTTGAAACGATCAATGAAAAATGAAATGGGATTCATTTGGTTAAATGTGTTGGGGTTTCCCTCATATATTTTTTCAAAAATTATTATAGATCAATGTGAATATGTATTGATTAATTGGAGTAGAACAAGATGACAATTAAGAACTTGTATCCTCTTCCATATATTGATGATGTGTTTGATCAACATCATGGAAATTCCCAATTAATAATGAATTTACATAATTCTAGATATTATTAATTGAGGTTTATGAAATGGGATATACCCATGATAAAAATATGTACACGGTATGAACAATATTAATATAGAATGATTTCATTTAGTCTCACTAATTCTGTTTCTATCAACATGGATTTAATTAATAGAGTCTATATATATTACCTTCATCATTTTTTCTTAGTCATTATTGATGATACTCTTATATACTCCATGGTAAAGGAAGTTCTTGAATATCACTTGATAATTATACTAAAACATTATATAAGTAAAAAAATATAAAAAATTGAAATATTTTAATTTTTCATGTAAAATGTTTAATTTTTTGGTCATATAATCTTCAGAGATGGTATATTAGTATATCTTTCAATGATGGAGGCTATTTAATGTTGGACTAGACCAATTATTATGACTGAGATCCTCATATTGCATGGATTCTCTAGAAATTATTAGTGGTATGCAAATCATTTCACATGATTATCTAATCTAGTAACCATGTTAACAAGAATGTGAGCCTTGTTTCTCTGGAACGATGATTGTGGGGAAAATTACATAGAACTGATGAGAATACTGGTTACCACACATGTTCTTAGGCTAGACTATAGTATAGAAAGATGTCTAATCTACACTGATGGATCAGTGAAGGGATTTGGATGATATATTATGTATTTTGACATGGTAATATCTTATGACTCAAGAAAATTGATGATTCATGTAAAAAATTACCTATCTCATGATTTGGAGTTATTTGTGGTATTGTTTTTTACAATAATAGTATAGATGAATTATATTTTTGGAAAAAAGTGTGACATATATGTTGATAATAAAATTTTAAATTATTTATTCACATAGATAGAGTTGGATATGAAAAAGAAAAGATTTTATGATATGAGTAATGACAATTCATATTTAATACATTACCTCCATAATAAGGTAAAAATAAATTGATGATGATTTGAGTGAAAAATCATCATTCTATATTTAAAAAATGTGGGTAAATTTTTTTATTTTTTTAATTTTCAAAGGATGTATATGGAAATATAAAAGTAAAGGGAGAAAATAATATATTTATTAATTTTTTGTTTTACTGTAACTTGATGTGAATATTAATGTTGTGGTCAATAATGATTTAGAGATGAAAAATAACCAAGACCCTAAATTTAACATCGATCGTTATATAATAATAATATGTAAGAACTGTGTGTGTTGTCATCACATAATAGGATTAACAGAGTTATTATATGGAGCTCATAGTTCATTATTCTCTATTAATCAGAGAGATGTTAATATACCTAGAGATTTCAAATAGTAATTTTGATGTTATTGGATAATGGGAGATATCATAGAATATTTATATCATGGATTGGTATGAAAACGTGTGATTGTTGAAACAAAAAATTATGTGTGGATGTTACATCCATTACCCATACCGTAATCGAAATTTTAAAACATCATGATGTATTTCGATATTGGACTCTCAGAAAATCTATATAATAATTATATATTGGCTGTAGAGGATCACCTTAATAAGTTAGAACACTTCATCACATTTAAAGAAAAATTCTCTCTGGATCATATTTGTATGATATAAATAAACAAAGTGTTGATGTTTCTTGGATTACAACATTACATTTTATCATATTGTGATCTTAGGTGTACCTCAAGGTTCTAGTGAGGTCCTTATCAATATATTCATATAGAGTACAACTTCATCACTGCATATCAACCTCAGAAATATTGTCAGTCTAAATGAAAAATTCCAACCATAGAGGATATGTTGAGATAATTTTTTTATTGCAATGGTACTGGGATCAACACATTACACTAGTTTATTTATCTTAAAACAATAACATAAACTCATGAATTAAGATGACTATTTATCAATACTTCTATGTAATGTAATATAGAGCTCCAATGTTTTGGAATGAAGATGTAGAAATAATGCTAATGGGACCTAAGATAGATGATGTAATAGTAGAGGAGATTATATTCGTTCAACAACACATCAAGGGACCTTAATATGGGTATAGAAGGTATGCTGATAATTTCTAACATTGTATTTCAATTTAATTTGGTGATAAAGTATTTCAAGTTAATTTTCTATTGAAGAAGGTTACGATATCCATGAAGAATGGGAAACTAATCCCCAGGTATATCAATACAATTGAAATTCTTCATGGTAAAACGATGATAACCTATCAATTTTCTATTCCATAAAACTCCCTCAATTGGTTGATGTTATCCATGAATTTCTTCTGAGTAAGTACATACGTGACACTTCATATGTACTGAACTCATAGGTCAAACCCCTATAGGAATATGATTATTATAAAGAACAAATAGTATAGATTTTAGATCTTATAGATATTATTAAATGATTCAGGACAACTGACCAATAATTTTTATTTTACTAAAATAACTATTTTTCAGAATATATGTTTTGATTTTAGTATATTATTATATATATGTGTCCTCATTTTTATAAATCAAAATTTGGAATTTTTAAGGAGAATATAATTTTATGAGCGATAAGATACAAAAAAAAATATGTTTTGGTGAATTATGTTCTCAAATAAATTAAATTTTAATGATGGAATATTTTATATTTAAAACATTTTAATCATTCATTATACAATATATTAATCTAGAACTACTTGAAACACTGTCTTAGCATGCATTACATGAAATTCTATTTTTTTAAATAATCCATGATATAATTATAAAAAACATCCATTATAAACAAACAATTAAAAATATGACCAGAATAGTAATAATTAATATTTAAATAATTAATTTTATCAGTTGGCATAATAGAAGAATATTTTTAATAAAATACATAATTTTTTTGAATGTAATTATATGTTTAAAAATATTATTTTCTCAATATAATTTTTAACTATTTTTGGGAAAAATAAGAAAGTTAAATATACAACCATTTGGAAAATTAATTTAACAAAATAAAATTAATTATATATATTTTTTATGTGTAAATTAGCTTAGGGTAAATAATTGTAATTTTTCTACATAGATTCATTTTTAAATGAATTGTTGAAAATAAAAAATTTTAATTGAAATCTAATGTTTCATTTTTTTATTCATAAAGATAAATAATATTATAATTTTTTAAACAAAAATTATTAATTTTATTAATATATATATTCAATTTTTCACGTTGAGATCATTTTATTAATGAATTTTTATATAAATACTTCTGAATTTTTTTTTAACTTTTTTCTATTATGAACTTTCTTTCTCGCCATCCCATAAGAGAAATTTTAAATTCATTTTCCCACATCCATGATTTCAATTTTGAAAAATGGATTTTATAATTAGAATATAAATAATTTTGCATGTATGATATGGTTAACATAATGGGTTGTGTTTTTATTAAACTAAACAAATAATGCAAAAAAATAGATATAAACCTATTTAAAATCCATTTTATAGACATATGTTGATCATTCCACCTATATGCTTATATAATAGTCTATTGATTACCCCTGTGACATGAAATAACATCATTGTAATTCTCCCATTACATAATATACAATTTTTCAACACACATCATTTATAAGAGGTCGCCTCTCATAACTATTCCTCACATAGTAAAACATCTTTGTTTCATTCAATACCGTACAAAATAAGATCCTTAAATAATTACAATAATTGAAGAAGAGATATATTTTATATAAATACAACCAAGGATGGATTTATGTCAACCCATAAGTAGTATACCCGCAAAATATATGATTTTCATCGACAAGAATTTTTGGATTTCTTTATTCCTAAATCGACTTCAATTATTTATATATAAATCATTTTTAATAAAAATAATAACATAAATTTTATTATATATTTTTATGACAATTTTACAATGTAAAACCACACAATCTTCAATCAAGTGGTTTATGAAATCATTATTCATGTGTATGGTGTACTACCACCTAACGAACCGATGTCATTTGTTTTTCCATTACAACCTCTCTATGTTGGGAATTGTGAGGAAATAATATTTAGATTTAGATTTATTATATTTTTGATATTATTCTTATTCTGGAAATATGACATGACACATTCCATTATTCCTTCCATTCGTTGGGAAAATGATAATTCCATTTGTGTGTATAGGAGAATAACGCCTCATGAAGTGATTTCCTTAATTAATTCATTATATTAAATGTATTAAAGATAGGGATAATATAAATATTTCATATATATGAAATTAAAATTTTATTTTATTAATGATATAAATATATATATATAGATATATATATATATTTTAATTTTCAATCATTCGATTTGATAATAAAATAGAAGCAACATTCGTGAATCCATAAAGAATGACATTTTAATATATAGAAAATTTTGTATACAATCACAAATTTTTATGGATATCTATTAATACATATACAAATAATATGTATAAACATTATTTCATAGTTAATATTATTGAAATGATCATTTAATGGCTAATTTAAGATAATAGGAAACATAAGAAATCAAAACATGTATTTAAAAGAAAGTGGTTATTACCATAAATATAAAATTAACATAGAATCATTAATAAACAACTAATAAAAGTCAATTATAAAATAATAGATGGAATGATATATATGATTATTGTTCTATTATAGATTTATAATAAATTAAAAATTAGTATACAATATGTTTGAATGAGTAAATAATTTTGAAGACATAATGTAAGGATATTTTGAGTCTCATTTTTATTTCAAGAAAACTTATTCAATATTCACATATTGTTTATCTCAGGGGGTGTATATACTACACTAGGGAATTATATATCATGAATTGAAATCATTTAATGATAATTAATTTTCCCATTTATGTCATTACACCACACTGATTACTATTCAAGAAGTTACTCAACAATTATAGGATTTTTTCTTAATCTAACATATTTGAAACTTATGTTATGTTTTATAAATTATTTATTTCATGAAATGTATATAAAACCACTTTAACAAGTGATATCATTAATTTATTCATTATCATGATATTTTAATTTACATATTATGTTAATATTTCCTAGGGATTTCAATTAATGTTTATCAAATTTATAATGATTATATTTTATAGTCTCATGGTTTATCATGATTATTTATTATCTTGTGTTCAGTATTGAAATATCATGTGCCACCTATCATTAATTATCATGAATTTTATCCTTATTAATTTATTCATGATATATTTATTAAATTTTACAATTTTTAATGTTATTAATAGTTAAAATTGATAAACTTTATTTTTAAGAGAATACGACTATATTTTACTATTCTCTCATAAAACTATTATCTTCTAAAACAATGTTTTCTAAAAATTTTTAAAAAAATATTTTATTACCCTTTTATTATATTTAAGAGGTACATTAACCCATGTTTTACTTTATAAAATTTTTAGAGGAAACTTCGTCTTGTTTTTCAACCAATGATGGTTTGAAATTTACTTAAACTGTCAAAGAAATCACCATTTTTACATGAACGTTCAGAACATAATTTTCTAACATCATGAATAGTCATTAATAAAATTTATGATTTTAGTATATCAAGTATATTTTCAATGAAATAATTATTTTCAGAATTTTTTAATATATAAAATATTTTTTGAAGAGGAAATGATATTTTCCACATGAATTTGTATGAAAATTAATTAAAAAGTAATTTCCATTTCAGATTACCTTGATTGGGGTAATTTATGGCTTAATAGGGATATTAGTTATGAATATTATTCATATTATTTCATTGAGTGGGTTCAGTTTCATATAAATAGATTCTCATCCATGAGTTATACCATGAATAATTTCTTATGAAATAAAATTATTTTCAAATGATATTTCATGAAGAAATTATTATAAAACATATCTCTTTTACATAGTTTGTGATATGATGACAATATTATGATACCAATTTAATTTAATCAGTTATGAAATAAAGAATTTTATGATCGTTCAGAAAAAATAAATTCATTTTTTATCATGTGATGGATGGAACCAATATCTCATTCTATTGAATTCGGTATTGATTTATATATCTTAAGAGATAGTCTTGGATGTAATGGGTATTAAACATAGTATAATATAATATGACTAGAATAAGGAGTGGAACTAGTAAACTATGAAATGTCTAAAATGAGGAGTGAAATATATTTTGTAAATAAAATTTTCTCGTATGATGTATATGGATGTGTTTCTTAAACAATAAGGAAATGATTTCTATGATTATATATATTCATGTATATTTATGTCATATGATAATATTATTCTTCCTTGGATCATGTTCTTTTATTCCCTTATTATTCATGTATTATGAACAACCAATAAATATTATATTTATGATTATTATGATCCTTCATTTAAAGGGTATTCTATTTTAATTATTATTATCATGTTTGTATACCATTTCATTCATGTTATACATTTATATTTCCCGTATTTTCTCCTGATAAACATCTCTTATAACCCGTTATTACATTTCTATTCACCTGGTTGTAATGTTATTTATTATTAATGATATGTTTTATAGGGGTTATAGTTTTGAATAACATAGAATAATAGGATATAGGTAACTAATGAACCATTGTTATTGTTTACAGGTTTACAAAGACACTATCTTATGTTGGTCCTTGTGACTATTTTTGAGTATTATAATTAATATTCATCATAAATAATTTAATATCTATGTATAATAAGCCTGGGTCATTATATTTAATATTTGTAGTGGGATGTTTTTAAGATGATATTTTCACTATGTACTTCCATTGTATTTGACATAAAAAATAGAGAAGGAATTCATTGATCAAAAAGAAAAGAATGATGAATCTATTGATACCTATAAGGATATATTTTAAATACATGAATGTTTTAATTTTTTGGAATAATTAATCCTGAATGATAAATTTTCATTTATTTTTTTGACTTGAATCCATGTCTTTGAAATACATTATATAAAAGGTACATCATAATATTTGGTGAGAAAAATTGATGGGTAATGAAATTGGAAATAGATGATAGAACGATCATGGGTATGGTGATAATATAAAGTATTGTAAATTTCATTGAAACCATATTGGTATGTTATAAAAATTGAATAAAATGTATTAATATTATACTGTAAAAAAATTTTAGAAGGAGGAATCGAGTGAATTCTTGAAAAGAAAAACAAGATGATAAAAGTATGGGTAACCTACACATCAAACCATGGAATGATGAAGTGATGTGAAATTTCTACTCAATGAAATAAATTTGGAGCTAGAGATAAAAATAGCAACCTCACACTTATGAGAATTATATTTAATGATTTTGGTAATTATATGAATCAATCCATCCTAAATAAGTTAATGAGGATAATAAGCCACACAAAACTCTAGAAACAAGTAAAATATTATGGAATAAACATTGTTGAAGTGAATCATTAAAAATTGTTAACCCTTATCCTCATCACTATAGTTAGAGATTCAATGGTTTTTTTGAATGAGCCTTGTGACTAAATTGATGTTCACCATTTATTGATATTTCATGTGATTCTGATCATTTATTACCACTATCTACAAAGAATCAATTCTATTATATATAAAAATGATATCATATTTGATATTATGAATCAACCTATGATCATCAATTGGTTCATGGAAGACCCAAATAGAAATATTTTTTCCAATATGGGAACTTATTTAGGGGATAAATCATATTTTTTGTTTTGGAATAATATATGATGTTATTATAAAATTATTTTTGGAAAATTTAATTATATTTAGGTGAATATATAATCAAGTTATATTCATTTTTATATGACACTTTTTTTAATTAAAACTATAATTTTTATGCTTTACAGGTATGGATGTGCGAAAAATATCATTATAGTATTTGTGTATCTATCTTGGTCAGACATATTTTAGAAAAGCTATATGGTTTAATATTTTTAGAATAGATTATGTTTAACATGGGGTGTTATTGTTATGCTTTTAGGGAATTATATATTATATTAATTCAGTTTTGATAATTTGTGACAACTATTTTGTTTTTATTAACAACTAGGGTTATAAGGAATGATATATAATTATTTTAGGAATATTTTTATTGTTTAAAACAAAACATTAGTGATTTATTCATGAAAAATTGATTTTGAAAAATTACTACATTGAGTAAGAGATATTGTTGAAATTAATTGAATAAAAACATGAGAATGAAATTGTTATTATTTAATTGATATAAATCATGTAACATTATTTTATTATATTATCTATACTAAAAATTTATGGATCCCTCAAAATTTTGAAATTGATATTTAAATAACTATTTTATAATTTTACTTTCACTTTTTTACTAGTCAATGTTATTTCAATGCATCACATATTTATGGTTTTTAGGTGGTTATGATTCCCATGACAATCATCACGTTCTCTCTCTTTTAGTCCTTGATTTTTAGTTCTATCCATCACCTCTAAAATTTAAAATCCCACCAATTGTCTCCTTATATGGGAAATGATTATTTACTATTTTAGGTTACATGTATTTTTTCCACATTATATTTTAAAATTTTGTTTAATCATCCCTTATTATGATGTGGGTTTCAAAAAATTTATTATTAAATATTGATCCATTGATGATCGATGTACTATTGTGAGGGGAAAATTTATTTAATTTGGGGTAATGTAACACCAAAAAAATTATATATAATTTAATTATATTCTCCATTGATTTTGTAAAATGAAACACTTATCTTTAAAAGAATTTAATTATGGTGTAAAATTATTATTATTCATATGTGAACTTTATAACATAGTCGTTTAATTGGAGGGTATGAATTTGGGAAACCACATTATAAAATAAATTCTTAATGGCCATAATCAATTATATAAACTGATTCATTCTTGGTATATAATAACTCATTTTGTTGTAATGTGATTTAATGCTTTAAAAGGCATTTCATATAAAAATTATTTCTATTTCAGTTTGTGTGTATAGAAATTATAATAAATTTTTGGCAATTTTAAAAATTATATAAAATAAAATAATAAAATATTTCTTTAATATTAATATTATAATTAACATAACTGATATTTTTATATTTCCTTAAATTTATAGTTTTATCATTTAATAGTAATAAATAACAATTTTTCATATATTTTCATATCAATTTAAAAATAATATATTTTTTATATCATTTAATATTTTGAATTAAATATTATTGTAAAATATGATCTATTTAATCATGAATAATCAAATAAATTCCATTTTAACTAGTAATATTTATGATTCTTTATATGATTTTTTTTCTAAATATTTATATTTCTAAAAATGAATTGTTGTTGACTTTTAAAAATTTGTATTAAAATTTATATCAAACACATCTAGAAAACGAATCTTGGAAAATGGATTGAATATATGTAATTTGTGTTCTCAATGTATTTAAATATGATATTATTATATGTTTTCATTAAGAATATTAATGATTGTTAATTTTTATAAACAATTCTAGGGTAACATGTGGAAAACAAGGTTCTAACCATGAGATAAGGTCTCGTAATAAAAAAACATTCAAATATTTAATTGGATTGAAATAAGTTCACCACAGACATTATTAATTCTAATATATACAATTTTTGTTACATTTTCCATTGAAAAATAACTTTATATTATTTTATTAAAAAAATTCCATCATGTGGCTCTTTTGACATTAATGTATCACTTTTTTTATAGTGATAAAAATAGGATAAAAAAGTTATAATTGATCATTTGAGATAAAAATATTTTTTTATCCTTAGAATTAATTCAAATTTTATGTGATGTAATGACTAAATTTTATTCATATGGATTACCGACATCATATGTTTCAAGAAATGGATGAAATACAGAAAATTATTTTAAAAATAATAAAGAAATACCAATTTGGTGATTTATTCATTTACAAAAATTTATTAAAGAAATATAAACTGGTAGAGATATGTGAAATGATTATATTTAAATTAGAAGACTATTTTGATGACATTAAATTCAACATAAATGAATATTGTTAAAAATGACATTAATGATATTTAATTTAAAATAATATTTTATTAAATTATTATGATATAAAAAAATATTGCTGGAGGACAAGCAGGATGGAAAATAGCCAAAAAAATCATTCTTTTTAATTTTTGGGTTAGTTTTTCACTTTATTGGGACATTATATCCTTTGATTATTGATGAAGTTGTAGCCATAGTTAAGGTTAAAATAAATTAATTAAGTGGTTCAACAAAAATATAATATTTAAAATGTCACAAAAAACTATATAAATTAAATTGGATGAGACAATGATTTCCATTGAGTCATTTTATAAAAATATATTTTCATTTTAATTTGGTTTACATGATAATGAATTAATTACATAATAATATTTTTTAAAATTCCATTTTTGTTATTTTTATCACTTTTTAGAGGACACCCTTAACTTTTTTATTAACACAACCGTGAGCCATATATCATTATAATACCCTACAAAATTACAATTCAAACATCCATATCTAGTTATTAATGGATATTTTATTCTCAAAATAAAATTAAAATATTCCATAAGAATTGATAAATTGGAGGCCTACAAAAGAAGAGGGTAATTATCTTACCTGGTCCCATTAAATTTATATCTCCATATATATCATATTATTTTATTTTATTAATCATAAATTATGATGTTATGTATAAAATGTAAAAAATGATTTTATTATGATTCCGTAACCACCAATATCTGTCCCATATTCTATAAAAATTGAAGTGAAAGTATCGCTCATGTATACCTGTGGACATCCAGATCCACATAGCGATACAATTCATTTTGACTAGACATATTTCATGGATGACTATCATAAGGTATTTAAATATTATATTTGATATTTATAATATAAATATAATCCAATATTTATAATATAGAATCAATATTATTTCCTTATTATGTAATGGAAAATGATAAAATTTCTCATTCAATCTTATAGACTACCTCATCTATGAAGCGACATGATTTGTTTCTCATTTGAACATTACCTGGATTGTAATAAAGATATATTAAAACTCAAAGAAGATATATATGATAAAATAATTATTTTTTATAGCTAAATTATTATTTATCTTTTTTTTGTTTCCATCCTTTGAAAAGTTAATACACCATTCAAGTGTATATACAATGTACCATCTCCATGAATAGTCTAATTCATTTTTTACTTCTCTAGAAAATATTGAATAACATATATAAAAATTTATAATAAATATATATAATATTTATATCCCTCTGAAAATTTTCTATATTATTTTATCATTATTCAATTAAAAGTAACCAAACTATTGATCCTAAATTCTCTTGAATGACAGAGTAATGAACACCATAAATCAACGATTTCAATAAGGGATAATTTATAAATTAGTGTTAAAATTTTATAAATGGATGATATAATATACTTTCAGTATTTTAATTTAACATTATAAATGAATTATAAATTTAAATTTTTTATACATTTGGTTAAAAATATATTGAATCAAGTGGATCTCTATGTAAGATATTTTCATTTTGCTTTTATTTTATTTGAGACACATTCAATATTCAAAACTTATATCTCCAATGTTGTATATATAACACCTAGGAATTTAATTTTTGACTATGATCTTCAATAATATGGGTCATACATATCCATAAGAATTTATTTACTTTATGGGGATTTTAATTCAAATATTTGAAGAGCGATACTACTTTTATAATATAATCTCATTATTTAACATAAAGGTACATGAATGAGTTTATTAATGGAAAATTCCAAGATCTAACACTACAAAATCATATTATTTTTCTCATGAATTAGTTATTTATTTATATTATATCTTTTTCATTCAATTTATTCTATTTTTGTAATAAATATTCTAAAATAATCATTTTATTGAAATTATATTTTATTTTATTCTCTAGACCAAAATGAATCTTATTACATGTCAATGGTTTCAAAAAATCATTTTAGGAATTTTCTTAATATTTACCAAATTATAATTTAAATTCATTTCCTCCCATGTTTTATTCTTAATAAATAGTTTAAAATGTTTCCTCCTTTTGTTTTCATTGTGATGATGTTTTCACTTCTTAATGATGATTTAATTTGAATCATTATTTTAATGTATACGAAATGAACAAAAATTACAATATTCATAACCACTAAATTATTAGTTCTTAATTGTTGTGATTTTGAGGTTTTATATAGAGAATTTATTTTCAATTATTTTTTTCAAATAGTTTAGATTTTAATGAAATTATTTTGAAGATAAAAATTGTACCTACATTAGGAAATATACCAAGTTATCATTTAATGTATGTTTCATTTGATATAAAATCCATTGATATTAAATATTATTTATTAGTGTTGTTATCCAATGATAAAATCCGAATTATTTCTCTTGGTGGTTTATGATTATGATGATGAGAACATCGTGAAACTTGTTCCCTTCAAATATGTTTTGATATATGATGAATGATTTATGATCTACTGTTTGAAATATGAATGGATTAGTATTTTTTGGTTTGGTGGAAAAGATTTATACCATACAATGAATTGTGTAAATATTCCATACTCATTAGATAAATATTTTATTCATCATACTATTATCATGATCAAAATGTTATGCATGTACTTGGATTCCATGTCCATAATATTATGCAAGGAATTGGTTTTCAATTATATAATATTATTCATAGATCATATTTCATGTCCATAATTTTATTTCAATGCTAATATAATGTCGTTAACATAATGAGTGAACATTTTTATAATTATAAATATTTAAACTATTATGATTTTTAAAAAACATTATTAATTTTTATGAACGTATAAAATAGAACTAATTATTTAGGATTCCAATCATTTTAAATTATTTCAAATTATTAATATATAATTTTTATCCATGGAATAATTATTATGATATTTTATCAATTGGATATTATCATTCTAATCTCTGATCAATATATATTACCCTTATGATTATCTTAAGCTCTTGTTTTATCATTTTTTTATATCTCATATATTTACCGAGCATCTGATCATGCCAATTATTATGTATTTCTTTCCCCCTAAATAAAATAATGGTTTTATATAGGGAATACCGATGAACCATTCTATATGGGAAACATTTAAGGCCATATATGAAATATGAATATTAAGTGTCTTGTCTCTAATTATACTAATCTTTATAAGATATGGTACGGAGAAAAATATTAATTATTTAATAGTTATCTATTATGATGAAATATTTGTATATGTAAATATTCTCTCTCTAGACATATGAGATGTATATATGTAATATATTTAAAAGTATACATAATGTTTCGATTATCAAGGGTAATGATTATATAACCCACTTAAGCTAAGCAGTTATATTTTTTTCATGACACTCTAAATGATATTATGTATACCTAATGACTAATTTTTTTATAAAGACACACATGAGTCCTTTATTTGATAAATAAATATATATCACAACTATATACATTCTATTTTATTTTATTAAAAAATGTTAAATTATTCAATCTTTTATTTTCTCTCAAATCATTTTTTACATTTTATAATGCATGTGAATTTTACCCATGTATGTTTCAACATAGTATATTGGTTTTCTAATTGAGAATTTTTTTTTGAAAATCCATTATAGTAACTAGATATAAATAATATATGTATATATATATATATATATATATATTATTTTTATAGGTATGGGTCATTGTCATACCACTATAATATTTAATTGTAAAAAAATATTATACCCAATGAGATAATATATCTAATAAAGGACATTTGTTTATTCCTAAAATAAAACATAATGAATGTATCATATTATTCATCTATGGGAGACCCAAGAACAATTTATAAATAATTCCCATTCACATAATCTACTTTATTGTATATCAACACACCTAAATAAATATAACATCATATTTTTCAAATTAATCATTGATTTCTCTATTTATCGTATCCATAAACAGAAATTGTTTATCTTTTAATCAGAAAAGAATTTCTATGAAAACATACTACTTATTCTTAGTATGAAAATACTATATTTGTAATCTCATACATATATACATTTAATTTATGATAATGAAAATGGATATCAAAATTTGAGAATTATTGAGCCCTATTAAATAAATCAAATAGGTCATCAACAAAGGTTAATGTATATTTTATGTAATTATAATGTAAGTAATATTTCAATACATGATACAAAACATCATAGATCCATAATTATTCATTATAAAAAAATATGGGTTCCCTCTGAGGTATTATGTTATAATTTATAAACCCCTTATTACCAAACTCATGTAGTTGATTATTTTGATCCTCTAATTCCACAAGATCCATTATACAAGGTGGGTTAGATATACTATTTTCAAAATTGATAATGTCAATGGAAAATTAATATAAATTATCTTGTTGATATAAGTATATTTTTTCTAAACACACATTAATATAATCCTAAACAGTATGATTTATCTATACTCATATGATATCATTTTCTTTTATTGACTATACTTCTAAAATAATTTTACTAATATAACAAGTTGGTGGGTTTTTTTCAAAATAATTAGGAAATCAAATATATATTCTAAGAATATTTGATTATATACATTCCTATATATTATGATATGATTCACATGATAATAAATTATAACTTAAAAATTCATGATCTAATTGACATATGCCTATGGTGGGGCATGGAAAAACTATTTTTCATTACCAATGTGTAGACTAGTGACTAACCTATGGTATTATCCCAAATAGAAGTGCACAAACAAATGTTTTCACTTTTAATTAGAGGAATATTATTTGGTTATTTTGTAACTTTTTGGTTTTGGAGGAAATTAATTAAAATAAAAAAATTATGAAAATTATTGATATAAGACAAGAAACATAAGTGATTAAAAAATATGATATGAGAATGGTGATTAGGTCGGGGATGGATTGAAAAGAGAAATTATATCCTTATTCTTTTTAAATAAAATATATTCAGCTATATTTATTAAACTGAGATTCAATGATATTTTCTCTGACATCCTCATGAAATGGAGACGGTCTGAGAAAACCTTAACAATCTCATAGTTTGGTATAATCTCTATCCTTGTGGGAGAAAGTGCATTGAATATCCTCAATTGACAATGGAAATTTTATATCGGGTATTGATTATCCCAAAAAATTAATAAAATCCATTACCTCTCTCATACATAATGACGATCATTGATTTCTTTACCAATATTACCTAGATTATTCTATCATATATAAACCAAAAAATAGTGAAAGGACATAATGATCATTTCCCCAAAAAATCCATAATGGAATAAAAATAAAATATGATCACACTAGATAATAAAAAATGACATATAAAATTGTAAAAAACATTATGTAAGAGATATATAGTTTATATTCAATAATGTTTACGTACTCAAACATTTCAACATTGAAAACGAACCCTTCCCAAATCACTCAGACAATTACCTCACCATGTTAAGGGTAATAAAGATGAATTAATAAGTAAAAGGCACCGAAATAAAAGAATAATAAATGAGTGAAGGAAGAATATGGTAAAGCACAACTCCATGGTGAAGATATCCTCCTTTATGGTCAATCGGATGATGCGGGATGGAATTGAATGATTTTGGAGGGTTGATCTATTCTCTTTTTATATGCCAATATTTTCTAAATAAAGTTAACACATGTTATCCAAAATAAATGTCTAATTCACACATTCCATACATCACTAAAGTTATTAAAAAATATCTTAAACATATCATATATATATATCATCATATTTTTATATGTGTAGAGAGATGTTTGTCTGTTTTACATTGAGAATTTATTCGACCCAAGAATACTCTCAATATTTTAAACATTATGATTATCATGAATTAACGACCATCAATATATCCGAATTACACATAGACATATTCATGAAATATTTTAACTACTATAAATGGCAGAAACTAAAAAATATCATATTATTTGGTCTATCAAATCAAAAGTCCTGTGCCATACACCAATTGTATCCAGATATGTGAAATTTTTTCTAGGTGCAACTTGTGAGACCCTTTTGAGATTCCACATGGTGGATTTAGCTTTGGGTCTAGAAGAATGAAATTAATAACATGATGTATAAAATCATAAAAAGAAGGAATTTAACTATTTTTATCAGCGTATTAAATTTTATCACCGAAATAAAAAAATAATTTAAAACTTCTAAAACCCCATAATGGGTATTTTTTATCAAAATACCACAAAAATAATAAATTGTGGAAATATATCTTAGAATAACAAATTTTTTGTATTTAAGCATTGAAATTAAATAAAAATGTATTAATAATATTTGATATATCAATTAATTGACACATAGCCCTTCGATCCTTGTAAAAGTAAGCTTGAAAATGAAATGAAATTAAAAACACATACTCATGAGATCCACCAAATCCACATCATGAAACAAAAAGATATCACAATTCCTCAAAATAAATTATTTAATGTTCCATATTATGATCATTTAATATATATCCACTTAATTACTAATACCATGAACCAAAAAACACCTACATCACATGAATATTCTCTCATCACACAAATATCAATTTTTAACAATGCTTTTATCATGAAAACCCAAGAACGATTCACCATAGGATTGATAAATTCCAGCATCTACACCCAATTTGAGACACATACATCTGTTTATCATAAGGACATGAAAGGGATGTTTTGTGTCTTTTTTTTTAGGATTTAGATGCTAAAAATTATGAGACTGAATGAGGATGTGTTGTTTCTTTTTCAAGAAGAATTGGAAAATTCTAATTATCACTCATGTATGGTCTCCTCCTCACTCTTATTTTTAGAAAAATCTTCCCCATAATTACGATTTAACAATGAAGGGGTACAAAATTTAGCCTTTCAATAGTATAAAATGTAAATTTTCTCAATCATAATTTTTCATGAAACCTCTAAATAGGCATATATTTCTTTTCTGATTTGGAATCAATAGAAAGACACAATTTCTTTTATAATGAAACATTCAAAAATCCAGAAATTTCAATTTATTGAATTCATCAATAAAACAATAATCTCTTAATAATATTATCTTCACCCAATGTATTACAATATGAGGCATCAAAATACAATACAATTTACCCCACCCTTATGTTCAACAAGATCATGTAATTTAACATCAAGTGTACATTGGATATGCATAAAATGCTTGTAATGTGGCTAACCTAACAGGATTTTATTGAATATAAGGGGTACATGGATTATATATTTAAGTTAGGCTAGTATGAAAATAACTTTCATGAACAAGGGGGATTTAAAATAAAAAATATGCCTATATAATTTTCAAAAAATTTATCTCAAACACTCTAGTTTTGACAGGGATAAATCAAATTCTCGTTAATGCCGGCATGGATTAGTTTTATTAATAAGTGAGATTAATGTAGAGACTATGAAAAAAAGGTTTAATAATAAACATGAGAATTTGATTTAAAATATAATGATTGTGAGTTGGGGACCAGGATTCACAAATTAGAGGAATTTTCATGAAATTCCTGAAATATTTGAACATGAAGCATATTTATTTTCATCATTTATTTCAGATCATCTTCATGGAATAAATTTGATAACACATTGACATGTGTTTCAAAAATTTCAATGATATTTATTTATGGATTAAATGTCTCAAAAAAAGAAAAATTTTAAAAATAAATATAGAATGGTATGAAAAATGCCCATGTTTTTATTGAAAAATAAAAAACAAACAAAAATAAAAAAATACAAAAATATAGTGATTCTCTCGCACACACATAACGGATGTAGTGTACTCAATGAAGTCTAATAGATTTAAAATATATAATTATTTTAAAATGAATCATATAAATCATTAAAATGTGAGGTTGTGTTACAACCTGATGGATTTTATTGATAAACTGGTCGGAGGAGTTTGATCTTCTACACTATATCTGAAGGAAGGTTCCCAAGGAGATTCTTTATACTATGAACTTTAATGGCGAATGGATCCTAATATCCGAACATCATAATAATCAGGGTACCATAAGGATATACATGAGTAACTATAAATATACCTTCCCATTTGGAATGAATGTTACATGGAATTATCTTGATTAATGAGTTGATAAATGAACATTATCTCCATGATAAATGTTTTATGGTTGGATAGGCTTGCATTAGTCTCTATTTTTTATATATAAAAATTCTAAAAATTTAAGATGATTCCCTTATTATTTATTCCAAATACCAAAAGAACAATCTCCCTTCTTTCTCAACGCTTATGAGATCCAAATTCATCTACCTCACAATCCAATATGCCTTATGCTTCAATTCAACATATAGGTGAATTTTTTACAAATTAATCAGTCTATACGGTCTCATTAAAATAAGGGTTTTGTAGGATTCCATGTAATCTAATATTGTATCCTCTAGAATTTTGGTACAATCCATACTTTTATGTTTAATAGTCTTTTCTAAAATTCATTTGATTTATCTGTTGGACACGTTATATTGAACATTGTTTTCTGGATTATATAGAGGTGATGTTTTATAAATAACCCTATACATTATCATCAAATAATGTTTTATTCTACTATAAAAGTGATTACCCTTATAACTAATGATGGCTATGGACACTTTGACCCTAGAAAATATGTTATCCCTAAGAAAATCAAAAGTACTGTAAGATGATCAATCTTGGTGGCATTTCCCCTTACCATTTTTGAGTGAAGATCAACTGCGAGAAAGATATATGAATTTACAAATTATATTAGGAAAATATTTAGTAAAATCTATCCTATAAAATTTTAAAATGTCACAAAAATTTTGAGGTTGTTGTGGGATTTCCTGTATAATTGAAATATTTTTTGAGAACTAAATTTTTTCACACATTTTATACAACTAATGAGCATCATTAAAAGGTTGGTGAAATTAATTCCATATTATAAAATATTCTTGATGTTTTATCAGGTCCAAAGTGGACTCAATAAGATAATGTGTTAAATAACTAAAAAACATATTTAATATCACTTGGAGAAAAAAATTCTCATCAAATGATAATTGATAATCATTTAATGAAATGGATCTTCTCTAATATAATATATGGATTCAGATTTCAGTTTTTTAATTTTGTGGGGATTTAAATGATATGTGACCTAATATATTACTAGATAATTGACCATGTCAACATTCTAAGTCACGTATCCTTCAACCAAGATAATAATTATCTAGTAGAAATTTATTATTTAATGGTTCTATTCTAATAATTCCTATTTTAGAAGTGTTTTGAAGTATACCTATGTGATCGACCACTTGATTCTCAGCGCACTTCTTGTATTTGATTTTTATATTGAACTCCTACAACAATATCATCTATCTAAATATCCTCAGTTTAGAAAAATTATTCTTCATCATGTACCTAAGAGTTGTATGATCTAAAAACATATTTATTTTAGTTCCTAGAATATATTATCAAAGTAATTATAAAGAAAAGGAAACAACAAAAAAAAATTTATGTCGTCATGAAATTGAATTGGGATGAATCTAAGGTTCTTGTGAAATATTAAATAACTTTTCTCCTACCATGAATTCATTGATAATGTACTTCTCCAACAAAAATTTTGGAAGCATCACAAATATTTAAAATGGTTCTTCCAAATTTCATGGCTGCATCATGGGTGGTGGATTCAATATTATATTAAACTCTTAAATGGATTCCCTAAATTCATCAATGATATAAAAATTAACTTATTTCAAATTTAATATATAGATACAAAGTGAAATATTAATGAAATTTCAAATAAACCTTTTGTCGAATCTTGCTGGTCCTACAAATGATATATAATGTTCCACAAAAGTAGGGTCAGCTAATAAATTTATTACTTATTTTTTCTATTATCCACTTTAGTTTCCTTTTTTTAGATGTCATCCAAAGTAAAAATTCCTATCTAAACCATGAAATGGATCTTTTAATAATTTTCAAAAAAAGATTCTTTTCTATTCTTGTTTTAAGACATTTTTCAAGTCTCTCAAACAAATATAAAAAAACTCACTAAAAACTATGAAATCATCCTAGAAAAATACCATGAACTCATCAATATTGTCAAAAAAATATACATACCATTAAAATATTAAATGTATCTAGGCCATTACATAATCCAAATTTAAAACATTATATCAAAAAGTTCCAATGGTACATGTAAATGTGTTGTTATCTTGATCCTACAGGGCAATGAGTTCCTGGAAATAACATAAAAATCCATATAAAAAGAAATAATGACTTCTACTTGCCAATATATGTAACATCGGGTTAGTTAACATGATGGGGAAATTATCTTTCTATGTTACATGATTCTAAATTCTAAAATATTTTCTTAATCTCTAGAAATTATGATTTGTCATAGGGATAAGTCATTATTTTCAATCCTTATAATGTTCAAGCCATGGTTTTTTGGAACAACATGAATAGGGATCACCCACTATGAATTTGAAATGAGATATATGATCCAAGAATCCATAAATATCTCAATACCCTTATTCATAAACATTATCAAGGTGAGATTTAACCTCTTTTAGGGTTTTATGATATGTTTGGAATCTCCCACATGATGCATTCTTTGTGAGCATATTTTTGGTCTTATTCTTGGGATATCGCTTATGATCAACCCTATGGATTGTACATTATATCTCAAAATAATAATAAATGTATCTTATTGGACTTTTTAAATATAATTATCAATTATTATTTATAATTTATCTCCCTCAATAAGATAAACATATTTCAAATAAATGGGGAGTGGTTTTAATTTTAAATATAAGGGGTTTTCAAGTTATAAAAATATAAATGGGTTCCTCATTTACAATGGATGTAACTTCTAAACACATGAATCCAGATCATTTTATTCATCACTGAATAAATCATTAATAAAATAAGATTTTCCCCCTTCATCCCAGATGAAATCAGAATCTCCAGTTTTTTGGGCACTCACATGTTCATTTAAATTTTTTTTGGAATAAATATATCAAAAGACTTTGAATTCCAATAAAATACCTAATTCTTCAATGGTATTAGTACCATATTCATTGGAGTGTAATATTTGGGAGTGATCATCTGATGGGCGCCTCATGGATTCAAAAATGTTGATGTGGACAATGTTATCCCTAAACATAATGGTGACTGTACCGTCATGGACATTGATGATGGATTTGTATTTCTTCAAGAATGGCTTCCCCAAATTTATGGTTGAGTGTGAAAGGTTCAAATATTCATCTACATTCATCACATAGATTTCAAAAAAGAATAATATATCTATAATGTTCCCTAAGAAATCCACCAGAAATCATGGTGGGAAAACTGTTGATCTATTTACACGTTGGACCACCACTTTTGTGGAATTAAAGTCTCCAATTAACAAAGTAGTATATACTGAGTGATGAAATATATTAATGAAATAACATAGATCAAACAAATAATTTTATAATTTTATGGGCCCAAATTTTCAAGGAATGGAAAATGTACATTGATCAGGATATATGGTTGGAAATTGTTGTGCGATAATTTCTCAGACACTTCTTCCCATGTGGACCCCCTCATTCCCATGAAGTATTCTATTTTTGGTGAAATTATCTATCAAAAAAATTTCATAGCATAGAATTAATTTGATTCAAAAAATAAGGGGATATATATTCCCCCTTTCCAGATAGTTTCCATAATTTATTTAGGAAGAATTTCTTCCTACAATCGCATTTGATTCAATCATTTTTGATGAAAATGGTGGGTGCCAGTCTTTCATCTCAAATTATTTATTTGTATTGGTGTGTCATTCCTCCTTATAATATCTTTATCCTATTCCTTTTGATTTTTATCATCTTGGGGAGCATTCTATATATTTTCAAAATTATAAACTTCAATCACCATCAGAACATGTGGAATTGTTTCATGATTATGGTCGGATGGATGTGGGTGTTCTTATCCACATCTCGTTGTGATTCGAATGAAATTCTCTTTTATATATGGTGCTATCTTGGATGAATTATTTATTAGTTTATTGGATAGAATATCGAAAACAGTTTTAAATAGGGTGGATATGTCTTTCAATTTTTCTTTATGACCATCAACATATTACTGTAGCTATTGGTTATCAATTGATGGTTGTGCACAGGTGGATGATTGCTCATATGCATTTCTATAGAATTTTAGTGGATGAAAGTATTGTTATTGTTGTAAGTGATGTTTATATAATTGTTGGAATAGATGGGGGTCTTGTATTGCTACTGCTGGTATGGTGGTTGGCTGGGGTACTTGTTAAAAATGAATGAACTCATTTGGATTTATTGAATTCCATATCATTACTAGGATTGGGGGTTTTGTGGTTGATTCTATTTTAATTTTAATCAATTAAAGGCTAAAATGTAGTATTCTATCCCCAGTATCTCTAGACACTAGTTTTTATGATGAGTGAAAGAATAACATAATCCACATAATTTAATTGAATCATGTTTTTAGTTTTCATGAGTTACACATGTTTGATGGACTAACCATTCCAGGTCATCAACTTTGTTTTTAGTGAATTCATATGAAAGACATGCTTTTAACTATTGTATCATATATTGTCCAAAATTCTTGGTCAATTTTTTTCAAGTGTTAAAAAATCTTTTCAATCAGACCTTGAATATCTCTATGTGACTTTGAGATCGGATTCAGATCTCTGATGCATCTAGAATATTTTGGTCATTGTCAACAAGTACTTGTTAGAACAACACAAAGAATTACTGTTACTCTATTTGATGATTTTGGAAGCTAGAAAATTGATTTTTGAAACACTATTAGTCTCATATAGGGTCTCTAATGTTGATTTTCATATGAGATAAATGTCATTTTTTATTTCAGTGCTCATGGATGTAGGAAAGAATATACAAAAAAAGAATCTTTTTAAATCCTCCCAATCATTGATATCCCATGATAGTATATTGTACAACCATTCATTAGCCAGTTCTTCAAGTAATAAGGGAAATACCATGTATTGAAATTGGCCACCAGGTGCCTCTCTTGGCCTACCACTTGAGAATGTGATGTTGAATTCTATAGCATGATAATTTGTGTCTTATCCTCGAAGACCATCAAATTTAGGAAATGAATGAATCATATTGAAATTCAATTCAAACCATTTGGGAAAGTATGTGCAGTGAGATGGTTATTTTTAATATCAAATTGATGTGCCCAAAAATCACATGTAGATTAGTTTGGATTCCCAACTATGATTTTCAGTTTAGAGTGAATACTTAGAGTGTCACGTGAGTCAGAGAGATTTATTTCCACAATACTGGATTGAAAATTTTATTTTCACATTTTGGTTAGTGTTCATTCAGTTTTAGGATCAAACTGATTTAAATGGTATAATGAAAAATTGTTCATTCTGTTTTAATTTTTTTGGTTGCACATCCACACCAGCAAATATGCCATGTTTTATGCCCATATATCTTAGGGAATGGAATAAAAATATTTTATTACCTATGTGTAGTATAGTGATTAACCCTTGGTAGCATCCCAAAAAGGACTACATAAATTTTTTTTTACTTTTAATTAGAATTAAAATGTAATGTTTTATTTGGAATTGATTGGTTTCATAAGAAATGAAATGAAAGAAAAAAAATTATAAAAAGATTGAAATAAAATTAGAAACATATATGATTGAAAACTATGATCTGATAATAGTAATCAGGTCAGGGTTGGTTTTCCAATTGTAATACTATAATTGTACTTTTTAATTCAAATATCTTCTACCATGTTTATAAATGTTATATTTAATGAATTTTTCATGTCAGTTTCATATTTAAATTGTGATGGTGGGATAAATTATTACAATGATCTTAGTTTGGTATACTCTCATTCCATGTGTTATAATGTTACAATTTATATTCTCAATTGACTTGTGAAAAACCTGATTAGGTCATGATTATCCCAAACAATTAAAAACATCAATTTCCCCTCTCATATGTACTGATGATCATAGAGAACTTCCCCACTATTCCATGGTCTATTCAATCTTGTATAAAAACAAAACTTGTTAGATAAAGATAATGGTAATATACCAAATCAAAAATAAATAACAGAAAAAATTACAGTAACATATGATAATAAAAATCAATATATGAAATTGAAAAAGACATTACATAAGAAAGATAGAGTTTTATTCAATAATGTTCCTGAACTGAATCATCACAAAATATAAATCATACCCTTCCCAAATAACTCAAATATTTACCCCACCGAGGTATGGTTAATTGAGATGAATGGGGAAGAATAAGGCATCAAATAACTAAGAATAAGAAATTAGGGGAGGAAGAAGATGGTGAAGTGTGGATCCCTGTGGAAGACCTCATCCATGATGATTGACTAGATGGTGTGCGATGGAATGAAATACTTTTGGTGGAAGGATATCTCTTCCTTGTACAGGATAGAATTTTTTTCTAATGTTGATGCATGTTATCTACAATAAATAACATATTCACACATTTGATACTTAAATAATGTTCATATATATATTTTTCAACAATTTCCTTTCCATATTTAAACATATTGGGACATGTTTAATGAGAGTTATTTCCATTTTACTCTGAGAATTTATTCTTCCTCGGTATACTCCCTATATTTCAAACCCGAATACTATCATTCATTAATGACCATGAATAAGGACAACACGCCCAAATAATTATTCATGAATGTATTTCCCCAATTTCTTCTGCATCGTCCCTAACAATTTCATAGTATTTGGGTTATCCAATCACGAGATATGAGAATATTACTAAAACACTCCAAACATGTGAATAGTTGTCGAGGCCCAACTTGTGATCTTGGTTTGAGATTCACTTTGGTGTATATATCTTTATTTCCAATAGATTAAAATGAATCCCAAGATTTATGAAACACTAAAAAGAATAATTTCGTTATTTGAAATAGTTTATAAATTTTTATTACCATAATACATAATTAATTACAATTTGTTAAAAATATTATTTTTTCTATTTTTTCGATTTAGATCTAAATACCACTAAAATTTTAAAATGTTTAAATATATAATAAAATAACACTTTGGTGGGATTTTATACATTTAAATTCAATTTAAAATGATTGAATTTTTTTAATTATCACCTTTCCATTCAAAAAATTATTTCAATGTTATCCATTGGAAAGAGAACATTTTTACACTACCTAACTGCCGTGAATTCTAATAGAGATATGCCACTATATTATTTTTGAAATAATATCTAAAATAATTAATTTTACTCATGACTCCATTCTTAATAATCATGAGAGGATTAAATTTTATTACATAACATATAATATATAATATAGTGTGTAGATGTCATATTAATAAATTTATTTATTAAATTTGTTTTCACGATAAAATTACCAAATACCATATCCTTTGGAACCTAAAAAATTTAAATAATAATTTCATAATACCTTCAACCATCCCTTGGAATAATATAAGGCTTATTCTATTGATTAGTTGGGAATTAATTATTAATGTTACCAAAATCATTGAGATATAATAATATCAAAATAAAAGCTTCTGTATTTTTCATTCACTCAATATCCTAATATCCATTACTTAAAATTTATTTAAAACATTTAATAAATTCATGAAATCACTTGGGGGATTCCTTCCAAAAAAATTTATTATGAAATATTAAAAAATTACTTATTATTTATTGATAATGTTCCTAAAATATAGAACACTCTCATACTCCCCTTACCTTATTTTCATGAGAAAGTATTAAACAAGGACAAAAAATTCTTTATTAGGGGAGAAATTTTCATTGTAATTTAAATTATGAAATAAAATTAAAAATTAATTCCCATTACATGATTGTATTATGTTCCATAAATAAGTGGGACATTATTCATTTATGATTTTCATTATAATTTGAACCAAATCAAGTAAGCCCTAATAATTTATCCTCATACACATCAACGATCTCCATTTCCTTTTGAAAAGAATTCAGAACATTATTTTTCATTTCTATTATTTTCTCTTGAGGAAAATAATTCAAAAGAAATGAGTCATAAAATTATTATACCTCTATTATTTGTCTCTCATTGTCATTGGAATTTCAAATTAAATACTATTGTTGGCCAATAAATCACTATAAATGAACGATATACCTGATAATGTTATGTATTTAAATACCTTATTTTTTAGAGGAGTGTCTTCTATGATGACATGATCCTTTTATCTACCAATAATAGATGAATGGTTTCATTGAAATATGTAAGTTTATAAATCATGAAATAATTTGATATTATTACAGAATATTATGGATAATTTATATCTAAAAGAAAATGGTTAATTTTCATAACAGGAGTAAATTTTAACACATATTAATAATCTATACATATCCAATATCACCATTATTGGTTGTTTTGAGAGGTAAATATGAAAATTTATTATGGGTATTAAGATTTTTTTTTACATCCATTTGGAATGATTTATAACACCTCAAATATATTATATTTTTAATGAAAGACACTATAAATTATGAATCATATTATATCATTTCTATTAATTTATTAATAATTCATGTTAGTTATTATACTAATTTAGGATAAAAATAAATAACCACCAAATAGTTTTTCATTTAGTTCTATTATGTGAATATTGGTTTTTAAATCTAGATCCTAAGGAATCTTTTATTCATTCTTGGAATAAAATAATAATAACCTCATGTCTAGTAGCCTACATCATATAGTTGTTTTATTATAATTTAAATTAATTCAAATTTTGAAACACATAGGATCCAATGGTTTAGTAGTCCTATTAGAAAAAATGAATATATTCTCAAATTATCAAATTATAAATTCAATGTACATAACAACAATACAACAAGAAAAAAGTAATCAAATTTTTATAAATTTTAGTGAATTTTCTTAAACTTCGTGGTTTCGTATGGAAATGTGGAATCCAGGTAATTGGGGTGATCTAAGAAACTCAATATAGGGTAGTAAAAAATGAACTATATCATGAAATAATCATTCCACACATAATATAAGAGTGATATAATAGTCACACAAAAATATATTACTAATAAAATCTTAATTATATATCCATAGAATATTGATAACTAGAAATAAATAACCACATATATAATGATTACTTATATCATAAAAATTCAATTCATATTATCTTACATAATAACTATATATTAAATACCTCACCTATGATATAAAATTTTAATTGAAATACATTGACTAAATATCCAATATGGCTTGTCTCATGATATTTATAGATGGATATTGAGGATATATTATTCATGGATCCAACTATTACATAATATACCTAATGCATAAATAATATTAATAGAGGGGATATTAAATATTGAAACACAAGCATATTTTTTAAAAATTAAATTATTTTCAATAGATAAATAAACATGAAACAATATATTATCTTGTGTTGAATACCACAACAGGACTCTTTGATAGATCTCATTACACACAACACCAAGTATCACAAAAAAATACTATTGATATTATTATTTATTATAGTATTTATTTCATAGATGATAGAATGGATGTTATGAATTTTATTAAATGAAAAATAAAAATATGTTGTTTACAAATTTTTATAAATTATATATTTATTATTAGTATTATATCAATCATTTATATGGAACGTAATATGTTCCTACAAACATTTTTTTAATGATGCTTTATTCTTGTTTGGCAAACCCTAATTAAAATAAATTTTTACCACAATTAGAAAATTTATATCTGAAAATAAAAATATTTTTTGAAAAAAGTGTACCAAATGTATCTTAGGGTGAAATTTTGGTATTTGTTTGAAAGGAATCATTTTCTCATAAATATTTAAAAATAATAGATTTTAATTCAAAACATACCTTTTCTCTAAAAAATATATGTTTATATTATATTTTGAATTTTTTCCATAGTATAAATAGTTTAAATATACATAATTTAATTATATATATATTATTAGAAAATTTTATGTTTTTATTATTGATTTAAAAAAAAATTGTAAATGTTTGAACATTTTCATATTATAAACTCAACATCTTTTCACGTATGCAATATTATTTTTTAATTATATTATAACAATTCTATGAATTGATCCTTGAAATTTTTATTCAATATTTGGAAGTATAATGACTTATTTTACCTAATAGGGTTAAATTAATTACTTACCATACTTATTAGTGAAAAAAGATCAAATTAATTTATGTGATTAAGGTAAAAACACATTTAATTAGTGGTTAAACATTGATTCTAATGTGTAAAATAACATACCAACATGTAAAAAACCAATATTATATCCATATTTTAACAATTATCTCTATAAGATCTATTATTATATGTTAATGAGATAAAATTTCAAAATAATTTCTATATTATAAATTATGTAAGGAAAATATAAAAAGAAACATTCCTTGTCTTTAATATATATAATGCATTGGGATTGGGAATGAACAACATTGGTTATGTTAAATTTTTTTAAATCTATATATGTTTTTTTATAATAATATATATTAATTTTTTATAGATTTATTAGTCACATAAGAGGACTGAGAAATGGAAATACCTTCGATATATAGTTTATAATAAATTAATATATATGATAATAAAAATATAAAAATTGACATATATTAAATGAATTATTGTTTTTCTAGAATTATTTTACCACTATATATTTTTAAAAATTCGGAATACAAAATATTAAAATTTATTATCTTTCATGAATTTTTTAAAATTTAATTTGAATAAATATTGTAAATCAAGATAATATCATTACATTATAATAAATGTTATTTTATTAGATTAATTACAAGTAATAAAAATATTATCTATTGATATTTTAATTTCAAATCCTTATAAAAATAAAATATTTTCTACTCATGTTATACTTTATCTCATATAATGTTCATATTGACACCTAAAAAGTAAAAATATTATTATCATGGTTATCGTGAATGTAATGTTTTCTGAATTACATGCGCTTTTTTTAAAATTAACTTCCAACACACAATTTATTTTTATTTTATAATGTATATCATATTTATAATCCATGGGTAAAACTTTTCAATTAATTATAAGTATAATTTTTAAAAAAAAATATTATGTAGGTTAGAAAACTAGTTACCGAGGAAAAAAAGAAAAGGGTAAATTTGAGTAAAAATAAATACTAAGGAATAACAAGTTGAGAATGCTTTTCTTTTTTAATTTGGTAATATTAGATTGACCATAAATTCATTTCACTCTATTTTATTAACTTTTAATGCACATGAGTTTCATTATACTTCCCCATAGTTAATATTTTTCTGTGTTTACAACAATTCTACTCCACCTCAACAATATAAGAGCACACACTCTCCTCAATAATTCATACAAAAAAAATATTTTACTCAAATAAACATTCCAAATAACTCAAAAAAATCCCTAACAATATTAGAATAATTGTTTTGGGATTAAATCTATCTCATGAGGGTTTAGTCCAATCTAAAGAAAGATAACTAAAGAAGAAGTAATGTCCTTAAACAAGCATATTTGGTTTATTTCCTTCTCACCTCATTTAGTTATTCTAATTCAATGATGATATAATAACTATTGTGTCATAAATATAAATATATGTTCTTATGATAAGGGTTATACATATAACCACACACTTTTCCATTTAATGGGTTTTGAAACCATCATCGTTGTGTGCAATGTTCTCCCACCTCACAAAACAAGGTCATATAATTTTCTATTACTACCTATCATGGTTCAGTATAATGATGGATATAAATTTTATATTTTATAATTATAAAATAAATATATCAATTGAGTCATTAATATTTTATAACCATTTTTATTCAAAAATATAAGGGAAATAACAATGTCGTTCATGGGTATAACCGATGACCGCCTCATGAGGATATGTGATTCATTTTCACTAACGCGTTACATGGAAGGTAATAAGGGAAACTATAACAAATATATATTACATAAATTACAGAATATGATATTAATGAAACACTTATCCATCTATATGTATAATATAACATTTTATTTCTTAAATTTACCACACTAAAAACATATAACATAATCCGTGGATATGTGGTAGACAACACCCGTGAAGTGGTGTGATTCATTTTGTCAACACCACATTATAAAAATGATATACTTAAATATATAATTATGTATTACGGTATTTATGATATTATAATAATTATAGGAAGATAAATTTAATGTAACCTATTTCAATAGTGATCATTGAAAATTGGAAATGATACTCATGTGTATGTTTGTCCTAACATCTATAGAATCATAACAATAATTAATTATTCATAAATAAAATCAATGTTTCTATTTAATATTTTAAATGATGTTTAAATATGAAACTTAAATCTTGAATATTATTTTGGATATGTTTAAATATTGAAATATTTTATCATAGCCAACCTACCAATGTTATTTGGACACATTAGCTAGATATGGTCAAAACATCTTACATAAACATAATAGATTAAGTAATTTTTTAGAAATTTTCAAAAAGTGAAATAATTTTTATAATAAACTATAAAATTTATTTCAATAAAATTAATTTTTTCCCTACTTTTATTATATATAAAAATTAAAACACACATGAAAAACTAGACTCATGGTAAGTGGAAACATATCAAATTCTTTTCACTAAGAGATTTTTATATCATAAACCTATATTATTTTCTAATGTGTATATGCTGATAAATTAACATATTATATCATGTTTTTATTTTTTGCTATTATAATTAATTTTTTATATAATTTTATTCATTTAATGGCCTTATGATTTTTTTCCGTGTGATAATGGACATTTCTTTTAAACATAATATTTTTATATTTTCACTAAAAATACCTTTCTAAAACATGACAATTTTTTCAAAAAAAATTATTAATGATATTATATGTACATAAAATATTAATAAATTAAATTTTATGTCTATTTAAATTATTTTAATAGTCTTAATAAATGAACCATTTTATGTGTTTAATATGAATAATTTCAATAAATGGAAAAGGAATGTTTAATTATTAACAAACCCTGTGAAAACCCATTTTCAACTTCTAGGATGATAATTTTATTTCTATATTCCATTTTATTATTATAAAGTTTCTTATAATTTGATCTATTATTCAATTTATTGGGTATTTTTTCATTAAAAATGGGTTTTCTATAAATATGGTGTTTTAAAATTAAATATTTGTTTTTAAAATGAAATGGTATTTTTATTGAGAATTATTTTTATATTGGTTTAAAAATGTGTTTAAAAGGGTTTGAAAATGAGTTTTCATTATTCATGATATGTTAATGGAGAATTATATGAAAATTATTAGCCTGATAAAGTTTACAAGGCTTTTTTTGTCCACATTATATCTCATAGAAGATCCTAATATATCTTATATGAAGGGTCGACCCCCATTACAGATCATGAGAAATGGCTGACCTCAATATAACTTATATTACAGTTTGACCCCAATTATATATCATCCGCGATAATGATATATCATATAGGATGGATGATCCTAATTTTAGATCCACAATTGAGTAATGATTATATTTGAAGTAGTAGATACGGTTTTACTAATAAAAAGTGTTTTGAAAGTGGTTTTATGAATATGATTCTCTACATTAGGAAATTCTATTTCAATTTATTTTCAAGGAATTTAATGTATTTATTTGTGAAAAAAAAATTTCTTGTGATAATGTTTTATTTCAAATTTTGAAAAACAAATATAAGAAAATGGTACTTGTTTTTTGTGATTAGTTTTTTTAATGGACTAATATTTTCATTTATTTAATATATGCTAATGCGTATTTTTTTACCATCACTTGTTTTAAATGACTTCATATGATGGCTCTGGGATACTATGAAGTCATCTTGAATGTATTTAACATTTTTTATGAAATTAATAATATTTTTAAATAGTCTTATCTTTTTGAAATAATGAATAATGATCATAAGTGACAATTCTGTATTTTATGGTTTTTAATGAATTTTTTTTTTCAAATTCGATAATACTATAAACATAAAAAAACCTAAATGTGAAAGAAACTAAATTATTGACTAGAACTCAATATTATTTAATGTTTAAGGATGAGGCCTTATATGTTCATTTAATAATTTTCCAAAAGGAATGTATTTTATAATAAGTAAAATGAAATTGGTAAATATTTTTATAGAAATAATGGATATATAAATGTTAGTATTTCTATGTCAATGGAATCAAAAATATATCTTGTTGAATATCCATGAATAAAATTAAAACACTATATGTTACATAAAATTAAATAGAATGTATCATAATAATTTTTATGATAATGGAGAATTGTATTAGGATACATATTATTTTATGTTACTAATATATTACAGTTCATGGGATAAAATATTTTTTAATGGTCATGAACCTATTAAAGCATAGAAAAAACCAAACTATTTTTTTTTCATTATGTCACACATATATTCGATTCATTTTAGGGATATAAAAATTAATTAAGGAATAACATACATGTTGTTATTTTTTATGGACAAGTATAATAGGTGATAAAATATAGTTTAATCCACTTTGGATATGAAATATGCTACACTAGCTATATTACCAAAAACAATAAATAAATCCTCATCACCCATATTAGTAAAAGTTCATCCTTAATACCACAAATACATGTCCTAAATAAGGAATTAAAATATGTGTTATTATGATAAAGAAATAAATTAATATTATAATGAATTATTAATCTACAATAATCAGAAGTAATAGTGACATGTAATTTATATAAAATAATATTTTTAGAATGTTTTTCATAAAAACATTACATATTTAAATTAAAGGGAACTAGAAAATATCTACTCAACAAAAAATGTAAACCAATTTCAAATCATTGCCTTGTATTGTATATTTATATTATATTTGAAGAAAATCAACAAAACCTTATAAAATATATCAAATGACTCATAACATGGAATATTTGAGAAGAACTGTGATAAATGAATTTAGAGTAAAGAGGAATTGGATAATATGTGTGAAATAATAACAAATATTATTTATTTATTTATTAACTATGGACCATAGTCTTTTAAAATATATGGTATGAAAAATAAAAAACCACGGGTTTCCCGAACCGATTAATCCATGGAATTATAAATTAGTGACAGGTTATTAAAAATTTATCATAATTTAAACATAAATCTATTTTTATAGTTTCAATTGAATATGGAAAAGAAATTTTTCAAAAATAATAATTTTTTAAAACATTATATTTAATTTTAGACATTAGAGAGTCCATTTTTCGATTGAATGATTATCATTAATCCTTAATAATGTTATTATAATAAATTAAATTATTTTTTTAAAATATATTTTTATATTAAATACTAAATCTGTAAGGTCATGGATGCACGTGGATAGACCATTTGTGTGTTTCTGGAGATTGCAGTTCTCAGATGAGGCCTCAAGATGTCTGGAGGGACATGGCTATAGGAAGATAGATGTCCATATATTTTACATCATGATAGGATGTTATATGATTTGAATAGAGGTTTGATGATGATTAGTAATTTGAGGTTTGAAAAATAATTAAAATTCCAAGGATTTTTTGTCATTGTACACTGAACCTAATGAATTACATGATATGATTGCGCATTACAAATCATGGAATGCCTCACCTGATTATTTTTCTAAAAAATTACTTCCATTCAGGTTTTCAAAACCTATAGAAGATGCTTCCCTTCATCTCGTACATGGAAACTGAGAAGCCCCCTCTTCATAATTGTAGAGATCCCTTCGATGAGGATCAATCATGGTCTTCCATCATCAATCTATCTTCGATATAATGTATGATATACCACCGTTCTATTGATTTCACTTATCTGTTCCCTTCTGTATCTTATATACATGTGATGGCATGTGATCTCTATGTTTTTCATGAATTTTTTCTCAGTTTTTTTAGGTGTGGTGGTTCCACGGTGTCCATGGGTGGATGAAATTGTTACACGAAAGGTTACCGAGATTATGTAAATTGAACCATTGCCATTTGAAGAACATTAGTTACCTTTTGAGGTAGGGGAATCATTGTTTGTCTACTTTTTATTTACAATTGTAGAGTTATCATGGTTGATACCCATTGATCACAATTAAATTAACATAATAATTATATGAACTAAATTAACAATTTGGGGTTGATCACAAAGAGTTGTTGTTTATTTATACAATGATAATGTCTTGCCTTTTGATTTCCTAGATAGTGTGATATATATGATTTACATGGATTAACATTCTGTCCTTGATATAAATTTCTATAGAATGTTAAGTCAAAATTATTTGACAATTAATTATCTAATGGAATTAATGTGACAATCATATAAAATCTAGATGTTGTTGTTGAAATTTGATATTAACGAAAGTAATGCATCTTTTCATGTTTAATTAATTTGGTTAATGAGCCTGAAGCATGTTGATGCTTATTTAAATAAGGAATTAATGGAATGTAAAATTAATTGGTTAATTAATTTTCTGATTTTTTAATGTTTGTTAGATAGGATTTATATATTTTGAACCTGAATAATGAATCAGTTAATTCAAGATAAAATAAATAAATGGTAATGTGATAAAATGTAATGAATTAGTTGGGACTGTGTTTTCATTTTTATAGGCCGCGTTCATTGTTCTTTAGAGCCATGAGTTTTTGTTGTGTGTGAAGGTTTAATGCATTGTTTTTGGCCCAGAATCCTGATTAATTTTGTGTTTCCTACTACTAGTGTTGGGATGCATTCATGGGAAGGTTGGTACTCTATAACTATTTCATTTATTGGGGACGGAGGCCCGGATGTGTTGTGAGCCTGGGAAGGTTGAGCCTGGATGGCTATTAATGTACATGGGATTGGGAGCTTGGATTTTGTTGAAGTATTTGATGAATGGAGTGACAAGATAAATCATTATATGCATGTGGGTGTCATTGAGGTCCTCAGGGAGAATGGAATAGGTTGATGTAGGGATTACCTTTTGATATAGAAGATGAATTCTTGTTGAACCAATTTTTCATTTATGTAATTTAATTTCACATTGACTGAGGTATTTTGTATTTCTTACCGGCATTCCAAAAATTTTGAAGAAATTTTGGGTCTTCCACAATTTTTTCATACTTATGTTCTTGATGATAGATGTTCCTACACTATCGCTATTGGTGTAAAAGGATTAATGGGTAGTTCATCTATTCACCTTGTTAATCCCCTTGAGTATGGTAGCTTATAATGTTTTGTTAGATTACCTGGAATTATAGAAAGTTAATATGTTGTCAATAAATGTTCAAATAATGATTGAACCATGGTGTTGGAGGTTTCTGGGATGTAATGATGAGGATTAAATTTTAATAAGCCATGGACTCAGTTTGTTTATGCCTGGAGGGAATGGATATTCTTTAATGAATTTAATGTATAATTTTTAATAGTTAATTGATTGTGAAAGAATTATTTGCTGTAATTTGGGATTGATACAAAGGGAAAATGTAATTTAATATAGATCGTTAAATAGATTTGTGTTTATAGGATATATAGTCTTAGCACCAACAACTAGGAGTCTGAGAGATGTTAGCTAGATTTTTGTCTTAAACTTATTTATGCCCATAATGTATATCTGAGCTATATTATATGATGTACATATTGTGTTTCTATATGATAATCCACCATGTCTGTTAGATAAACTAGAACACTAGGGATTTTAAGCTCAGGAGGTGGGGGGCTAACATCTCGATGAGAGGTTGGATGTATGACTACACCCTTTGGCCCCACCCTCATCTCTTTGTAGTTCCTTTTGTTGGTATATAGGGTGGTTAGTTATCGACATATGTGAGTGTAGAGGGAAGTAATGGCTTGTAGTTATTTCACACACTTATATCCTAGATATATTTTCTTATGGGCTACTGTAGGTTTAACATTATAAGTTGTGATGTCTTGAGGATCTTTACTTGTTGTATGGGCTATAATGGCTTGAGGTATAATTCTCAACATATTATAGACATTGTGTGAGTATTGGGGGATCCTAGAAACTACCTGGTTATCTTCGGTTATGTGGACGTGGCAGTAGGTTGCACGAGGGGCATGTTGCAGTGCTTCCCCCTGGTGTATTCTGGCTAACCTTTTTTGGAGTGAGATTTTCAAGACTTGAAATATTGGGGAAAAAAGGAAAACTACCGGGGATATGGTAGAGGGGTACCCTTTTCATTATTTATTATATTCTATTCTCTTGTATGTCATACATGGTTAGATTATCCATGGGAAGGATTAGAACATTGTATACCATTTATGTTATGAGTTAGTTTCTCTTGTTATTTACTATTATATAACGTGATTTCTTTATGTTTTCAAGAGAGGATATGAGGATGATCTTACCGAGTATACTATTATAGTCCCCCTAAATTATATAATAAAATTTAGGTCATGTGGAGCAGGATGCTAATTAGGCTGGTTAATACTAAGATAGAGTTTTGAAGGATTTGTTTGGGCTTCGTTTCCCCTTCTGTTTTACATTATTTTTGTATTTTTAGTACTCCCGTTTCTGTTATAGTAGTTTTTAAAAGAAATTACATTTATGTGCTTAAGGTTCTTTTATATTGTTGTCTTGTAAGGATTTTGTTGGCAACTATCTTATATATCTCTTTATTATGTGTTCTCTTAGAGGGTAATGCCTCAAATATGTTTCTTTACTATACCTTTGATGCTAGTCTCAAACCCTAGGCCTACTAGACGGGGAGTCAGGGTTCACTATCTCTATTTTTCCATTACTGGCCCAGGATGGATACACATTAATGGGGGTGGGACATAATAGAGAGGTATCAGAGCTCTCGTTGATGGATTGGATGATTATTGGAGTTAATAACAGATGATAATTCATGTGTTGTTAGTGAAAAAGTGTTAATAAAGACCATAATGTTCAATAAACACTACTGACTAGCTGAGAAATGAGTATTTATGTCCCCCTATGATATGATAAATGTACCATTATTTATAGAGTGTCTACTCAATTAGGTGATACATTTTGATGGTTAGTGACCAAGGGAAGTATCATACATCATTCTTATATATTCCTATGTTTTTGTGGGTTGACTTTGGGCTGGGTTAACATCAAATGAGTACATGAAAGCAATTAATAAAAGTGAAATTTAATGCATATTCTAGGATTCAGTGCAGTAACTTTTTTTCTCATGAATGTATTGATCCACATAAACTTCCTCAGTCGGATCGCGTAGAATAAGTTCCGTATGCTACCCTAGCATATTTCAATTAGGGAGGGTTTTATTATTATAAACGTACAAGATTTTACTCTAAGAGTCTCCGCACCATTGTCTACTGAAGTATGAAAAATCCATTTCAGATGAAGTCACAGAATATTGGTTGGAGGATCCTGAGATAGCCTCCAATTCAATTCATTCTCAAAAGTATTATTAGGTATTATTGGTTGTCAAAAAGCTGTGTGGGGATGTGAGGAAGTGGTGGTTCTTATTCCTTGGTAAACAAAAAAAGTTGTTAGTCTCGTGGGAGTTTTTTTAGACCAGTCCAGACCTGAGATTCTTTCTTTGACCATGACTGATTCCAGTCACAAGGATCTTCATGCCCTTCTACATGAGATCTCTATTTTGTAATAGTTTAGGATATATTTCTGGAACCATATGAAATATACGTCAAAACAATTTCTTGATGAGGAGTCTAGGGGGAGTGATTTTGAGGCGGCATTTTACCTAGAGATCCAATGCCAGGTCACCACATTTATGATTAATATACATCTTGATGTACTAGAAAGGGTTGATTAAATCGATATGATGGTAGACAAAACCATATCATCATGATATGTGAGTTTTTATTATTCATCATGAAGCAGATTGGTGGTTTGGAGTTCTCAGTTTTCGGGGTAGAAGAGATTCAGTTCAACCGGGTGTAGGTCTCATCCATCAATGTGTGATTTCTCCTAGGGCAGTGGCACTCATGCCTTTGCTAAGTGATCAAGTGATTTTTTTTCTAGTTGAGGTTTAAGTCACTAGAGGCATAAGTGTCCGACCTTTCTAAGATGTTTGTGTGTGCCAGGTGTTTCATTCTAGGTTCCTCCATTGAGGATGTTCCATCCGAGGAAGAAATAGTAGGATTCCCTAGACTTGGATCAAAATAGTGAAGTTGGGGTAGGTAGAGGATATCGTCAAGATTCTCCATATCCTTTGAGTGGATATTTCAATCATTGAGGTGGTCCTCATTTGGGTGAGAGAGGATGTAGAGAAATTCATGGTCAGCTTCATTCTTTAACATTGCCAGTACCATATGATTCATATGTTGTTTGAGGTACCCTTTTCATGTTTTCTAATTGGGTTAATTTATTATATGATTATTGAGAAACACACTCTTTCATATCAACTGTCCTTGTCTAGAAAATGGGACATAGGTAGAGAGGATTCCAGTTCCCTTGACATAGATTATATTTTTGGGTGGTTGAGCTCACATGTTAAACGTATATAGAGACTGTGAGAGATTACTCGGGGAAACACCACTTATGGGGAGATTTCCCGTTTATACAAAAACAACAATATATTGACAACCATGGCATGGATTGGTTGTATTCATTGTAAGATATTATAAATTTCATTTGGAGGAAAGTTGATATCTTTGATGTAGAATAAGAGCCAACATTATTCTATGGTGAGTGAGTCGCCTCGATGGGTTAGAGGCGTGTTATTTGTTTGTCATATTTGATGGCTGAGCTGATGCTAAGGTCATTAGATGTTCAAAAACTGGATTTTTCCATGGTCATAGAAGTGTATCCTAAGGACTTTACTGAAGAGGTTGTAGTACTACCCCCTCGATGAGATATCAAGTTCGAGATAAATATATACTTTGGAATTTCTTCAATATTGAGTATATATGTGGTATTTAACCATTTTATTTTTGAGAGTTTTGTAAATATATTGATGGAATTTTGACATGCAGTTTTGTTAGGTCAAGAGTATCACAATGGGGTTCCCTTATTTTGATCATTAAGAAAGATGCCAGAATATTGTGGTTTTCTTTCGATTATCATTGCCGAAACAAAGTTAAAATGAATAACCACCATCATATTCATTATATTGATGATATTGTCTATAAAATAATGTGTGAATGTTAGTTCTTGAAGATTGATTTTAGGTCAAGATATTAGCAGATGCATCTAATATATGAGGATATTCTGAAGGATGTTTTCTATTGAATTCATGGATTTATGAGTTCGTTGTGTTGACTTTCGGCATGAAAAATGTTTTAGAGTTGTTCATGGGGTTAATGGATGTGATGTTCAGTGAGTTACTAGATATGTTCATGGGTGTTCTCATTGATGACATCATTATGTACTAAATGTTTGAGGAGGATCATGTAGAGAATCTTCATACTGTTTTGAGAGTTCTCTACCATGAGTATCTATTTTCCAAGTTGTTGAAGTGTGTGTTTTGGACTCAAAAATCCATTTCATGGGGCATGTTTTATCCCATTAGGGAGTATCTATGGTTCTATAAATGATATTAGTAGATGTGTATTCGGAATCCCCCAAGATAGTGGATGAGGTGTGAAGATTCTAAATTCATGCAGGCTATTACCAGAGGTTCATAGATGATTTCCCTTGGGTTGTGACTCGTTGGATAGCATTGACTATATTGGATCAGGTGTTCATAGGGGCTGATCCATGTTAGGCGTATTTTGAGTATATAATAGAGAAGTTGGTTAGTTATATGTTTTTTAGTCTACCATTAGACTGAGTTTAGTTTGAGGTTTTCTATGAGGCTTCACATCTAGGGTTGGGTTTTATTCTGATACACCAGAGATTGGTTGTTTCTTAGGGGTCATAAAAGTTGTGTCCCCAAAAATGTGATTATTCAACCCATGATCCAGAGATGGCGGTAGTGGTGTTTTCCTTTATATTTTGAATACTTTATCATAGTGGTGTATGTTTTTTGTTCTTTACTAACCATAAGAGCATGAGTTATGTTTTCTTACAGCATGACATGAACTTGCGCCAGTTTTGGTTGATGGATTTATTATTAGACTATAACTTTGATATTTTTTATACACATGGAAAGGGGATTGTTAAGCAGGAAGTAATGTAGTAATATAGTGCATGAATTATGTGATTCTTATAGAGAGATGGAAGATTTTTAGTCACTACATCTGGATATTAGAGAAGTTGGGGGAAGAGACTGCCTTATTCAAATTATGGTGTAGTAATATTTGCTTTAACATGTGGAGGAATCCTAGTTTGTGGATATTTATGTGGAGGTATAGAGAGGTATTGTTGTTTATGGTGATGCCCTTGATTTTTGGTCTTGGGATAAACAACACTGTGTGATGTTCTAGAGAAGGAATTTTATTCATTTGGTGATGTGAGAGATTGTTCATATGGAATACCATTGTTCTCCCTTAGTAGTACATCCTGGTGTGAAAAAGATGTACCGATCTTTAAGGAGTCAGTTTTGGTGGCATTGGCATAATCGTGCAGTTTGAGAGTTTTATGGTTCAATGATTTCTCTAGAAAAATGTCCACTCATAGAACTATGTTCCTAGTGGTTTTCTCTAGCTGTTAGATATTCCACAGTGGAAGTGAGAGGAAATCACAATTGTATTGTTACCATTATACCTCGGGACCAGGGAAGCTATGAACTTATATGTGTGGTAGTGTATTTTTTGATGAAAATGACCAACTTTATAGTGATCATGGAGTCAATCACAATTGAGGTTCTATCAAGGAACAATCTGGAGGTGGTAGTGAGGATCCATAATGTTCAGATGATGATAATTTCTAATCAAGATCCCCATTTTACCTCTAGGGTGTGGAGAGGTGTCCGGTATTCTTTTTTTCTCAACTATGTCTTAGATCTGATTTTCATACAAATATGAATGGTCAGATGAAATGAACTATTCAGAATCATGAAGGCTTGTATCACTCTTCTATCATATATTTTGGACATTCATGGATGAGGGACTTTCTCTTGGTAGAGTTGTATTACAACAATACTTTACACTCTACCTTCAGCATGGCGCTGTTTGAAGCATTGTATGGATGAAATTTCCATTCTCTGTTTTTCTATAATAGGGTAGGAGAGATATAAATTCAAGGGCATGAACAAGTAAATTATATGACATAAATGGTTGAGGTGATTCATGAGATGATAAAGGTTGTGCCTGATATTTATAAGTTTGTTGCTGATCATCAGTGTAGACATCTTGAGTATGGCATTGGGGATCATGTTATTATGAAGGTGATTCCCATCAAGGGAAGCAGATGTTTGGTCATGGGAGTAGGCTTTATCTTGGTTTTTTGGGCCATTGGAGGAATTTTCTCCTATAAGAGATGTGCCACATCATGTAGCAATTCATTCACAGATGAGCTGGATACAAAATGTTTTCCATCTTTCGTAACACCACCATTATCTTAATGATTACTCTCACATTGACAAATGGGGATAAATCTACATTGATGATGATGCGAATTTTGAGGTGTAGGCAATAATGATCCCAGAAAACATGGAGAATTTGTTTTGTGGGAATTATATACATTTATTTTTTTATCGTTTGATAGCACAAGAGAATGGTAGAGTGTACCAATAAATGTGATTCAATGATATGTTCTTTGTACTCCCAATCTATTTGATGATTATCTCCTCCCTTGTAACATTGTTCGTTTGGTTGTCATAGAACTTTTTCAGTTATGAGATGGATTTTTCTTGTCACATATTATGTACTTCTCTCATTTGAGTGGTATCATCATTAGGATAGTGTTTTGGAGCTGGTTGTGGTTGTCTTATGGTTTCACATTGTTCCTTTAATTATGCATTTTAGCTCATTTAGTGGTGAAATCATTGAGAGGTATCTCTCAGGGTGGTTTTTTTATAAAACCATTTCTCTTTCCACTCTGGGTTGGATTTTTTTCTCAAGGATGAGAATTTTTTGACATGTATCTGATATAAGGGAATAAATCCATATTGATCAACACATTTCTTGTTTCAAGAGATCATAGTGCTTGAAGGGGTGGCAGGGGAAGTATAGAGGGATATAGCTATGGGAAGCTAGAAGCATAGATCATTCACGATGGAATAGGATATTACTAGACTTGAATGTTTGTTTACCTATGTGTAGTATTTTTGGGTTTGAAAAATAAATAAAATACTGAGGAGATAGTTTTTTATGGCATAACCCGACCCCGATGCATTACAGAATGTGAATGGTAATTACAAAACTTGTAATGTCTCTATTATTTATATTTTTAAAACATTTATTCAACTCGGGTTTTAAAAACATATGGCTACAGATCCCCTCTATCACATCTTATGAGACCCATCAAACCCCTTCATGCTGTTTTAGAGATCCCTTCGATGAGGTTCAATCGTGAGCTTCCATCTTTGATCTTCCTTCTATATAAGGTAATATCTCCATTTGTCCTTATTATTATTTTATTTATTTCCTACCATTTCTCCTTTATCTGTTACATAACTTGATCTCCTTGTTATTAATGTAGTACTTCTCAATATTTTTCATGATGTGGTAGCGCAATGTCCCCTAGTTGAGGTAGTTGTTTCCGGATAGGTGATTGGGATCTAGTTCATTGATATTTTCTCATACGAAGAAATTTTTTGACCTTTTAGGGTAGGGGATCCATTTATTCTGTATTTATTTACATGAAATTATAAATTTATCATGATTTATCCTTTAGGATCAAAATAAAATTCACCTAATAATTATATGAACTAGATTGAATAATTTTTATGAATCACATATCGATGTTGTTTCTTTGTACCATGAAAATTGTTTTACTTTTGAATTTATAGATAAAGTGATATCTATTCTATTCTTGGCTTAGCATGTTATTCTTGATGGAAATTGTTATAGAAATATTTCCTAATTTAAATTAATAATTATTAATTTAACGATATTAAAAATGAATGTTTAAAGATTCTAGTTGTTCTTTTTTATGATTTGATGTCAATGAAATTAAACCAAGTATGCATGTTTAATTGAATTTTTTAACTATTTAGAAGCACATTGCACGTGATGGAAAATGGAATTAATGACATGTCAAATTTAAAGGTTAATTAATTGTGTATTCTTCTGATAACTTGTTTCTTAGTTTGCCTGTAGTTGTAACCTGAATAATGAATCAATTAATTCAAGTTTGAATAAGGAACCAATTGTGTGATAAAATGTAATCCCTTTATAAGAAACAAGTTTCTCTTTATTTTGAAAAGTCTGAGTACCAAGTGTTTCGGTTCCGTGATAACATATTCTGTGTGAAATATGAATGACTTATTTTAGGGCAAATATCTAGGTTTCATGGTTTTTTCCTACTACTTGTGTTGTAATGCGACCCTTGGATTTTTTAGCCAAGATGGATATTGTGTTTTTCAGGGAATAGAGAGCTGGATTTGTTATGATTCTGGGATGGTTGATCCTAGAATTATATTGTGGTATGTGGGGTAGGAAGGTCCTTTTTTGATGTATTTGACATTTTTAGTGGAGAAATTGACCAATTTTTGCATGTGGGAGTTTGGGAGGACACCGAGGATGATGGAATGGGTTGAAGGTGGGATTAACCATTAATTTTAAAGGTTAATTATTGTTGAATATTTTTTTTGTAGTATTAATTCCCCATGGATTGAGGAATATGGTATTTTCCACCCTACTTCAAAAAATGAGATGATGTGTGGGGTATTCCATGTTCTTTTTGTATTTACCTTCTCAAAGATGGATGTGCCTATATATCTTTTATAGGTGGAAAAGACATTAAAGGTAGTTCATCAACTCACCATATTTCGCCATCTCTGTATATTAGCTCAAAATTGTTTCTTATAATAAATGGAAATATTGAAATTGAATAATATTTTAATAAATAATTAAATAATGTTTAACTCATGGGTTTAGATCATGTGGGGATGAAATCCGAATGTTTAAATTCTGAGAATCAATGGACTCAGATTTCTCACGCCTGGTGGGAGATGATATTTGTTAATGAATGTAATGTTAGATTAGTAATAGTTAATTTATGGTCAATTAAATAATTAACACAATTTAGCAGTGATAAAAATGGATTTATTAATTTAATGTATATCATTAATTGGTTGTTTTATTATATGATATATATTATTAGTTATGGCAACTAGAAGTTTGAGAGACATTAGTTGAAGTTGGGTTAATGGCCAAAATATTCCCATAGTGTGGTTGTGAGCTATATTACATCATTAAATTTTTTATTTTTTATATAATAAACCACCATATTGGTAAGATAAATTGACACAACATTGATTTTGATCCCTAGGGGTGTGTTTTCCCAAACATCCTAGTGTGAGTATGGATGGATGACTACCCCTTTGTCCCCACTCTCTTCTCATGGTAGTTATGTTTCTTATATGAATGATGGTTATTTTTTCCCATATACTTTTTATAAGGATGTATTTTCTTTTGGTTATTTCACACACATATATTATGGATATATTATCCTAAGGTCTACTATTGGTATTACATGTATAGGTTGTAATGGATTGAGGATCTTTACTCAATGTATAGTTATAATTGAATGAGGTATAATAACCAGTGTATGATACATATTGTGAGAGATATGGTCACTCGTTTAAAATACCAATTTAATTTTGGTTATGTGTATGTATTGGTGGGCTTCACAAATTTCATTTTGCAGTGCTTCACCATGGTGTATTTTGGCTATCCTTTTTTGGAGAGAGATGCTCAGGATGTGCAATGTTAGGGAGAAGATGAAAACTAATGTGGGGGTGGTAAGAGAGTAATGTGGAAAATATTTATTGTATTATATTATATTGTATGTGATACATGGTTAGAATATCCATGTGGAGGTTGGGAACATAGTACACCTTTTTAGTTAATGAGTTAGTTTCGCATATTTTTTGTTGTGCTTTAGCCATCTTTCTTTACTCTTTCATAAGAGGCTCTGGGGAAGACCATACTGTTTATAATTTTATACTCACCAACATTATGTAAAATATTTTCCAATTTAGATTGATAAGGTTGGAGATTAGGCTGGATAAGACTATATCAGGGTATTGCAGGAGCTGTTCGGGATTTATGGTCACCGACATTTTACATTCTCTTGATACATGCAGTTTTTTATTTTTTATAGTAGTTTTTTCATAAAAGTACATCTATGTTCTGGGGTTTAATATATATTTTAGTCTGAGGTGGAGTTTTTTGGAATCTATATTATATCTCTCTTTCTCATGTGATCTCCTGGAGGTGAATTCCTTCCATCTTTGTGTTTATCATACCCTAGGTGCTAGTCGACATCCTGAGCCCAATTAGAGGCGAAATTCAGTGGTCATTATATCTGCCTTCCCATTTCTCGCCTATAAGGGGTAAAAATATTGGGGAGGGACTATTCCAAAAACATTTTCACATAATATTGAAGTCATAACACATAAAATATATTTATAATCTAATTTACCATGAACTCTAAAACTCAACCATCTCGAAAATTTAGCAAAAATCATCTATTGTATAATTTTAAAGTTACGTTTCAATATTTAATGTTTACTTTTTTAATAAAAATACATATATGAGAAATTTAATTATATATTAACTAATTTAATATATATCAAAATATTTAATTTGGAAGAAACATGTTAGTATTTATTTTTAAAAAAAATATTATTTTTATTCAAAAATCAATATATCTAATCATTTTTTATTCATTGATCAATATAGAGTAGTCTCAATTATAGATTATAATGAAAGAAAATATTTAATTAAATTTATTTGATATTTCATGTTATATATAATTAGTGTAATTATAATCTAGATTTAAAAATGGTTTCGTGATCAAAATTCAATAACTACAGGAGTGTTCCAAGATCCTTAGGGTTTTATAACATGTTTTTGGCATAATATTGAGTGGTTAGGTAATGACATATTAATATTTATATATAATTAAATCTTAAATTGTCTATAATGGCAACCCAACATGAATCATTAGTATTTATATGTTCAAGAGAAAAAATAGGAATTTTTTTATAAAACATATATTACAGATTAGCAATTAGCCATCAACACTATAAATGAATGCATGAAAAATCCATCTATCTACAATCATAAAATTAATGTCCATACATGATTAATATATCGTCCAATCATAGAATAATATAATGAGTAAAAAATTAATAATAAATGGTTATCAAATTAATACCTCCATAAATTTATGAAAACTCTATGTATATAGTGCAAACTATTATCACATCCATGGACAATATGACAAATCTACCATGAAACCCACATAGTATCAAATTATATTGTTTGAACCTAAAAGGTATGAAAATATGGGTTTTATTTTAACTTAGGATTTCCTGTAGGGTGTGATCATAAAATAGATAACAAGGTTCTATATAAAATGAGACAAAAATTAGCCAAAAAAGGCTGTCTTCAAGAAAATTCTTTCTACTTTACATACATATAAATAAAATATTATTTAATTTAAAAAATAAAATGTTTATTCATATAAAAAAATGAGAATAAAATATATATAAAACATGTAATTAGTAACTACCCGTCATAATGGGGTATATAACATTACTACCTAACTTACAAAGATACCTAAAATATTAGTCAATATACCAAATATAATCCTCAAAACGTATATATTAGGTATAACTATTTATAATAATTCAATGTCAGATGTACATTCATGGAAAATAAAAAGGGAATTTTACGGTCTAGGTCAAAAACATCTACTTTCAACTGTTTATTTCAATATCAATTGAAATTGTATAAAAATTTTAGAATAGAATAATATTATAGTATCAACATGAATTTCATTAATTGTAGATTTATAAAACCTCTTTTATCATGGAGAGTATTTATTTTACCAATATAAATGATAAAAAATAATCTCTACTATTATAACTTATCATTCATAGAGAATCAAATTAATATCATTCCCATCATAATATAATCTATGTTCTTACTATTGGTAAAAAAAAATATAATATAATTATCAAATAATAGATTCAAATATTATATATGAACAAATTTTTATTTATTAAAAAAATCCAATAAATTACTTCAATAATGTAGTGGTTAAACATTATAAAATCATTTTAACATAATAATATAGCATTAATATAACAAAAACCATAACATACTAGGAATACAAAAATTTATGTATAACATAATTCATTATAATAGCTCTAATTCTGTGAGAATGAACCAAACATGGATTTAGAATATTGTAAGGACCCAACCATAAACATTACACTATATTGAGTGTTATGTTAAGAATAATATTTCGTAAATTTTATAGACTTTTTTCTTTAGATATTTATAGAATTTGGATGTAACCCTTACATAATAATGATTAAATAAAAAGGTTGAAACCTTCACCTTGTATCCTATTACCAATAAAATAACCCTTCATTATGTATCATCTCTCTTATTTGTGATACAACATCACAGTTTTCATAGTGATTTCATCTTTATCTATACTCATCCTTAAAAACACATGAATTACAAATTAAAATGTGGTATGAGAATAAAAATATAATTATGGGACATAAAAAAGAAATAATAAAACATGTTATTTCATGGATAATTATATAATATTTACCCTTGTTTAAAAATATACATTTTTCTCGAAAACTAACACAGTCAATCATCTTTTCAACCTAAGTCATTTAATAAATAATTATATAAAAAAATTATAATAAAAATAAAAAATAGAATGGTTCTCTTGATATACTGAAAAACATATGCAATGGTTTTTAGAAAAATTTATACATTTTACCCATTCAAATTATAGAATAGATTTATATAATCAAAAGTTATTGATTAGTCTTATTGATGAAAAAACATGATGAACATGGTATCATATGTTCATGAAAATATAATGAATGTAATAGAAAAATGACATGACATAATCATAATTAATGGATAACTTACACGAAAACATCATATAATGATCAAAGGGCCTTATTTGATTAGGTTTAGTCCATAATCCCATACATAACATCTTATTAGAGAAAATCACAAAAAAAATAAATAGATAAAAATATTGACTATCCCATCATAACATTTTCAGGATTTTTTTACCAAAAAATAAAATCAACAATTAAGTATAATCATAAGAATTATTCATGGAAATAAACAGATTTCATAATCATTCATCATATAATAATCATTATTAATGACCAAAACTGAAAAATAAACAAATGGAAAATATTACACGACCAATGGAAGGGAGAATATAATAGGTCTACATGTGAAAGAAAAGTATTTATAATTTAGAATAATACAATACAATTAAATTATGATAGAATGAAATCGAGATATAAAATGTTAAAGAGTCAAATAATAAGTGTATTTTGGTAGGAACCCCTTCCTACGTGATAAAAATTATTCTAGCTATCAAAATACCTATTCTATTTAATACAAATTTTTAAAAATAGAGAAAGAAACAAGAAATATGTGTTTTTCATTATGATAAAAAGAAATATTATAATGAATTATAAATATAAAATAATGGTTTTAGAAGTTCATATAGTTATTGAACCCTTATATATTAAAATAATACATTACATATTTTTTCATCATTAGAAACTTCAAACAATATCCACTTAAATTTATGAAGAGATTCATTTTTGAAATCCTTGAAATAATGATAGAAGGTACATAAAAATTCATTTATAATTCCATTATGTATACATGAATAAAATAGTAAAATAATTTTATAATTTGGACATGTAATAACTGATTTAAAAAATTAATCATTAAAACCTTATAAATTCTGATTTTAATGTAATGTATACCCCCCAAAAAAGTTATAAATATTCACGTTAAAATTATCTTTCTTAAAGTAAAATATTTTGAAAAATTAATTTTTATAATCTATTTAATTATAAATTATAAATTTCGATAAAATTATAGAAAACATGGACAAGGATAAATGTTTGGAAGGGTAACATTAGAATGCTATTTTTTTAAAAACAATGTCCAATATATTGAGTCTAATTCATCAAAAATATTATCAATACTTTATAATAATACTCATATATTTAATATATACCTTTTGAACTTCATCAATAAATTTTTACAATATATTTTGTTATATTTATTATTAATTTAAATTTAATTACTTAATCTATTTTATTCATTTCGAATGGTTTGAATATATTCTGATCATAATATAAAAATGAATTTGGTAGGATGACTATGGAAAATGATATCAATATTTAATAATATTTAGAATAATAATAATGTAATAATTATAATTTTTACGCATAATTTATAATTTTAAAATAAACCATCACACAATGTTAAGAAAAATTAAGTATGTTCCAATCAACAAGACTGCAAGGCATACATTCACATGAGCGATGTTTGTATTTTTCAACGATCCGGATGCAATTATTATAAGTGTTATATTTTAATTTAATTATTATTATGTTATATTATATATAGTTTTTGTTATTTGAATACACTTATATAAATCATACATTTTTTGTGATATTGAAAAATGAATAAAAATGCTTTGTGGAGTTACTATTCCCCAAGAACGCATATATGACGTTATCTTCATTTAATGAATGGAATGGTTAGAAAATATAAGATATATTAATTTTATGTAATTATAAATTTTTTTATTAATATATAAGATATTCATTTAATACATTATAATACCTTTTTATGAGATTAAATGATGGAAAATGAATTTCATCTATTCGTAAGGAGGTATTATGTCATATATAGGAACGTTGGTTTTGATTCCAATTTTATAGAATAATCGGTGTATATAGGTTTTAAAATTGACATAATATAACCATATATTATGCGAGATACTATGTTATTATTTCATAATGTGTGAAAAAAATTTAAGTTTCCATAAAGAGAAATAATACAAAATTTTTCAATTAAGAACAATTCCTCTTTTGTCAGAAAACATCATTAGGTTTACATCAAAACACTTCATGAGGGGTTTTTATTAAAAAAACATATAGAATGTGGGAAAAGAATTATGGAAGCTATTTTGGTACCACTTAGTAGAATAAAAAATATTTCTATATGTGATTAAAAGAGAATAGGGGCATCGATTTTATATGAAACTGGAGGGGACCATTTGTAATTTCATAGAATAATAAATTAATATAAATTATTTTTCACTGAATAAATGATAAAAAATATATAATTAAAATTTCTAATTAGTATGAGTAAATATATTATCATCCTATAATATTTTGAGATTTTGATTTTTGTTTTTTTACATCATGTAATTTTATTAACTGGTGATTCAACATTGTAAAAATTACCCTGATAAATTTTTTTAACTCTATAGAGCTAAATATTTTTACTATTAAAGGGCCCATTGATAATAAATGCACCATGTTTTATAGTTTTAGTTATACCTCAGTAACTCCATTGAGAAATGTTTTTAGAAATTTTAAAACATTTAATAGAATATTAGTTATATACTATCATTAATTTAATTGGTAACAACATTACAACAATGAAATTAGAATATAATCCTTCCACACATCTCTAAAAATTAATATTAATTTAAAAATTTCTAGGAAATAATATATAAATCAATTTATACTAATTATAATATTTTTAAATTATTTATTTTATTATATTATAAATTGAAAAAAAATTCGATGTCAAAATTTCATACATATATTTCGTTACTGAAAATTAAAAAGAAATTATCATGATAAAAAATAATTTTCCTCTACAATGATTATTCAGAACAAAGAATTATTTCCTTTTATTATTATCATAAGATATCATAGTTATTAAAAATATTAATTTTAAATTTTATTTCTTTATATTTTACATAAATATAATAATATTTAAAATTAATAAAATATTTCATCATATAGAAATTTATTTGAGACCTACAGTGACATTCTTATAACCCATAAAAATGGGAATTAAAATCTTTTTTAAGTTATAATTACTAAAAATGTATAATTATGTCATCAATATAATGTATATAATTCATATCTTCCATGATACCAAACCATGGGAGGTAGTAATGGGGAGAAAATGATGTTAGTTATTGTGGTCTTAGTCTACATAACTCACTAATTGTGTCTTTTTAAACTATTTATATGGAAGTATAGATGGTTTTTTTCATACAAATAACATAAAAGGATATCATTATCTCTAATATAGAGAGGATATTAAATATTAATTTTTTATAATAATTAATGGTTGTTGTGGAAGAAATAAAATAAAAACACTGATTAAATAATGTTTCGTCTTCTTCATATATCCTCCATTTTTTCACTTAAATACTTTATAGATTAAGTTTTATTTCCAATCCACGGATTATATGATGATATGGGGGATTTTTGAGTAGGTTTTGGGAAAAATAGGTTTTATTTTGTTAATAAAAGGGTAGAGGGTGTGAAATTTTATAAGTGTGGTGAGTGGCACAATTGTAATATTTTAAGAGAAAGAGTGATACCCTCAGTTTTAACATGAAAAATATTTAAAAATGAAGGATTATAAATAATTAGTTATTATAAGTTATAAATAGGTCAATATATTATAATTTATAAAAAATTTCATTCATTTTAAAAATTATTATTATCTTAAACCAATAGTAAATCAACATTTATATTAACTGCATTAAATAATTTTTACTGTTTTCATTATGTATAACAAATTTTTTATAGAAACCATAGAGTTTTTCAAAAAACAATTATTTTTTTATTTAAATGATTAAAAAAATTTCTATGATAGATAAATGTCCCTTTTATTCAATTTATAAATGGATATATAATATATTTTTCTTATGTTTTTTAGTATTCCTAATATTATATAATTTAACAAGAAAGTTATAATGGTAATGTTTAAATAATAATATTTTAATGCAGTATCACATTCCATTCAAACTCAATGTTAAATGAATTTCAAGCTATCGAAGAGATTAAATTTATTTAAAAACATATATACTATATTAACTTAGGTTATTATATTCCTTTCTATGAAAACTGTTTGAATTTATATATTGTATAAAATAAGATGTTCATATATTAAAATATCAAGGTGTTATATTCTACATTCATTAAATAAATTATATCCCTAAAATTTAATCACAATATTAGTAATCTATAGTTAATCATATCAATATATCTTCATTTAAAAAAACATTGAAAAAACAGTCAATGAATCATCCACATGAAAATTCTAAATGGTTGTGTGAAAGACATCACGGATGAATGACACTATTTTTCCAAAATTGGAGAACATATGTGTGTAGTGAATAAATTGATAGAAAAGAAAAAGATATCATCTGTATACTAATGTAGAGTGATAGAGAACACTGATCACAAAAATGTGGTTGATTTAGAGTAGGTTAAAAACCATAACCCTGTAAAAATTATCAATTAAAAAGGGAATTTTTATCATCAGAAATGATGATAACAATACATACTTTTTTTCAAGATCCTTTGCCTAATTTTTTTAAATTTCATTAGAGTCCTATAATATATTTAAATATAATTTAGTGATATGTTTTTATTTTAAAACAATAATTCCATATTTTGGATGTTTTTTTGATATATTTTATATTAACTGCTTACAACATGAAAGTAATAGTCAAAATATTATTTTCTATTACCAAAATTAAAAAAATTACTTTCAGATGATAATAATATCCATAAATTAATAAAAAGTAATTCCTTAAATCCAAAATAATTTTTACAATAAAAATTTTAGTACATGATATCCAATATGCATAAAGTTTTCTATAGATGTTATAGATTATTCTATAAAACCTCCTCTAATGTTATATTTAACCAATTTCATAAATGCTTAATCTTTTGACCCATACATAATTTTATAATAATAAAATCAGATAAAAGCTAATTAAATTTGAAAAACACTTATAAATAATAATTCAAACAATATGGTGATCCTCTTAATTATCACATACCAAACAAGTGAATATATTTATCATGTCTTCTCTTGAAATTTTATTATAAAAATAAATACAATAAAATTTTATTAAAATCATGGATATATATTTATTACATTAAATTAAGAATTTTAATTGAATATTTATTTTAATATTCAAAAAACTGGTTGCTAAATAAATGTTATAATAAATAATTTTTTTTCAAAAAATCATTAATCAGTTTTAGGATAGTCGGTACTTTCAAATTTACATTAACTATATCAGCTATCACTTTATCCAAACATCACCATATCATCATCATGAACATTTTAAATGTTATCCTTCTATAAATAATTTTGTTTCATAAATTAAAACCTTACATCGAATAATTTTTCTTTTTCACTGGTATCACTAAACATTTTATTTCTAATACTTAAATAAAAACTAATGTAGTAAAATTTTTATACATGTAATAATTCTTATAACCAGAATATTAGGGATAAATACTCCAAAGACATAATTCATGAATCCAAACACATAAACATTATTCATTCCACTTATTTTGTATTAATATATTAATTTTTCTTATTATCTATTTTATTCTTATGTGATATATTTCCTTGATTATTGTGGCGTTGTTTTCCGTTGTTCCCCAAATCCTTATAGTGGAATAATTTCACATTTAAAAATTATTTATTTCTATTTCAATCACTATCACGGTTTCTTTTCTATTCACACTTGTAGAAAACTCTAATTCCACTTAATTGAGTACCAGAGTGTTTCTTTTCATAATTATCACATATGGGAAAATCTTTCATTCCTTTCATTTATTTATCATCTATTCTTACTATTACCTTATTTTTCTGTTACTTCCCTTTGAATCCATTAGACTTGTATTTTTTCTCTATATTGATATAATATGATATTATATCCATGTATGATGACTACGATTAAGAGACTCGGGCACATCATTTAATTTGATTAAAACAATCAATGAGAGAGTCAATCATAATCTACAGATTATGTATATAAATCATAGAATATATTTATATCGTTTTGAAGTTGTCTTTATACCTATCAAAATTTTAAATATACTTGTTCTTAGATTATGTAATTTGATGACAATATATGAATATTTCTTGTGAGGAAAATATGTTTCCAATAAGACTACCATAAAATAATTACATTCCATGTTGTCTATATCATTTTTATAATACGTTTTTTAATAAATGGAATCCATTGATCCAAATATAATGGGAGTTTTTAAACATCCATGATGACTTTAACATTTCAGTACTTCTTAAAAATGAAATAGATTATCATATTATGTTTACCATTAATCCACATAAAATGGATTTTATTTCCCATTGAATGATGGAGGTTATTAATTATTTAATCCATAAAAATTTATAAATTATAATTTGGAATATGTTTATCTATATAGGAAATGTTATTTTAGGTAACCTGATTAAACTTCTATAATATATTCATAATTTTATGAGTTCTAATACCTTAATTATTGGATTCCTCATTAATAAAATCTCTATACCAGTCATGAGTATTACTACCCATATCCCCTTCCAGTTCAATTTATAAATGATGAAATAAATTAAATTAACTCAAATCATTGTGATACATAATGTATAGTCCCAAAAACTAGAAAAATCACTAACATAAATTTAAAATTTATCCATATCTAATGATAAAATAATAATCATGATATAATTGGTGGAATTATTATTTTAAAATCGGTCTTAATTTTTTTATATAAGAGGGGAATTTTCTTATGTATTCCTCCCAAGAGTGTTAAACCATGGGTACAATAATGATTTATTTCATGCACAAAGTGTCAATTAGGTCATGCCAAATGTTACCTTGTTCTATTTATTACAATTATGTACCTCTATTTTAGAACCAAATATATTTTTAGTATCCAGAAAATGATGCACTTATTTAAAAACCCACATAGAGTATTTTCTAAAAAAATTATTAATATCATAATCTACAATTATCATCAATTTATATCATAGGTTTTTGTATTCAAATAAATTTTAAAAATTAATCATGTTCCTTAGGCTTCTATTAAACATATTATAGTACAAAATATAGAGACGATGACTCAAATAGCTTGAAGACGCCTATAGATTTCATACATTATCATAGATACAAAGGGTCAATGCCTGACTGACTAGTCTATTTGGTATTTATGGGGGACCAGGTAAATTAATGAAACACATTTTACGTAGTGTTGTAATATACAATGCATATAAATGGAAAACATTTGTATTAATTTTAAACATTCAATGATCTCCTATTTATATTGTGGGTAAAGGAAAAAATTAGGTGAGATCAAATGATCATTATTTAATTTTTATTGTGGAATATATCATGAATCAATAAATAATAATCAATATTCAATTTTAAATAACATAACAAAAATGGAATTTAAATAACATGACTTCATGAATTAGTTAAGGTATAATACATACAAAAAACTAATTAACTGAACACACATTCCATTTTTTCTGAGAATGAATGGATAATAATTATAAATTAATTTTTAATGAAGATAATTATTAATTATTGTATTCCATGATTTGAGGAATCATTATGCATATAATATAAAAAATTCTCACACAATATTTAAACTATAGGTAGAAAAATATTGAAATTGGAAAATTAAGTTATCTCAATAGAACATAAGATGTGTTGAGGCACTATATAACTCCATGCCTAACCCATCATTATAGGACCAATTAATTCTTCGTATATCAATTAATCCATAAAAATCATAAAATAGTATTCCTTATCATCATATATCCACATTGAGTAAAGGATACAGATTTATTAATATTTATTTAGTTAATAGAATTTCCATATCAGTGAACGTCGTATGTTATAATTGTATACAGTTTATGAAATATTCAAGAACTATAGCGACCCGGTCTTTTCTTAAATTACTATTACATCATTTCAGAGATAAATAACATAATAGTATTATATATGGAGGAAACATAGGTTTAGTGTCTCGGGCAAACTAGGACTACACATAACAAGTACAACATCAAGCATAAAAATTCATTTAATCTCTTCTTGTATAGCTTCTTAGTAGCACTTCTCCTCTCCTTAGTACATGTAGCCACATGAGGATATACATAAAAAGGGGTGAGCTAAATGCCCAGTAAGAGGATAGATAAGAACAATATAGCTTGGGGTGAGCATAATCATGACATAGGAAGAAGATCTTGAACATGAGAGGAGCATAAACAATAAACTTGAAATGTGGAAAAGCATAAAAATGAAACATCATGTCTTAGTGGTTAACTACCACACATACTTGTGAACAAATCTAGCATCATGTTCACGCATAATTTCACATTTACTCATGAGATTCATCACTTTACCCAATGCATTGTAGCAATATATAATTCCGGGCGCACCCGTCACATTTAAACATTCATATTGCGCTATATAATTCAGGGTGCACCCGTCACATCATAACATTATCATTATCATGCTTTCCACATAGAACACATATCAAACATATACATAAATAACCCATGTAAAAGAATGGGTTTCATCTCATAATAACACATTCATAAGCTTTGGGTTCCCAAAAGAAAGAGGGAACAACATACTTGATATAAGAACCATCAACCTTGAATGACAGGCAAAATGTGAGATCTTGAAAGAAGAGTTCTTTTGGAAAACATTTTGATGGACATAAAAACCAGTGACAAACATGTATATCCCCAAAAAGTAAAGGAAATGTTGAACAAAAGACCTTTGAGGAGTAACCATATCAAAAATGGAGTGAAAGAGGGAGAACCCAGAGGAAGATAATTGGGTTCGAGATTTCCCCTTACCTTGTACTCGAATGCCTCCTTCTTTTTAATGTCCTGTATAATGACATTATATTCATTAATTAGAAATTCCAGAACCTTTTATACATTAATAGGATTCATTATGGTTTCATTATTTCATATTATGTTCCTTTTGATGACTTATAGAGTTTAAAAACATTGATCGGGGATGTTCGTTTTCATGGTTATCTTGAGCGGTCCACTTGTATTCTTAATTTAATGTTTGGATAGATCATGGGTAAACATCCAGAATTGATATTACATGTTATTAATAATATTACAGAAGCTTGAATGATTTTATAATGAGTTATATTATTTCCATGTGGCCGAATCATTAGATAATAATTAAATGAAGATTATTTGGGTTAATTTGAGCGGTTTTTGGGTCACAACAAACTCATTTTAACTTTTAACTTAGTAATATGGCCATAGGTTATTTACAGAACTTAAAATAGAACATAATACATATATCATATTCTGGTTCAACCATAAAAATGGTTTCATGACCAGATTAAAGATATAAATTGAAGAAGAGAGCATGTTGATTTTGAATGTGATAAATTATCACCACATGAACAACGTTCTCTTTAATAAAATAAAAGGAAGAGGGAAAGGGTGTTGGGTGATAGAATATACCATTAGAATCATAATATTATAGTATATGTATAGTACTAGAGTTACAAAACAAATTGGATGATGATAGGTAGGGAGAGATCAAGAAAGGAACTTGAACTTGAAAGGAAATTAAAGGAGAAGAGGGAGAGAAATTACCTTTAGAATCCTCCTCTTAAAAACCTCCTTAAGGGCCTATTCTTGGTCTTTTGATGAGGCCAGGAGCTCTTGGACGTGTATAAGGGGCTAGGAAAGATTATTGGGCAGAGCTTAGACAATGATTGAAGCTTGAGAGGTGTGGTTTGGCAAGAGGAGGGGAGGGCTTATTTATACATGAGGAGGGAGGTGTTTTTGGAATAAATTATTAAATAAAATAATATATCATAAGTTAGACTTGTAATAGTAGTTTTTTGACATCCTAAATCATATATTAATATAATAAAATTCGTTTTAGGATTTAACTCTTCTTTATAATTCGAATTCATTACTTTATTAAAAGGAAATTGAAAGAAAGAGAAAAAGACACTTTAAGAAATCACCTTTTGACTTTAGGCTTTGGAAAGTTATTTTTAGGTTTGAGAATTGAATTTATTGTATTTCAAGGAACAATAGGGGAAATATAATATGTTTTCACCGAAAATAAAGTTCTAGAATGTTTATGTCATCATTACATCATTAATGATGCAATTTAGTGTACACCGATTATGCGAAAAAACTGTATTTTTTACTATTCACCCGAAAATTGAAGTATTTCAGAATAAACCCAAAAATTTACCCCTACCATTTTTCGACGTGTAGAATAAAAAAATGATTTCCATTTTTCAAAAATAATTTTCTAAATATTATTAATTTAATATTTAATTAAAATCATAATTTACTTTAAAAAACAGTTTTTAAAATTGAAACTGATTTTGCAGTTCTTTCAAAAATTACATAGGGTCTTATAAAATTACCTAAAAACTATTAGGCATTGATTCAATACTTTATGAATACATTTCAGGGAAAAAAATATTTTATTAAATTAATTAATTAATTATAATTAATTATTTTGACTTTATAAAAATTCTAAAAACACTTACTAAGGTCAAATTATCACTTTCTATGATATCTAAATTTTATTTTATTATTCATAGGTAATGTTACTTTTATTTGATATTTATAAGGGTCATATTACTATTCATAGGTGTAAGTAAATATTCATATGGGTAGGTTACTATTCACCAAAATTTATTTTTGTTTCATTAGACTCCAAAAACTATCTTGAACACAACCGTGAATGTTGGATTTTTAAAATTCCAAACATAGGGGTGACAAAATTATGTTTAAAGGTCACTTATCACTTATGAGTTCATTATTTTGTGTTTTTATGACATAGATATTAGAAGGGAATTTTCCATTGAAAAAATTTGGGTCGTTACATTCATCCCCCCTTAAGAAATTTCGCCCCCGAAATTTCACTTTACACAAACAGGTGAGGGTACTTCTCCTTCATTGCCTCTTCCGGTTCCCAAGTTGCCTCCTCAAACTTTTGGTTCCTCCACAACAATTTGACAAGGCGGGTTGTCTTGTTGCGTAGAACCTTATCACTTCGGTCCAGAATCTTTACCGGCTGCTCCTCATATGAGAGATCATCTTCCAACTGTACCACCCCTGAGTTTAGTACATTTGAGGGGTCTGGAATGTACTTCCTCAGTAGTGATACGTGAAACAAATCATGAACTTGAGCCATATTTGGTGGAAGTGCCAGTCGATAGGCCACGGCTCCTATACGATCAAGGATCTCAAAGGGGCCAATGTACCTTGGACTTAGCTTCCCTTTCTTCCCGAATCGTATGACTCTCTTCCATGGAGATATTCGAAGGAAGACTTTATCTCCAACATCAAACTCCAAGTCCCTTCGATGATTCTCAGCATAGCTCTTTTGCCGACTATGAGCAGCTTTGAAATGTTTCTGGATGGCTTGAACCTTCTCTGTCATCTCTTGAACAAGATCGGGACCAAGTAGTTTTCGTTCTCCAACTTCATCCCAACAGGTTGGAGTTCTACATCGCTTCCCATAAAGAGCTTCATACGGAGCCATCTGAATACTCGAGTGGAAGCTATTGTTGTATGAGAACTCAACCAATGGAAGGTGATGATCCCATCCACCTTTGAATTCAAGAGAGCATGATCTTAGAATATCTTCAAGTGTCTGAATAGTCCTTTCAGACTGGTCATCAGTTTGGGGGTGATAGGCCGTGCTGAAATTTAATTCAGTACTCAAAGCATGTTGAAGGCTCCTCCAAAATTTAGAAGTGAACCTTGGATCACGGTCAAAGACAATCGAGAGTGGAACACCATGAAACCTCACTACTTCCTCCACTTATATCCTTGCAAGTTTTTCAAGTGAGAGGTCTTCCCAAATAGTGATAAAATGGGCAGTCTTGGTGATTCGGTCAACCACAACCCATATCGCATTATTTCCTCTTGACGTTTTCGGGAGACCCATAACAAAGTCCATAGTGACATTTTCCCATTTCCACATGGGTATAGGCAATGGCTGCATCATACCTTTGGAATTTTGTCGCTCAGCTTTAACTTGCTGACATACCAAGCACCTTGATATATATTCTACAATCTCCTTCATCATGTTAACCAACCAGAAGTGTTCTCGGAGATCACGATACATCTTGGTACTTCCAGGATGAATAGAGAAAGTTGAGCTACGTGCATTATCCTATAGCTCCTTCTTTATTCAGGGTGATGAAGGCACCCAAAGCCGCGTTCCAAACCGAATCGCACCATCATCATCGATATGGAACTCTTGCAGCTTCCCTTCCTTTAATGCATTCACCCTCTTTTGTATCTCTATATCATCCCTTTTTGCTTCCTTAATCTTCTGTTGGATGGATGGTTGCGCAATCATTTGGGCAAGGTAGGATGTATCTCCTGCCCTTACGATTCCCAAATCCATCCTTTGCATATCCAAGAAGATTGGGTCTTTCTCAATCCTCAACATGGATAGAGTAGCAGGTTCTTTCCTGCTTAGAGCATCAGCTACCTTGTTCCCCTTTCCAGGATTATAGTGAATAGAGCAATCGTAATCCTTGATTATCTCTAACCATCTCCTTTGACGCATGTTGAGCTCCTTTTGTGTGAATATATACTTTAGGCTCTTGTGGTCGGTGTATATGTCACACTTCTCACCATAAAGGTAGTGCCTCCAGATTTTCAAGGCAAAAATCACGGCTTCCAGCTCTAGATCATGCGTCGGGTAGTTCTGCTCATGGATCTTCGACTTTCGTGAGGCGTAGGCTATCACATTATCATTTTGCATGAGTACACAACCAAATCCTTTCTTTGAAGCATCACTGTATATCACAAAACATTCTCCACTTTTCGGTAGTGTGAGTACAGGTGCAGTGATTAGCCTTATCTTTAGCTCCGTGAAGCTTCCCTCACATTCTTCTGTCCATACATACTTTACCCCTTTCCTTGTTTACTTAGTTAGCGGGCTTGACAATCGTGAGAAGTTTCTCACAAAACGTCGGTAGTACCCAGCTAATCCAAGAAAACTACGGATTTCTGGGACACTAGAGGGCCTGGGCCATTCTTCAATTGCCTTTGTCTTTGAAGGGTCCACAGAAATTCCCTCGCTTGTGATCACATGTTCCAAGAACGTGACTTGATTCATCCAAAAGTCACACTTGCTGAACTTGGCGTACAACTTCTCCTTTCTCAATGTTGCCAACACAAGTCTTAGATGTTCTTCATGTTACTCCTTGCTCTTGGAGTAGATGAGAATATCATCGATAAACACTACCACAAATTTGTCGAGGTAATGTCTAAAGAATCTATTCATCAAATCCATGAAGATTACAGGGGCATTAGTAAGTCCGAAGGGCATCACAAAAAACTCATAGTGCCCATACCTTGTACGGAAGGCAGTCTTCTGAATATCATCCTTCTTCACCTTTACTTGATGATATCCAGAACGAATATCAACCTTTGAGAAGTATTGAGCTCCTCTTAACTGGTCAAACAAGTCATCAATTCTTGGGAGAGGATACTTGTTCTTTATGGTGATCTTGTTGAGTTCCTGATAATCGATACACAGCCGCATGGTACCATCCTTCTTCTTTACAAAGAGCACTGGCGCACCCCAAGGTGATGCACTAGGGCGTATGAACCCTTTGTCCAAATGCTCTTGCAGCTGCTTCTTTAACTCCTCATGTTCGATAGGAGCCATCCTATAGGGGCACTTCGAGATAGGAGTAGCTCTGGGTATGAGTTCAATTGAGAACTCTACCTCACGATCCTGGGGAATTCCGGGTAACTCTTCAGGAAATACATCACCATATTCCCTTACGATGGGCATTTCTTCAAGGTTGAAACTTTCCTTCGACTCAAACATTTGGGCGAGGTATGCTTCTTCATAGTGGATCATCACCCACACCATTGAAGGATTTCTCAAAGGAGATTCATGATCTTCCTTGCATTTGTAGAGGAGCATGGGATGGTTTGGAATATGAAAATATATTTCCTTTTCCAGACAATTGATATGGGATCTATATAACGAGAGCCAATCCATTCCCATTATAGCATCGAATTCCACCAAGGGAAGTATTACGAGATTTGCCAGAAAAATCTTCCCACATACGTCAACAGGAGAAGAATCAAACACTTGGGTTGCAATTATTGCACCACTTGGTGTTTTTACAGATATCTCTACTTCAAGGTTTCGGGGCTTCGATTCTATAGTTCCAGTAAACTTGCAAGATATAAAGGAATGCGTAGAACATGAATCAAATAAGACTTTTTCCATTATAGAGTGAATAGGAAGTGTACCTTGTACGACTTCATTATCATGTTCCACCTCCGCAGTAGTGATGGCAAAAGCCTTCCCTTGTTCCTTTGGATTTGGTGGTTGTTGGCGCTGATTACCCTCGAAAGCTCGAGGTTTAGTGCACTGGTTTGAATAGTGCCCTAGCTCCTTACAGTTTTAGCATTGAACCACAAGTGGTTCTCTCCTTTCATCGGCGACATTATCCTTCCTTATCATGTCTCTTCGACACTCGTGAGCTAGGTATCCTTCTTTCCCACACTTGAAGCATTTCCCCGTCCCTTTGAGGCAGTTCCCATTTTGCAACTTCCCACATTTTTGGCAAGTGGGTCGTTGTGTTTTCTTCCCATCTTTATCACTAGATCCACCAGCTTGAAACACAATCTTTCTTTTCCTATCACCATAGCCATGGGACCATTCTCCAAACTCCATCTCCACTTTGAGAGAACACCGAACAACTTCTTCATAACTCCCAAAGTCTCGAATTGCATGAGCTTTTCGAAGATGTGGTTTTAATCCACTAAAGAATCTATCAATTTTGCTATCTTTGTTGATAACAAAACCCGAAGCATACCTTGCGAGCCTTGTGAAATTTTCTTCATAGGTTGTGATAGATTCTCCTTCTTTTTTCTTGAGCTCTATGAATTCTCTCTCCATCTTCGTGCAAAGAGTTTGTGGGAAGTACTTATTAAGGAACATTATCTTAAAGTCTTCCCATTCCATCTCCTCAATTCCATCCCTTATCTTGGTGTTCTTAATCAAAGCCCACCATTGATCAGCTACTCCATCTAGTCGATAAACGGCTCGAGTCACCTTCTCTGTCTCGGAACAGTGAAGAACAGAAAAGATCTTCTCCATGGAGTTTACCCACTGTTCCGCAACTAGTGGATCGGAAGATCCACAAAACGTCGGTGGTTGTTTCCACATAAAACATTCGATAGCTAGCTGCTCCCTCTTTGGTGAAGTAGGACGTTCCCCATTATTATGGCTATTATTCATAACCCAGGATAATTGGGTAAGCATCGCCATGACGATTTTAACTCCACTTCCAAAATCATTGGGGATGTCGTTCGGGCAATTATTGCATTGGCCTTCGCAAGAGTTGTTGGCCTGATTTCTCCTGGTTCCCACCATTTTCTAAAATAGAAAATGTTAGAACAAAACATAAGTAAACAAGCCATGAATAACATATCCTTTTAAACAAGTATACCAAAAACATAACATATGGTATCCCTAGGTAATTATCCTTGTGTGCAAATTTGTACTTAGTCTCATGCTAGAGGTTTTCTTTAGGGTTCACTAATCTTAATTCCCAAATTAACTAAACCTTTCCTTTGATACCAACTATAGAGACCCAGCCATTTCTTACATTATTATTACATCATTTCAGAGATAAAAAACATAATAGTATTACATATGGAGGAAACATAGGTTTAGTGTCTTGGGAAAACTAGGACTACACATAACAAGTACAATATCAAGCATAAAAATTCATTTAATCTCTTCTTGTATAGATTCTTAGTAGCACTTGTCCTCTCCTTAGTACATGTAGCGACCTGAGGATATACATCAAAAGCGGTGAGCTAAAACCCCAGTAAGAGGATAGAGAAGAACAATATAGCATGGGGTGAGCATAATCATGACATAGGAAGAAGATCTTGAACATGATAGGAGCATAAACAACAAACTTGAAATGTGGGAAAGCATAAAAATGAAACATCATGTCTTAGTGGTTATCTACAACACATACTTGTGAACAAAGATAGCATCATGTTCACGCATAATTTCACATTTACTCATGAGATTCATCACTTTACCCAATCCATTGGAGCGCTATATAATTCTGGGCGCACCCCTCACATTTAAACATTCATATTACGCTATATAATTCCGGGCGCACCCGTCACATCATAACATTATCATTATCATGCTTTCCACATAGAACACATATAAAAAATGTACATAAATAACCAATGAAAAGGAATGGGTTTCATCTCATAATAACACATTCATAAGCTTTGGGTTCCCAAAAGAAAGAGGTAACAACATACTTGATATAAGAACCATCAACCTTGAATGAGAGGCAAAATGTGAGATCTTGAAAGAAGAGTTCTTTTGGAAAACATTTTGATGGACATAAAAACCAGTGACAAACATGTATATCTCCGAAAAGTAAAGGAAATGATGAAGAAAATACCTTTGAGGAGTAACCATATCAAAAATGGAGTGAAAGAGGGAGAACCCAGAGGAAGAAAATTGGGTTCGAGATTTCCCCTTACCCTGTACTCGAATGCCTCCTTCTCTTTAATGTCCTGTATAATGACATTATATTAATTAATTTGAAATTCCAGAACCTTTTATTCATTAATAGGGTTCATTCTGGTTTCATTATTTCATATTATGTTCCTTTGGATTACTTATAGAGTTTAAAAACATTGATCGGGGATGTTCGTTTTCATGGTTATCTTGGGCGGTCCACTTGAATTCTTAATTTAATGTTTGGATAGATCATGGGTAAACATACAGAATTGATATTACATGTTATTAATAATATTACAGAAGCTTGAATGATTTTATAATGAGTTATATTATATCCATGTTTCCGAATCTTTAGATAATAATTAAATGAAGATTATTTGTGTTAATTTGAGCGGTTTTTGGGTCACAACGAACTCATTTTAACTTTTCACTTAGTAATATGGCCATAGGTTATTTCCAGAACTTAAAATAGAACATAATACATATAACATATTCTGGTTCAACCATAAAAATTGTTTCATTACCAGATTGATGATATAAATGGAAGAAGAGAGCATGTTGTTTTTGAAGGTGATAAATTATCACCACATGAACAACGTTCTCTTTAATAAAATAAAAGGAAGAGGGAAAGGGTGTGGGGTGATATAATATACCATTAGAATCATAATATTACAGTATAAGTATAGTACTGGAGTTACAAAACAAATTGGATGAAGATAGGTAGAGAGAGATCAAGAAAGGAACTTGAACTTGAAAGGAGATTAAAGGAGAAGAGGGAGAGAAATTACCTTTAGAATCCTCCTCTTACGAACCTCCTTAAGGGCCTATGCTTGGTCTTTTGATGAGGCCAGGAGCTCTTGGACGTGGGGAAGGGGCTAGGAAATATGATTGGGCAGAGCTCTGACAATTCTTGAAGCTTGAGAGGTGTGGTTTGGCAAGAGGAGGGGAGGGCTTATTTATACATGAGGAGGGAGGTGTTTTTTGAATAAATTATTAAATAAAATAATATATCATAAGTTAGACTTGTAATAGTAGTTTTTTGACATCCTAAATCATATATTAATATAATAAAATTCGTTTTAGGATTTAACTCTTCTTTATAATTCGAATTAATTACTTTATTAAAAGGAAATTGAAAGAAAGATAAAAAGACACTTTAAGAAATCACCTTTTGACTTTAGGCTTTGGAAAGTTATTTTTAGGTTTGAGAATTGAATTTATTGTATTTCAAGGAACAATTTAGGAAATATAATATGTTTTGGCCGAAAATAAAGTTATAGAATGTTTATGTCATCATTACATCATTAATGATGCAATTTAGTGTTCACCGATTATGCGAAAAACTGTATTTTTTACTATTCACCTGAAAATTGAAGTATTTCAGAATAAACCCAAAAATTTACCCCTACCATTTCTCGACGTGTAGAATCCAAAAATTATTTCCATTTTTCAAAAATAATTTTCTAAATATTATTAATTTAATATTTAATTAAAATCATAATTTACTTAAAAAAATAGTTTTTAAAATTGAAACTGATTTTGCAGTTCTTTCAAAAATTACATAGGGTCTTATAAAAGTATCTAAAAACTATTAGGCATTGATTCAATACTTTATGAATACATTTCAGGGAAATAAATATTTTATTAAATTAATTAATTAATTATAATTAATTATTTTGCCTTTATAAAAATTCCAAAAACATTTACTAAGGTCAAATTATCACTTTCTATGATGTCTAAATTTTATTTTATTATTCATAGGTAATGTTACTATTATTTACTATTCATAAGGGTCATATTACTATTCATAGGGGTAAGTTACTATTCATAAGGGTAGGTTACAATTCACCAAAAATTATTTTTGTTTCATTAGACTCCAAAAACTATCTTGAACACAACCGTGAATGTTGGATTTTTAAAATTCCAAACATAGGGGTGACAAAATTATGTTTAAAAGTCACTTATCACTTAGTAGTTCATTATTTTGTGTTTTTATGACATAGATATAAGAAGGGAATTTTCTATTGAAAAACTTTGGGTCATTACAAGAACAACTTAAATATATATATACATATATATTTAATATAAATTTATCTCCAAATGATAATGTATTAAAATTATGTGGTGGATTCAAGATAAGGATAAAAATCACAAAACATAATGATATTGTTCAATTAATTTTTCCACTTTGTAATTTTAAACACAAACCCACTTAAATAAAATAATTGAAATCGAATATTTAAATACATTGAATTTTTATTATTCATGATATTAAATGTGAATGTGAAAATATATAAACCATATAAATTTTATTTTTTGCATGAAATTATAATATTACCTGATGAAAAGAATTTGAGATGATTTCCCTTACCTCAGGATTTTCATTGAACGATTTTAAAACAACCACATGTATTAAGGTTTTTAACATTTTATTTATTTATAAAAAATCTTATTCATATTTATAATATTATACATGATCTTATTATAACATATTACCTCCTTTTTTATAATTATATTTCATTATTTTCAAATTTTTAGTAGTTAATTTCAATGTTTTCTAATTTTTACATTATCATCAACGTTCATGTTCTGGTTAGTATTATGTAGTTACATAACCTAAATAATATTAATCATGAAGAAATTATCTTATTCATAAATAAATTATAAATTTTATTACAATACTGAAATATGATCTTGATTAAGGAATTTTTCAATGATCATGTAAATTGTACGGTGTATGTAGGAATGAATAACATTTTCCTTATTCAATGATAATTATTAAAAAGTGGTATGATATATCTTATTTGTTAGTAATTATAATAACATAATCATTAGAATATTATTTTATTAAATTAATATATATATATATATAGTATTTATGTTTTAATGATTAAAAAAAGTCACATCACTTCATGAAGGTGGTAGTCACACGTAATGAAAAATGTTAACATTTTTTGGTGTATTAAATGAGTGTTATGTTGTATTTTATGAATGATAAATATGTCATAAATATAATAATTATTTAATTTTAAAAAATATATGCAATAAATTTTTATTTTTCATCTTACATTTTGTGAATTAGTGAAAGACAAATCAAAACACTTTGCGAAGTGGAAGTCTATCACACACATGAGCGAAAACATCATATCTCAAAATGAATAGAAAATAAATAAGTTATATATTATATAATGAATATATGATTTTAAATAATTTACATATAAAATATGTAAAATTATTATTCTTCATTATACGAAACTATGAGAGGTGGTAATGGGAGATTGAATTACATGAGTTCATGAAGAGTTAATCCATTGTAAAAAATGAATGACGATTCCATAATCCATTTTATAGAAGTAAGGATAGTTTTTGGTCATGGTAATAAAATAACAAATTATTAGTATACAGAAGACACTAGGTTAGTATATAATCAATTTCTAACAATAATTGAATGATATGGATGAATTGGTAATATAGAAACCTCCGTTAATTAATGATACCTCTTCATCAGGTATCCTCTGTAGGTTTTCACCAAACTCTCTATTTTGATATATTGATACCATATAATTCCTATATTATAATATAATATAATTAAGGAATGATTTTATGAAGGTATTTTTTGAAACAAAGATGTATAATTGTATGATAATAATATGATATGGGTGAAATGTTATTAGTGAGGTTATTGGAAAAATTATAATTTTTTTAAAATAAAATGTTATTCTATAACATTACATGTTGTTAAAGGATCCTGAATATATATTTATAGATAAATAGGTAAAATAATTCTTATATATTTTAAGAAATTAAATTTCATGCATGTTTTTTGGTAGTTCAAAACATTATTTTCTAGTTTAATACCCAATAAATTAGTTTCTTTCTTAACGCTGGTTGTTAATTTCTATTAGTTCCACAATTCATTACGGTCATAATTTATGTTAACAGTATTACAAAATATTAATTATTCTTATTATAAATATTAAATCCTCATTAAATAATTAATTTCCCATAAGTTTAAAATTTTAATTTAAAATTAATCTCACATACATGACGAAAAAAGGGTTTTTATAGAGAAAATGATCAAATGTTTAGAAGGTTATTAATTAAGAATTCGATATGAAAATTATTATAGAAAATAATTTTTTTATTATATATGACAATTTAATATTTCTAGATTAATATTTCAAATAATGATTTACCATTTTAAATTATTTCAATAAAATGTATGTTTTCAATTAAAATTCAGTATTTTTCACTATATATCAAAAAATTAAACTTTTAAAAAAATACAAAAAATACACTATATAGTAATAATTTTATAATTATATAAATAATATAAATTATTTTATAAAATAATTTTTCTTAAATTATTAATAAATAATTTTCTATTATGTACATGAAGAGTGATATAATCATCTTTTATAAAAATTATATCTTTTCTGGATTTTTTCCCTTTAAATTTTTATAATTTAAAATTAATTCAATATGTATCTATTTTATTCATTAAATACAATTATAGAACATATAATTTTGAATACTTTCATAGTTATTCATAATTTCCAATTTTAAAAAATTATAAAATTGTAATGTTAAATAATTGTTTTTTATAGTGTATCACATTTCATTAAAACCACTATTGGGTGCATTCCCTGTTATCTTTGGGATTAAATATATTTATAAATAAATATATCTTAATGATTCGGGTTGTTATATTCCCTTAAAATAATTCTATTTCTTATTATACAAATTATCAAATATGATCTAATCATTTTAAAATCTTACGGTGTTATAATATACCACCCTCAAATAAATCACATTATCATATTTTAATATTCATCAAAATAATATGGGATTCATCATTTAAAAATTATTTCATAAAATCATAAATAAAATAGTGAGATAAAAAAGAATCTTATTTAAAATGTGAAAAGGATGTTTGAATTCCATCTTAAATAAACATACAAGGTTTCCAAAATATGGGAACATTAGTGGGAAGTGAAAACATGGATATGGAAGTGAAACATAACACCATGATACTAATAAATATTGATAAAGAATCATTATCATAAGACAATTGGTGATCCAAAGAAGGATAAAAACTATAGATACATAAAACAAAAAGGAATTTTCATGATTAATAATTGCATCAAATTTCATGATAATAGAGAAAAATCTTATTTCATTATCATTTTTTTATTGTGGTGGAAAATTCATAATATATAAATATATAATATAATATACATAAAGAATGATTTTATATTTAATATGAAAACATTCATACTCTGGTTACACTTCAACCAATTTTCTATTCATCACTGACTCTATGAAATGAATATCGAAAATTATTTTTTTCCTAAATCTTAAATACTCTTTTAAAAGATTAAAATATCTTTGACAGAATTATACATAATTCCTTAAGTCTCCAGTTATTATTATAATTATTCGGATAGAAAAAGTAATCTACTATGTATATATAATTATATATTTATGTTATACGTAATTATCTAAAACATATTCTAATGATTAACTTAAACCATCTTATTAATGTTTATCCTTATGACCGTTAAAAAATTATATCTAAAACACTAAATAGAATGTCACTAAATTTAAAAAAATGAACATATCATTAATCTATAGAATAACATAAAGTAACTTTTATTCATCACATACCAAACATGTGAATTCATTTATCGTAAATTATCTTGAAATATGGTATTCACTTGACTTAATTGTTTTTTAAATCAATCCAATATTATTGGATATATTTTTTTAATATAAAAATGTTGTTAACTCCATTAAGTATAATATTAAGAACATTTCCCAAAAAATAATTAATTAGTTAAAAGTAGTAATTACTATAAAATTTACCTTATTAATGTCAATCATATATTTATTCCAACATCTTAAGCTCAACTTCCTTAATATATTATGTGTAATATTTCTCTCAAAAAATTATTTTATTGAATTTTTTCATTCCAGTGAATCAATTTTCAAGTTCATCGGTATTTTGTAACACAAACATTAAAATCATTAAATCAATGTTGTAATGGTAAAATACATATACACCTCATAATTAATTTAAACATGATACAATTATAAAAATTTTCAAATGAAATAATTATTGAATCCAAACATAATCACATTAATCCTTACACTTATTCTTATAGTAATATCAAAATACTTACCATGATCTATTTGATACATGTGATATATATTCCATTGATTCTTTGGTAATTCATTTTAATTGTTCCCCATCATATTTTAGTGGAATAAGCACAAATTCGTTCTTTATTTATTTCTATTTCTACCATGATAATTATTTAATTTCACTCCACAATTTAAGAATAATTTAATTACATTTTTCCATGTACTGGGGGGTTTCATTCCCCTATAACCACTTGTTGGAAAATAATTTATTCCCATGTTTCCATTATTATTAATTTTTTTATAATCTTATTTTTCCCTTAAATAACATCAAAACAATAATAATTTTTTAATTATAGTTCTATTTTTATAAAATAAGATATTATTTCATCGTTAGAATAGAATTATAGGGAGACATGCTCCCTTTGAAAAATATAATTAATCATATCAATGTAATGAAAAATATTTATCTTTCGATTGAATTTGTTGTCTATATCATTCCTTGATAATGTTATAATGTTGGATTCATACATTGACACAACTTCATCAACCATATTTCCTAGATTCAGGAATTGTATCCTTATATTAGATCATTTCATGTGAGGAAAATATTTTCCCATGATGAGTTCCATAAAGTCATTCGATTATATTTTTTTTATTTCTTATTTATCCTTTGTGTTTTTATGAAATTACCACCATTGATCCAAATATCCAATGTGTTGTTAATATACCTTGAAAACATTATCCCATTCACTACATACTAGTGAGAGAAATATATTCTCCATGTAACATATCCCTTGATCCATTAAAAATATATTTTCAATCCAACTTAATGATGTATGTTGTTGAGGATGAAGCGATCCCAAATAAGTGAATCACACTCTTGAATATGTTTCTACATATGGGAAACCTTATTTGTGATAACCTAATTAAGATTCCATAATATTTCTATAGTATTACCATATCTTGTACAGTCTTTATTTGGTTCCTTATCATGGGAATACCTATAATGGATGTGTGTATTGATACCATTATTTATTTGATCCTCCATTAATAAATGATGAAATACACTATATTAGAAAATATCATTATGATAAATAATTTATTATCTCTAATTTATTGATATACCAAACACTAATTGAAAATTTATGCTTTTATAAAATCATTATCACAAACCTGTATTCTATGGAGATATCAAGATTTCTATATTTATCATAATGTTCTGTGGAGAATATTTGTATTATCCTAATCATATTCTCAAATATTGTTAAATAAATTGTGTTGTGAGGCCATTTTTGGGCACTATGTGATGATCGATTCATGTATAATGTTCCTGATTCTAAGATATTACCACTAGGTACTTCGGTGCATGAACGATGTACAAATATCGTGTACAAAAAATAATATATTTCTTGGAAAAAAACATTTTCTATTATATACCAAAACATTAGGTTGTTATTCAATTATTTTTCTCAAATTATATATTAGTTTTATGATATATAATAAGTGGTTACCATATTCAAATTATAATTTTTTCTACATGATTTATTTTAATACAAAATATTGAGACCTAGAACTAATTAGTCGAGAGCTTATGTCTACTTCATTGCATTGACAAAGATAAAAAGGTTCATATCCTTAAAGAGTGGTCTATTTAGTAGTTTCTGACACTAGATACATACATGAAACACATTTTAGGTAGTGCTAAAAACTAAAATGAAATTAAATGGAAGACACTTGGGATTCTTGAACTGATTCGAATTTATCATCATTATATCTAAAAGAATGGAGAAATATAAACATGAGCTCAAATAAATAAAATGTTTAATTTACATCATAAGAAATAATGAATCAATAATGAATAATAAATATGAAATTTTAAATAAATGAACACACTTTCCATTTCAATAATGTATTTGAGTGAATAGATAATGGAAAATCAATATAGAAATGAAAAAAACTAAAACAAGGAATTTAATCTCAGAATGTATGGATAATAATAATAAATTATTTCACAACCATAAATTATATTTTTTATTTTATTCCATGATCTCAAACATTATAATACCACTACTATCATGACAGTTCATACTACTATTTAAACTACATGTAAATCCCATTTAATTTTACCAATTTAATTTTCTTATGATACATATAGATGCATTGATAGGCTATATAATTATTGTATATTCTCATATCTGATTTCCCAAATCATTCCACATATATTGAATAATCTATTAAATTCATGAATCAGTATTCTTTTTTATCTAGTATCCATAAGAAGTAATTGACTCATATTTTTCAATATTTCTACATTTTATGAAATAACATTCCAGTTAAACATCATATGTAAAATGGTTTAACATTTGGAAATAATAATTCTCTTAATAAAATAATATTTATTTTTATAAGAAATATAATTTTTCGTGAAAATTTATTAAAATCGTGTTATTTATTAAGAGAAGGTAAATTATTACAAAATAATGTGATGTTTTTCAATAGCATTAATATCATAGAAATTATCAACTCATATCCCCTTATATTATATAATTAAAATTTAACCATTAAAAACATGACTTATGAGTTAATAAAGAAATTAAATTTAATAAGGGATTTAGGTAAACTCTATTAAATAAATTAGTCATATAACATAACAATATGCCCCAATAAAGAGAAATTGATACGAATTCCCATACCTCACAGTTTACTTCAAATAAGCATGATTTAACGAAATTTTTATTGGATTTTTGAAAGATATATATTTCTACCATAACCATGAACATATTTATAAATTCATATATGATCCCCATATAATTATTTACCACCACATTGATAAAAATATTTCATTGTCCTCATTGTTTCATGTTTTATTCGGCATGACTTCTCATTTATGATTTGTTATTAATGTTCTAGTTCATGTGATTATTATATAATTCAATAAAATATATAATAACAAAAATACATAATTATCATATTTCTAAATAAATTATTATTGTAAAAAAACTGTCAAAAATTGTTTTGAGACATGAAATAGTTTATGATTGAGGAGTTGATATGTCGTATATACACATGAGTAACATTTTTATTTTTCAATAATAATTTTGGTAGGAGGTAATTAATATGTTCTATTTATATAATGATAAAAATATCAGCAATACTTTATAATTTCATTAAAAATACTTATATATATCATCCAATTTTTTGTGATGAAAAAGGGTAACACTGCTTCGTGAAGGTTGTAGTGCACAAAAACAAGAATGATGTTATGAGTTATTTGTGTAAGAATAAAAATTATATATTTTATTTTAAAAATGATAAAAATGTAATGAATATCATAATTAGTCCATATATATAGCATATATTCATTAACATTGTCCATATCAAAATCCATGTTAAGAATGACTGAATCACGAATCACATTGCTTCGCAAGGAAGTATTCTGTCATAAACATGAATAACGTTATAATATCCCCTATGGAATTGAATGTAAAAAATATAAAATATATATAATAATTCAAGTGGAATATTTATGTTATAAATATCATAATTTTACATTATATACATTATCATACACAATCATTAAAATCCATTATATAAAAATGAATGACATCAGTTTGTAAGGTTGTAGTCCATCATACACATGAATGATGATTCTTAAACATATTTGTTGGAAGTGGTGATGGTTTACTGTAATTAACATTTCATAACAAAATATTACTATATGTAATATTCTTATGTCATTATATATTTATTTATTAATAATAATTTAAATATTTGGAGGAAGGAATTAAATAAAAAAAATTCTTTATAGAATGTTACATCTTCTTCGGGTGTCCTTCATAAGTATTATCAAAAAAATCCTTCCAAGGTTTTATTGTATAATAAATTATTCTAGTATGTGATGAGGGATATTTAGAAAATAATTGGGGTGTTATTTAATGAAGAAAATATTTTTAAATCATTGAATATTATAAGAGATTATGTGGCCTTTTATAAGTTAGTTGAGTGTCACACATGTAATATTTCAATAATAAAAATGATACATTTTTTTAACATTATAAAAGATAAAAAATGAATTATTATATTTTATTGGAGATAAAAAGGTATATATATATATATATTAAATATATTTTAGACATGTTTTTATGTCATTTTAAAAATTATTTGTTTAACCCTCGAAAAATAAGTTTTTACATTAGTCGTGACAATTAATTATTGTAGTTTTCCTTATTGAATTTTGAAATTTTTTTTGTTAAAATTATTATATAATATAGATTATTTAATTTTTAAATATGATATATATTTTTATAAGTTCCTTTCAATGAATTGAAAATTATTTATTATTACTAAATCATGTAGACGAAATGAAAATACAGGGTTTTAAAGAGAAAAATTTTAAAATTTTAAAATATTTTGAAATCAATGATCAATATGGAAATGATTATACTCACAAAAATTGGATTAAATTTTATAAAATTAAACCAATTTTAATTTCCAACAAATTTATAATTTAAAATAACATTATAAATTATTTAACACAAAATTCAGTTTTTATATTTTTTTATATTTCTCATATTTTGTCAAAAAATGAAACATTTTAGAAAATTCTCAAAAAATAACCCTAAGATTAATATGAAACATTGATTTCTTAAATGAATCTAATTTTACCAAATATATTTTCAATCGGTAGTAAAATAATTAATTTCACATTATCCATGTGATGGTCTAGAATATTTATCTTATAAAAAAAATATTTTTACAAAAAATCATTTTTTAATGAAATAGTATTAAATTGTTTCTTTAATATATATATATATTATTAATTTAATAAATATATAAAATATATAATTTTCAAAATTTTGTTAGTAATTTTTATACCCTCTAATTTAGTGGCTAATATATTATTATAATGATTAAATGTTTGATATTTAATAGAGTATCATGTTTCATTCAAAATTGGTGATGTGATCATTGAAAAAAATAGAAGAGATAGAATTTATTAAAAATAAATATACTTTATTTATTAATGGACATATATTTCCTTATAATTTTGGTGTTTCATGTCATATAAACTATCAAATATAATGTGTATATTTAAAAATCTCACGGTGTTAATAAAAAACCAATTTGGAAAATAATTAGAATAATAGAAAACTTGTTTTTTATTTAATGAAAACAGACAATCTTAAAAATATATCAAAATATCTATTAATGGTTGTAAAAGGGTAAAATAAATTGAACTAGTATAAATTATAAAAAAAACATTCCTTATATCTTTTTGAATGAATGTAAAAACATTCTATAGAATATATTTAAAAATTTCCTTATTCAAACCCATTGAAAGGATAAAATTAAGAACATAAAATTTTATTTAATGATAATTTATTTCAAGATAAATAATTATTAAAATAATTTTAAGAATATTTAGATGGATAATATATATTGATAAAATAAATCATTAAAACAATAAAATGAGGTTTTAATGTAATGTAAAACATGCATAAAACCAAAAAAAATAAATTTTAAAAATAGTATAGTGAAATTAAATTATGATACTAAATGACTTTTATCACTATTTGAGAAATAAATAAAAAAATTTATGAAATATTTATAATAAAATAGAAATGTAAAAAAGGGTTACAATGGAGTCATTAAAATGTTATTTCTAACAAATAAGGTCTAATAACTCATTTTTGATTCATCATTGATGTTCTATATCTTCCAGAATAATAAATGTTAAAAAATTAAATAATTCGGTAGGAATATTTTAAAATTTTGTTATCACGTATATTTTTAAATTTATAATGGTATATTGAATTACATAAACATTTTTTTTCTTGTCACTTATACTTATGATATTCGGCTTGTAAGATCAAAATGACATCCATCTGTTGACTATTGAAATTTTTTTATAATTTCAGCATCCACAGAATAAATATCCTGATATTTTTATCATTTTTATAGATTTTTTATAATTTTAAAATTAACCAAGAAATATTTCTATAAAAAAGGAAGTATGTTACAATCATGAAAACAGATGGTCATACGTAATCACAAGTAATATTTCTATTTTCACAATATCGAAGGAAATATATAAGTGTTATTTTTTGTTTCTAGAATTATAATTATTAAATAAATAACATTAAATTTTTTTAATACTATACCCATGATATACTATATAGATGAGTTTTTTTATAAAAGAATGTGGATATAATTCTAAAAATTAACTTATAACAAATGTATAAATAATGACAAACATTTTTTTCAAAAAAACGAAGATTTACTATTCTAAATTATAATATATTATAATGAAAAAAAACATTTTTGAATAAAACATATATTAAAATAATAACAAAAATTATATTAATTGAAATTCTAAAACATTAATCCATATGAAAAAATTAAGAAACATATTGAAGTTTAATGTAATATTATTATTTAAATAATTTGGATTTTCATATTTAATCACCATAACTAACAGAAAGAATATTGACTCTATATAACCACTGAAGCACCTTCATTACAATCAATTATGTCTTAATGATTATCATATGATACATGTATGTTCATATGGGAACTAATTTAATTGAGTTATATTTAATTACATTTTATCTGGGTTGTAACAAGTTTAGAAAACCTTTTTTATGTAATAAGTTTTATCATAAAAATATCAGTATGATGGTCTATGACTAGTGACACATGAGAGGTTTAGCTTTAATCAAACAAATATTATCATGGAATGTGGAAAAAACTTTCATACAATCATTTTTAGGTACTAATATCAACATTGGTTTCCCACAACACTTGTTATCAGGTAATTCAAAAAAGAGTATTAATACATTAATGGTCTTCCCAAGAACAATGTTGCTCAATAGAGTTTATAATGTAGTCGATATGGAATATGTTTTCGTTAATTAATTTCAAAAAAAATATATTTGATAAATTAATAATATGTATAAAAATATAATTTAACATCATTCATTTAATTCATAAAATATTAGTAATAATATATATTAATTTACATGATACTAAAAGAAGACGTTCTATAAGAAGAAATTATGGAATGCGTTGATCATATCACATCATATTCATCTAAGAAAAAAAATCCCCAATATAAACAAAAAATAATGTCCCATTATTTCACAATATATATGTATAAATCTACAAAATATCATACCAAACTTAATTCATAGAAAAACTAATGATGAATCGAAGATAACAGACAAATATAATTTGTATTTAATAATTAAAAGACGAAACCAAAGTTTATGAGTTGATTCAACCCTGGTATTGTGAAATATGAACTTAGAGCTTATTTCCATAATTGAAGAATTCAGAAATGAATAATAGATGTGGTATGATGATATTGTCAATAGAAATACTATATTTAATAATCTGAATAAATCATCTTGAATTCCAGTAGAACCTTTTCCATGAGGAGGAAAATTATAGGGCCATGGATGTACATCATATTCACTTTATTGATCGAGAAAATGAATGGGGGGGGTCCCACATCTGAATTTATCGTGAATCAAGTTAATTATTTTATTTTTCCCTTTCAAAAATTTATCAGGACTAAAAAATAACTTAGTTACATTTCATGATAACTTTATTTGTCGCACGAGAATCCCCTAGAGGCTCTCCCAAAAATCCAGTGGTTTTTAGATGAAACTTTTGTGTCCTGCATCAAATAGCCATATGAGTAATTTTCTCTATGATACACACAAAAATTAATTCAAATATTTTAAACCCCATAAAAAGTAAAAAAACACAAAAAACATTAAAATTTACATCACTAAATATCCAAAATAAAATATTAAATGATGAATCTAAAATACCCCAACAAGAGAAATAATTTTAAATGATACATTTATTTAAATATAAAATACACCCAAATATATTTTAAAATTTTAATCATGGTAATCAGTGATGAGATTTTGTAATATTATCATCAATATTAATACAATTGTAATCTTAATATTTCAATGGTATGATTTCCCAGGGTAATATTATAATGGTCATATTTTATTTTGGATAAATTCACATTAATTATACATATAAAATCAGTAAACACATTCTCTTCAGCTCAAAAATATCAATTCCATTTCATGTTTTTTATTTATAATAGTATATATCATTAATTTCGAATAATATTTATTGAATATGATATTTTTAATATGTATATTAGAGTGTCTCCATATATCTTTATGTTCAGTAATTAACTAGTTTAATCTCTTATATTGATGTAATTTCTAAAAGAATTAAATACAATTATGATAATATAATAGAATATGTATCATTTAGTTCTTATGAGAATTAATAATTTATTTAATATTAATGAACTTCAATTATAATATCTTATGAGTGAATTATTAATATATTTCATATAGATATGAAGACATTATTTACCTATAGAGTGTGCAGTTTTCGTTATTTTTTATTAAACATTGAGGCAAATTTTATTTTGATGGGGTTTGAATTTTTGTTAAATATTATCAGTATAATTTTAAAGTCTATTCTTATTGGAATACATATATCCAAAAAAGATATATTGTATTGAATCAACCCATGATACCCTCAAAAGTGTTACCCTAACCGATTATCCACATACCCAAAAGTTTTTCCTGATCACCTTGATGACTATAACATATGAATAAAATAATAATAGATAGAATGATTTATCCTAACATAAAACAAACTGTGTTGAATATATAAAAAATTGAAAGAAAACAAAAAATATAACTAAAATTAATATATTTCACAACAAAATATAAATAGTCTTACCGATTAAAATAAAATTAGAAAAACCATATCAAAGGTAAATGCTTGAAAAATGGACAATTGAAATAGAAACCAACTACTCCATTTAAATATTAGGAAACATCAAACCATCTCACTACCTGGTACCAATACCTAACTAACATGATTCTATCTAGTTCACTATGGTGACTTGTCGTTTCATGTATCAAAATTCAACACTAGGTACATGCACCATTGAAGGAGTGTGAAGCAATTAAGCTATATTGGTTTTGTGGGATCACACCTAGGTTTTCCATATCTTGCTTCTAGAAAAAAATCTCATAACCAGAATTTATGAAAAATGGAATTATATGGAGAAAATAATTTTTCAAATATATTTTTATAAATAATTTCCATTTTTTTACATTTATCTAAAAAAATCCATGTAAAATATTTTCAAATCATAAATTAAACAATCCATTTCTCATTCATCAAAATTTGGTATATCTAATAAAATAAACATAAATCTAGTACACAAAGGATAAAAATTCCAAGGAAAAATCAAGGTCAGTTTAGTAAGGTCACTCATAAATTAATTATGATGAGTGTAGACTATAAGCGCGATATACACATACATTGATGTATATGGAATATAGGAACACCTAGAAATGTAAATGTTCAAAAAATGTAAATTTATGTCCTAGATCTAAATTTATCCTGATCTAGGAATTCAAGAACAACATATATAATTATCCTGCTTAATAATATCAAAATTAGAGCCCAAATACTGCACCTAACTCATATAAAAACAAGGATCCGATGATCATTATATATAATCATTTAAGAAGGGATTACAGATTTTATAATATAATTAAAAGAGTCATTTTAATTTTCTTAAAAATTAATAGGAAATCCCATTTCTCAATTAACATCAAAATGCCTTGAAATTCACTTTTCTATTACGAACATTATAAGAAATTCATGTATCTCAAAAACCCAATTTACCCAAAAATGTATAAAATCATTCCTTTACATTTATAAAAATATTTTATAAAATAATAGAAGTCATATTTTCAAAAAAAAGGATAGATAATGAAGTTAATACCCTAATGTCGGGGTGAAAACTAACCATAATGGGATAAACCACCACTACAATGAATAAAGAATAAAAATGGAGGCCTTGTATTCAATTCCCACCTCTTTCAGTCATAATAAACAACAATAAGTGTCAAATTACTGTTTAGGATAAAGATACCTCAAGAACCACACACACTACCTCACAACCATACGATATGACTTCAGAATACGATTAGAGAACAGATCAAGAAAAGAATAACATGAATCAACACGTGATCAACAGATCCTACTAACTTTTCACAAAAAAATCAAATACTAATAGAAATGAACATGCATAAATGTCACTTATAGAGAGATATGTGGATAAACCAACATGGAAAAAGAGCGCTATAAAATGCATCATTTATGGGTCGAAACACCTAAAATCTCATTGATTTATTTATAGAATTTTATATAGGTATACAAAATATTAATGAATTCCGATTTAGGATATTAGTTAATAAAACCTACAATTAATGAGTATTTAATGTCATAAACCATGTATTCAATTCCTAAAATTACCATAATTTCCCTATTCCAAAAAACACATCGCCTTGGGTTAAAAATTTCATGGGACATCATTATGATATAAAATTTTTTTTTTGGGTTAATTGATTTATTTTAGATATGATATTTACATGTTTTCACCAATAATTTATATAAATTTTATTCTATATTGTTATAAATAAAAATGCCTTATAGGATTTAACCATCCTAGGTTATGAACAAAAACTTCCAAAACCCATTCTCATGGCCTTCTAATAACTAGAACCACACTCTTAAACATAAAATATCATACATTAAAATCTATGATATTAAAATCTCCCCATCATAGGACTTAATATATTTAGAAATTCATAGATAAGAGGGGATATCCGGGAATATGAGAGTCCACTACTCCCTCACTGATGATTCAAACTCTGATGTCTCTTGAACGTCTGATCCATATCACCATAAATCTCATTAAAATGTAACAATGTTTCATCACATGTATTTAACATGAGAATAATTGATATCTACGAGATTATGTAAAATTGAAAAATCTATATCAAACTTGACACCTTCTCAAATCAAAATATTAGAGGGATTAGAATGAAACTTCATACGGTAACATATATAGAAAACATCATGTACATCTATCATGAAAGACAAAAATTAAAACTAAAAGGAATCCTATACTAGATGATATTTAGCATCAAATTGTGAAACATATCTTAGAGCCATCATTTAAAAATTTCCAATGCAATGGTGACCCAAATGAGGAGAAACCTATATAAAAAACCATGAACATATTTTATATTCAAAAGGATAACTATGAAGATACACATATTATTTATGTTTACTTTGTGCTATTACCATACATTGATATTTATCATGAATCCTTAATAATTTTTCTTGGAAGAGTCTTTGTCCCATTAATTATGTCTCTCCCACCTCATCCCATTAATGAGGTGACTAACATAAGAGACCACTAAAAATATCGAAGAGAAAAATTATGTTCACGGATTGGTAACTACTTTTATATGAAAAATCACATAGTCCTAGATTATTGTCTCATGATATTTAAAATGTAATGGCAAAAAAATGAATCATATCACCCGTTGTCCGAATAGGATGATCCATTTGACTCTTTATCCATGTGTGGTAAGATGTAGTCAACCAGAATTCAATCTCCATTACCTTTTGTAGACTCTAAATTATCATATAATTAAAGAGAGGATATCTATATATAATTAAGGTAAATAGAACTCCACTTTACCACATGATCTCATTCACATATAGTTTACATAGATCTACAACCATTGTTTTTTCCATGATCTGAATAAAATGATTACATTTTTTCAACTGATCGAACATCATCTATATAGAATTCTTCCCATGGGGTGTCTATATAAATATAATAATAATTCTAGTGAAGACTTCACCCTATTTTAAAAATAACAATATGAGATGATATAGAGATCAAAAATGATCATTATACACTACCGTTTTCAGTTGGTATGAATAATAGTGGGACAAAAAATCATCAATTATACAATTCATACCTGAAAACTAGAAATAGCTTCTGATATCATATAACATATTCTTAGAACCTAGATGAATGAACCATGAGAAACTAATGCAATTAAACAATAATAAACGCCTCAAAAAATTTCGGTTGAACACCTATTCCATAAAGAAATGAAAAGAATATGATGTGAGAGACCAACTAGAAACATTATCCACACCATAAAGGGTTTACATGATTCATCTGAAGTCATTATCATACAATCAAATTTGTAGAATAGTATAATGGAGAAAATATGATTATGGAACACTAGTGAGAAACAAACATGAGTCATATTCTTGATCATCATAATGAATGTATAAATTTATTCCTATAGGGTTTCACTCATCATTAGATTCCAAGATAGTATGTGATGGCACATTCATGCTAAGTGCATGGGCTATTTCATTCCCATTACTCTTGGTCAATGGTATTTCATAATTGAATGTATAAAATCAATATATAAACCATATCTATCTAATAATAAATTAATTATTTGATAATATATAACATAGAAAATTATGGTAAAAAATATCATGAAAAACTTCTCAAAAAAATTTACATGCATCACATAAGAAGATGTATAACTATAGAAACCTACAATTCCTAAGTAGGGAAATTCTTCTAAAGTGTCTGAAGGTTTAATGATCAAAAGTAAACTACATTATCATCATGAATTAGAATAAAACATATACCAGACGTAGATAATTTAATGTAAAACAAATAACCCCTTTTAGGGACAGGAAAAATAAAAATAGGTGTTAATTCACAAATCTATATCAACTTATCAAATAAACACTTAAAATTAGAATATAAAATTAATTTACACCCATTATTTATAATATAAATAATATGATAGATATAATTACTTTCTAAAACCAAAATTTTTGTTCCATAAGAATGATGAATAACCTTGTTTCAGAGTCATTTTTTGTATCATCCCACAATAATAAAATCATCACCTTATCAAGATCAATTGGTATTTCAGGTTCAATAAATCATGCATCATAATAAAATCACTTCTGGGATAAAAAAATTTCATTTCAAATGATTACTATAAATTTAAATGTTTTATGGGAATTTAAAACCTAGATTTAAATTACTCTCATTCTTATACTTCGATATATAATAAACCAACATATCACATACACACACAATGAAAATTTTGTAAAGATACTTATAGAATATAACGTTCATCTATTAAATAAAAATTAAATGAAAATTAGTTAGACCAAAAGACTCAAATTATATTCCTAATGTCTATTACTACTATCAGAATCCATTTTCATGTATATCATAATCTTAAAACCTAAGATGGTTATTACTTTCCTAAAGATAAATCATCAAAAATCACTTTAACCCTTTACCTAATAAAAAAATTCAAGCACATGTGGAATATATTTCTTATTTTTAACCATCACCATGTTCAAATTTGAATAATAAAATGATAATAAAATTGAACAACACATGTTCATGGAAAATTGAATATGGGATTCCCATAGGGAATCAATAGGGATAACAAACCCATTTTCAATTAGATCAACAAACTGAATTAGGAGCTCTTTGAGATTTTTTGATGTGAAATGATAAGAGGTTATTGATATATTTTTAGTTCCATAATCAAAGGAGTCGTGAACTATACCACACTATCAATTGGAAGATTGGAAAATTCTTCGAGGATGAAATCAAGAATTTAACTAACTATCATGGGATGATTTATAAGATAGAGAATGTTATAAGTGTCAATATTAATGACATATGAAAAATTATTGTGTTCTATGAGGGAATGAATTTCAAGATCCAACCTCAGATCCCACTCATCTTGAAAGGAATGATATCTCCCATCATATGATATTAATGAAAATATTCATTGATATAAATCAATCTCTTCTTGTTGAGTAGAAATAAAATCTATCTTGAATACGATTTAAAAAAAATCAAGATAGAAAATAGGGAAATCACATATGTACGTTGTATAAGATATAAATAGAGAACAATAAGGAGTATTAAACCCATGGTTGTTTTTATTTCCAAGATCTATCTCCATATTCATAAAAATGTACATGATTTCTAATGGAAATTTTAGAACATTTATAATACAAGATGATATAAACATTTATGAGTCACTAATTTTAAATTAATAGTTACAATAGAGATGCAATGATAATGTAACCTCCAACTGTCATTGGTCTTGTGTCAACCTCAACTAGAAATGAATTCACTATGTAATGGTTATTAGATACTGAGTCCTTTGTATGGATCCCTATATACATTGAAGAACATAATTATACAAGAATTAATTTTAGAATAGAAGTCCTAGAAAAGTACTAAGGCATAAAAATAGCCCCACAGAACTTCTGGAGATGGCATCAGCAACCAAAAGTGCTGCAAATATTGGTTGCTTAAGGACAAGTATGTTTGGTGTTCCACAACTTGAAACAATGATATTAATTAAGAGGTAAACTATTAGTTATAGGTTATGGTTTATTAGAAACCCAAAATATTTTCCTACCTCCAACAACCAAACAATGGTCATGTAACAACCTCTTATTTCCATACAATACACAAAATCATCACCTGGGTGGAAATGATATAGAAAAATAACCAATATTAACAAAAAATTCCATCTCTAACATCATAGACATGTCTACTATTTTATCACTGTCAGAAAGATTTAGCATATACACCTATGATCAATTTTCTGTTAATTACCTATATATTTATTTCTACACCTTCAAATATCCATCCATCACCCCCTTCGAGAAAAAACAAGATCCCTGAACTGATTGGTGTAATCCAACGATATATTCTCTCCCAAAATAAATTTGAGGAACATTATTGAATTCACTATCATTGGATATTCTGAGAAGAACTACTAAAATAAATAAGATCTCTATACCCTTCTATTTCAAAATGACATGGTGGTGTTCCTATATAATTTAATCCCATTATCTATTTCTAGGACCCTCTAGATGAAATGTAACACACATCACCTTGAAATATATAAGTGAATATTAAAATTCAAAGAATAAAATTGATATTTTACATATAATCCTCTCCCATTTAAGGATAATCAAAATGATTAATGGATGGTGGATTATCATGTAGGAACTCACATGAATGATTTTTTTGATTCACTGATTCTCTGTACACCTCAATAGATGGGCTTTAACCTCACTATACAATATTTTTGATAACCCATACTACTATAATAATACTCTATATATGATATTTATAAAAGGTGATTTTTTAGAGCATAATCTATTTCAATACCCACAAAATAATTCATGGATAATTCCATAATGGAAAATTTATACACATTGAATATAATATAAAATGTATTATAATTAAAAACCTTGTTTTTAAACAAGATAAAAAAATAATTTCCATAAAAATTGATACATGAGACACACATCCTAACATCCCAATCTAAATTGAGTCATTTCAGAGTAATATTTGAATAAAAAAAATACATCAGCCCACCTCCCAAGTATTACTAATCCTATAACCCATCTACCAACTTCCCATTATGTAGCATAACCATCTCTTGATAGAAAAATGATATGAAAATACACATTATAAATAATCAAATGGTACTTGAACTAATATACCACATACCTATGGTGATTTACTAATCCCCAAGGGCCAACGAATATCACGCAAGAATAAAAAAATAAAAAAGAGAACAATTTATATCAACCTAAAAAATAATATAATATATAAAAAGTGGATTACCCCAAAAAATAAATGAAATTAAATGTATTTTAGGATTTCACGCAAAGTGAAATAGTGAAAGAGATAAAAATCGAAGTAGTAGAACTAATTTATATGGTACACATCTGAAAAAAGGAAAATTAAATCATAACAAAACTACTTTAGGTGATCTGTTAAAAATATCCCACCTTCTCACAACTAGATACCCAACCCTAGGTGATATAAACCTCCTTGCCTCACTCAAATAACTTTCATGTCTTGAATCAATAGGCAATTTATGGTGTTGACACCATCAGAGGTGGGTGTAGAGTGTGGCCTACATAGATAGATAGTATACATGGGTTCCATGTCACGTATTAAAATAAGAATCCATCATTTTAATTTTAAAAACCTGGAATGATTAATAGTAAATAAGTTTCTATATCAAAATCATCATATGTCAATACACATTATTCAACAGTTCCATAAAAATACAAGATTTCATTCAAAGCATAAATCTGACAATGAATTTCCAATTCATCAAAAATCAATATATCATGTTAAATTAGTTTATAGCCAATACAAATACGATCAAAAATTCCTTGTATTTCTTGTGGCCTTGTTAAATTGGTCACTCTTATATCATTCATGGATTGTGTGAACTATAAGCCCAAAGTACCTAAGAATCAAGGTCTATGGAATATATGAACACTACAAAGAACTGAACCCCCATACATTTCAATTTATAACCAATATCCAAATGTATTATAATATATGAAAATAAAAACAACAAAAATTTTGATCCTTCAAAACAATATAAATAGACAAGACACAATACGACACCACAATATATTTACACATAAAATAAATTATTTGAAAAGTGGTAAATCATTTCAAAATACTATTCAAAACACTCTCTATACGCCATTTTCTCAATTCATTTACCAATTCTTTTAAAGTCATAATTATTTTACAAAAACAAGAAGAAAACATATTTTTCCAAAATTACATTTCATGCATACAAAACAATAAATCATAATTTTTCATCAAAAATATCATTTAATAAAAAAATTGAAATAAATTGTCTATATAAAAAAATATATAGTTGGAACCAATCACTGTAAAAAATGGACTTATATTACCCACAACAATATCCACCAATAATTGGAGGAATAAATAACAAAAAATATAGACCATAAAATTTATTTCCACACCATATAATCAAAATCAACAACAAAAAATATTTTTAGTTCACAAATACCTTGATAATAATAAATTATTCACCAAAACCATTTAAAGGATGTATCCATATATTAATATATATAAAAGATTCTAAAGAATTATAAATAAATCAACATAAGATTAATGTATCCAAAAAATTAAGCCTAATGCAACTACTATTACAAATTATAATAATAAATAATTAAGAATTTTTATTGATATAGACACAATGTAACAACCATAGAAATGGATAATTGAAAAAAGATTTATAAATAGATAGGAAACACTAATAATCACATATAATATTTCCTAGGGATTTGTAGAGATAAAAAATCTGAATTATTTTCTAATAAGGATTTTAGTTACAAAAAACATATAGTGAGAAAGGATGTTATGTTTTAAACTAGTAATTTATGGTGTGAAATCCCTGTAATTTTTATAAATAGAAAATCATGTCTCCAAAGACTCAGGATCATAGAGTATTATATCTACAACGTAAAAATATGATTTATAGAGTGTTTGGTTTTATTTTTCAAACCATTTTAAAGAATCCTTCCATGAAAATATTTATCATTATAATGTAGTATTTTTATATAAAAAATAAAAAAATCAAATATATAATGATCATTTGAAAAGAACACAGTAAAATTACTAATTTACTCCAATGTATAAGAACCCACTCTTACTCATAAAGATTAAATTCCATAAAATCATGTATGTTACACTAGTTAATATATAGATTTTATATATATTGATACTATTATATTCTTTAGATGGTGGAAATAATTATCAAGATTTTTATTTTGGATAAATATTTATTACATCAGAAAAGGGAGAGAAAATTTGAATTTATTTTCTTAGATAATATTTCCCAGTACATCACAGTATATAATGATGATCCATGTATTTAATAGTTAATTTTTTGTAATGGAGATTTTATATTTTTTTTAATATTTATAACTATATGTACTACCATTTATTTTTTTAAAAAAAATTATTTATTAGATCTCAATTTTATTTAACAATTAAATATTTCAATAATTGAAATGGAAGGATTCATACATTCCTTAATGGTAGGATGACCAAAGTATCTTATTGAGTATGAGGTTAAATGAGTTATTATAGATGTATTCATGATTTAATATAATTTCCATCATATTAAAGAGAATATATTAGTGTAAAAACATATTATAATTTATATGGTGGTCATGGTGCGATCATATGAAGTATAATAGTCTACTAAATGTGATAAAATTCATGGGTATAACATTGTTATGTTAAATTATTTACTCCATGAATGGGGTGATAAATTAATCTTGGTAACACCATATCTTCCCTAGAATAGTGGTAAAATAATGAATATTAATTATACCTAAGTTGAAATGTATAAAACAGATATCTAAGACTCTAGTGGTTCATTATATATTAGTTTAAATTTATTTCCATTTTCCAATGATAGTTTTTATTCATATATTTTAATGGATTATTGTCTAGTATTATATGATCTAACATTCAACATTCCATTATATTGAATTAAAACAATTAAATAAACCATTATTATGTTAAAAATCATATTGAGTATGAAGAAAGATTCATATATTACTTGAAATCATACTAAACATATCTAGATTGATATTAAATCAAAACTATTTTGAAAGGGATTGGATTTTACAAGCACAAAAAATTGTGTAATTGTGGTTTTGTGTGTGTTAAAAGTGAGTTTATAGATCCGAATTGGAGGATTTGTTGAGTATGTGTTGAGAGTTCAGCTAGGAAATCACATAGTGATGTCTTAATTATGTTTTTTATTTATTATCTTAAAGAGACAATTTATAATATTATTAAACCCAAGTTTTTTCATATAAAATAATATCAAAAGGATCGAGTTGGTATCTGGTTTTAAAACACTACTAAAAATATATTCCAACTAATAGAAAACAACCATGAAAAGAGAATATACATTGTAGTATAATTTTTTGGATTTGAACAAATATAATAATATAATTCCTTAATAAAATGAATGTGATTCATATGGTAACCTTTTATTGATGCGTTTCACCATCATTTCTTTGTCTGAAGCATCAGGTGTTATACAATTCAATGAAGCCATAACACACTAATATTGTTTTGTTACTTTGGTTGATGTTGGATAGCTGTGGCCCTATGATTCTAGAAAATAGAATAGGTAGGTATTATCATTATAATATATTTTCGTGGATTGAACTATTTTTTGAATTGGTGGATATCAGTATTTGGGGATAAATATTTTTTAGAAATAACGGGGGCTTAATATTATGTTGCGAAACTAAAGGTTGTGATTATATATTGTAAAAAATCACATTTCCTCATAACATACCATTTCATCCAAAGTTTTTTGTATCCATTGATCAAAATTTTATAGAGATATTCATGATGTTATTCATAATAAAACTGAAGAAATGAATTTACTATGCAATTAATTAAAATAATTTTTTAATGATTTTTTATATTTTAATTATAAATTTGTTTTCTTTCATGAATCCTATCCAGTTTTTTTTATTCCCATAAAACATTAGAATCTTTGGTGCCTAAATGCTCATTAATCTTCTTATTTGTGGTCTCTGATTTCATTACTCTAGTGAGACAATAATATTTATGAATAATTTAAATACATTTTTATTTCAAAATATTATCTTACTTCTCCCTTGTTATGTCGTTTTTGGTATAGTTGTGTTTTATATTTACTAAAATTTATAATTGAATTTAATTGTTTTTTAATGTTTATATTCATTAAGGGATATTTTTATAGATTTAGTCGTGTTGGTTTATCATTTTATCTAATCCTCATGCGATACTAGATAAATCCAATATACGTGACATAGATTTTTAATCTCTTTTACAATTTTCTATATAAATTTTGTTTAATCATTTTCAATATTAGTTTTGGTAATGTGTTAAAATCGACCGCATTTATATAATTATTACATTGTGAATTTAATGTGGAAAAAGAGACGGGAATGTTGACTTGTTTTTATTTTTCAAGAAATTATAGATTATTTTATGTTGACAATCCTTATATATTAATTCATATTATTGAAATTCTAAGCTATTATTTAATTTTTTTAATGATTTAGTTAGGCATATAACATGATTAAAGGGGTTATTAAAAATAAATAGTGATGTTATTTAATATATAGTAATTAAATAAATTATTCGTCATGATTTAACATGGGTTTTTATCATTTATTTTATATAATGAATATATGGGGTTTTTTAATGTTTTAGTTTTATTATTTTGAATGTATTTTTTGGTATACAAGGGGAGATTGAATGTTTGGATATACAATGTGTTGATGGGGTTGACATGGAATAATGTGGTTATTTTTGAGGTCATTCTAAATGTGATATTTTCATATATTTTTGTGGATTTATTATTGTTGTATTTTTATAGGTGTGATATAGATAAAAAAATATTTGTCTGGATCATGGAGAATTAATTAATAATATATATGATATGAAAATATGTGGTGATAATGGGATATATTGAGGAAATTAATTTTTGGATAATAATAAATTTTATTGAGGATGATTTTTTTGGAGTTAAATATTACATATATATTTCGTTTCAAAGTATAAGTTCATTTATGATGAAGTGGATTTCTGGTGAGTTATTGATTTTGGGGTTTTAGTTTATTATTAAAAATTGACCTAATTTGTTAAAAAATAACTAAATTAAAAATCATAATAATTTTATAGATATAGATGAGATTATGAAAATATTTAATGTAATATTAACTTAGATGTTATAAAAAGATAAAAAGTTGCATTTTTTGAGTTAGAAGATATTAGCTATCTAAGGTGGAAATAATATCATATTTCTTCAAATTAAGATCAAATTATACAAAGCATGAGTTCAGCATAACACAATTTTGTGACTAATTTCAATATTTAATTGTTAAATGAGATGATTTTTTTAAATATACTTAATGAATCCAAAATTAAAATTTTATTTAACAAAAAATGAATCTACTAATTTATATAACACATCACACAAATTGTCAGACATTTGATAATAGAAATTATTTTGTTTCATGGGGAATAAAAAAAAATTAAATTACATGTTGTGAATATTTATCCATAAACTCTATATAGAACCCCAAAATATTTATACATAGATGTCAAATTGTTTAGATGAATATTTATTACATAACAAAGACATTCTTCAGAGAATCTAATATGTCTGGTGTCTTTAGTAACATGGAAAATTGAACAACCAGTTCATATGTTTCTTTATTATGTTCTATGTAACAATTATCCATCATAAGCATATCATTTCTAAAATAATTCATTATAACATGGGAAAATGTAACATAATAATCAGTGAGATCATATTCTCATAATGGGTAAGCAATGTAGATTTCAATGATATCATACGTATAGGATGATAATATGTTTAATAGAACATCAAAAAAAATTAAGAATCAAACCATATATATCATATATAATAATAATGAGCCAAGACCTAAATTGTGGATATTCTTAAGATATGAATCCTAATTAAATAAAAACACATGAGTCAACAGATAATAAAATTTTCTTAAGTAAAAAATATTGAATAATCAGATAGTTATAGATTTTTTTTCTTATTATTCAAGGATACTCACATAGAAAAAAATAATGGAATGGGTTCACTCCTCAAACATTATTATTAACTAAAGATCAATCTCAAAACAATAACAGTTGTAAAAGTAACTTATTGTACTTCGTTCAGTCCACATTCCAATACTTTTTATCTAATGAGATATCAATATTTATGCACTTTGTTTGAATAAGATAAATGTCATACCTCTGTCTTTTAATAATGTGACCATCATCTATGGATAAAACATAACCATCAACCTTGGTTATAGCATTACCAATATACTTGGTTATAATTTAATCCTCATTATTGGTTATCATGTAACCAATGTAACATAATGAAAACCACAAATATTTATTCTTCATTAAAATTAAAGGGTAATCATATAAGATACAATTATAAGAACGTTTTTATGTAAAAAATTCATCATAATAAAACCCATGAAATTTAAAATTGAATAATAAACATTTCATCTTTTCATAATAGTATAACCTATAGAAAAGACACAAGTGTTATAAATGTATTTTCACCAAAAATATAAACTTCTTGGTGAATGAATAAGGATTTCATCAGAGAATAATAAACATAGTAATTCTTATGTAACATCATAAGATGACATCATATATGGAAATTTATTTTGAAAGATCAGTTGGGTCATTTTTTCATGAAAATATATGTTCACCATGAATGAACATCTTCTATTATATAAAATTTTCCAGTCATTAATAAAACATTTTATTTTAAAATAACCCATGTAACAAGAAACATAAGATTAATGTAACTGATCTATCATTGTGGTTGGAAATATTTTCTAGTATATATATGTTAAATTAAAAAATTTATTAAACTATTTAATAGAATAACTCAAAATTATCCTTTATCAGAAAATAATACAAATATTTCTTTTATTTTATTAGAAAATAGTCAAAAAGGGTAAAAATTAATGTTTAGAAACAAATTAGAATAAAAAAACACTTAAAAAATTTCTTTATAAATGATGTATATTGAAGAAATTTTATTTTGAACTGAAAAATGAAATGAAGATAACTTTCAATAAAAACAATGTACCATGAGTAAGGTAAACAATGAATATTAATGAAAATATATTCTCACAAAAAACTAGAGGATAATAAAATTCGTTAATATATTTATAGTCACATCATATGATTTTAGCATTGTATATATATTCATAAAAAATCATAATAAACCAAGATATTATAACATTAAATCAACACTTCATTTTTTTCATTTGAATCATAACTACGATGAAAAAATTTAAATTAATTGTATGTGATTTTACTATGGTTTAAATTATAAAATAAAAAAATAAATTCATTAATAGTATATAACGTATACAAAAAAAGTTATGTATAAGGAATCTATTGCATAAAAGTAAAAGTGAGTGGAAAATCACTTATCATCTGTCTAACATCCATCATACATGTTTAATGATACTGTATGGTAAAAATATATATATTATAAAAAAATTAAATAAATAATCATATATATTTTTTTAAATGATATTTTTTTGTAGACTTTTATTTCTAGTGTGTTAGCACTTTTTTATTAAAATCACTATTTCGGGTGGTACATTATTTCTTTTAAATGATTAATTTTGTTCTTTTGATTTGTTCCTTGTATTTTGGTCATTATAATATTATCTCGTTCCTTTTAATCACGGTAGAAATTTAATTTATATATTTATTATATAATATTTTTGTAACAAAAAAATTATTGAAATATAAAATTTAATTATATCGTTCATGGAGATGGTTGGCCATGACTATCCATGGATGATGTTTTTATTTTTTCAACGGATACAGAAAAATAAAGATAAATAATATATCACCTTTCTTGAATTCTAATTAAATCATATATAATATATATATTAATTACAAAATTCGTTATTACCATCCATAAAAACAGAAGTGAAAAAAATCAGACTGCTGCAAAGAGGTCGTAGTCCATACTGACGCTTGATCGACATTATCATTTCAACACTCTTTGGAAATTAAAAAGGTATATTTCATATTACAGTTATTGAGTTATATTATTTCATAAGTATCATATATAAATATCAATACCATCCTAATGACCATATATAAAATATAGTTAGGGGAAATGAAATTTCACAATATATAGAGATGGTAAGTAATATATACGCATGATCGTTTTGTTGAATTCCTAATTTATGAAAAAATAGTGAATAATGGTTGTTTCATAATATAAAAAATATTTACTGAATTTAGTATATATAATTTTTTATTTGATGGATAATATAAAATATTTATAGGAGTTAACAATAATAATTAAAAAGAAACTGGTTGGTTACGTAGATTACCTCTTCATTGAGAATAATAACTTGGATATCTTCATAAGGGATATAGGGTCAGTGTCATGGGTCGAACATCACCCATAGAATTTTTATATGGGAGTAGAGAAGTGAAAATGTAATATTTATTGAGATAAAACTATCAAATTGGTGTGAGAATATAACTGTGGGGTTCCCTTTTTGATTGGGGTGGGGTACTTACAGAATATCATAAAAAAAATATAATAAATTATTTCATCATCACACAAAAATTGGTACTAATTTAAAATAATTGGGAAATGGATAAAATTATATAACATATCATATAAACATTGAAATATTTTAATACATTTATAATTTTGTTGTAATTTATGAAAATATTAGATTTATAAAATATAATCACTTTTGTTTTGACATGATTAATTTAATTATAATTTAATGTCATAAACATAAACCATAAATAAATAAAATATGGATATAATCCTTGTATCATATCCTTAGTAAATAATAAGTGGGCTCAAATTATGTCATCCATGTTAAAAAAATTAGATCACTTGGAATCATTTTGGGGGAAAATATAATTTCCATTTTGAAAGTATTTCAAAGAGATATGAAATCATAATGGTAAAAAATATCATTAAAATAGTACTTCACTATTTGAAATTATGATTCAAATCATTTAGGAATATTATAACTGGAAACGATGTCTGTTCCGTATAATTTAAAAAACAATCCTTTAATTTTATTGTAGGAAAAGACATATAAAACCTCATTTGGGAAATTGCAAGAATAATTCTTATAAAAACAACTATAAAAAATAGTCAAATTTCTGTAAAATGATTTTTGAATATTGTAATAACCTCTTTGATTTATTTTTATTTAAAATATTAACATGATAAATAATATTTTACCAAAGATATACATAAACATAAATAATATCATAGAATTGATGAGATTATAAAATAAACTATTGCCTCAAGTCTTGCCTTTCCAATTTAATTTTCCAAACACAATTATATTAAATAGGGTTTAATTATATAGTTAATTTATTAAAATATGTCTATACTACCATATATGATTGGTTTGTAAATTTTTTACATTATATTATTAATAATTTATTTTTTAAATTATTATTATAGGTGATAATTGATTCATTTTCCAAGAATGTTTCTATTCAAAAGTACCATTGTTTATACATTTATCATTTTAATTTTGTGTATAGAATAATTTTTATGTTATTTATATCAGATAAATTAATAATAATATCTTTATTACCATCCATGTAAAATATAAATGAAATATAATAAGAACACATCATTGAGATGAGACTCCAAATGTATGAAAAAACGACATTAGAATCAAACAAAAAAATTACAAGAAAATGAAACTATGATATTATAATTATTCAAGTAAATTATGTAATAAATATCATATATAAAACATAAAAGTATCATAATTCCAATCGATAAACGAGTGTTATAAAAAATTGATTTTATGGTTACATAGAGACGGTATGTTGGGCGTATGCAGTTGATATACATTCATTATTTGTTTGATGGGAGGGTGTGTATAATTGTATGTTCATTATAATAATAAAATTTCAGAATATTTAGAATTAGAATATATTTTTTAATGATAAATATCATATATGTATAGGATCTATATAAGAGAATAAAAATAAATCCATCAGTAAGAGGAATTACTTCTTCTTTGGATTGATTCATTTATATCACCATTAAAGGGATATATGGTTGGAATACATGAATGCTTATAACATCTATAATGATGAAAAATAAGTGGAAAAATAATTTTTCAAATTATTCTACATTTATACGACTCAATGTTGTGAAATGATGTGAGGGAGGATGTGTCTTTTTATAATAGAGGTGTGGGGAATTTTTCGAATTTCTCAACTGATTAATTTTTAATAAATTAAATATCAATAAAAATACAACCAAATAGAATAGAAGTTATATTTAAGGTGGGATATTTCTATAATACTAAAAAAACGGTTTTATAAATGTTTTGGTGAATTTTTAAACCTTATCATTATGATTAACCCTTAGTTAAGCTGTTGTAATTTTAACTATGTTATCGGCTGTAACATCCCACGTAAATAATGAATTGCGAAATTTTCTTATTTATTAATAATTTTGAATTAGGGATTCTATCTTCGGTGGTGTACCTAATAAATAACAATTGGTTTCATTGAAATCATATGTTGTACACAACATTGGGTCCCATAGAAAAATAATAATATATTATTATTTTAAATTGTAGTTAACGCCTAGCCATTGTATTGGAGATAATTGACATAACTAACTAAAGTATGAATGTAAATATTCTCTAAATGTTTTTACATTTATCCAATAATTTTTAGGGGCTTAAAATGAGAAAGAATCCAAATTTTAATAATATATACTCTAATATCCTTTAAAAGGGTTGATTTTACTGCATTTTGATGGAGAAATCTATTTAAATCTAGTTTTGATCACATTTATATATTAAATTTGACAATATAAAATTCTTATTTTTAATCCGGACATCAAAATTTACTATGGGTAAATTTTTGGTATTTTTCTAATAAAATTCATTTTTTAATGAAAAGTGGAAAATACTATAGTTTAATTCAGAACCTTTATTTAATATAATTTTTTTATATGGTTAGATAATATTTTTAATTAGATTTAAAGGGTAATTAGATTATATTTTTACCATTTATTCCAATATTGGTCATTGGAATTTACTTCACTTTGAAATTGAACAGATGTAAGTGTCAGCCTTTTGATAGTTATTATTTCTTAAAAACACCCTTTTTGTTTTGACAACTAGAAATAATTTTAAATTAAATAATTCAAAATCTTTAATTTTAATTTTTTAAAAATAGTCATCACTTTTGAATTCAGAATATCAAATATATCTTAGGCTTAATTTTTTGTTTTTTTTGAAAACCGTCAATGTTTGATGAATAGTGAAAACACTAAGTAGTAGTTAAAAAATAAATTATTCTTTTAAATTAAATTTTACCACTTATGTGAATTGAATTTAGAAAATCCAACATACATAGTCATTATTTTTAAGTAATATGTGGGTCAATAATATCAAAATAATTTTTAGTTAATATTAACTTTTGAGGTTTATTTTCCACTGTTAAAGGTAAATTGGGTAATTAAATGTAAAAATAAAATTATAATAATATTCAATTACCGTAACATGTGTCCTAATCCTTTTAGTTTGTATCTTTATAAACATGGTCATATTTATGCAGATTTTGGGACCCCATTAAGCCACATAAGAGTTATAATGACATTTTATATTAATTAATTTAATGTAATGACAAAAAATGACTTTAACATATATATTTTAGTAAATTAATTCTTATATGGGGATATATAATTTAAATCATTGACTATAAATATTCTTTTGAAAGAAACAAATATTTCATACGTCATGGTATTTTTTATAATTTTTAAAAATCAAATAAAAAATTTTATTTATGACATAATAATGATGTAGTGTTTGCCTCATTAATGAATGATTTAAATAAATAATATTATAAAGATTAAAAAAATTTCCATAACCTATCCATTTATTATTGGATGATTTTATTTTGAACAAAATTCATCTAATATTTGACTCTAATATTTTTTGGACCTTTATAAACCGAAAATATTTATATAATAAAATAATAGTTTCAATGTTACTTAAAGAGTCCCTCCCCTACCCTTATAAAAAGCCCTCACCCTTAACCTTTTAGTCACGCATCTCAAACCCATAGTATAATCCAAAATATACCCAAATAAGATCTCATGGTCTATCTCTTTCACTTATATTCCTTACCGTAGGCATAGGGCACGTCAAGAAATCTTTTTCGTTCAATCCAAATAGAGGTAGCCAATTTAAAGTTGACATATTCTCTTCAGTTCTTTTTATTTATTTTACTTCTACAACCCCCTAAACTATATTTATTATTTACTTTTATAAAAAATAGTATCCTTAATATACTAAATTGTTCTTATGATAAATATTTTATCTACACATACACACACCTCTATCTAATAGGTAAAAACATTATGTTTCTGTGGATGGAAAACTAATGCCTCACGAAACGATGATTGTTCAATTATCTCCTACCACTACTAATGATGTCCATTATAATATAAAATTATTTATATGTGATATATATTAAATTTATATTGTATTTATGCTTCTTTATTTCTCATTTATATTAATATTTTATGGTTTCCATAATGGGTAAACATGATAATTTAATTTGAGGAAGTGCGGACTACTACCCCTCAAAGTGATATGTCTCATTCATGCCATACATGGAATGTATAAAGGATGGAGGTACTGGAATTATATATTATATTATGCTGGAATTATAATATACTTATATGTCAATAATTTTTCATTCCATTAATTACGAAATATAAATGAAAGTAGCATTCATGTGTACGTATGACTTACCGTCTCCATGAATAGTGTATTTCATTTCTTATCTACAAATGTTAGGTACTATTATAAATACATAAATATACTAGATATATAAGATATTTTTGAAATAAAAATAATGAATATAATTCTAAAGATAATGTACATTCAACCACATGAACTACTTGTAATTATAAGAAATTCATTTCTGACTCAAGTACTAAATATTGGAAAAATAACAATTATTAAGGTAAATGATTAAATAATTTTTATAACATGGTAATAAGTAATGTAAATGAAATAATAAATTTGAAATTTATCTTATGAAATCATAAATTAACATTACTTTATTATTTATGATATTAAAGAAGAAACGGGTCAAGTCAGACACGAGTTGAGGGACTTCATCTCAATATCCTTTCATTAAGGAATCCAATGATTTATACATGACATTATTTTATATGATGTATAATACCCTTTTAATTTTACCTTTATTCAAAAGGAATATTTTTTCTATGAAGAGTTTTACTAAATGAAAAAATACAATGACTCTTTTAACGTATATGGTGATAATGACCATTTCCGTTGCAGCAAGCGTTATTTGATATTTGGATTTCTAAACAAGTCGAAATATTTTTAAGAGGAAAATAAATACCATTTAATCTATTCACATATTTTGGAATTTAAAATGGTTTTGATAAAGGATTGATTATGATAATATATTTAAATGCTATATTGTGATTGCAATGTGGAAATGTTTTCTTTCTTTTATGTTTGTTTTATGTGTTTTGAATATGAGGGGGTTAGTGAGAATTTATTACGTATACTGGTGGTTCCATAATAAATCTTGGGTAGGTGAGCCTGGGATAGTCTTCAATTCATTGGGTAACATGTCAGAGGTAAACATGAATATTTCTCCTAAAAGATTTGGGGAATATACTGTGATTGGTATTTTAAATATAACTCCCTATGTAGATGTGAAAGCTACAATGTAAGTAGGTTATGAATATCACAAGTTACCTTTATGATTTGTGATTACTATTTTCTATACATAAATATTATGATTTAATTAGGTATTTTAAAAAAATCTTATGTTTTGATGGACTAATTATTTCATTCATTATGTTATAACACTCATTGAGCTTTTTATGCTCATCCGATGTTTTGAAATGTTTTTTCACCGGATTTAACGATGAATAGAGTCAAGGATAGGATCAAGGAAATGTCATGTGGTCTAAAACCTAGAACTATACATAACTCTTTTTTCAAGAGTTTTTATTTAATGAAAAATATGGAAATATAGTAGAAGTGCCTAATTTGTAAATTTTTGAGATGTAATGCAATTTTTATAGCCTAATTCTCTGAAACTCTAAACATGAAAAGATCCTCAATGTGAATTATTCAACTAATTATGGATTACATAATTTTTATGGCAGGGTCCTTATTGTTGGTATTATAGTTACATTTGGACTATTTTATGAGTTTTGATATTGTTGAATTTGCATCCATAAATTAATTTATGGTGAGATTGAAGTGATATAGAATTTTCAGATTACCATGTTGCTTCACCTAATATATTATTGTGTTCAAAATGATTTTCCGCAGAGGAAACAAGGCAACTATGATGAGATGACATCAGGTGGAAGACAATCCTCTAAGTTAGCAACCTGGGATGGTCAAAATCTGAACTGGACAATTTTTTTCCGTGATGTCATAGTTGAATCAGGCTATAAATGGTAGTGGTATCCACGCACGATATCATTCAGATCAACCAAAGTAGAAAATGACAGTAGTAGAGCACTTTATGAGGCAACATCCCCTATCATTCAGATGATCATATAACCTTGTTCTAGTAGAAGGGGGGATTAAATCAATGTAAATAATTATTGATTTCATTGGGTGTTCAGAACATCAAAAGGTTTGTTTTGTGGTTTACCGTTTTGAAGGTGAGGGTGATCAGTGTTGGTCAATGGTGAAAAATATCTGGGATAGTAAATAGATTGATGGTCTTGATTATGATTAAGTCAATGGTATGTTTTTGAGACATATTTTCTTAAGGTGTTCTGTCTGAGGACATAAAAACAACTCTTGGAATTGAAGTAAGAAGATGACTCAGTGAGTGATTATTAATAAAAATTCACTCAACTGGCAAGGTATGCTTAAAATTTCATATGAGATCTTGATAGTAAAATCAATCATTTTTACTCAGTATTAAATATAAAGTATCAAAATGAATTAGCTCTTTATGAGTTCAAATGTTATGAAAAATGTGTTTGATGTGTGGAGAAGGTGGAAATTGAGTATGATGATGATCTTGTGTTCTTTGAAAAACAACAAAATAAGAGGTCGAGGTGGAAGATGAAAGGGAAGAACTCTTAAGAAAAGTCTTATGGTAAGAAATTTAAGTATATATTTTGAGAAAATTGTGATAAAAAGCATGTTGGGTAATGTCTTTTGTTTTATTGTAGGTGCTAGTGATGTGGTAAAATGGGACATAAAGATCGTAATTTCACTAAAAAGATCAGTTTCATGGTAAGAAAAAATCTAATTTATAATTAGTAAAATATCTTAATAGAAATGGAATGTGTCATTATGAAAATGACTGTTCAATGAAGAACTCAACTGGGGGAAATTAAACTACAATAAAAGTTTAAAGTGGTGGTGAAATCATTTGCAACTACTTCAGCAAATGTTGGGCCATCAAATGAAGTAGTATTAGGTACACTGTTTGTTTGTTCAGATTATTCCAATGTGTTTTTTGATCAGGTTCTACACATTCATTCATTATTGTGATGTTTTATAGTAAATTAAGAATTCCATCTCATGATATGAATCTCAAACTTATGGTTAAAACACCAGTGGGAACTGTTAAGAAAAAAAATTATTAGAACTTTAATGTCCTTGTTTTCGTAATTAATCTACCTAAAAACCTTTTTGTTTTTCCTTTAGTAGAATTTGATATTATTTTGTCTATGGATTTACTTCTTGTTTATTATAACAAGGTTGACTACAGAGCTAAAGAAGTTTTTTTAGAAATATTTTCAGTTTGTGTACAAGAATGAACCCTTACTTTTGATAACATATCAGGAAGCTAAGAAACTAGTAAAATATAGAAAAAATGTTACCTTGAAAAAGTTTTTGAAAATAAAGGAACTGTTCATATTTATGATGGGCCAGTGGTAAATGAGTAGCGTGATTTTTATTCTGATGAGTTTCCTGGTATTATACCTAATCAGAAAGATAAATTTATTGTCGAATTAGTTCCAGACACTAGTCCTATTTCAAAACCCCCTTATCAAGTGGCTCAAAATGGACATTTAGTGTTAAATAATAAATTGCATGAGTTATTAGGTAAAGGTTTAATTTGACCTAGCACATCACAATATGGTTCTCTTATCTAGTTTGTTAAAAAGTAATATGGTTCATTTAGTCTTTTAATGGATTATAGAGCATTGAATAACATCAATATTAAGAACAAGTATCATTTTCCTCATATGAATGATTTGTTTGACCATATCCAGAGAGCTTATTATTTATCAATGATTTATTTGGGGTATGGTTCCATTAGTTGAATGTAAAAGATGAAGAAATTCTGAAGACCATGTTTCGTACTACATATAGCCACTATTCATTCATAGTTATTCCTTTTGGGTTAACCAATGAACATGCTGTATTCATGGATCTTATGAATAGAATTTTCCATGAGTTTGTGGAAATGTTTGTGCTACCTTTGATTGATGATATTTTGGTTTATTCCAAAAGTAAAGAGAAACGTCAAATTCATTAAAGGATTTTCTTTCAAACCTTAATAGAAAAGAAAATGTTTTCAAAATTCAACATGTGTGATTATTCGTTACAAAAAATTTCATTCCATGGTCACATTGATTAAAAAATGGCATAATTGATGATCATGATAAAACAAAAGCCATGGAATAATGGAAAAGACACACAAATATAACTGAGATCCATTTTTTTTAGATCGGTAGGTTTATATAAGTGGTTTGTTGAAAAAATTTTATAGTTATCTAGCCCACTAACTATGTTAACTCTAAAAAGTGTTAATTTCATTTGGATAAAATAATGTAGTGACTGTTTTCAAAAATTGGAAAAGAGAATGGTGAATGCTCTTGTTTTTGCATTACCTTCCAGAACTGGTGATTTTGTTATCTACAATGATGATTCATTAAAAGGGCATTGTTTTTTCCTTATGAGTAATGATCTTGTAATTGATTATGTTTTTCATCAGTTAAAACCTCATGAGTTAAATTACCCTACACATGATTTTGAATAAAATAATTTTGTTTTTTTCTTTAAAAATGTTGTAAAATTATTTGTAAGGAGTATAGTGTGAAATATATACTGACCAAAAAAGTTTGAAGTATATATTAAATCAGAATGGATTGAACATGATACAGAGGAGATGACTATAATTAATCAATGATTATGATTTCATGATCTATTACCATCCGAGAAAACAATATAAAGTGTATGGTTATTTTATTCAAAAAAATTAATCCTTCAGTAACCATGATACATTTGGTATGGAATCCTTTTGTTTTTGATATTATGAACTTCATCATAGAATATGTTGCTGTAGGAAATTCCTCTTGTTTTGTTTCTAGTTTTAGTGAAATCATCTCTATCACACAAAATTAAATAAGAGTAGAAGGAAGATAGTGAGTTGCAGAAAAATGTTAAGTTGGTTTAGAAGGGTATGTTTCCTGATTTTAACATTGATAATGATTGTGTTTTTAGGTTTGGGGAGATATTATGTGTGCCTTCTGATTCAAAAATAAATAATGATTTGTTATTTGAATCTTATAGTTCATTGTTTTAATTTCATCCTAGAAGTACTAATATTTACAAAGATCATCAGGAGTATTACTGGTGGGTTGGAATAAAATGAGATATTACTGGTTATATTGTGAAGCGTTTGACTTGTCAATAGTTTAAAGAAGAGTGGCAGTTACCAAAAGAGATGATTCAGTTTATACTAGTGCCAGATTGGAAATAAAAAAATATATATCCATAGACTTCATTGGGGCATTACCGAAGACATGTTGAGGTAATAATTCAATATGGGTTATTGTCAATTGATTGAGTAAATACGTTCATTTACATCATATTTGAGATACTATGTCTATGGATTAAAGTTCTTGGTTGTATGTTAAAGAGATTATCAGGTTTCATTAATTTACCCTCTCAGTTGTATCTGATCGTGATCCCAGGTTTAATTCAAACATTTGGAAAGGCCTTCTAAAGATGTTGGGTACTGAATTTAATTTTAGAACATGTTTTCATCCTCAATCATATGGACAGTCAGAATGAGGATTTCAGGCCATGGAGGATATGATACATTCTTGTTAACTAGATTACATGGGAATTTGGGACTAATATCTTTCTTTTGTTGAATCTTCTTATGATAACAATTTTCATTCCAGTATAAAAATTTCTCTATTTGAAGTATTATATTGGAAGCGGTGTAGAACTCTAGCTTTCTGGGATGAATTAGCTGAAAATCTATTAATGGGACTATAATTGGTTGAAGATATGGCAGAAAATGTTCAGTTGATTCAGAAGCACATGGGAACATCTCAGAGAATCCCAAAAAGTTATGTAGATATCTGGAGGAGCTCTCTTTCTTTTGAGGTAAGTTATCATGTCATTCTCAATGTTTCTAAATTGAAAAGTGTGATGCATTTTGGTATGAAGTGAATGTTGAGTCTAATGTTCTTTGGACCTTATGAAATCCTATAGAATGTTGGATCAGTTATGTATAGAGAGGATTCACCTCAAATTTTATCCAAGGTACACAATGTTTTTCATGTTTCAATGATGATAATGTATTTCCTAGATCCATCTCATTTTTTGAGCCCAGAGGTAGTTTATTTGGAATAGAATCTATCTTTTGAGAAACAACCAGTCCAGATTCTTGACTGAAGAGAGAAAGTGTTACGGAATAAGGTGGTTAATCATGTAATGGTTTTGTGAAAAACCAATATGGTTTAATAGGCAATTTGGGAATATGAAAAATTCTATGAGGGATAAATACACGTCTTTATTTGATAAGTGAATAAAATTGTGAGGATGTAATTTCTAAAAGAGGGGAAGGATGTAACATTCCAGTTAAATAACGAAATATGATATTTTCATATTTATTAATATTTTTGAATTAGAAAAAATATTTTAATGGGGATTCTATGTTCTATGGAATACCCAGTACACAATATTGGGTTTCATTGAAATATTACATTGCACACAACGTTTGGTCATATTGAAAAATAATAATATAATATTATTTTAAATAGTAGTTAACTCCATGTCGTTGTATTGGTGGAAATGGATAGAACTTACTATATTATAAATATACATGTTAGCTAAATGTTTTTACATTTATCCAATAAATTTTATAGGCTTAAAATAAGAATGAATCCAAATTTTATGAATAAATACTATAATATCTTTTAAAAGGGTCGATTTTTAGTTTTTTGATGGGGAATCCTCTTTAAATATATTTTTGGTCACTTTTATATGTTATATATGACAACATAAATTTCTTCTTTAGAATCAGTTCTTCTTATCTTTGGGAAAATTTTTGTATTTTTCAAATAAAATTCATTTTTAATGAACAGTGAAAAATACTGTTTTTAATTTTAAAAGACCATATAATCTAATTTATATATATGGATAGATTAACTTTATAATTTTTTTAATGTTTATTCAGATTATATTTATATCATTTAATCCTATGTTATTCATAAGATGTATGTTCACTTTGAAATTGGAAATAAACAAGTTTCAATCATTTGATAGTTATTATTTCTTAAAAACATGATTTTTGTTTTGACAACCTGAATTAATTTTAAATTAAATAATGAAACTTCTATGTTTTAAATTTGGTAAAATAGAAATAAATTTTTAATTCGGAATATCAAATATATCTTAGACTGATTATTTTTTCTTTTTTTGAAAACCTTCAATTTTTTATGAATACTGAAAACACTACGTAGTAGTTAAAAAATGACTTCTTAATTTGAATTAAAATTTACCACTTCTATGAATTTATTTCATAAAATCCTACATACATGGTTTTTGATTGTATGTTAAAATTGGTTTAATAAGATGATAATTATTTTTGGTGAATAGTAACATTTGACTTTTATTTTCGTGGTTAAACGTGAATAGGGCAATTCAAGGTGAAAATAATAATATAATAATAATTTACCCTAACATGTGTCCTAATCTAATTGGTTGATACATTTCTGACCATGGGTATCTTTGGATCTATCTTGGGACCCCATGGAACCAAATAAAAGTGATAATGACAGTTTATCTTAATTAATTTAATGTAATTGCAAAAAATGACTGAAACGTATATATTTTAGTAAATCAATTCTTAGAAAGGGTTATATAAGTTATCACTTTTCCAATATGTATTATATTTAAAGATAAAAATATTTCATACATTGTGAGTTCTGTTTTATAATTTATAGATATCAAATAAATAAAATTATTTATGACACAATAATGATGTTGTGTTTACCTCCTTAATGGATTATTTGAATAAATAAGATTATAAATATTTTAAAAAAATCATGTCCAATTCTTATTGGATGAATTTATTTTGAACAGGAGTCATCATATATTAAACTTTTATAAGTCTTGTACTTTTAGAAACCAAAAACCATTATATGATAAGATAATATTTTCAAACATTCCTAAACAGCCCCTCCCCCACTTACAAAAATCCCTCACCTCTAACCCATTACTCACACCTATAAAGCCCCTTTGATTGACCAACCTCTACCCAAATAAGATCTCAAGGTCCCTCCCTTCCACCTATATGTCTTACCATAGGCAGAAGGCACTTCACAAATTCATTTTTCTTCAAACCATGGGAGTTACCCAATTTAAAAGATAGTATCTTCTCTTTAAGTAATTTTCTTTTATTTTACGTCTCCATCCCTCAAAATTTTTCTTATTAGTTTATTTTATAAATACAATAATATCCTTAATATACTAGGTTGTTTTTAGAATTTGGATTCTAACTACACTTACACATACCTTCATCTAATGGGTAAAGAATATAATGTTTCTGTGGACGACAAACTAACGCCTCAAGGAACGATGATTGTTCAATTATCTTCTACCGCCTCTCATGGTGGACATAATGATGTCACTATATTTATATGTGAAATATATTATTTTTATTTTGACTATATTTTTCAGTATTTTTCATTTATATCAGTCCTTTATGGTTTCCATAATAGGTAGACACGATAATTTCATCAGTTGAAGTGTAGACTACCACATCCTCATAGTGATATGACTCGTTTATACCATACGTGGAACATATAAAGGATGGAGTTACAAAAATTATATATGATATTATACTATAATTATAATATAACTATGTATAATTAATTATTCATTCCATTAAATATGAAATAGAAATGAAGGTAGCGTTAATGCGTAGTTATTGATTACCGTCTCAATGAACGGTGCATTTAGTTTAGTATCTCCAAATGTTATGTACTATTATAAATACATAAATATACTAAAAATATATGACATATGTGATATCAAAAACGTGAATAACATTCTGGAGATAATGACATTTTTACTGCATGAACAACTTCTAATTATATGAAGTTCATTTTTGAATCAAGTACCAAATATCAAAAAAAACGACCATTATTAACTTAAATGATTACATAATGTTTATAACATGGAAATAAGTAATATAAAAGAAATAATAAACTTGAAAATTTTTCTTAAGAATGTTAAATTAAAATTATTTTATTATTTAAGAGATTAAAGAATGAGTGGGCCAAGTCAGACACGAGGTAAGGGACTTCGTCTCAATCACTTTTCATTGAGGCATCTATTGATTTATAGATGACATTATTTTATATGGTGTATAGACCACATTAAATTTTTCATTAATTCAAAAGGAATATTTAATCTATGAATAGTTTTACTAAATGACAAAAATAATGTCTCTTTTAATATAAGAGGTGAAAACGACCTTTTCCGTCACTGTGAGAATTATTTGATATTTGGCTTCCTTATAAAGTCGTAATGTTTTTTAGAAGAAAATATATACCATTTACTATTTTTTTGTATTTTGGTGTTGTAAATGATATTGATAATGGATTGATTATGTTAATATATTTAAATGATATATTCTGATTTCAATGTGGAAATTTTATCTTTCTTTTGTGTTTGTTTTCTATGTTATGAATATGTAATGGTTCATGGGTATTGTTTACATATACGAGTGGTTCTATGATAATCCTAGGGTTGGTTAGCCTTAGATAGATCTCCAATGAATTGGGTAATGTGACGTAGGTAAATTCGAATGTTTCTCTTAAGAGATTTAGGGAATATACTTTGACGGGTATTCCAAATGTAACTCCCTACATAGCTGTGAATGCTACTATGTATGTCTTGGATTACACAAGTTATCTTTATGATTTGTGATTACTATGTGTTATTCATAAATATTATGATTTCATGAGGTATATTAAAAAACATTTATGTTTTTAGGGACTAATGTTTTAATTCACCATTTTATAACCCTTACTGAGCTTTTTATGCTTATCCCATGTTTTGAAATATTTTTCACATGATTTAAAGATGAATAGGGTCATGGATGGAATCAATGAAAAGTCATGTTGTCTAAAACATTGAACTAGACATTACTCTTTTTTTCAAGAGTTTTTATTTTATGAAAAAATTGAAAGTGAGTAGAAGTGTATACTTTGTAATTTTTTGAGATGTAATTTAATATTTGTGGCTGAATTCTATAAAACTCTAAACCTCAAAAGATCCTCAATGTGAATTATTCATTTAATTCCAAATTGTGTAATGTTTTAAGGTTGTGCCCTTATATCAGTTGATTCAATATTTAAATGATGTAATATTTTCTCATTTGGTTTAAATTGAACCATAAGTGGATAATAAGTGACATTGTAAAACATTTGTTCTCCCCATTATCTGTATTTATTATTTTAATTAGTTTTAAATAATTTTATTATAATTTATTTTCACAAAATATATTTTAATTAAATTTTGATAGTATTTATTATATTGACTTTATGAAAACAAACACAAGAAGATACCTTTTAAAATACATTTAATAAACTCTCTATTCATAATAATAGGGTGAAAATTATACATAGACTGTTAATTTTAAAAATTATATTTCTTTAAATATTTTTAATATAATTTAGTTTTTAGATGAATAAATAAATAATTACTACATCAGTGTTGTGTAATTATTTAACATAGATTTTTATTCCATGAAAACATAACATGATATGGATAAATATTCTTTCTTTTTGAATAATTATTATAGTTAATCATATATTCTCATATAACTGATTATAAAAATATTTATATTTATATTAAACACTAATGTGAAATAATTGATTTTTGATTGAATAAAATATTATATACTATGTAGTCTAATAGAAATTGTAATAAGTTGTTATATAATAAACTTATGAATATATATGTAAGAATATTTGTAATAAATTAATATCTGGTCATGTTTTACATTGATTTTATTGTTCATATCATAATATTTATAATAAAAATTTACAAAAGTACACTTTACTGGGAAACATAAATTACTATGGTTAGAAATCATATTGAAAAAAATGGGACTATTCACAAAATTTGGAGCTCAAGATTCCAAATATAGAATAAATTTTAAAAAATTTAATTAACGGAATTTTTAGAATTTATTTTTAAAATTAAACCCACAACCCCAAAGAAATATAGTTTTCTTGGAAATTAAATTTTTATGAATAAAAATGTAATTCAAAATATATTTTGATGATTGAAATAGTATTAATTAGATAATATATAACTAAATATTAATTATATTATTTTTATATCACATTTAAATCAATAATGGCGTTTTTAATAGAATTGATATGACAGTTTTATAAAAATATGTATTTTATCAATATTTAATAAAAAATAAATATTTTACGTAAATTACCGAAAATTCTCTATGATTGAATTTTAAATTTATTATTTTATAAATTATATTATATAGATATATATTTTAAAAAAATATTTTAATTTTGACTTAAGAAAAAGCTAACAATTTTTGAAGAATAAATATTTTCTACTAAATAGAAAATCATGTTCTTATTAACAATAAAATAATTAATGCATTGTAAATGAATTGAAAAATTATATATTTCATAAAGTTTTTAATACTACTTTTGAAGGATAATATAATGGATAATTTATAATAATCAAAAAATAATATTTCATTATTCATTTGTGATGGGTGTTGTGTGAAACATAAAATATCAGAATGATTAAATATAGAAATATTAATAATATAATATACTAGTTTGTTACGTTCTACACCTAATAAAATTATTTTTTCCCTCAAAATACATAACTCCAATATATATAGTTTAAGAAAAGTATGCATCATTACATCCTTAGGTTCCAAGGTATCTTCCTCAAATTTTTAGTATCACCACAAAACATTAACAATGGGAGCGGTATTGTTTCATAAAACATTATCATGATGATCTCAAACCACTAATAATTGTTCATCATATGAAATATATAACTATCATGTTATGTACAATGAGTTTAGTACATGTTAAGAATTATGTATGAACTTCTTTACGAGAGATACAAGGGACACGCCATAAATTAGAGTGATATTCATTAGAAATCCAATGAATAATATACCATCAAAATAGGATTTGTATTATCAAGATTATTAATTTACCAATAGACTAGTTTGAACATCGTTCTAAATATCAAAAATCTATTTGATGGAGATATTAGTAAAAAAAATTCCCATTTGAAAATCAATATCCTTCAGTCAATTTACACCACAAAATATTTTTTGACATATAGATGATCTTATGTGTTGTTGAATTGATCTATGATTCTTTTCGATTTCCTCTAATAGATCATGTACTAATATCATTAATTCGAAAAATTTATTCCAATGTGATGGAGTTCATCATTTCCTACCATAGTGGGGTTCTTATGAATCAATGTAAATGTTAGGTTTAATGATAATTTTATAAGAAAATTATACCAATGGAAGGTTTTCATCCGAACAACTTTTTAAATAACGAGAGAAAGATTTGAACATGTCCTCTAGAGTTTGAATGGTCCTATGATATTGACCATCTATTTGAGGATGATAAGATGTTCTGAAAGAAATATTTATCCCAGAGCCTATTGGATACATTTCCATAATGTTAATATAAACCTCAGATCAATATCAGATACAATAGAAATTGATAAACCATGAAATCGTAGGACCTTGAAAATATATATCCTAGAATGGTGAACAAGTTATAAATATTATCTAATAATAATAATGTTTGTGGATATCATATTGTCATCGACTATAAACCATATAGAATTTTGATATTTAGTTATTTTGGGTAGTTTATTAACTGAATCCATAGTGATGTTTTAACATTTCCATTGATGTAAGATTATTGATTACAACACACCATTATGATTCTATATCATTGGATTAAAATAAAAACTTCAAAACACTAAGAAACATGCTCTGTAATATCATTCTTTATTCCATTCCACTATAAATGATATTAGATGTCTGTATAAATTTTTTTAATTCATGTATGAATATTGAATTGTGAAAGAAGAGCCTCATACAACTGTTACATCCTCAAATATAATATGGGAAGCACACATGCATATTTATGTTACTTCATTATTCTCTCATAATAAGCTGTGATTGTAGGAACATTTTTTCCCTTCTTTTGTTTCCCACATCTTCAATTTTTGGATCTGTAATCATAACATTGATTTTAATACTCTAGGTGTCAATATATTTTTGTTTTAATATATTTTATCTTATTATGGATTGGGATTTAGATTTGGTAGTTAACCTATGGGAAAAATTATGTGTTTGACATTTTTAGGATATTTAAATGTAATTAGTAATCTTGAGATTTCTGTTTAGGTGTCTAGAATAATTAAAAAAATTATTTTATTTTTATGTTTATTTTTTCATTATTTCCCTCTCCTTATTATTTTTCCTCTCTATGTTTCATAAATACATCCCTCTCGTCCCTTATTTTTCATTCTCCCCACCCCCTCATGAATCCTCATTTGTTCGATGATCATCCCTAGTTTCTTCACAAATCTCAGTCATATATTCGATGTGTGTTCTTATACCCTCATCTCTTACAATTATTTCACATATATTACCCTAACCGTCAAACAATATCAATTTCCCAAACCAAAGGTCTTAGGTTCATTTTATTCTTAGTAGTTTTTTTCATCGTTAGGGTATGAAGAATGCATCTCGGGTCGACTTTGTGTGTATTCTGGTATCCTCCCCAGATGGTGAAGAAGATTGTCTCGTCTTAGATCGTTGACACTGCTCGAGGTAAGGGTTTTTTCTCTACTATGTTTCTCACCTTTTGTTACTTTTTAATGATGATTTAGGGTCCCTAGATATTTTTTTATAATATTTTTATCTACATAAAGTGTTGTACTCAGATACATATGTAAATGTGAATATATATATATATTTCATCCTTTCTCATATTCTATCATGGAGAGAGGAAAATTTATATTGGATTAAGGATATATATACAGGAATGTATGTGGGTGCATGTGTGGGTGGTCATGATCATGAGCTTCATCTAATGTTGTGTTCTGACATTCTCTACATCTATCGAGGTAGGTGTCACTGGGAAATTTGTTTCCTTTTGTTTCCTATTATGAATTTCCCTTTTAATTTCCCATTTCACGAGAGAAAATTATTTTTAATATCCTTGTGATGTATTTGACCAATTTAATTATATATTCACCTTTGAATAATTAGTTTGTTTGGTGTGGTTCTTGTTTTTTAAAATTGGTATATTTATTTATCCTAAGATTTTATTAGATGAATTTTCCCCATCATACGGATTTAATGATGGGAAATGGGTCTTGGCCAATATGGGTTCCCATTGGGTGAATATAGTATCATAAAAAATTAATTTGGTTATAAATTTAGGTGTGACCTCCATTGATTTAAAAATGTGTTTTTATGTTTTATTTCAAATGGTGGTTTTAAATGTTTGAGTTTCTTACATTTTAGTGAAAATACACATTTCGCCTCTTTAAAGAGGGTTGATGGATATTTATGTCCTTCGGACTTGTTTTGGTTTCAATATAATTGGTCCCAGTTGTGTTGGGTGGTTTTGTAATGCTTTGAAGGATTGATTATGTTTTTCCATGGATGGATAGTGGATTGCATTGTACTATGGGACTTGGTTTTGAAAAAGGTTTTATGCATTCGTTATATTTCATAAATATTATAATGTGTTTTTATATTGATAAATTCACATGATTATTGTCCTTTAGGCCAATTGGGTTTTATAGTGGGAATATTTTTCCATTAAAGGGATTTTATTGTTTGATAGGTGAGTTTTGGTTTTGTATTGTGAAAATGGAGACCTATTTACTTAATTGCTTATGAAGGAGTGTGTTTATTAATTATTATGGAATTTAATCTATAAGTAAAATTTTTTTAAAATGTATTTACAAATATATTTAATATGTGTGAAGGCTCGGTTGGAATTTCTGATGTGATACTAATTTTCCCTTATTGAACCATCTTTTTGTATATGAAGTGTATGTTCATGTTATTTATGCTTGTTTTATTGGTCCCTTATTATAGTTTTGTTGGGAGACATTGATTTAATAATTATATAATTATTTATTAATTAATTATTTGAAACCCTAGGTTATGGTTAGAGTCAGTTTTGGTGGATTCATATTGTATAGGGTTGTGTGAATGGTCTCTCAGGACCTATTCTTTTAAATTCTATCCAGCACAGCCAATGGAGAGGACGTTTGGTATTTTTTAGTTCACCATCACCTTTTGAGTTATTGATTTTATGAAATTTTTTTATTTCTCACAATCTAAACATGGGTCTTTATTTGTTTCATGGGTTTTAGTATTAGTGTTGTAGTGCGTTGAACTCTAAATTGCAGGTTCGAGTCACCACGTCTAGGGTGACTCGGCTATGTGTGCATAGGTAAGTATATATATATGAGGGTTACCCCATTAAATTTATAATCATCCATGGTAGTGAATATAAATGGATGGGGATAGGTGTGACAATGTATATATATATATATATTAAAATGCATACGTAGCTGAGTGGATACTAGTATATGTATATAATAATATATGTATGGATCCCCTTGCACATGTTCATGGACATGAAGATGTGTTCCTATGGTCTAGGTGGCCTTACCTGAATGTGATGGTTCATATCCATATTGGGGGACCCACAAATTTTATTTAGAAATCATTAAGGGCCGAATGTTCTGTATGGTTCTATCCTGAGGTAGGTTCTATATGCCTTGATATTTAATTAGAATTTCCATTATTACATGGTTTTATTTAAATGTGTTTCTTCGTATTTTATATGAAATTTTCATTCTACGTACTCATATTTAAATACATAAATGGACAAGGTTCATGAATTGTGGTCTCCAAGATGTTTTCAATGTGAAATCGGTATTTCATAAGACGTCTGTCCTTTCGACTGATTTTTAATAAAGGTGCAATGACAAGATTAATTTTTCAATGAGTTCAAAATATATTTCAAATAAGGGTTTTGGATGTAAACACGAGATCAGAGGGTGACTCAACATTCCAATAAATGATTACTTTATTTTAAGCATGGTATTAAGATTGTTTTTTATTATATATTATTTTGGTTATTTAAAAGAACTATCAAACAGTTATGTAATCTTAATAGTGTTGGAAGATTGTGTTTTGTAAAATAAAAATGATTCTTCTATTAAATTGATCACATTTTGAACATTGGTAATGGTGTGTGAAAATGGAAAACCCCCTCTTGGAAAACTCTTCTTAATTAGAGAAATGTGATAAAAATTGTTATTGTTTTATTTTTGATATGTTGATAGCTTAAAGGATTGAGAATGGTTGAGTGACGTAAAAAGGGGAATTCAAATAAGTAGGGAGATCAGTGGTGAGTGGTTTAATGGGTTTTGGATAAATAAAGTGTTGTATTTTAATGGGTTTTCTTGATAAAACCACACCAACATTGAAATAGAGCTCATGGGAATCCTTGTGTACCTTTCTGGCCAGACTAGGAATAGTATGATAGATGATTTAGATGTGGTTTGTCTCAGTTTCATCTAATAGGATTGATGCTACAACACTAACTAAACATGTTACATGATCAGAGTCCACTGGGACGTGAGATGTAATTCCCCCTAGTATTTTGTGCATGATAATGATGATTGTCATGATTTTAATACCACATTTTTTTTATATTATTGGATACCACAAGTCCTTGGGATGTGATTAACTTTAATAGATCATTCATGATAACACAAATTTTTTTGTTGTTATACCACATTTCAATGAGGAACGAGGTCTCTAAGATCACATATATGCTAGTTACCTATAAAAATTTCCAATGGTTCTCATTTGAGACATTATGTGTGGGATGTGATTTTCATTTAACTTGTTATATGAATTATGTATCATTGGTGAAACACCATATTTGGAAATAAATGTATTTCTATTCATTTGCAAATGTTAATGCATTTTGGGAATAATTTTGTAAATTTAGTGGAATAGATAATTTTTTCAAAAAAATTAAACATGTGAATTTTTTTTGAAAGGAATGAGAGACATTATATTTTATGACTTATTTTCAAACTAACATGATTGAGTTTTTTTAAAGGTAAGGATATATGTATTTTTTGTTCTTTATAATTTATACTAAGCATATCTGTGGTGGAAACTAAATTGTATTGTCAGTTTTAGGTACTATTTTTTGATCGTGTTTGTAGTGAGCATGCTTTAGTGTTTAGTGGTGACCCATGAGGTCACATGGATGTAGATTTAGTTTTGGAACATTATTATTTTTACCGATACTTGTTTTTATTTGTTTTGATAAGTTTATATCATGTTTTTTTCTTTGTTTATGGTCCAAATCATTCCCATCTTCATTACTTTTGTGTCTCGAAGTTGATACCATCCCGTGGGGTTCCATAATGCCCTACAAGACATGTCATGGGCCATCTTGGATGACCGGATCATGGCTGACCCATGTTGGTTGATGAAAAAAGTGGTATTATAGCTATGTTAATAATGGGACCAAGGTTTGATATAGCCCATGTTATTGGGGTATGTTTTGGTACAATTGAAACAATAGTTAATAGAGCTTGAGAGGTATGTGTATGGATATTCTAGATAGTTGTTGGTTGTCCTAAGCCTCACAATTCCAAGGAATGGTGGTTTTTGAATCCTTTACTATGATTTTATATATATTTCATATGATTGATATTTTGATTCCCTCTTAGAATACGCGTGACAGTGGGGGTCACACTTGGGCTCGGGTCAGAATGAAAGGATAAAATAACCTTCATGAATGGTACACATGTCCTGGGAGTCCATGAGGATCGCACGAAATCAATTTTTCCTCTTATTTTTTGTGTGTTTCAATGTCAACTCGTGGTTCCCCAACCATGGGACCAATGCATGCATAAAACTATACCTTTTCTAGTTGCCTAGTTTTAGAGTCCTCTCGTGTAACTTCCTAGTTTTGGAAGACACCCAGAGGCGCCATGTACTCAGTTGGTCACATGGCCTTAACCAAATTTCCCCCAAAACCAAAAGGCAGCTGACTAGCAATGAGGGCGTTAGGTGTGATAGTGGGGAATCAATGTTATTACTGATAGAGTACACAACTGAAGAAAAACAAAAGAAAAAGCAGAAGAAGTAAAAATCCATACAAGAGTAAGCAGTGGAAGACTAGAATAATCAAACAACGAGAGAACATACATAAATGATGCATGGTACATATTTCTCAGAAAGTAGACAAACAAGTCACAATGCTGGAATACAATAGTACTATTCCAAAGTACAAAATAAAAGTTAAACAGCACCTCATCATCGCATGCATATTCTTGGTCCCATGCTCTCCATCTTCACTACAAGTCATGTACATGAAGTAAAAGGGTGCTTGCCCTTATCTATACCTTCATCAATATAATCTATTTGGGCCTAAAAGCCTGACCCAAATAGGGTGTGAGACTAAATCCCAGTAGATAACCTCCCGAAGATCTGTTCCTAATAGTCATTGAGTATATGGAATGTAAAAGTACAAAAAGTAGTAAACGAGAAAGTACCCAGTAGTAAAAAATCTACAGTTTCAATATCAAGCAACTACCAAAACAACAATCTAACACAAACTGATAAACCTATGGGCAGTGCCCTCAGCCTAACCCCTCTGGTTTAGTATATGAATATGATAAGACTCATTGAGGAAGCACTCACAATAAATCCCCTTATAGACAAAGGTAAATCAAGACTCTCTGTGGAAACTCACACAGTCCATTCCCTGTATTGTCTAGGGTAGTCAAGGAATCTCTGAGGAAGCTCACTCGATCAATTCTCTTTATAGCCCAAAGGTCTAGGACACTCTGCAGATGCTCACTCAGTTTATTCCCCTTATAGCCCAGGTCGTACAATTCAAAGAATGACTCTCTGTGGAAGCCCACGCGGTCAATCCCCTTATTGTCTAAAGCAATCAAGCACTCTCTAAGGACACTCACATGGTAAATTCCTATTGGAGCCCGAATTGGTTCTAGGATCTCTATGGATTCTCACACAGTCAATCCCCCTTATAGCATAAGTGCTAAAAGACTCTTTGAGGAAGCTCACCCGAACAATTATTTTTATATTCTTCTACACCAGGATCTTAGAGACCTATATAGGTCAATGATCATAGATGTATAACATGGAAAAATTAATCCTATAGAACAACTTGGATAATAGTCTACAGCAAAACAAGCATGTCAAGAAAACAAACTCTCCACCCTACAACAACAGGCATGGAATTCAGGTACGGTAGCATAACCAGCTAAACAGGACCAAACGGTTGTAAACATAACAAGAATGAAAAAACATCCAAAGCATATTAATCAACCCATTCCATATCCAAATTATTTTTAAATAAGAATAAAATCATGGCCAGAAAACAACCGGGAAAAATGGTAAACACGTAATACCATGTTCAAGGGTATTGGGGGAATTTTCACATTATACACAAAGGCATTGAATGGAAATACACAAACCACCTACCTAGGGGTTAGGAGAACACTATATGAGATCCTTGAAGCTTTAATCTACTTATAATGTTGTAGATATAAAAAACGTCTAAAACATTCACCCCACTATAACATGGAAAAGAAGAGAAAAGAAGGGATGGTTCTCTTTAGAGAAGAGAGAACTCATCGATGAGATCCCAGCACAACCAACAGTGTTCAAAACTGAGTATGGATGGATGCTCAGGGGTTCTTCGAAGATCCTCAACCATACAGACTCCTTCGGATGAACGAGACCTAAACAAAGGTTGTTTTTTGGTTAGACGTGACCCCAGTGTGTTTAATGAAAAAAAAACAAAATACATATCTTGTACTTTTGGAGTACACAACGTGTACCCACTGTTTACATAATTTTCATTAAGCGACCTCCAGGTCACCCCACATGGCCCTATGTAAGGCCGCTACCCGGCCAGCACATGGCTACCCGCGGTAACTGAGTACAAGATGTGTACTTCAATTTTTTTTGAAACTCCTATTTTTTCAAAAACTCTTGAAAAAAGAAAAACATACCTTAAAAGAAGGACTGGGTTCTTAAAAACTTCCCCACTTAAAGAAATTCGTCCTAGAATTTCCCTATTGCGGCGTAGAAGAAGAATCCACAAACAATTCTGGCCACTATTCTCATATATCTTCCTCCCTCTACCAAGTCTTGTCCTGTACTTGCCCATGAATCTATAAAACTCATACCAGAGGAACATACCCATCACAGAGGACCTTTGTACTGAAGTCCGAAATCTAGGTAGGATGCTCCTTGAAAGAAGAATCCACTTTGTGCTCAACCTTCTCAGGTTGAAAGACATGATATAGGTGTGAAAAGTAATTTCGGAGCTGAGAAACGTGAAAAACATTGTGCATGGTATGGTACCTCTGAGGTAACTGCAACTGATAGGTAACCAGCCCAACACTCTCCAAAACCTCAAATGGCCCGACATACCTCGACGAAAGCTTACCCTGTCTCCAGATCCTCTTGTGTCCCAACATTGTTGTGAAATGCAGGAAAACCTGATCCCCAACCTCAAACTCTATAGGTCTTATCCAACTATCAATATCAACTCTTGTCGAGGCTATGAAATATCCATCCTTTTTCAAATCAACTGTATCTTCATTGTGGTCTCCTCAACAAGACAAGGTCTCAGCAAAATTGCCTCTCCTACCTCAAAAAATCCAAAATGCATGCTCGATGCATGTCCTCAAGGACCTGAATCATACGATCGGACTGGCCATCCGTCTAGGGGTGGTAAGTTGTACTCAAAAGTACCTGTGCACCCAAAGCCTTCTGAAGCACCTACCAGACCCGAGAGGTAAAACGAGCATCATTGTCTGAAAAAATGGAGTGTGGAAATCCATGTAGAGGTATAATCAAACAGATGTACAACCGTCCCAGCTCATCGACACAGAAGGTCTCATTGATCAGAAAGAAGTGAGGGTCCTTCATGAGTCTGTTAATGAAAACCCAAAATGTGTCATTTCCTCAAAGAAACCTCAACAAAATGGTCACGAAGTCCATCATGACATCATTCCCCTTCCACTCGGGAATGGGTAACTACTATAAGAGTCATGATGGTTGATGATGCTCCACTTTCACTTACTTTCAAGTGGAACACCACATGAAGAAAGCATCAATATCCCTCTTCATACCTGTCAACCAATATTGATGGTGTGGATCATGATACATCTTGGTGACGCCAGGATGAACTGCCCAAACTGAGGAATGAAAATCCCTCATCAGCTCCTCGCGTATGTCTACTAGCACCCATATGCGCCCCTGGAAACACAAGATCTCAGCCTCGCCTATAGTCCATCCAGGAAGAGGGTCCTATCCTGACACACATTTCCATAGGACTTGGCCATTCGAATCTGATAGCTTCATCATGCGAACTCGATCAAGAAGAATAGAGTGAATAGTTACGGAAGAAAGAAAAGTATGTCCCTGTTTTTCGTACACCTAAAAATGCATCTCAAGGAACAAAGCCATAATCTACCACTCCCGACTTGCCTACTGAACTACCTGTATCCGAGTCCTCCTGCTCGGTGCATTATCCACTACATTCCCCTTCCCAGGCATATAGGCAAGCTCAATGTCAAATGACTGAAGGTACTCAAACCACCTTCTCTGTCTCAAATTCAAATCATGCTGAGTGAAGATATACTTGAGACTCTTGTGGTTGCTGAAAACCAAAAAGTGCTCTCCTAGAAGATAATGTCTCCAACATCGTAAGGCATGAACAAAAACTGCCAACTCTAGATCGTGCATTGGGTAATTCTTCTCATGTGGCCTCAACTACTACGACCTATATGCAATGACTCCATCTCCCTGCATAAGCACAGCTCCCATCCCGATACCTGATGCATCACAGTAAACATTATAGCTCTTTCGCAGCTCTGACAAGACTAGTTTCAGTGCTAAATTCAACCTCCCCTTCATCTCTTGAAAGGATAACTCACAAGAATATAACCACACGAACATCGCACCCTTCTTAGTCAGACCTGTCAATGGAGCTACTAAGCGTGAGATGTCCTGTATGAAGCATCTGTAGTATCTAGTCAGCACTAGAAAACTCGACACCTCAAAGATGTTCATCGGATTCTACCAAGAAACTATTACTCTTACTTTATCTGGGTCTACTGATACTACTGTCTCTAAGATGACCTCACCCAAGAAGTGAATCTGATCCATCCAATAGTGGAACTTTGAGATATTAGAATATAACTAATGCCCTCTTAGTGTACTCAAAATTATATCAATATGGGTAGCATGGTCATGTCGAGTGTGAGAGTACACTAAGATATCATCTATAAAAACCATAACCAAATAATCCAAGTATGAATGGAACACTCTGTTCATCAGTGCCATGGAAACGGAAGGCACATTCATGAGGCCGAATGGCATAACAATATACTCTTATAGACCATACATGCTTTGAAAGTTTGTAATATATATATCTAATGTTCTAACGTGCAACTGATGATAACAAGACCTCAAGTAAATCTTCGAGAACACCTAGACTCCTCGAAGATGATCAAAGAGATCATCAATAATCAGCAAGAGATATTTGTTTTTGACCATCAACTTGTTCAACATCCGAAAATATACATAAAGCCTAAGGGTACCGTCTTCCTTCTTCACAAACAGGACAGGTGAACCCCAAGGAGAAGTACGGGTTCGGATGAAACCCTTTATATGCAACTTCTCCAACTGCCCCTTAAGCGCCTGCAACTCTGGTGTAGCCGTAATATAAGGAGGAATAGAGACCACTGCCACTCCTATCATGAGATCGATCGAAAATTATACCTCTCGATCCGGAGGAAAACCTGAAAAGTTCTCTGGAAAGATGTCCCTGAAAAGATCCACCACTGAAGAAAAGTCCAACTCTGAACACCCCTGGTCATCCAGATACATACTAGAAAACTGGCATGTAACTCCTCCCATCCCATGATGCTCTGGAACAACTTTTCTTTCATGGAAATCCTACTCGCCCTTATAAAGAAAAGATTCACCTTCTAGTGATGTGAAACTCACCCTGAGGTGATAACAGTCATAGAATACCCGGTATTGAACTAACCAATCCATCCTGAAAATGACATCATATCCAGTCATTGCTAGACATAGAGGTCCCATAGAAAGTGACACCCACCAACCTCTAGAGGGTAATCATTCAATGATGCACACTAGATCTTCTCATACACAACAGAGTTTCTATCATCAAGATGTCAGTAGAAGAAAATATTCAGAGCTCAAAGATATCCACAACAGCATCAAATATAAAGTAATGGGAATCACCTATATTGAAAAAAGAAAAGGCCAAAATTGAGAATACTAAGACCGTAACTAGATTTGTAGATGGACTGGGATCCTCCTCCTGCTGGGTCTGCTCCACTGCAATGTCCTGGCCTGCATCGCAGCCTTGTGACCCTACCTAACCACTCTGATCTGATCCACCCTGCTGTCGCTGAAAACTGGGTGACTGGCTACCCCGGCCATGACCCCCACCTCGACTTAAATGGCCAGAAGAAGTCATGTTCTTTGACTAATGAGGAACTAGAGGTGATGCTCCTGAATGAGGAGTCATAAGAGAACCCATGTCACCATATTTGAGTGAGAAGATTTGACAAAAGCACTGAAGATGGCCCATCTTACCGCAATATCAGCACTCCACTAGGTCTCTTGCGCATCGTGGCCTCATATGCATGCTTATACCACACTATTAGCAAACCACCTGGATACTGGAAGATGCATCTCATCTTCAATGATCTCCTCGTGAAAGCTTTTTTTAGTGCTTCCTTCTATCATTGGGAGGAACACTAACTTTCGATGCCAAACCTCTTTGTCTCACAGCTCTAGAATCACTCAGATTGCGCTCTCTGATCAGCACCTAGTTGAAGATAGAGGATATCGAAGTCATCTTGAAGATGTTCACCTGAGATCAGATGTCGTGCCTCAAGCCATCCTCAAACATCTATGCAAGGAATAACTCATCACCTCATGGAATATGTGTGTAGCACTGTAGCTCTGTGAAGCGAGAAGAATAATCCATAAGAGTAAGAATAACCTACTCTAGACTCATGAACTCTCGGGCTCGATCGTCCCTCATGGACTCTGGAAAGAAGTTATCATAGAAGATGCTTCGAAACACATCCCAATCCATATTATGCTAGGGTACCACCTATGAAATCACATCCCAATGCCACTTGGTGGAGTCTTGAAGCATATATGTAGCAAGATTCACCCTCATCTCTGAATGTATCTCCAAATGCTTGAAAATAGTCAGCATGCCGTCTAGCCATGACTCTGTAACCTGAGGTCCTCCATCCCCTAATAAAGTAGAATGATGATGCCGCTGGAAGACCCGCATCAAATCAGCTATCGACAGGGCAGGAGGTGGTGCTCCCTGAAATATATGAATCATCTTTAGAAATCCCTCCTTGAACTATTCATATGAACCTATGTCAAGAACAACACTTGCGGCCAAGGCTATCATAGTTGAAGGATATGTAGGATGTCCCTGATTATCCATGTCTGGTGTGTGATCACCGTCTGGAAACTGGCGCACAACCAGAGGACATCTTGGTGGCATGAAACTACATGGTCAGGCACACACCTTAGATCAAGGTTATCAAGGAATGAAAACAAGGAGTGTAAGAAGGGAATAGGAAAAAAACCATTCAATTTTTACAAAACATGACTACACAGCGTGTTCACTGAAGTCATTCACATGGGTGTGTAGTCCTGCCTAAACTTGTCGCGTGACACCACAAACACACGGTGTGTTATCCTAACACATGACATGTACTTGAATCCTCGTCCCCTGTCTGAGTCCTTCTATATGGTTATGCCACATGGCTCTCTTAATTCAAGATTACATGGCGTGTTCTAGATAGACACGATGTGTACTAGACAAGCTTCACCTAGCCCGGGTTGTTGGCAACATGGCCAGGCATAAGGCTCAAACTGAACGGAATTTTCATGGTGGACATGGATTTTATGTTAAAGGATAACAACGACCCATGTTGTTGGGTACATGGACGAATACATGGCTGACACTACATAGCGTGTTCCAAGCGGACACAGAATGTACGAAAAGGGATAAAACTGACCCGTGTTGTTTGTGACACGGTCGGGTACCTAGGTCAGACTACACGACATGTTCAACTGGTACACGACATGTTCCTACAAGAATGTTTCTATCTTGTGTCTCTTCCCACATGGCCTATGACATGGTCAGAGACTACATGGAATGTACATAAATTTCATGGTGTGTACTTAAGAAAAACAGTTTCCTCCCAAATAGAAGAACACATGCCGTGTACATAACATTACACGGTGTGTATTCTATGTTTTTTCAGACAGTTAGCCTCAGAAACTACTCCAGAACCCATAAAACACTAAAATGAACAATGAAAGTGCCAAATTCTTATCCGTGAGGGCCCGTACTCCCTGTGGAGAAATTTTTGGCATCTTCTACTTGTTATAACAAGGGAAACAGAGAAATGATCCACCATATTCCAGTCTATGAGGGCCCATAACACGTTAAGAACCAAATTTCGGCATCCATTCAAGAAATAAATTACATAAAAAATTACCCTATCAAACAAAAGGTATTCTTATCAAGCATCTATCACAACAGCATGCATATTCTACACAACGTCTATCACAAAAACATGAAATCTCTAATGCATCCATGATGACAAGGCATGAATGCATGAATTCTAATTTATAGAAAGTGCCTATATGATTCATGAGATGACATACCCTCATCTCATCGGGTTCAGACAGAAATAGAACCTCAATAACATAAGCAATAACATCACAAATCATGTGAATCACTCAAGGTGAAATCAAATCAACTGTAATCATTCAAAACCAAAAAATTGCAATAAACGTGGTAGGATGGATTTTACCTATACACGGGTCAGCTACTCCCTAGAACAACTTATTACCAAGTACCTATTCCTTCCAATACCTGGATAATGGATCCAAAGAGTAATTAAAGAGAAAAGAACATGCCTCTGATAGTTCTATGTAACGTCTCGGTTCTGGAAGGCACCCAGAGGCGCCCCCTATCCAGTTGGTCACATGGCCTCTAGTGCAATTCACCAAATGCCAGAGGCTTCCGACTAGAAGTGAGGGACTTGGGTGTGATAGTAGGGAAATGATTCCCTCGTTGGCAGAGTACACATCAAAACAACAACAAAAGAAAAAGTGAAAGCAGAAAACATCCATACTAGAGTAAACAGTGAAAGACTGGTATAATAAAACAACTAGAGCACATACATAAATGATGCATGATGCATATGTAGACGAAAGTAGACAAACAATTTACAAATATGGAATTGAATGGAACTATACCAATGTAAAATATAATAGAATTACAGATCCTCATCATCAAAAGAATATTATTGGTCCCATGCTCCCCATCTTCATTTCATGTCAAGTAATTGAAGTAGAAGGGAAGTTGCCCATATCTATACATGAAACAATATAATCTGTTTGGGACCGAAAGATTGACCCAAATAGGGTGTGAGAAAAAATCCAAGTAGGAAACTACCCAAATATCTATGCCTAATAGTCAGTGGGTATATGGATGGTAAAAGTACAGAAATCAGTAAACTAGAATTTACTTAGTAGTAAACAATCCACAATTTCAATATCCAGAAACCAGCGAATCAAACAGACAACATGAACAGGTAACCCTCTAGGAAGCGCACTCATCCTAACCCCTCTGGTTCAGTATCTAAACATGATAAGACTCTCTAAGGAAGAGATCACATTCAATCCCATTATATTCAATGGTAAAGCAAGACTCTCTAAGGAATCTCACATAGTCCATTCCACGTATAGTGTAGGGTAGTCATGGACTCTCTGAGGAAGCTCACCTAGTAAAATCCCCTTATAGCCCCATGGTCTAGGACTCTTTTAGGAAGCTCACATGGTAAATTACCCTTATAGATAAGGTCTTACAATTCAAACAACTACTCTCTGAGGAAGCTCACATGGTCAATCCCCTTATAGTATAAAGAAATCAAGGACTCTCTGAGGAAGGTCACTCGATCAATTAACCTTATATCCCCAATTGGTTCTAGGCTCTCTAAGGATTCTCACTTAGTCAATCCCCCTTTTATCCTAAGAGCTCAAAGACACTATTAGGAACCTCACCTGATTAATTCCCCTTATAGTCAACTAAACCATGTTCTCACGACCCTATGATGGTCAGCGAGCATAGCAGTATAATATGTCCCAAGAAAACCTAAAGAACTACTTGGCTAAAATTCTACAACAAAACAAGAATGTTTGAAAACAAACTCTCCACCCTACATCAACATGCATTGAAATCAAGAAAGGCAGTCGAATCATCTAAACAAGACCAAATGGTCATAAACAGAACAAGCAAAATAAACATCCAAAGAATACAAATCAACCCATTACATATACAAATTACCTCTACATAGGAATACAAGCATGGAAGGAAACAATATGGGAAAACGGTAAACACGCAATACCTCGTTCAAGGTTATTGGTGAAATATTCTCATAATACTCAAAGACATTGAACGGAAAGGCACAAAACACCTACCTTGGGGTTTGAAGATCGATATATGTGAACCACGATGCTTGAATTCCATTAAAACTTGATGATATAATAACATGTCTAAAATATTCAACCCACTAAAACAGGGAAAAGAAGAGAAAACGAGGGATGGTTCTCTAGGAGTATAGAGAAGTCACTGATGCGATTCCAACACAATCAAAAGTGTTCAAAAAAGAGGACTGAAGGAGGCTCAGGGGTTCATCAAAGATATGCGGCTGTACGGACTCCATCGGTTGAACAAGACCTAACCAAAGGTTGTTCTATCCATCAGATGCGACCCCGGTGCATTTAATGAAAAGAAAACCAAATACACTGTGTGTACTTTTGGAGTACAGGGTGTGTACTTACCATTTCTGTACTCCACATTAAGTGGCCTCCAGCTCACCCCATATGGCCGTGTGCAAGGCCACTATATAGCCAGCACAAGGATACCTGTGGTAACTGAGTACACAGCGTGTACTCATAAAATACATGGTGTGTACATAAAAAATTTCCAGAAACTCCTATTTTCTCAAAAAGTACAGGAAAAATAAAAACATACCTGAAACGAATGTACAGGTTCTTACATCTCGATTTTTGGATTTCATCAAAGGTGGTTTAAAAAATTAGTTTCGTATTAATGAGTGTTTTGTAATGTGGGTTTCGGGATTCATATGTGGTTTCTTCTGTAGTGCATGTGTGATCTTGTTTTGAAAGAATTAATTGTGAAATAAAAATATATTTTAAGGAAAAAATTTATCTTTAAATTGGTTTTATGGAAAATATAGAATGGTGTATTTCCATGGTTTTGTAAAATGGTTTATAAAATTGGATTAATTTTTGTGAAATGGTGTTTTGAAAAGGAAGTGTGTCTAAATGGCCATCCATGTGTTATTAGTTTTCAAAATAAAATGATATGTAAAAAAATTATTCATGTGGTTTTCATTGAGTTGGAAATGTGGGGGTTTCACAAAGGTTGTTTGGTTTTGATGCATTATATATTTTTTTAGGAAAATTCTTTAGAGGAGTATGATTTTGAAAATAGCGTGGCGAAAATGATGTTTTCAAGGGATATTTGTTTTTGGTAATGATATTTGTGCCACTTTTGAGATTTTTTATGTTCCATGTTATGTCTTGAAGTTGGGTTATCATTCCTTTATTTATAAGGAATCATTTGTGTTTGGATAAATGGTATGGAATGCAGAGGTCCATGACTAGTGTCATTTTTTTGACCCCTATAATGGTTGAATGTGTTTATTCAATTCTAATGCTTATCCTTACTCTGAGTGGAGTAGTGGATGTGAAACCATTCTTGTGAGAGTGGTTGAGTTTTGGATTCTTAATCCTAGTTGATTATGATGACGTGAGTATCTTTTGGATGCTTTTCTTTTGGCGGATGTGACCTTAGGTTTTGAACATGAGTTTTGGTTATCTATATCTTGTGCATGTTGCGTCTTTTTATCATTGATAGATTCTGTTATCATTTCTTTGGAAAAAATAGGCATGGGGTGCACAACTAGGTAACTAGGGTGTATGACTTACCTGATAATTTTATTATGCTAGCTTTCATTTTATTTTGTCCATTTTGGATGCACTATGTGTGGCTGATCCATGCATTTAACCCTTTGTAATCTATGTGGGTTGTGACATGAGGTGAGGACTATTTTATTACATTGAAGCTCCATGTGGTGGGTCTTTAATTCATGATAGTGAATGTTCATTTGTTGGGAATATTTCCCTTCTAAATGATTAGATTTTTGACCTCTGTATTCTGGTAGTTCTCCATGGTCTCAAAATTTTTAATAAACTCAAAATGGTGGGGAGACCATTATTGTGGTTTCCAGGATGAATAATATGTATTGTTTTGATGTAATTTTTATAATATTACATAGATATGTGAATTTATTATAGTTAGTTTGAGAAATTGTTTTGAATATTTTATATATTTCCTTTGAGGATTAACCATGTACAGTGTTCCATTTTGGGTAAGTCCTATTTGATCTTTTAGTTTTCCATCTCCTTTCCTCCAATCGGGACTTTCTGGGAAAAGAAAGTGGCATGGTGGGGGATTTTAATATCACAACTACCATGGTGATTTTATTTTTATTTATTTTATCTTTTTATAATGTGGGATTGAGATATATAAGTTAGCAAACATAAAAATTAATGTATTAGAGGGTTTTAACTATTTCACGGTTAACCCGCATGGTTATTACTAACCATGTGATGCACATGCATGTGTACAGAATTTTAAAATTTCATTTTTTATATTTATTTTATTTTTTTCATTATATTTATTTACATTTACTTTTTATTTATTCGTCCTTGTTTGTCGTCCATAACACCTACCCATCCCTCCCTGGTCACACTCCCCCTCCCTCACATCTCCCCCTTTTTCGGATGATCTTCCCAGGTTTCTTCCCGAATCTCGATCGAATCATTGATTTAGGTTCATCAGACCTCATATCCACCTATAATATTTCATTTTCTCCTCCCTATCAGTCGATTTCCTTCATCCAATCTATACGTCTCAAAAAATTTGATTTTAATTTGTTTATTCCATAGTTAGGTTATGCAGAATGCCTATCGGGTCGACTTTATGTGTTTTCTGGAATCCACCACCGATGAAAAATCATATTGGAATGTATTGGCTTCTCAATGCTGCTAGAGTTAAGGGTTTTGTTCTATTGTTCTCTCTTACACATTCCTTTTTAGTTCCTTCATGATTTATGGTCCCTATAAATAAATATAGAATGTTAGTGGCTCCTTGAAGTGTTGTGATTACATACATAGGTACATGTGTGTATATAGATAAAAATACCTTGAATATTCTTTGTAACACCCTGATATTTTATGAGAAGTATATTTTTTACGCAATATGTTATATGCAAAATAATATTTCACTGCACACAACGCTGACTTGGCTTGCATTACACGCAATCGCGACCTTCCTCGATAGCGTGTGTAGTACGCAATACCGGGTTTCACTAAACAACAATATATTATTATGGACTAGCCGTTATGAATAGTATTAACTAAATTTTGAATTTTATAACATTATTATTCATCTAAAACCTTTTCTAGAACATGGTAAGTGAACAAAATAATTTTTTCCGATAAAATAAATATTTTTCAAAAAATGCAGTTTTGCCGCATTTTGATGGCGCACCCACATTAAATCTAGTTTTTGACATTTTTATAAGTTCAATTTGAAAAAATAAATTTCTTATTTGTAATAAGGATATATAAATTTTATTTGGATAAATTTTTGAAATTTTTCTGATAACTTTCATATTTTGATGAATACTAAAAATACGCTAATTTTTAAATAAAAACATCATTTTTTCATTGAGATAATTTATAAGGTTAAATTATAATATTTAATAATTTTAAAGTATAAATAGAATATATTTCTACCATTCAATATAATATATTTAATTAGCATTAATTTCACATTGAATTCATAGGTAAAAACATTTCAGTCTTTGGAAATGTTTTAACATCTAAAACCATTTTTCTTTACAATGGGATTAATTATAAATTAATTAATGAAACTTTTGTGTTTTGAATTTTGAAAAATGGATTCCATATTTGTAATCAGTGGGTCCAAATTATGTTAATAGGATACTTTTTATTTTTGGGCATTATGAATAGTAACTACGGTAAATTTTATTTACCCTAGTTAAAGGTAAATCGTGTAATTAAGGGTAAATATAAGATTATAAAATTTACCTAACACATGCCGAAATCCTATTGGATGATTAAAATTATATCTATAGCACCTAAGGGTCTGATTAGATTCATTTAAGGTAATTTTATCCACGAAAATAAATTAATTATTATTAAAGCCAAGGAAAGTGACAACATGTCAATTTCTTAAATCTTATAAGTATAATAATGTTAATTTAGTGATAATCTTAATGAAGCTTAATACATGAATATTCTATAGAACTCTAATACAATTATCTACATTATAGGAATTTATTTAGAATTTTTAGGAATTAGATAATTACTATTAATTATGACACAATAGTGATGTTGAAATTATTTTATTAACTAAAATATCAAATAAATGGTTTTAAAATTTTTTAAATAAATATTGTATGAACTATTTAATGTGCTCTAATAATTTTATAGAAACATATGAAAGTTTATGAATCTATTAAAGCTTTTAGTTCGAACATATATTCTGTATATATTTTATTTAAATTCAAACAAATGAATGGTGTCAAAATTGACACTATTGTTATTTTATAAATATAACATATTATAAATTTGTTTAAAAATCACAAAAATATTTAAAATTTATTAATTAAAATTTATATGGTCTACAATGTCATAATGTGTCAAATTATGGAAAATTCACAACACATATGTAATTATTTATAATAATTTAAAATTTATAATATTATTACTACAAATAAAATTAAATTGATAAATAAGGATAAATCAAGTTGATAATGTTTAAAATAAATCCATAACATGTATAAATTTTATTTTTTTGATGATATTAGAACCCTATCTCTACTAATATTTTTATATGAGTCATTTTGGAAGTTTTCATGTGGGGTTGGGATTTAATATAAACTAATATTTCTTATATTTCCAAAGGTGCCCCTCTCCTCCCTTATAAAAGGGCACATCCTACCTCTCTTTCTCACTCCACTTTGAGCATTCAAGATCATCCAAACCCTATATAATTATCATCTACACTTCCCTAGAAACATCTTAGAGGTCCTCGTCTTCTTCAAAGTCCAATTTTAGTGCCCTAAGAGGAGGTCTCAAAGAGGCGCTTCAAAGAAGAGGTAATGTCCATTGCTGATTCTTTCAAATTTATTTCTTCTTCAACTTCTTCTTCATTAGTTGTTTCATTATGAAGTAATAAAATCAGCGTCAATCATATACTGATATGTTATTATAAGTATGAAACAACCCTATTTCACGATCTATCCATCCTATGGAAAACGAAATCATCGTGCGTGTGTACGTACGGAATACTGTCTCCATGTCGTGGTGTAATCTGGTTTTCCACCAACACCTTACATGGATGGGTATAATGGTGAAAATAATAACTATATATTATTATTGTAAAGATATATTGATTCTGAAATAGTATACATACACTCCAATACAATTCCACAATCATGGTAATGATAACATCGCTTGTGCGTACGTATGGAATACCATCTCCACGATGTGATACAACTTGTTCTACATGATCTTAATTGCATGATGATTATATAAATGATTTGAATGAATAAATATTATTTATATTACACTAATACCATTCTGTAAATGAGGTGTCTATAACCTAGAAAGAGCAATAATAATTTATTCAACAAAACACACATACAAACATAAAGCAATAAACAACCGAATAACAAGTAGCAATGAAATATTAGTAATAAGAAGCTAATAATATGACCATATATGATATCATAAAAACACTTATGATTCTTTAATAAGTCAATGACATTATTTAAATCAATATACAGGAGGTTCGGACACTTACGAAGCAAATCAGACCTAAGGTAAGGGAAAATCTCACAATCTCATTTTTATCCAAGATTGTTTATACATAAGAATTTACTGGGGAATATTTATCATCCACATACATATTTCATCAATATATAATATTATTTCCATCCACCTATAATTTTTCAAATCCAATTTTACCCTTCGTTGAGTTTTTAGTAAATGATATGAATGGAATCTTTTGTCATTGTTCGTATGAGGTACTTTTTGACTTTTTCGTCAAAGTACAGGAAGAATGATTTTTAACTTATACGGCCTGGATCAATTTTTTTGAACATTACTTCCATGAATCATACTTCACAAGTTTTCAGGTTTATTTTTAATCAACTTCTTTTAGTTCAAAATTATATGACGTTTTAAGAATGGAAAATGTTTTTGAAGTAGAAAGGATATTTTTTAATCAAGAATGGAGTTCAAGTGTTTTATCAAAATTATTTTCCATCTAAGATAATATAGTGTTATATTTATATCCCTATTTTTACATTGATTTGATTATTTTATGATGGAATTATTTTTACGATATCCTTTTATGGATTATGTTATGATGACATGATGTTTAAGAACAACATTTTTATTACATGGGTTATGTTATGATGTATGGTTTATGATTTTGTGGCACACATAAGAATGATATCATTATGAGATGGGTGGGACCTATATCTCCCTCCAATACATTGGGTAAAGATTTTTATCTCATGAGATAGACATGGCAGGAACGACAGGTTAAACAGGTTCAGTGAAACAGGACTGAAACGAGGAGTGAACTCGGTTCAAAAATGGACTTTGTCTGGTAAGATAGTCTTGGAAATGAGTCTTGACTACTAAGAAATGAAGTTCTATGATTATGTGTGTATGCCACAAAGATTCATGTTTTATGTTATGATTATTGGGATTAAATTTCACTTCTATGATTTATCACATGTTATGATCTCTTTTGCAGGATAAGATTTTCAAAATGTTATGTTCTTATGAATATGATATGTTTGAAATTTCTTTTGTGTACCCTTAATGAGCATTTGAGCTCACCCTTTTGTAAGTTTTCTTTTCCCTAGGTCAGGAAGAAGGATATCAAGTAGGATATTTGAAAAAGGGACTCTAGATATGATGAAATAAATTGGAGACAATGTAGATGATTTATGAACCGGTTGTTTATGTTTCCCAGTTTCTAAACACACTATAAATATATGGTCCTTTCATGGTTTTGTTATATGTTGTAATATGTATGCATCAATTTTGAAGTAATAACCATGTCTGTAAATTATGGGTCCTTATAATTGGTATCAGAGGAAAGGTATAGTCAAACATTGGAAACTAGGATGTGAAAGCCTTAGTAAGAACCCTAAGGATAAGTCTAAGCACATAACACAATCTTAGTGTTTTAGAAATGGACATGAACAACCTATGATAAGACCTTAAGTGTGAAATTTTATTCTTGATTATGTGGTGTTCCTATTATAATTAGTGTGTCTCACACTATTCTTCTTGGTGTTAGTAAATGACTTGAACCCGAAGGAACCATGTTAATGTGGAATGCGATAGGAAATGCAATGATTGTCCCCCTAAGCATCCAAACGTTATGGGACCTGGAATAAAAAATCTTATAGTCATGCTCAAACAACTTTCTCATGCTATGAATCATGCAGGACTTCCAAAAGAGCAAAAGAAGGAGAAAAATTTTGTTAAATCCTTCATGAGGCAGTGTCCACCTTCATTAAGCGGGTCTCATGATCCATTAGTGGATGAAAAATGGATCAGTACCAATGAAAAGATATTTTTAGTTCTTAAATGTTCTGAACATGATAAATTCATCTTAGCAGTATATCATTAGGAAGGTGATGCTGATCAATAGTGGAATCTTATTATGAATACGAGGCAAAGGGATGAAATTGAGTCCATGGAATGGGACGAGTTTAGGAACTTATTTTTCAATAGGTACATCCCTTGTATTCTTCTAAAAAAGATGGAGAAGGAGTTTCTTGAACTAAAGAAAAAGGATGATGAATCTGTTGGTACCTATGAAGCAAATTTTGCAAGACTTTAAAGGCATGCTTCTGGTATTATTATCCAACCTGAGAGTAAGATCGATCGATTATATAGTGGCTTAAAACCAATTTTTCAATGGGGGTTATCCATAAGGGACTTCAGTAGCTATGAGGAAATCGTTCGATGTGCACTAAATGTTGAGATGGATATTGGAGTAACCCATCAGTCATATGGGTTTGATAAGAAGAGGAAAATGCAATTCAAAGGAATATATAAAGAGAAAACTAAAAAGAAGATGAGTTTTCCCTTATGCTCGTTGTGTGGAAAGAAACATGGAGGGAGTTTTCGTAAAGGGGCAACTAAATGTTTCAAATGTGGAAAGGAAGGTCATCGGGCATTTGAATGCCGCAATGATGTGAAGAAGATGTCTACTGATGCGAACAAATAAAAGGCTACACAGAGTGCACCTCATAAACATCAATGTTACAAGTGTAAGAAAATGGGGCATTATTCCAATTAATTCCCTAATCCAAGGGTTGTTGATGATGATCGACGTCAACAAACTCTTAAGTCTAATGAAAAAGGAAAGCCACAAGCAATTTCTATCAGCGATGTGGAGTACGATAACAAAGTGCTGAAAGGTACACTTACCATCCACTCTAAAGTAGAAAATGTTTTATTTGATTCTAGATCCACCCAATCTTTTATTTCTAAAGAATTTTCTAAGGGTATCATCGTATTACCTCAACAATTAGATGTTGAGTTAGCTGTGACAACCCCTAATGGCACAAGGGTCGCATCAAATGTTTATAATTTTTCTCCAATTGAAGTTTGTGGGAAAGTGCTTCTTGCAAATCTTGTGATCCTTCCAATAGTGGAATTCGAGGTGATTCTTGGCATGGATTGGATTTCTTTATATGGAGCTCATATCAATTACCAAAGAAGGGGAGTCACATTTCATATTCCAGATCAATCTATTATCATCTACCGATGCAAGGATGAACATAACCTTCTAGGGGAAATTTCTTCCATCTTATGGGTCTTGATTCCACTAAATGAGGGTTATTTATCTCAAATGGTTGGAATATGCCCATTGTACGGGAGTTTGATGATGTCTTTTAGGAGGAATATTCGGGTCTTCCACCAAATCCTAAAGTTGAGTTTTCAATAGATCTCGTACCGGGTGCTCTGCCAATTTCAAAGACACCATGTAGAATGGCCCCAATTGAGTTGCAGGAATTGACAAAGAAACTCCATGAGAATCTTGATAAGAGATTCATACCCCCTAGTGCATCACCTTGGAGATCACCTATTCTGTTTGTTAAGAAGAAATATAGATCAATGAAAATCTACATTGATTATTGAGAACATAACAAGATCACTATCAAGAACAAATATTCTCTCCCACGCATTAATGAATTATTTGAACAACTATGCAGAGCTCAATACTTTTCCAAGATTGATCTTCGTTCAGGGTATTATCAATTAAGGGTCAAAAGAGAAGATATACAAAAGACGGCTTACCATAGAAGGTATGGACACTATGAATTTATAGTGATGCCATTTGGTCTTACTAATTCCCCTGTTATCTTCATGGATCTGATGAATAGATTCTTTAGAGACTATCTAGATCAGTTTGTGGTAGTATTTATTGACGATATTCTTGTATATTCAAAGAGTAAGGAAGAACATGAAGATCACTTGAGAATTATATTGAAGACCCTAAAAAGGAGAAGATTTATGGAAAATTTACCAAGTGTGAATTTTGGATTCAAAAAGTTGCATTTATGGGTCACATAATCTCCAAAGAGGGGATATCTGTGGATCCAGCAAAAACAAAGGTTATCAAAAGATAGTCGAGACCAACAACAGTAACTGAGATTCGATGTTTTCTTTGCTTGGCTGGATATTACCGTCGTTTTGTGAATGATTTTTGAAGGTTATCAAACACACTCACCATTATGACTCAGAAAGGATTTATGTTTGTTTGGACGGAGGAATGTGAAGAGAATTTCAAAGAGCTAAAAATAAGGTTACCCAGTGCACCTGTGCTCACACTACCTTGCTGTGGAGAAAGGTTTGGGATCTACAGTGATGCATCCAAAAAGGGACTGGGGTGTGTTCTCATAAAAAATGATATGATGATAGCTTATGCCTCACGACAGTTGAAAATCCATGAGAAAAATTACCCAACTCATGATTTGGAGTTAGCTACAGTAATCTTTGCATTAAATATTTTAAGGCATTACCTTTATGGTGAAAGGTGTGATATTTATACTGATCATAAAAGTTTAAAGTATATTTTCACACAAAAACATATGAATATGCGTCAAAGAAGATGGTTGTTGCTGATTAAGGATTACGACAGCTCAATTCATTACCACCCTAGGAAAGAAAACAAGGTAGAAGACACATTAAGTAAACAAGACCATGCTAGCTTATCCATGATGAGGATCACAAAAGATCCAATATTTATGGATTTACAAAGGATGTATCTTGTAATTATAATGTAAGGGGAGAAATATTATCATTCTCAACTAAATGTTCAACCATCTATACACGTAAATATTAAAGAGGCGCAGAAAGAAGATGTAGAGTTACAAAGGAAGGTGAGAAATGTTCTTGAATTCAACCTTGATTATGATGGGATAATAAGGTTCAGAAATCGGGTTTGTGTTCCTCCCATCCCAGAATTAAAGAAGGAGCTACTGGACGTGGCTCATAGTTCTTCATTTTCTATTCATCTTGGAAGTAAAAAGATGTATAAGATCCTTAAAGAGTACTTCTGGTGGGATGGCATTAAAAGAGATGTTGCTGAATATGTCTCTCGATGCTTGGTTTGTTAGCAAGTTAAAGCTGAGAGACAATAGTCTAAAGGGATGTCACAACCATTACCCATACTATAATGGAAATGGGAAAACATCACTATAGACTTTGTCACTGGACTTCCTAAAACATCAAAGGCAATAATGCTATCTGGGTTATAGTTGATCGTCTAACGATGTCGTCACACTTCATTGCTATTAGAGAATATTTTTCTCTTGATCAGCTTGTTGGGATATATGTAAAGGAAGTGGTAAGATTTCATGGAGTACCACTTTCCATTATATCGGATCAGGATCCAAGGTTTACCTTGAAATTTTGGCTAAGTCTTCAGCATGCTCTAGATACAATGTTGAGTTTCAGCATTGCTTACCATCCTCAGAAAGACGGTCATTCTATGTGGACAATTCAAACTCTAGAAGACATGTTCAGAGCTAGTTTTATGGATTTCAAAGGTGGTTGGGATCAACACCTATCTTTGGTGGAATTTTCTAATAATAATAGCTTTCACTCCTGTATTCAGATGGCTCCATATGAAGCCCTCTATGGAAAGAAATGCAGAACTCCAACTTGCTGGGATGAAGTTAGGGAATGAAATCTATTAGGACCTGATCTTGTTGATGAGATGACAGAAAAGGTCAGATCTATTCAACAACACATAATAGTAGCTCAAAGTCGACAAAAAAGTTATGCCGATAAACGAAGAAAAGACCTAGAGTATGATGTGGGTGATAAAGTGTTCTTACAAATATCTCCCTCGAAGAGGGTCATGAGATTTGGAAAGAAGTGAAAGTTGAGACCTAGCTATATCGGTCCTTTAGAAATACCTGATCGTGTTGGGAAGGTATCTTACCGATTGGTGTTTCCACCGAATCTCTCCCATGTTCACGATGTGTTCCATGTATCTCTTCTAAGAAAGTACATATTCGATCCTTCACATGTACATAGCTCAGAAGTTGTACCGCAGGAGCAAGATCTTTCTTATGAAGAACAACTGATAGAGATTTTGGATCATAGCGAAAAAGTCCTACAGAACAATACCACTCACTTGGTGAATGTTTTGTGGAAGAACCACCAAGTAGAAGAAGCTACATGGGAACTTGAGGATATGATGAGGGAGAGGTATCCTCATCTGTTTCTTACGAAGTGACGAATTTCGAGGGAGAAATTCATTTTACGGGGGGTAGAATGTAACACCCTGATATTCTATGAGAAGTATATTTTTTTATGCATTATGTTATACGCAAAGGAATCTTTCACTGCACACAACACCGACTTGGCTTGCATTACACGCAAACGCGACCTTCCTCGATAGCGTGTGTAGTACGCAATACCGAGTTTCACTAAACAACGATATATTATTATGGACTAGCCGTTATGAATATTATTAACTACATTTTGAATTTTATAACATTATTATTCATCTAACACATTTTCTATAACATGGTAAGAGAGAAAAAAAATGCGGGTAAAATAAGTATTTTTAAAAAAATACAGTTTTGCCGCCTTTTGATGGCGCACCCACATTAAATCTAGTTTTTGACATGTTTATAAGTTTAATTTGACAAAATAAAATTCTTATTAGGAATCCAGATATAAAAATTTCCTTTGGATAAATTTTTGATATTTTTCTGATAACTTTCATATTTTGATGAATAGTAAAAATATGATAATTTTTAATTAAAAAAACATTTTTCATTGAGATAATTTATATGGTTAAATTATAATATTGAATTGTTTTAAAGTATAAATAGAATATATTTCTACCATTTAATATAATATATGTCATTATAATTAATTTCACATTGAATTCATAGGTAAAACCATTTCAATCTTTGGTAGTGTTTTAACTTCTAAAACATGTTTTCTTAACAATGGGATTAATTTTAAATTAATTACTGCAAATTATGCGTTTTGAATTTTTAAAAATGGATTCGATATTTAGAATCAGTGGGTCCAAATTATTTTAATAGGATACTTTTTATTTTTGGGCATTATGAATAGTAACTACGGTAAATTTTATTTACCCTAGTTAAAGGTAAATCAAGTAAATACGGGTAAATATAAGATTATAAAATTACCCTAAAACCTGCAAAAATCCTATTGGATGACTAAAATTTGACCCATATTACCCAATGGTAGGATTAGATTCATTTAATGGATTTTTTTCCCTAAAAATAATTTAATTATTATTAAAACCAATGAAAGTGACAACATGTCACTTTCTTAAATCTTATAAGTATAATAATTTTAATTTAGTGATAAACATAATGAAACTTCGAACATGAATAGTATATAGGAATCTAATACAATTATCTACAACATTTTAGTTTATTTATAATTTTTAGGGATTAAATAATTACCATTAATTATGATACAATAGTGATGTTCAAATTATTTTAATAATTAAAATATCAAATAAATGGTTTTAAAAATATTAAAATAAATATTATATGAACTATTTAATGTGATACAATAATTTTCTAGATACATATGACTTTTTATGAATCTATTAATGCTTTTATTTTGAACATATTTTCCGTATATATTTTATTTAAATTTGAATAAATGAATATTGTCAAAATTGACACTATTGTTATTTTATAGAAATAACATATTATAAAATTGTTTAAGAATCACAAAAAGATATAAAAATTATAAATTAAAATTTATATGGTCTGAAATGTCATTAAACGTCATTTTATGGAAAATTCACAACACATATGTAATTATTTATAATAATTTAAAATTTAGAATAATATTACCACAAATAAAATTAAATTGATAAATAAGGATAAATCAAGTTGATAATGTTTAAAATAAATTCCTAACATGTCTAAATTTTATTGGTTGATGATATTACAACCCTACCTCATCTAATATTTGGATATGAGTCATTTTGAAAGTTGTTAAGTGAGTGAGGGATTTAATGTAAACTAATATTTCTTTTATTTCCAAAGGTGCCCCTCTCCTCTCTTATAAAAGGGCCCTCCTCCCTCTCTTCCTCACACCACTTTGAGTCTTCATGATTTTCCAACCCCTACAAAATTCTCTTCTCCACTTCCCTATAAACATCCTAGAGGTCCTGGTCTTCTTCAAAGACCAATTTTAGTGCCCTAAGATGCAGTCTCAAAGAGGCGCTTCAAAGAAGATGTAATGTCCGTTACCGATTCTTTAAACTTTATTTCTTCTTCCACTTGTTCTTCTTTAGTTGTTTCATAATTAAGTAATAACATTAGTATCAATCATATAATTATATTTTATTATATGAATGAAACAACCCTATTTCACCATTAATCCATCCTACGAAAAACGAAATCACCGCTTGTGCGTACGTACAGAATACCGTCTCCACGCCGTGGTGTAATCTGGTTTTCCAACAACACCATACATGGATGGGTTTAATGGTGTAAAGAATAACTATATATGATTATTGTAAAGTTATATTGATTCTGAAATATTATACATACACTCCAATACAATTCCACAATCATGGGAACGATATCATCGCTCGTGCGTACGTACGGAATACCTTCTCCACGATGTGATGTGACTCGTTCTACATGATCTTCATTGAATAATGATTATATAAATGAATTTAATGGATAAATTTGATATATATTACACTAATTCCATTCTAGAAATGAGGTTTTTATAACCTAAAAAGATGAATAAGAATTTATTCGACAAAACACACATACAAACATAAAGTAATAAACACCAAAATAACTAGTAGCAATGAAATATTACTAATAAGAAGTTAGAAATATGACCATATATGATATCATAAAAATAATTATGATTCTGGAATAAGTCAATGACATTATTTAAATCATTATATAGGAGGTTCAGACACTTACGAAGCAAATCAGACCTAAGGTAAGGGAAAATATCATAATCTCATTTTTATCCGAGATTGTTTATACTTCAGAATTTTCTGGGGAATATTTATCATCAACATCCATGTTTCGTCAATATGTAATATTATTTCCATAAAACTACAATTTTTTAAATCCAATTTTACCATTCGATGAGTTTTCAGTAAAATATATGAAAGGAATCATTTGTCGTTTTTCATACGAGGTACTTTTTGACTTTTCCATCCAAAGTACGTGAAGAATTTTTTTTAAATTATAAGACATGAATGGATTTTTTTAGATAATTATTTCCATGATGCTTCCTTTACAAGTTTTCAAGTTTATTTTTAATCAAATTCTTTTAGTTCATAATTATATGACGTTTTAAGAAAGGAAAATATTTTTGATGTAGAAAGGATATTTTCCTCAAGAATGGAGTTCAAGTGTTTTATCAAAATTATTTTCCATCTAAGATAATAGAGGTTTCTATTTATATCCAAATTTTTACATTGATTTGATTATGTTATGATGGAATTATTTTTTTGATATCATTTTATGGATTATGTTATGATGACGTGATGTTTAAGCACACCATTTTTTTTACATGGGTTATGCTATGATGTATGGTTTGTGAATTTGTGGAACACATAAGAATGGTATCATTATGAGATGGGTGGGACCTATATCTTCCTCCAATTCATTGGGTAAATATTTATATCTCATGAGATAGACATTGATGGAATGGCAGGTTAAACCAGTTCAGTGAAATAGGACTAAAACGAGGAGTGAACTCGGTTCAGAAATGGACTGTGTCCGCTAAGATAGTCATGGAAATGTGTCTTGACTACTAAGAAATGATTTTATATGATTATGTGTGTATGACACAAAGATTCATGTTTTACTTTATTATTATTTGGATTACATTTCACTTCTATGATTTATCCCATGTCATGATCTCTTTTGCAGGATAATATTTTCAAAATGTTATGTTCTTATGAATATGATATGTTTGATATTTCTTTTGTTTGCCCTTACTAAGCATTTGAGCTCACCCTTTTGTATGTTTTCTTTTCCCCAGGTCTGGAAGAATGATATTAAGTAGGATATGCCAAAAAGTGACTCTAGATATGATGAAATAAATGGGAGACAACGTAGATGATTTATGAACCAGTTGTTTATGTTTCCCAGTTTCTAAAGTCACTATACCTATACGTTCCTTTCATGGTTTTCTAATATGTTGTAATACGTATTCTTAAATTTTGAAGTAATAACCATGTATGTAAAGTATGGGTAGTTATATTCTTCCTCATGGAATAGGGAAAATATATATTGGATTAAGGATATGTATATATATGAATTTAAATATTTTTATGTGTGGTTTGTCTTCATCAAACGCTTAAACTGCCTAAGTGTTCTAGATTTCTCCCATTCTATCAAGGTAGGTGTCATGAGTAAATTTTTTTCTTTTGGAGTTATAAATTTTTTTCACCCTTTTAATTCCCTATTTAATTTATGTATAATTATATAGAATCACCATGTTATTATTTTCACCTATTTACTTATCTATTGACCTTCTCATAATTGGTTTGTTTGGTGTAGTTATTATTTTATGTTTTAAATTGGTATTATTATTTATGTTAATATTTGTATGGGAATCATTTTACACATTTAGAGATTTAATTTTTGAAAATGGGTCTTGATAAGTATGGGTTTCCATTTGTTTTAAATGGTATCTCAAAACGAGGTTACAGATTTAAATTGAGGTGTGACCTCAAATTTTTAAAAAAATGGGGTTGTCTATTTTATTTACAATTGTGATTTAAAATGTGTTAGTAGCTTATATTTTATTTTAAATTCTTAGTTGGACTATTTAAAAGTGGTTTACGGGAAATGAGTTTCCTTGGGACTTGTTTTGGTATTCAATGAATTGGTCATAGGTGTGTCTAGTGGGTTTGTAATGTTTTCAAATCTTTGGTATGGTTTTCCATGGATGGATGGTGGATTTCATTGCGTAATGGGAGTTGGTATTGAAATATTGTATTATGAATTTATTATGTTTGATAAAAACTCCAATGAGTATTTCCAACGTGAAATGAACGTTATTATTTATCTATACACTAAAAGGATTTTAGAGTGGGAATCTTTTGTGTTCAAAGGGGGTTCCACGTATTAAAGGGTTTTTTTGGTTATATAAAGGAAAAAAATACTACTATTGACTTAATTAGTCATTCGTGATGGTTCACATTCGTTCCATTGGAATTGTATCTAAATTTAAATTTTTTTAAAATGTATTTATAAATATATTTAATATTTGTGAAGGTCTAGTTGGCCTTCGTTATGTGATATTTAGTTTCCCTTCAGTCACCCTGTAGTTGTTTATGATTTTTATGCCCATGTGATTAAATCTTGTTTTTTTGGACTATTATTATTATTAAATTTGGTGATTTTGAATTTTTAAAATATAAAATGATTTTTTAACTAATTAGATGAATCCTGGGTTACAGTTTGATTGGGGTTTGGTGGTTTTTTGTGGCTTAGAGTTGTGCGAATGGTCCCCTGGGAACTATTATTGTGGATTCCGTCAACTGCTACCTAAAGCATGGAGCATTGCAATGTTTCATTTCACCACTTCCATTCAATGTAGGTATTTTATCCCATTTTATGGTTTTAACTGATCTAAATTTTTGTAATTATATTTTTTAAGGTTTTTAGTATTTTTGGTTTAGTGTGTTGAACACTACTTTGTGGTTTCGAGTCACTAGGTATATGATAAATCCATGTGTGTGAATAGGTAAGTATATATATAGATGTGGGTTCCCCCTTTACATGTATAAGCATCCACGGATGTTTATATATATTTATAGTGATATTTGTTCCCATGTATGTATATAAAAATGCATATGTATGATGATGATGACTAGTATATGCATATAAGCATATATTTGAAGACCCTCTTTCACATGTTCTTGGCCATGTGGATTTGTGCATAGTGTCTTAGTGTACTTACATGAATGTGAATGTTTATATGATTAGTAAGGGATCAATATCCTTTAATTATAAATCATAATGGGCCAAATGTTCTTCTTAGTTTGACCATGAAGTAGGTTCCCTATGAGTTGATCTTTAATTAAAATTTCCATTATTTCATGTTGTTCTTTAAATGTTTTTCTGCTGCATTTATATGAAATTCAAATGATATATACATATGTGTATATAAATAAATTGTCAAAGTTATTGAAAAGTGGCTTCTTAGATGTTCTGAATGTGAAATCGGTATTTCTAAAGACATGTGTTCTTTTGGGATATTTTTTCAAAAAGGTGTAAAGACATTATTTATCTTTTAATGAGTTCCAAAGTGATTTCCAAAAGGGGTTATGGGTGTGAACTAGAGATCCATGTGTGATTTAAAATTATTAAAAATTATTTATTCATTGTAATCACATTATTAATATTTTTTTAATATAATGTTCCTTGGATGTATATTTTGACATAAAAAAGGTTTTCTAAAATTATAATTATTCGGTGATTTTGTGTTTTAAAATGAAAAGTGTTCTGCATCCGTAAAAAAGATCCTTTGGCCCTTTGAAAATGGTGCACAAAGACGAGAGACCCTCTTTTACTGTATTTCCCTTAATTCGAGAAATTTGATGCAAGTGTAAATGTGTGATATGTGATATATTCCTAGTGTAAAGGCTTGATCATGGTTGTGTGACATAAAAAGGGGAATGTGTTTAAGGAGTGAGATTGGTGGTGAGGGATTGAATGGGTTTTGGATGAATAATGTGGTGTGTTTAAATTTTTTTGATAAAAAATGTCCACATTGAAATAGATCTCATGGGAATCCTAGAGTACTAGGTTGTCCAGACTAGGACTACTACACTATATGACTCAGAAGTGGTTCTTCCTAGTTTCATCTAAAAGGATTGATGCTACAACACTAACTAAACAGGTGATATAATCAGATACCACTACTCCTTGGGATGTAATTCCATTATCATGTCACATTTATGAGAATTCTTATAGTCGTGGTTTATATTCCATAATATTGTTATATAATTAGAGACCACTAGGCAATGGGATGTAATTTTCCCCTAATGGATCATGTATGAGAATGAATTTGGTTGTGATTACTAAACCACATTTCACTAAGGCACAATTTCTCTAGGATCCCACTTGGTATAGTTACATATAGGGATTTCCCATGGTTTCATTAGTGACATGAATCATGTGATGTGATTTTCATTTTAGTTGTTTTATACATGATTAATAATTTTGAAAAAACTATATTCTAATTTAAACTTCTTTTATTTCATTTAGAAACGTTAATGAATTATTGGGAACTATTTTGAAAATATAGTGGATTAGAATAATTTTAAAAAAATGTAAACCTTTGAAATTAATTTGAATGGAAGAAAATACATTATTTTTTATTCCTTATATTTAAACTAACTTGATTGTGTCTTTTTACAGTAAGGGAATAGGTCATTGTTACTCATTTGCATTCCTACAGAGCATCTATGTGCACATGCTATCATTATCATTTCAGAATTGGGTTCAAGTTTTTGATCAATATTATAGAGAGAATATTTTTATGTTTGGTAGTGACCTATGAGGTCCCTCGGAGGATTGTTCAATTATAGAAATGTACACTTATAACTGATGATAGTGTTTTAGTTGTTTTGTTTAGTTTATCTCTTTTTATTTTTCATATATTGATGGGACACATCATTAACATTTAATTGATTTTTATTCCATAAATTAGGTTCTTGCCTATGGGGATTGAGAATGACCTTCCGGCCTTGTTTCGGGCTAGCTAGGTTGAATGTATCATTGTTGAACCGGGTTGGATTGTGGCATGTATTGATTGTTAAAAATTCATTAGTGCTAGATATTATTTAAAGCCTTTTAATTATATTATGAAATATACCTTTTGTAAATCCATAAATATTAGATCTTTTATGTTCCTCATCATATATAATCTAGAATGAACCTCTCCACTCAATGAATTATACTACATATTCAATTTCTCTCAGTGAAAAAAGAACGAGTAGTCATAATATTTAATCATCACCATCCATCTTCTTTATTAGGTATCCATTATTTTTGTGTGAAAATATAAATTACAATTTTTTGATAGGTAAATCTGTAACACCTTTATCCCTAGAGATAATTTTTCTATATCATCAATAAATTAATTACCATAGCTCACTCCAAATCTCGAGTTGTGTAGTATTTCAGATGAACCAATAATTAACGTAAAGTACAAGATATCAGTAAATCATTTTTTATGAGAATGAATCTTGTTAATGTCAATTATGCATCACTATAGATGAAAATAGTTTCTCCACTATAGGGTAGTGTGGGAACAAGTGCACTGACATGCCTTATTTTCAAGTCAATATTATTTCCTTCACATTTTCTTATCAATATTAAATCAACTATTTTAATATTCAATATGTTGAGTAAATTAGATAATCATGAGAAATACATTACACAACATCTATAATATCACTTACAATCATAAAAACTATGGATATCAATCATTGTGGTGTGTCTTGGTAATTTCTCCAAATAAATTTAATTAATGGATCTACTAATAAAAAAACACATGAGATTATATAATCTAAAAATGAATCTTTTTAATTACAAAATTTACACTAGGGAAATTATTCATGATGATTCTTATTACTCAGAGTCTTTAGTAAAATTCTCAGTTATCTACATGTTATTCCTTAATATTTAAATATAAAATAATATCATCTAAAAAGACTACAAAAAATTGATCAAGATAGTCTCTAAAGATTATATTCTTCCTGACCATAAAGATAGTAGGAGAATTAGTAAGATCAAAATGAATCTCTATAAATTAATAATGTCCATACCATTATCTAAATGGCATATTAGGTGTTTCATCCTAGTTGACCATTGAATGATGATATCTTTAACAAAGGACAAGCACCGACAAGTATTTATCTTCATGTAGTAGATGAAATAATTCATAATTACATGTAGTAAGATAATTTATCTTGATTTTAAATTTTTTAAGCTCCTAATAAACTATGAAAAGATGAATTGAACCACCTTTAATCATAAAAAAATAAATTTTTTCACCCCATGTTGAAACACTATGGAATATTAACACCATATCAATATTATCCATGATTTTATTCTTCAATTACTCTAACTCAATTTAGTACATTAAATGAGGATTCTTAAAAATTGGCATTACACGTGGTTTTATTTCTATCGGAAACAAAGCATTATGATTTGATAAAAGACCTAGAAATTATTTCTCAAATACATCAATAAACCCCCATTCAATTTGGATATACATAATATTGAGTATTTCCCCAATAGTGTGAGATAGAAAGAATTATTATATAGTAATTACGAATCACAATATGGATGAAATTAATTCTATAATTCTATTTCCATACATGAATTGATAAATGATCAATGTTTAATTTAAAATATTAAATGCGACATACATTATTTTTATCTCAATATGGTATTCATATAGAGAATCCCAATATATACCAATAATAACATAAAATTCCACTAAAGGGAGAATCATGAGATTTCCATGAATAACATTACAAAAATATTAAATCCGTTAAGATCTATATACTTGATATGTAAATATTTTTCCATTATGAGTATTCATAGATAAATAATCATCTCATTATTGTGTTGATAGCGTGATACCCAATGATACTTTGTTAGAAATAGAACACTTGGAAGATCACTGATCAAAAAATACATTATTTGATCAAGAGTGGATGATAAGTCTACCTTTCACCAAATTGTTCTTGTAGCCCACTACAACTGCTGTGATTACATGTGTTTTAACTTTTTGTTTTGTAACAATATGATATTAATGATGATAATAAAAACCCATGATATTGAAGAATTTATTATTATAATTCCATTACACCATATATTTGTAGAATTAGATCTTGGGTGTTTTGGTAGACTGTGTCTTTTACCACTATATTTCATTAACCATCATATTTATATCAATTCGATATTAATGGGCTTTAGTGAATACTTTTCCACATTTAAATTATAAGGCCCCAACCTTAAACCTTACTTAATCTTGAGTTTTTATAAGATTACAAATTGAGGATCTTTTCAGGTTTGGAGTTTTAGAGAATTAAATCATAAAACTTGCATTACATTCCACATTTAAAAAAATTGGTTACATAAAAGATAGTATTCATTTTTTCCCATCAATGGAAACATAAAAAATAAAGCATGGATTCTTTCCTGAAACTACCTTGACACTATCATCATAACATGTACCTTTCCCTTGACCTATGAAAAGCATTAAAAAAACTTGGTATGAGCATAAAAAGATCAGTAAGGGTTATAAAAATATATGGAAAGGAAATATGAGTACATATACACATAAGAATCAGTAAAATCATACTTTACTTATAAAACATAAGAACTTTAACATACCTCATCAAATCATGAATAAATCATAGAAATAATAAGACATAAAAGGTAACTTGAGGCATTCATAACATTCATACGTAGGGAGTAACCCTCTTGTTTACGTTTGGAATACCCACCACAGTATATTCCCTAAATCTCTTCAGAGAAACCTTAACGTTTCACTCCTTCACATTACCCAATTCATTGGAGAGCTATATCAGGCTCACCCGCCCTTATTTAATCATGGAACCACCCGTCTTCATAACAATGCCCAAGAACCATAACATAATCGTATCACATAAAACATGTATAAAGGAAACATAAAATTTCCACCTATCAATCACAAGATATCAATACAACACATTGATATAAAAACATTATGAATACCATTTTCAATACCAAAATAAATGAAATGTAAAACATGGTATTTATTTTTCTTTTAAAAGGACGGTATGGCTTGTAGAGGAAGCAGAAACTCAAATAATGGTCACGGTAGCGGAGAAGTCATTGTCACCGCATACGTATGACAAAAACATTCCAATTGCCATTTAGTAAACATTTCGTATAAAAAAGATTTCTTTTGAATAAAGGTAAAAGTCAAAGGGTTTTATACACCGTACAAAATAATGTTGTTTATAAAACAAAATATGCCTCAATGAATGGAGATTGAGACGAAGTCCCATACAAAGTCGGTATCCTTGGATTAAGGATAAATCAATTAAATAATTATGTGTGACAAATGAATACACAGAATATAAGTTGGTATTAAGTTTAAAACAATCAGAGGTTATTTACACAAATTCATAGAACTACATATTCAAGGAGTACAAGTTTATCCCAAAGAATCAAATTTGGGTTAAGAAGTTCCCTTGCAAAAATTTGACAGCCTAACAGCGTCACAACAACATTCAGAAAATGAGTTGATGAGAGATAAAAAGGGTATCTCATCACATGGACAAAAAATTTAAATAAATAATGATATTGAAGAACATATCCCAACATAATAGTATGTGAATTAAAAGTCATAACAAAAGAAGTCTTTTAAAAAGAGGTGGGTGAAAGGTTCCCTTACCGACATGGGTATCTTTCAAAACATACGCCCCATGAAAGAAGGACAGTACAAAATTGATGTAAATACTCTTAAATGAAAGTATATTACACAATGAGTAAAATAATGGGCAGTACATACACCACTAAAAGTAAATTGTGGAAAATGTAGCATAAATCTCACGGGAATAAAAGTGAGATGAAAAATCCCTTACGAAAACTTGGCAGCCTAACGACGCCACGTAAAACATAAAAAAAATGGATTGATGAGATTAAATAGGGTCTCTAATCATATTAACATAATGTTTACAGATAGAGTAATATAAAATTACATCCCCCAACATAACAAAGAGGAGCTTAAAATATGTGACATAAAGGAGAGTAATTAAAAAGAAAGAGAGAGGTTAGTTCTCTTATGAAACATAGGCAGCCTAACGGTGCCACTGAAAACATAGAAAATGGGTTGATGAGAGAGAATAGGGTATCTAATCATATGAACATAAAAATTAAAGTAAGAGTAATATAAAAGAACATCCTAATAACAAGAAATATTAGCTTTAAAAGGAATGACATAAAATAGTGTACTTAAAAAGAAAGAGAGGAGTAGGATCCCTTACCTCGGGTCCGACATGACTCGATCGTTCTTTAATCTCCTAAATAATAAACTTGAGATAATTTATACTTCCCTAAGAACCTTTTTCAAGTTCATTATTCCTTTTATATCACTTATTACCATGTCATGAACACTATGTAATTATTTTAGTTAATAACTGTCGTTTAAACGATCATTGGTACTTGAGTCAAAATATGCTCTTTATAATTACAAGTTGTTCATGTATCCATTATATCCAGTGTTATAATAATTATGTATATATCATATATATCATATATATCCAGTATATACATTTATTTATAATATTACATAATCATTTAGAGGTAAGTAATGAAATGCACCGTTCATGGAGACGGTAAGCCGTACGTACGCATGAAGGCTACTTTCATTTCTATTTCGTATTTTATAGAATGGAATCATAATGATATAAAGGTATATTATAATTCCAGTATAATATCATATATAATACCATTAATTACATCCTTTATACATCCCACATATGGCATTAATGAATAAAATCACTTTGAGGGGGCGGTAGTCCGAACTTCCTAAAATGAAGATATCGCATTTACTCATAATGGTAACCATAAAGGATATGCCATAAATGAAAAATACAGAATCTTAAGTAAAACATAAGCATATTATTTATAATATATAAATATAGTGATATCTTAAAGGCCACCATTGAAGGTGATATATTAATGTTGAAGAATCATCGTTTCGTGAGGTAGAAATTCGCCGACCACAGAAACAGTATGTTCTTTAACCATTAGACGAAGGTGTGTGTAAGTGTAGCTATAATCCTTCTTATAAAAACATCCTAGTATATTAAAGATACTGGATTTGTTACAAATGAAACGAATAAAAAGAGTTTAGGGGGTTGGAGAAGCAAAATAAAACAAAAGGACTCTAGTGAAGACATTACCTTAAAATCGGGTAACTCCCTTTGGTTTGAGCACAAAGGATTCCTTGGGAATACTTCTGCCCAATGTTAGGCTTCAAGGAGTTAGAGAGGTATTTGGAGATACAAAATGGGCAGGGTTTTTCTGATCCAAAGGCTTTGTAAGTGTGGGTAAGGAGGTATAGGTGGGGGCCTTTTATAAGAGGAGAGGAGGGGAACTCTTGGAATGTAAAGAAATGTTCTTTTATTTTAAAATGGGTTTCGGATTTAAAAGGTCCCACATTGATATAGTATGAGGATAAGGTGATAAGGGTTCGAAATATACCCATAAAATAGGTTTTGGACATGTGTAGGTCATATATTTTACATTATCTTTTCATTTTATTTAAATCGTTTATTAATGAGGTAATCGCTGCATCATCATGATGTCATAAATAATTTAATATATTTAATGTCCAAAAATTATAAAAAAAATAAAGATGTAGGAAATATTTTTAGATTTATAATGAATATTTTTAGTCAAAAATCTGACTTGTATAACACCATGTTAAAATTTATTTTAGTAAAACATCTCATGTTTGTGTCATTTTTACTTTATCATTAAATAAAATGTTATTTATGTCATTTCCCAACCAAAGTTGATCCATAGGGTCCCCATGTTGACCCATGGATTTTCTTGGTCGGTCATGACACATCCAATGAGGGTAGGACATGTTTGAAGCTCATCTCATATTATTAAAACATTATTTTTACATTAAACTACACTAATTACCTCTAATCGCGATTAAAAACATATTAAGTTACTATTCACAAAAAAATTATTTTAATCCCATGGAACCACATTTTACTTATTAATGACAACCATGTATGTCGAATTTTTGAAATTCAAAACACAGAGGTGGTAAAATTTTATTTAAACTAAAAATCAGTTTTTATAACAACCACTTAGTGGTTTCATTATTCATCAAAAATTGAAGTTTTTTAGAAAAATACCAAAACATCACCCTAAGCTATGTCACGAACCGAATCGATCGCCACCAAAAATGGCACCAAACCCAACCTGTGATAAGGCCCTAAGGGCGTTCCCTTTCCCCACGGGCTGGCACAAGTTCTCGGGTATCATATAATGATAATTTGGAACGATTTACATGATTTTATAAACATTAAACAACAAAAAAACTCAATAAAACAAATCTGGATTTTTCAACTAAAACCATCTTTTACACAAATTCGGAAATGAATTACATAGCTTAAAACAACTCAGAAGGTTAATACCAAAGTTATAAGAACAAATAAGGACAGCCCAAGAACCCTCATGGCAAGGGGCATCACCATCAATCCACCTTCACAATACTTCACCACCAAGGACCTGCTAGAAACCCGAACCACTGGAACAAAAAAACTGTACCCAACCTGCGATAACAAAAATAACCAAGTCTACATACACCCAAGGGTGTATGTAAGGTGTGAGACAAAACCCAATAGGATACCACCACTAATAGATTCCATGTGATAAACATTTAATGGCGAAAAGCATGCAAGTTTTCAAAGACATGAGATGCTAGTTAAAATTTCTAAAAGATGCAACATTAAATAAAAACAGTTTTCAGGTGGGCTAATTTAAAGAATAAAAACATTTAAAATAAATACCATAGCTACTGAATTTTCCACCCTATCATACCGTATACCGAAGGTAAGAACAATGTATCTGGTTTGCACAAGTAATGGGAAATAACCACTAGGCACTAGCTAGCTGTGGGTCCCAGGTAACTCGTATCTCGGTGAGAGTAACCATCACAAATATCCATTCTCATGCACGAGCCACTAGTAGGGAACATAACCATAACCTAGTGGTCCCCATTAATCATCATCATAGTTTAGTAAGAGTTGTAAGCGCCAATCTTGCTAAGTGAAACTGAGGCCAAAACTCACAGATTCACTAGCATACTAGTACACGTCCACCCACCTAGATACCCGAGTTTTCCCTCTGTGCTCAAACAAGTTCAACAAGTCAAGATATATACTTTGCACATGAAAATAACATTTCCATGTCAAAAATTCACCAAACATCCCACATGTATACCACACAAGTCACAAAAGTACACTTCTCATTCAAATTGATTTTGAAATCCAACTCATTCAAAAATAGCCCACAACACTCATCACATTACATGGACACTTACACAAATCCTTTAAACCATTTTTATGAATCATTACAAGACATTATAACTCACATAAAAGCCCACTCAAATAACATATAATACCACTTTCATCAACAAAATTCAATTTTCACAACACACTCACACAAAACAGCCCACAACCATGTCTTGCAGCTCTCTTCCCATTTTCTAAAACATTTCAGCACTATATAAAGCATTATAAAAAAATATTTGAAATCTCAAATAACTACCATACCTTTAAAAAAACACATATTAGGTGAACACATCCCCCAAACAGTACATATACACTCATTTATCCACATTGTTTAACCAAACAAAACATTCACAATTTTCATAAAACAACTCAAGGGTTGTAACTATGTCTTGCACACAAAACCCATTTCAAAACCCCCATTTAAGACCAAAACCATACCAATTCCTATCAAAAATAGAATTGTAAGTCCTAGTTACATTTATAAAAACACATTAAAGTGTTATAAAATAACATTGAATAATACCACAAAAGATTCAAATGAAAACACACATTTTCAAAAAATGACCTCAAGAAGTATAACAATGTTTTACACATCAAACCTATTCAAAACCCTTCTTTTTAGAACCAAGTGACAATATTAAATTACCAAACAAGAATTGTAAGGACAAAAAATATTTGATAAACCAATTTCATTAGTTATAAACCACACCCAAATAAAACCCCATGAGTTACACATGAAAACACTCAATTTCATGTTAAAAAGTGACTATAAAATTTAACACATAACCAAATCAATCATAAACAGTTTTTTAACCACAACCAAAATATTAGGAATATGAAAAATGGTTAAATACAGCAAGCTAACTCATCACTAATTGTTTACACATGCAACCACCTACCTTTTGAGTCGAAACCCTCAAAACATGGTGTGAAACCTTAAGCGCACCGCCGCCGCACCACAAGGAATATAAATCCAGACCTAGACCACCAAAAATTGACCCAAAAGATACCATATCAGACCTTAGGATCTAACCCTAACTTCTGGACAATTTAGAACATAATGAAAGAGGGAGGAAACCCTAAGGAGAATGAAAAATTGAAGAGAGAAACACTTACTGAAAACAATATTGAATAAAACGACCCAAAATCCACCAGAATCTGAATTTGAAAACATCCACACATTCAAGAGATGTTCGAAAAATTATTATGAGATCATATAGGAACTAGAATGGGGGGAAAAGAGTAATAATTGAGAGAGTTATGATAGAAATAACTTACCTCCTCAAATCTGCCCGATTTTAGGAACCCTGATAATTTCATCACTACATCGCGATGAAAACGAGATCCAAAGAGGGAGAAAATGAATGGGTGCGCTCCTGGGATTCGTAGGGTAGAGGGGGAGGTGGAATCACCGACAAAAATGCAAATAGTGAAGGAGATATTAAGGAATTAAAATATATTTTTAATGCAGAAAATGGGCTTTTGGGAAGGCCCAATTTCATAAATAAAAACCCATATCCACCATGATAATGGATTTATAAATGGTCCTAATAAATAAGGTGGTGTTAATATGTCAGGGTATGACAATTAGGAATTGTAATTGATGAAAAATGTTGAAAAATGAAGATGATATGAAGGAATAAAAATTTATTTTTAAATCTGGAATTGGGCTCATGGTTTGGCCCAGTTCATAAAAACTCACCCATTCCTCCATAAATGCTTGGGAAACCCTCAAAACAAAGCATGAATGGAAATTAAATGGAATTTAACTTTAAGACATGTCATGTATGTGACAATTCTCCCCACCATGAAAACTTTCCGCCCTGGAAAGTCACATCAAGGACAAAGCAACAACCAAACCCAACTAAGAAACCAAGAGGTACTCCTTTGCCAGGTTCCACCCCCAAAAGCCAAAACACCTCCAGTGATCAATTAAGGATTACTCTCACAAAAAAAATATACCACTTTCCTGAAATGATCAATAACATTCATACTTTATCCCAAAATAAAACTCTTTAAACACTATCTGAACAAGACTCAAGCAATTCACCCAAATGAACAATAACATTGAACATGGCTACACTTACCTTACTTTAACTAATCCATTGGGTACTCTCCAGTCCCAATGTTTTCCCAAGAAATATGTTGATAGCTAGATAGCTCCGAACAAGACTATATACACCAAGCCATGACGATGTATAAATCTATGTTATTGGTACGGGGGAAAAACTTGCATCCCCACCATAAGAACCAACAATCATAATCGACCAGCATGGGTCGGTACAGAAAGACCCCAAAATATAAAGTGTTGGGATGACCACATGGTTAGTCTGAACGGTTTGGGAAACCATGAACTAACAGTGGAGATTCTTATAACTACATGGTTTTTTTGGGGCATGGTCAATACTAACCAAGTGCAAACCGTGTGGTCAACCTGTCTAGCCAAACTTCATACCTTTCTCTAAAGACTCAATGGAAACCAAAGGGGGGTGGGGAATAACAATGGGCGATGACATGGGTACAAGGCCCTCCACCTATTTCCACCGAACATGAACAGTAGAAGAAATATGATGACACTATAGGTTTAAACTCTTCTTATCTATCATATTGAGGATATGACTTTGCACAAGGGTTTGAATGACCCCGGGGTTTCCCCTGACTACGCGCCAACTTCTCTACGGGACCTATGGCTGGAGCTCAAAATATTGAAGCATCTTCAGCCTCGCAGTTAGGCTTTGGAAACCACCTGAATGAGAATTCTACTTTCATTGAAATCAACAACTACACCGCAATCCCCGATAAGTTTTCCCAAGACATAACACATTCCAAACTCACTTTACCCTAACTCGATATTTCACTGAAACAAGGGATTAGAAGATGTACACACATCACACCTTGTTTGTTTGGGTGAGAAACAATAGAAGTAAAGAAAACTTATACTCACCTTCCTCTAAAATGGAATATTTTTTTTTGTTTTTTTTCAAGTGATACATTCTCCCAAAATAATAGAGACACTCAGATGATTGCCCAACTTTCACCCTTACAGTCAATCGAGCACATGCCATCACAAGAAATCACCGAACATGACCATTGCGACTGATATAAACAATGAATAGAGAGGGAACATGTACAACATCCCCAAACAACCCACAATTCTAGAAAGTGGCCACAATATCTTCTCATGACCAGTTTTCCCACACCGGTAGTTTATTGTGAACTCTTTCTTTGAAGAGACTACGAAGGACTTAGAGGCCTTCTTAGACACTATCCATACTGACAACCCTAGACAACATCCACCTTCGACGAATCAGGTAGCCTAAGAAACTAAGGTCTCTTTTAACCATCCACAGGCACTCTTCTACAACAAGAGGATCAAATAAAACCAAGTATGTAAATGGTGTAGACTCATTCTACAAAGCTCAAGAAAATATTCCTTACATTGATCAACTGGAGTATTTTCCAACAATGAAACAATCCGAGTTTCACTTAAGTTGTGCACTAACACTAAATGGGGGTGTATCTTATCCAACGAGAGAACCGAATGACCCAACCAAGATGGTCCATTGGTCAAAAAAACTATAAACAGATCCAAACACATGAATGTAACCACCATAAAGGTGTCCCGAAACATTCTTCAAAAGAGACCACTAACTGTCCCTACAACACAGCTTACCGACCAAACACAAACCCAAAACATAGTTCAAACAGAAGGGGTTCTTGGAATCAAAACATCCAACAACATCAATATTTTCAAAAACCCATAATACAAACCATAGAAAAATTTTCATCAAGACATCATGTTTTTCTTTAAAAGTAATTCTTTGAGAACAAACAGTTTAGTAGTAAGCGTATCCACGAATGGTACCCCATGTGCCTCACACATGCAAGTTTTTGTGCCACACCAGACACCCTCCTCATATTCATCCCAGAGCTCATCCAGTCATGCCATCAACCATCCATCATCCCATATAACCCCATGCATGTGGTCGCTAATGGAAATACCGAAGGTTAAAACAAAAATTCTTTCCACTTTTCAAAACCAAAACGGTCAACTAACACATCATTTTTTCTCAAAACTGCTAACCATGAGATCAAAATCCCATCTCACATTGTACAAAATTTTTCAAAAAGGCACAACCATTTATAAAATAACTCACTTTCAAGAAATTCACATCAATTTCAAAACATCTCATCCCATTAAAACACACTCTGATTGTTTAGAAAACTCTATTGGAAACACTTTTCAAAACCAACGTCAATATAGTTCCTGCTTTCAAAGAGGTGTAAGAGCAACATTTTACATTTGAAAACAATTCTAAAAATTAAGTTCCCACCATTTCATAAAACAAACCATTCCATCTTTATTTGAAAATCATTTCACAAAAACTATACACTTCTTAAAACCAAAGTGCTATGATTTCAAAACCTAAGCACAAAACAATGCAAGAGGAAACTAGTTTCAGTGGGTGACATGGAAATATGGTTGGCGTCCATATTCCAATCACTTCACTGTCACAGAGAGTATTCTAGGGAACATCCTTGGCTCCACATGGCTTGCCAGGCCTTGCGAGCTCAATAGGACCATTAACCCAACTCTCTTTTCATTTCCCTTAATCACCATCGAACCAAGAAAACCGAAGGACATAGATAAATCCCGACTGATCTTGGAAACATGAATCCCATTATGAGGTGTGGTGATCAGGCACACTACCCATAACTAGAATTCCATGTCCCAACAATCCTAACTCCAGACTATCCTGACTCTTCCCCAAATAACATGACCCAAAGAGTTAACCTGAACCTCCTCTGATACCATTTTGTCATGAACCGAATCAATCGCCACCAAAAATGGCACCAAACCCAGCCCGTGACAAGGTCCAAAGGGCGTTCCCGATCCCCACGGGCTGGCACAAGTGCCCGGGTATCATATAATGTTAATTGGGAACGATTTACCCGATTTTATAAACATTAAACAACAACAAAAACTCAATAAAAAAATCTGGATTTTTCAACTAAAACCATCTTTTACAAAAATTCAGAACTGAATCACATAGCTTAAAACAACTAAAAAGGTCTATACCTAATGTACAAAACCAAATAAGGACAGCCCAAGAACCCTCATGGAAAGGGGCACCACCCTCAAGCAACCTCCACAAGACTTCACCACCAAGGACCTGCTTGAAACCCGAACCACTGGAACAAAAAAACTGTACCCAACCTGCGATAACAAAAATAACCAAGTCTACTTACACCCAAGGGTGTAAGTAGGGTGTGAGAAAAAACCCAATGGGATACCACCACTAATAGATTCCATGTGATAAACATTTAATGGCTAAAAGTATGCAAGTTTTCAAAGACATGAGATGCTAGTTAAAATTTCTAAAAGATGCAACATTAAATAAAAACAGTTTTCAAGTGGGATAATTTAAAGAATAAAAACATTTAAAATAAATACCATAGCTACTGAATTTTCCGGACTATCATACCGTATACCGACGGTAAGAACAAAGTATTCGGTGAGCACATGCAATGGGAAATAACCCCTATGCACTAGGTAGTTGTGGGCCCCAGGTACCTCGTATCTCGGTGAGAGTAACCATCACAAATATCCATTCTCATGCACGAGCCACTAGTAGGGAACATACCCATAACCTAGTGGTCCCCAATAATCATCATCATAGTTTAGTTAGAGTTGTAAGCGTCAATCTTGATAAGTGAAACTGAGGCCAAACCTCACATATTCACTAGCATACTAGTACACATCCACCCACCTAGATACCCGGGTTTTCCCTTTGTGGTCAAACAAGTTCAACAAGTCAAGATATATACTTTGCACATGAAAATATCATTTCCATATCAAAAATTCCCCAAACAGCCCACATGTATACCACACATGTCATAAAAGTACACTTCTCATTCAAATTGATTTTGAAATCCGACTCATTCAAAAATAGCCCACAACACTCTTCACATTACATGGACACTTCCACAAATCCTTTAAACCATTTTTATGAACCATTCCAAGACATTATAACTCACATAACAGCCCACTGAAATAAAATATAATACCACTTTCATCATCAAAATTCAATTTTCACAACACACTCACACAAAACAGCCCACAGCCAGGTTTTGCAGCTCTCTTCCCATTTTCTAAAACATTTCAGCACTATATAAAGCATTCTAAAAAAATATTTGAAATCTTAAATAACTACCATACCTTAAAAAAACCCATATTAGGGGAACACACCCCCAAACAGTAAATATACACTCATTTATCCACTTTGTTTAACCGAACAAAACATTCACAATTTTCATAAAACAACTCAAGGGGTGTAACTATGTCTTGCACACAAAACCCATTTCAAAACCCCCATTTAAGACCAAAACCATACCAATTCCTATCAAAAATAGAATTGTAAGTCCTAGGTACATTTATAAAAACACATTAAACTGTTATATAATAACATTGAATAATACGACAAAAGATTCAAATGAAAACACACATTTTCAAAAAATGACCTCAAGAAGTATAACAATGTTTTACAAATCAAACCTATTCAAAACCCTTCTTTTTAGAACCACATGACAATATTAAATTACCAAACCAGAATTGGAAGGCCAAAAAAGATTTAATAAACCAATTTCATAAGTTATAAACCACACCCAAATAAAACCCCATGAGTTACACATGAAAACACCCAATTTCATGTTAAAAAGCGACTATAAAATTTAACACATAACCAAATCAATCATGAACAGTTTTTGCACCACAACCAACATATGAGGAATATGAAAAATGGTTAAATACAGCAGGCTAACTCGTCACTAATTGTTTACACATGGAACCACCTACCTTTTGAGTCGAAACCCTCAAAACTTTGTGCGAAACCTTAAGCACACCACCGCCGCACCACAAGGAATATAAATCTAGACCTAGACCTCCAAAAATTGAACCAAAATATACCAAATCAGACCTTAGGATCTAACCCTAACTTCTGGAAAATTTAGAACATAATGAATGAGGGAGGAAACCCTAAGGAGAATGAAAAACTGAAGAGATAAACACTTACTCAAAACAATATTGAATAAAACGACCCAAAATCCACCAGAATCTGAATTTGAAAACATCCACACATTCAAGAGATGTTCGAAAAATGATTATGAGATCATATAGGAACTGGAATCGGGGGAAAAGTGTAATAATTGAGAGAGTTATGATAGAAATAACTTACCTCCTCAAATCTTCCCGATTTTAGGAACCCTAATAATTTCACCACTCCATCGTGATGAAAATGAGCTCCAAAGAGGGAGAAAAGGAATGTGGGCGCTCATGGGCTTCTTAGGGTAGAGGGGGAGGTGGAGTCACCCAAAAATCGCAAATAGTGAAGGAGATATTAAAGAATTAAAATTTATTTTTAATGTAGAAAATGGGCTTTCTGGCAGGCCCAATTTCATAAATAAAAACCCATATCCACCATGATAATGGATTTATAAATGGTCCAAATAAATATGGCGGTGTTAATATGTCAGGGTATGAAAATTAGGAATTGGAATTGATGAAAAATGTTGAAAAATGAAGAAGTTATAAAGGAATAAAAATTTATTTTTAAATCTGGAATTGGGCTCACGGTTTGGCCCAATTCATAAAAACTCACCCATTCGTCCATAAATGCTTGGGAAACCCTCAAAACAAAGAATGAATGAAAATTAAATGGAATTTAACATTAAAATATGTCATGTATGTGACAAGATATATTTGATATTCCAAATTCAAAAATGATGTCTATTTTACAAAATTCAAAACATATTAGTTGTATTAATTAATTTAATAATTAATTCCCGCTGTTAGATCAAATAGCGTGTTTTTATAAAACAATAAGTATCAAAAGATTGACACTAGTTTCAGTTCAATTTCAAAGTGAAATAAATTCCAACGACCACTATTGGATTAAATGGTAAAAATATATTATAATTTTAACTTAAAAACAATTCAAAAGATAATCTAATCATATAAATAAATTAGATTAAAAAGAGGTTTTGAATTAAAATACAACATTTTCACTATTCATTAAAAAATGAACTTTATCGGAAAAATACCAAAAATTTACACAAAGTAAATTTTGATGTCCCGATTCCAAAGAAGAATTTTATTTTGTCAAATATAACACATAAAAATTTCAAAATGTGGATTTAAAAGAGGTTCTCCATCAAAAGGCAGTTAATCGACCTTTTAAAGAATATTAGAATGTTTACGCTTAAAATAGGATTCATTCGCATTTTTAATCCTCTAACATTTATTGTAAAGAGTAAAAATATTTGACAAACAGATATAATAATTTTGTAGTTAGTTCTGTTCATTCTCACCATTACAACGTCTAGGCATTAACTACATTTTAAAATAATATTATTTTATTATTAGAGTGCAACGTAAGATTCCCAAGAAACTCGTTGTTGCGTATTGGGTACGCCATCGAGCATAGAATCCCCCTTAAAGTAATATTAATATTTTATTCACAAATATGGATAAATATAAAAATTTCATATTCTTTATTTACCTGGGGTGTTACATCCTTCCCCCTTTTAGGAATTGCGTCCTCGCAATTTTAAAATTGAGCTTGGAAACATCCTTGAATGTGCCACATCGGAACAAGAGTCAGTAAAACAATTACTTTAAAATAAAGAAAGATAAGTACAGAGGTCATCCGAGTTAACCCATACGGGGATTCCATGTTTGAAAACATGGACCTGGAGGAGAAAACATAGGGTCATGTTCTGATGGAGAGTGATAGAAAACATGTTTAGGAGAAAGTTAACCACAAGAAAATCACAAACTTGTGATGGGTTAAACTGTATTTGATTACCCAGTAAGAAATGTTAATAGACAACATTTTCATTTTAAGTTACTTTTTATTGTGGAATTTATTCATAAGGAAACATAATCACTTATCATGTTGACTTTAATCTTTTATTAGATCCCTTACACAAACTCATATTTTCTCCAAAAGACGAGTAATTAGGAAGACTTGTTCACATTAAGAGTACTATAATCAACTTATAGAGAATCACCTAATCCCCAAAAGAGAACTATATACTTCCCGTGTCTTTAGACATTAACCAAAACCAAAACCAAAAAGGATAGTACAAGATCAGATAATCCAGAAAAGGAAAACCCTTTATAAAAAGAAAATCTATTCTTAATCTCCAAAATTTTTACAACAAAACCCAAAGTTCAACGAGGACCTTTCGATAAACAATTTGTCCATAAAATTCATCAAATTAAACCAAAATAAGATTGAAACCCAAATATTTGAAGGATTTAGTCACATTGTCTTCCAAATGAAATCGTAACATTTATATCCAAACAACATCAGTTGCTCTTAATGTCTCGTATTGAAAAGTAATTAACCAAATCACATATCCTCCATAATAGGTTAATCATTTCCACAAATAACCCAAAAATAAACTCACTCTTGATTCCTAAAATCATCTAACTAAAAACAATTAGTCAAACTAACCAGGGAATTTACTTAGTCCAGTGGTAGGCGATAAATACCAGTTGCACTTTGGTTGTGGGTTCGATTCCCAGAGCTTTGTCTGACGCGATGAGTTGTCACATGGTCTGCGTGTTGTCTATTTCCAAAACTATATAACTCTTAAAACATTCCCCAAAATGAGATAAAATCTTCAAAAATAATCATAACATATTTTAACCTCATGTTTAACTCATGCCTTTCATTTTCCATCATATCATAGAGTAACCTGTAATTACCTAAAAAGTAAGGATCAAATAAACCCTAATTGTTACCTTTATAATTATTACCTGAACTTCCACATCGATTGGTAATCTCGTACATGATGCATTACAGAACATACCAAGGTTCAAGTGGATGATCAAGACTCCTTGATAGTTGGTTTAGAACAACCACAAGTTTCCTCATTGAATACCCCATTTCATCCAGTCTCTTAATCAGAGAACCACCACAGTTTCCTTCTAACCTATTGTCACTTTGGTGCCTACTAGATCCATCCATTCACTAAAAACAGAAATGTCAATGTGGGTAAATCAACAAAACCATTATGTACTAACGAGGAAGATAAACACTAAGATATACTTACTCATTAACTTTATCTAAAACTAGGAATCTTTCTAAAATCCTAACCATTATGGTAATTTCACTTATTCTTAGAGAATACCATAACCTCTAAAGTTATCTAAACCTCCCTCTGATACCAACTATAAGGCCCCAACCTTAAACCTTATTTAATATTGAGTTATTACAAGATTACACATTGAGGATCTTTTCAGGTTTAGAGTTTTGGAGAATTAGATCATAAAACTTTCATTACATTCCACATTTAAACAAAATGGTTACAAAAAGATTGTATTAATTTTTTCCCATCAATGGAAACATAAAAAATAAAGCATGGATTCTTTCTTGAAACTGCCTTGACACTATCATCATAACATGTACATTTCCCTTGACCTGTGAAAAACATTAAAAAAACATGGGATGAGCATACAAAACTCAGTAAGGGTTATAAAAATATATGGAATGGAAACACGAGTACATGTACACATAAGAATCAATGAAATCATAATTTACTCATAAAACATAATAACTTTAACATACCACATAAAATCATGAATAAATAATAGAAATCATAAGACATAAAAGGTAACTTGAGGAATTTATAACATTCTTACGTAGCGAGTAACCCTCTTGGTTACGTTTGGAATACCCACCACAGTATATTCCCTAAATCTATTCGGAGAAACCTTAAAGATTCACTCCTTCGCGTTACCCAATTCATTGGAGAGCTATATCAGGTTCTCCAGCCCTTAGTTTATCACGAAACCACCTTTATTCATAACAATTCCCAAGAACCATAACATAATCGTATCACATAAAACATGCATAAAGGAAACATAACATTTCTACCTTTCAATCACAAGAAATCAATACAACACATTGATATAAAAAATTATGAAAACCAATTTCAATACCAAAATAAATGAATTGTAAAACATGGTATTTATTTTTCTTTTAAAAAGATTGTATGTCTTGTAGAGGAAGCCGAAACTCAAATAATGGTCACGGCGGTGGAGAAGTCGTTGTCACCGCATACGTATGAAAAATACATTCCCTGTTGTCATTTAGTAAATGATTCGTATAAAAAAATATTCCTTTTCAAAAAAATTAAAAGTCAAAGGGGTTTATACACCGTATAAGATAAATTTGTGTATAAAACAAAATATGCCTCAATGAATGGAGATTGAGACGAAGTCCTATACAAAGACAATATCCTTGGATTAAGGATAAATCAATTAAATAATTATGTGTGACAAATGAATACACGGAATATAAGTTGATATTAAGTGTAAAACAATTAGAGTTTATTCAGATATATTCATAGAACGACATATTAATGGAGTACAAGTTTATCCCAAAGATTCAAATTTGGGTTAACAAGTTCCCTTGCAAAAATTTGACAACCTAATGGCGTCACTACAAAATTCAGAAAATGATTTGACAAGAGATAAAAAGGGTATCTCATCACATGGACATAAAATTTAAATCCATAAGAAATAGAAGAACATATCCCAACATAATATTATGTGAATTAAAAGACATAACAAAATAAGTCTTTTAAAAAGAGGGGGGTGAAAGGTTCCCTTACCGACATGGGTATCATTCGAAACATATGCCCCGTGAAAGAAGGACATTACAACATTGATGTATATACTCTTAAATGAAAGTATATTACACAATGAGTAAAATAATGGGCAGTACATACACCACTCAATGTAAATTGTGTCAAATGTAGCATAAATCTCACGGGAATAAAAGTGAGATGAAAAATCCCTTACAAAAACTCGGAAGCCTAACAGCGCCACTTAAAACATAAAAAAATGGATTGATGAGGTCAAATAGGGTCTATAATCATATTAAAATAATGATTCAGAAAGATGAATATAAAATAACATCCCCCAACATAACAAAGAGGATCTTAAAAGAAGTGACATAAAGGAGAGTACTTAAAAATGAAGAGAGATGATAGATCTCTTATGAAAAATCGGCAGCTTAACGGCGCCACTCAAAACTTCCAAAATGGGTTGATGAGAGAGAATAGGGCCTCTCATCATATGAACATAAAAACTACAGTAAGAGTAATATAAAAGGACATCCCAATAACAAGAAATATGAGCTTTAAATGGAATGACATAAAAGAGTGTACTTAAAAAGAAAGAGAGGAGTAGGATCCCTTACCTCGAGTCCGACATGACTCGGTCGTTATTTAATATCCTGAATAATAAAATTGAGTTAATTTATACTTCCTTAAGAACCTTTTTCAAGTTCATTTTTCCTTTTATATCACTTATTACTATGTCATGAACACTATGTAATTATTTTAGTTAATAACGGTCGTTTACACGATCATTGGTACTTGAGTCAAAATATGCTCTTTATAATTACAAGTTGTTCATGTATCCATTATATCCAAAGTTATAATGATGATGTATATATATCATATATATCATATATATCCCATATATACATGCATTTATAATATTACATAATCATTTAGAGGTAATAAATGAAATGCACCGTTCATGGAGACGGTAAGCCGTACGTACGCATAAACGCTACTTCCATTTCTATTTCGTATTTTATAGAATGGAATCATAATGATATAAAGGTATATTATAATTACAGTATAATATTATATATAATACCATTAATTACATCCTTTATATGTCCTACATATGGCATTAACGAATCAAATCACTTTGAGGGGCGGTAGTCCGCACTTCCTAAAATGAAGATATTGCGTTTACTCATAATGGTAACCATAAAGGATATGCCATAAATTAAAAATACAGAAGCTTAAGTAAAACATAAACATATTATATATAATATATAAATATAGTGACATCTTAATGGCCACCTTTGAAGGTGATATAAGTGTGTTGAACAATCATCGTTTCATGAGGCAGAAATCCTCCAACCACAGAAACAGTATATTCTTTAACCATTAGACGAAGGTGTGTGTAAGTGTAGCTCGAATCCTTCTTATAAAAAAATCCTAGTATATTGAAGATACTGGATTTGTTACAAAATAAATGAATAACAAGATTTTAGGGGGTTGTCGAAGCAAAATAAAACAAAAGGACTCAAGTGAAGAGAATACCTTAAAATCTGGTAACTCCCTTTGGTTTGAGCTCAAAGGCTTCCATGGGAAGACATCTTCCCAAAGTGAGGCTTCAAGGATTAGAGAGGGATGTGGAGATACAAAACGGGCAGGGGTTGGTCGAGCCAAAGGCTTTCAAAGTGTGGGTAAGGAGGTAGAGATGGGGGCCTTTTATAAGATGAGAGGAGGGGCACTCTTGGAATGTAAAGAAATGTTCCTTTATTTTAAAATGAGTTTCGGATTTAAAATGTCCCACATTGATATAATTAGAGTCTACGGTGATCAGGGTTCGAAATATACCCATCCAATAGGATTTTGACATGTGTAGGTCATAGGTTTTACAGTATCTTTTCATTTTATTTAAATCCTTTATTAATGAGGTAATCACTCCATCATCATGATGTCATAAATAATTTAATATATTTAATGAAGGAAATATTATTATATTTCTAATTAATATTTATTTTCAAAAATCTAACTCGTATAGCCCCATGTAAAAATTGTTTTAGTAGAACATTTCATGTTTGTATCATTTTTACTTTAACATTAAATAAAAAGTTATTTATGTCATTCCTCAAACAAAGTGGCTCCATGGGGTCCCCAATTTGACCCATGTATTGTCTTGGTCGTCCATGACACATCCAATGAGGGTAGGACATGTGTCAATCTCATCTCATATTATTAAAACATTATTTTTACCTAAAACTACACTAATTACCTCTAATCGCGATTAAAAACATAATAAGTTACTATTCACCAAAAAATTATTTTAATCCCATTGAACCACATTTTACTTATTAACGACAACCATGTATATTTGATTTTTGAAATTCGAAACACAGATCTGGTAAAATTTCATTTAAACGGAAAATCAGTTTTTATAAGTACCACTTAGTGGTTTCACTATTCATCAAAAATTGAAGTTTTTCAGAAAAATACCAAAACTTCACCCTAAGATATATTTGATATTCTGAATTCAGAAATGATGTCTATTTTACAAAATTCAAAAAATATTAGTTGCATTAATTAGTGTAATAATTAATTCCCGCAATCAGAGAAAATAGCGTGTTTTTATGAAACAATAAGTATCAAAAGATTGACATTAGTTTAAGTCCAATTTCAATGTGAAATTAATTCCAACGACCACTATTGGATTAAATGGTAAAAATATATTCTAATTTTACTTTAAAAAAATTTCAAAAGATAATCTAATCATATAAATAAATTAGATTAAAAAAAGTTTTTGAATTAAAATACAACATTTTTCACTATTCATTAAAAAATGAACTTTATCGGAAAAATACCAAAAATTTACACAAAGTAAATTTTGATGTCCCGATTCTAAAGAAGAATTTTATTTTGTGAAATATAACACATAAAATTGTCAAAAAGTCGATTTAATAGAGGTTCTCCATCAAAAGGCGGTTAATCGACCTTTTAAAGAATATTAGAATGTTTACGCTTAAAATTGGATTCATTCACATTTTTAATCCTATAACATTTATTGTAAAGAGTAAAAATATTTGAAAAACATGTATAATCATTTTGTAGTTAGTTCTGTTCATTCTCGCCATTACAACGGCTAGGCGTTAACTACCTTTTAAAATAATATTATTTTATTATTAGAGTGCAACATAAGATTCCCAAGAAACTCGTTGTTGCGTATTGGGTACGCCATCAAGCATAGCATAACCTTTAAAGTAATATTAATATTTTATTCACAAATATGGATAAATATAAAAATGTCATATTCTTTATTTACTTGGGTTGTTACATAAATATACTTCTAATTCTAATTAGACATATCCATTTATGTTTCAACCAACAATTATGGCATGTTGATGGATGAAATTATTTTTCATCATGTAATTAATTTAATTTATTCTGAGAATTGATCTTTTAATTTTTATCCTAAACATGGTAATATCAGTTACCACTAATTTCTATTTCCACAATAATAGAACTAATTAAAACCTCATAATTCTTACTAATGTTACTGACTGATAAAACCTGTCAAATACTGGGTTTTAATCCACTAGCAAATCAGTAAACCATAATTTTAAGTTGCATGATTATACTAGATGTGTAACTCACAATTTGTGTAAAATTATTCTCATAGGTACCAATAGATCCATAATCATTTTTCATTAGATAAAGGAACTCCTTCTAAATATTCATATAAAACATTCATAGATTTTAATTATTGAAAAATATGTTCCTAATCTCATCTCATTCCATGGTTTAAATTTATTTATCATCCTTTGTATTATTTATAATATCCATAAATATTTGTTTCTTTCAATGTGATAAATATTAATGAATATATTTTCATGTTCCAATAATTGAAGAATATAAAAAAATTTCTCTGTGTTTTTCATAAATTTATTAGGCACTAGTAGAACAAAAGACACTATTTGGTGGTGGATGTTTCTTCAGGAAGGATTCAATATCATATAACTCCTTATATTTATCCATTGGAAAAAACACATTAATAATTGAATTATAATATTTCATTTTTATAGTAGTAATATTCTTCATTCCTGCACCAATATTATTTTTCTTCACAGATTTAAAATCATTCTGTTATCTAATACATTTTCATTAATCTTTCAGGTAACTACTATTGTCTAAAACCAATAATTATACCGTTTAAATAATTATAATAGTCTAAAAACATAATTATGAAAAATAATTTACATTATATATAACACATGAAACCTAATTTATGAAACATACGATTGATCCTTGGTCATTCATGATCATTATCAAATATGTAAGACTTTATCTTATAACAAGACATATGCCTAAAGATTACTCATCCATGTTTCCAAAGGGATAATAAATCCATTCACGCATTCAATCTATAAATACCTAATATTTTCATAAATATAAATTACATTTAAATAATTGAATATTAATTACATAACATTATAAAACCATTCTAGAAATGTTTCTGATTATTTTATTGGAATCATGGAAACAAACATAACTCAATCATAAAAATCTACTCCATCTCCAACCACATTGATTATAATTAAACACCTTTTATAAATATTTTACAAAAAAAATTATTTTTATATTAGGTAATAGAAATATAATAATATGGTAATCTCACAATTTTAGAAATGGTAAACGAGGAAGATATTAATTAAAAATCATTTAAAATCATATGATATGAATAATAAAATGATATTTGAATCCTAACTTAAAATTTTCATTCCCCATATAGAAATTACCATAATAATGAAATATTGAATTATATTTTATCATTTTAAAATACATAATACATAAAAAGGATAATTAATTAAAACTCATTCATCAACAAAATGTTATATTCATAAATATGTAGTAATACTTTCTAAGTATACAAAATATCTCAAGTGTCATGGTTAAACACCAATACAATCAGAACAAAAATAAATACCTATTTCCAATAAAATTCAAGAAAATTGGATTTTTTTCCATTATAGATAATAAACAAATTTTTCCCCTTAAAATATTAATTAAATTATATTTTTTCCACTAATGAATCAGGAACATCAACTTGTTTCCTAGAACTATAACATGAAATATATTTCACTACCCAATCCATTAGATGGAGATATAAAACCCACCCTCCATGTAATGAAAACCATACATATGTGTAAACTATGATCATAAATCATTCATAATATCATATCTAATGAAAACAAATGGGTTTCATAAACATTTTTTCATTACATAACTCATGGAAAAGAAACCGGTGCCATAAATATCACGCCCACTTTAAAATAAATCCTCGTGAGAATGAGTAAGGATTATTGTAACACCACAAGATTCCACGGTACGTTTCCCTTTGAATAATGAAATAGCGTGCATTGTACGCAACTTTGAGATTCTAACACATCACAACTAATCAAACTAGCCGTTATGAATAGTAATACCTAATTTTTGAAATTTAATAAATTCTATCTCTCAAAATAGACTTCATTTTTGGATTCGGAATATCGAAATTAGCCTATGGTGAAATTTTGGTACTTTTCAGATAACTTTCATATTTTGATGAATAGTGAAAATTACTAAATTTTAATTAAAAACAACACTTTTAATAGAAATAATTAATTTTGATAAATTATGAATTTGAGTGGTTTTAAGTATATTTAGAATATATTTTTACCATTTAATTCAATATTTGTCATTGGACATAATTTCACAATTAAACCATACATAAACAAGTGTCAATCTTTTGATAGTTATTATCACTTAAAAACACGCTTTTTTGTGTTGACAGCGGCAATTAATTTTAAATTAGTTTCTTCCACTTCTATGATTGGAATTTAGAAAAATGGATTCCATATTTTGAATCAGGATGTTCAAATTGTGTAAATAGATAAATTTTATTTTTAGACATTTTGAATAATTACTTCGGTAAATATTTTATTTACCATGGTTGAAGGGTAAATCTGGTAAATAAGGGTTAAAAAATAATATTATAATAAAAACAATTACCCTAAAACGTGTCATAACCTTATTGGTTGATACATGTCCGACCATGGACATCATTGGGTCGATTTTGGGACCCCATGGTACCACTTGTAAGTGATAGGGACACTATTTTAATTAAGTTAAAATGAATACGAAAATGAGACAAGCATATATCTTTTAGAAAATAATTTTTTTCATAGAGTTATATATGTTGTATTTTTGACTACAAATATTCATTATAAATCTAAAACTATTTCCTACATAATGGTATTTTATTTATAATTGTTAGACATTAAATAATTTAATTTATTTATGACACAATGGTGATGCAGTAATTACTATAATAGTGAAAAATTAAAATGATTGATATTGTATATACCCAAATAAATATAATTTGAGACTTTTTATGAATTAAAATGATTTTCTAGGTTAATATGAAATTTTAAAATTTATTTAATTAACTTTTTTAGAAGTAATAATTCTGTTATGAGTTTTACAAAAATCAATTATTGAATAGTATCAAAATTGACATAAAAGAGTTTTTAAAACACATATTATATTATTAATTGATATTAAATTCCTTAAAATCTAAGGTTCAGTCAAGACACTTATATCATGATAGGTGTATCATTAATGGACCACTTGGGGGTCTCTTGGAGGTATATAGTATGTTTATAAACCATATAATATAAAAATACAAATAGACATTGTAAAAGTGAAACTAATTAACTAAGAGTTAAAACTAAAAGATAAGGTTAATATAATGACCCAAACCTATCTAAATTATATTGGATGAGTGTTTATCGACCCATACCCTCCTTAAAATTTAAATAATCCACTTTTAATCCATTAGAAACCGAATATGAATTTATTATAAAATAATATTTCTAGCTTTTCCAAAGATGCCCCTCACCCCTCTTATAAAAAGGCACTCCTCCTTCTCATTAATTCGCACCATAAAAGTCTTTTTGTTCGGCCAACCCCTGCCCAAATACACTCTAAACTTCCCTAACTTCATCCTAGAGGTCCTCCTTTAGTCAGAAAGCCAACCTAATGAGCCCTTTTGATCAAATCAATAGGAAGAACCCGATGAAGAGGTAATGTTTTCACCACCCTTTTTCAAGTTCCTTTCTTCTTCCACTTATTCCTTGTTTGTTATTACCATTATAAAATAATAATTCATGTACCTTACATATACTGTGATGTTATTATAAATATGGTACAACCATATTCTGTATTCTATCCACCCTTTGAAGAACATGTCACCATACGTGCGTATGTAGGGCTTGTCTTATCCACGTCAAGGTGTAAATGTCATTCAATAAATTATTATTTGTATGGGTATAATAATGATGTGTAATTCATGTAAATAATAAATATAACATGATAATTATTCTATCTATATGGTATTCCATCCAATTATATATTATTTTAACATCAAAATAATGATATTGTCGCTTGTGCGTACATATGGACTACCGTCTCCACGAATGCGATGAGATTCATTCTCCGTCGTATTCATTCAAGTATAATTATAATTTGATTATTTAAAAATAATGTTTAAGATCTTGATATCATTCTAGATATGAATATGATACAACCTATACAGAAAAACATGGCTTACACAACAAAACATATAAAAGAAAATGAGTAAGTTTACCCCCCGAAACAACGATAATACTAAGATATTATTAACAAATAAACGTTAGAAGATCATATATGATATCATATTAATGTAAATGATTCTTCTATAATTCAATAAAAAACATTTCACCATTATACAGGAGTTTAACCTACCATTGACTAAGGAAAAAGTACAAATTAAGGGGTTTCTTATCTCACTTTTAATTCCATGAGAATTCCATTGTTCACAACTTATTTATTACATGTGTTGTGTTTACTGCCCAAGTTTGTATTCATTGTGTAATATAATTAAATTCATGTATATTTAAATCATCAATTTATGATGCTTCTTTCATGGGTGTATGTTTTGTATGTTACCAAATCAATAAGGTAATTTCAAATTTCCATTTCCACTCATTCGGCTTTACGCACACTTCATTGATTATTTTACTCCAAGATTCTGTGTGGAATCACTATTCATTAGATTATGTCATAATTTATACACACCTTTCTGTGGATATACGTTTTATAAACATAATCACTCCATTGATAAATTCTCATGTCATCGGTATGAACTTGATAAGAGTAATTTTTACTCAATCTTGAATTGTTGAGATAAACATCCAATTCATTGGTGTTGTTTTAAAAGAATATGTGTGAATGTCCTTTGATTGTTTTACACTTAATATGCAATCATATTTAGTGTATTTATATTTTTCACACATAATTATGTCATTGATTTATCTTTAATCTAAGGGTACAGCCTTTATGAGGGATTTCATCTCAATTTACATTCCATTGAGACTTCTTTGTTGTTATACACCAAATCACTTTTATGTGGTGTATATAATGTAATTTCACATATTATATCATGAATCCCTTTATTATCATGATATTATAATGTTTTGATTACCTCAATTATTTGTATTCATGTGTCTCTCTTTTGGTTAGAAACTCTAACTAAAATACCAACTTTAAATGTTTTAAAGACTTATTCTTATAAATCATTATCATTAATTTCCATGTTTTAAAAATGGTTTCAAGGATTTATTTATATGGACATTAATGTTTTAAAATTAAAACTCCTTTTAAAAGTTTCAAAGTGGTATGGGAAACTTTGATTCAAAAATCTATTTTTAAATGCCTTCTTGACAAATAGTGTGACTTTTAAATGATTTCAAGAAAAAGGGGGATATTTCTCTCAAAAAGTTTTGATGATTATTTTCATATATGTTAATATCCTTCATTATTCTCGATTGACATTAATATGATACAATACAATCTTACATATTGTATCGAATGAATTATGTTTGACTGTGGATGTACTATTTTTATACCATTCATGGTTTGTGGATAAGTATTGACATTTCGTAAGCTAGTTTTAATACGAATGTTTATGTTATGTTTCAAAATTTTCATATGAGGAATGCATTGGACATAGTAAGTGACGGGTGGAGCCCGCTATAGCTCATCGATGCATCGAAATGTCTCATGAGACAAACTAGTGTCTTGGCACAAGGCCTTGGCAAAATCTTATTTGTAGTCTTGGCACGAGGCCTTGGCTATGTGGTTATGATAGACTAGCATTATGCATTCCATCATTATGAAAGTGGTTATTGATATTTCATGTAATTATTCGATTAGTAGAATATCCATGTGAATAAGTAAATGACATTATTTCATTTTATTTTTTCCATACTATATTGATGTTCAAGTTTAAAAGGCTTTTGTTTTAGTTATACATTTCCTTGAATGTTTATTCTTATTTATGAAAGTTTCTGCTATATTGTTATCCTTACTGGGCATTTGAGCTCACCCCTTTTCTATGTTTTATTTTTCTCAAGATATAAAGAAGTAATTTATGAATGACCTGCAGGGATTGTATGAGGGGATAAGAGTGTGGACTATGGAGACTATATTGTTGTAGTTCTCATTTTATGATGTAATGTAAAACATTATGAATATATCTAGTGTTTCAAAGGCTACTAAACTAATCGGTCCTTCGGGACTTGATTCCTTGTAATCATGTCAATGTTATGTAATAATGCACCGACTCTGGGTAACTGGGGTCGGGGTGTTATAGTTGGTATCAGAGGAAGTTTAGTACAAACCTTGGAAGCTAAATTTAGATAAACTCTTATTAGAGCACGTATGCCTATGATGGCCTTTGAGGATTAGTATAGAAGAACTTCCTAGAATTTTGGTATTGTAGAGATTTTGTGAGTTTTCTGAGCAATACATCCCTGTCTGGATACGAGCAGGTAGAGGCGGCTCTATCACAGATTTAACTAGGGGTAAAACCCGAAAACACCACTGTGAGCTAGACTCAAACTGGAACTGGTGCATGACAACGGGCCTTGCTGCACTCTTGGTTACGACACTCCCAGGGGATATGCATAAGATAATTTATATTTTCTTTATTAACCGATTTGAATTATTAAATATATAAGATGAGATTAAATGACCTTGGTTAATCTTAATGTGTTTCATATTGAGAATATGGTGACATGTTAATCTCTAAATGATTTTATAAAAACTGTTACTCACACAATGCTTTCTGGTTTTAGTTAATGGCTGGATTCCAAGGAAGTCATAGTGACATTGAGAATGATGTACAAGGTGGGAACGATGGTGGAAATGAGCAACCAAATGGAATGTTGATAGGCGTAAAGGATATCATCTTTATTCTAAATCAATTTTGCAAAAATATGATCAAAAATATATATATTAACCAATTCCTGGACTCAAAAAAGAAGATAAAGGTGATGAATGATAAAAGATCCAACAGTGGATACCATGGAGAAAGAAATCCTCAATTACTATCATGCATGAAATGTGGAAGGAGACACCCAGGAAATTGTCTCAATGGGACAAAGAAATGCTTTACAAGCGGGAAGGAAGGACATAAAGTGAATAATTGCCGAGGAAAAATGAAGAGTACCAAGGAAGAAGATAAAAATGGTCCCAAAAATCTATTTATAGTCATTTTCCGTAAATGTAGGGGACCTAGCCATTACCCAAGTGAACGCCCAATTCTATAGGATATTTTCATGGTCAAATAAGAAGATATGTTGAAATAAATGGTTGGAGAAATGTTTAAAAAGTATTAGTGCTCCTTGTTGATGGGTTTACTTTGGAATAATTTTCTCCTGTATTTTTAACCCTGCAGTTTTCCATGTGAGAATGATATTTTAGGAATAATTATCTTTTCTCTTGTGGATATAGTTATAAATAATCTTTTGGTTTTATATGATCGTTGGGTTTGAGAAAATTATAAGTTATTATAATTTCGGATGAAAATGAAAGGTATGAGATAAGATTTGTTGGTAAATTATGTTATGGTTGTTTTGTGAAATTTATCTCATTTTGGTAATTTTATAAAATATAGTTTTTGAAAAAGGACAACACGCAGACCGTGTGACAACCCGTTGCCTCGGAAAAATCTGTGGGAATCGAACCCACAACAAAAGTGCGCTTGGGATTTATTGCCTACCACTAGACTATGTGAACTCCCTGGTTAGTGTGAATATTATTTTTTGTTAAATGATTTTATTGATCAATAATAATTTGATTTGGTATCTTGTGTCTTATCAAATGAATACCCATAGTATAGGAAAATGATTTAGTGATTAAGTGATAAATGTTATTTTGGAAGATGTTCACTTTGTTGTGAACACTATATGCCCAAGTAAAATAGTATATTATGGGATTTCATTTGAGTAGTAATGGTGGATTTGTATCTATGTTTTTATTGTGGATTTATAGTGATTTGGGTTATTTATGGAAATTATTAGGTTAATTAATTTTAAGTATGTGACTTTAAAAGTAATTATTGTCATTTAGAGATACAATTTAACGTGGAGGACTACATTATTATAAGTTTTGGGTTTCAATATTATTTTGGATTATATTGAAGTATATTAATGACAATTGATTATTGAATGGTATTTATTTAACTTTGGGGTATTGATGGTTTAATTTTAGAAATTAAGATTAGTTTTTTTCTCTAATGGAATATCCATTTGGGGGATCATCAGATATTATACTAACCATTTTGGTTTTTATTAATCTATAAAGACAAGGTAAAAATATAGTTTATCCTATGTGGATCATGTATTTCTATAGATGTTTATTCTAGCTCTTCCATTGTGACCAAGTCTACTTGAATACTCATTTTTCAAAAAAAAGAGTTAGTGGTAAAAAGTTATTGAAGAATGAAACTATACTTAAAAAGTAAGTATATATCTTTATGTTCTTAGTCAATATCATAAATTTATTCCTTGTCCTTATGTAATGTAACTTAAAACAAAAAAATGTTGTCCGTTTACTTTTCCTACTGGGAGACTAAGGACCGTTTTTCCAAACACAAGTTTGTGATTTTCTTATTGTTAAATTTCTCCTGATCATGTTTTCTATCCCTCTCCATCAGAACTGAACACATAGTTTAACATCCATATCCATGTTTTCCTACATGGAATTCTAGTATGGGTTATCTTGGGTGACCTTTATACCTCTCTTCCTTTCTTTTAAAGTGATAGTTTCATTAACTCTTTTTCCGATGTGGGACTTTCAATTATATTATCAAGCCCAATTTTAAAAAAATTGTGAGGACGCAATTTATTGAAGGAGGGGAGAATGTAACACCCCATGATTCCACGGTATGTTTCCCTGTTAATAATGCAATGGCGTGCATTGTACGCAACTTTGAGATTCTAACACACCACAACCAATCAAACTAGCCGTTATGAATAGTAATTCCTAATTTTTGAAATTTTATAAATTCTATCTATAAAAATAGACTTCATTTTTGGATTCGGAATATCAAAATTAGCCTAGGGTGAAATTTTGGAACTTTTCGAATAACTTTCAAATTTTGATGAATAGTGAAAATTACAAAATTTTAATTAAAAACAACTTTTTTAATGGAAATAATTAATATTGATAAATTTTGAATTTGAGTGGTTTTAAAGTATATTTATAATATATTTTTAACATTTAATTCAATCTTTGTCATTGGAAATAATTTCAAAATTAAACCATACATAAACAAGTGCCAATCTTTTGATAGTTATTATCTCTTAAAAACATGCTTTTGTTTTGACAGTGGGAATTAATTTTAAATTAATTTCTGCAACTTCTGTGTTTGGAATTTGGAAAAATGGATTCCATATTTGGAATCAGGATGTTCAAATTGTGCAAAGAGGTAACTTTTATTTTTGGACATTTTGAATAATTAGTTCGGTAAATATTTTATTTACCATGGTTAAAGGGTAAATCCAGTAAATAAGGGTTAAAAAATAATATTATAATAATAATAAATTACCCTAAAACGTGTCCTAAACATATTTTTTGATACATGTCCGACCATGGACATCTTTGGGTCGATTTTGTGACCCCATGGTACCACTTGTAAGTGATAGAGACACTTTATTTTATTTAAGTTAAAATGAATACAAAAATGACACAAGCATATATCTTTTAGAAAATCAATTTTTACATAGCGTTATATTTGTTTGATTTTCTACTAGAAATATTAATCAGAAATATAAAAAGATTTCCTAAATAATGGTATTTTATTTATAATTTTTAGACATTAAATAATTTAATTTATTTATGAGACAATGTGATGCAGTAATTACAATAATACTGAAACATTAAAATGATTGATATTGTAGATACCCAAATAAATATAATTTGAGACTTTTTATGAATTAAGCTAATTTTCTAGGTTAATATGAAATGCTATGATTAATTTAATTAACTTTTTTCGAAGTATAAACTCTGTTATGAGCTTTAGAAAAATAAATTATTGAATAGTATCAAAATTGACAAAAAAGAGTTTCTAAAACAAATATTATATTTTTAATTGATATTAAATTCCTAAAAATCTAAGGCTCGGTTAGGATACTTATATCATGATATGTGTATCATTAATGGACCACTTGGGGGTCTCGTGTAGGTATATAGTATGTTTATTAACAATATAATATAAAAATACAAAGAGAAAATGTAAAAGTGAAACTAATTAACTAAGAGTTAAAATTAAATGATAAGGTTAATATAATGACCCAAACCTATCTAAATTATATTGGATGAGTGTTTTTTGACCCATCCCCACCTTAAACTTTAAATAATCCACTTTGGAGCCATTAAAACCAGAATATGAAGTTATTATAAAATAATATTTCTATCTTTTCCAAAGGTTCCCCTCACCCCTCTTATAAAAGGTCACTCCTCCTTCTCATATTTCACACCTTCAAAGCCTTTTGGTTCGGCCAAACCCTAACCGAATACTCTCTCAACTTCCCTAACTTCATCTTATAGGCCTTCCTTTAGTCATAAATCCAACCTATGGATCCCTTTTGATCAAATAAAAAGGAAGAACCCGAAGAAGAGGTAATGTTTTCACCACCCTTTTCCAAGTTCCTTTCTTCTTCCACTTCTTCATTATTTGTTATGACCATTATAAAATAATAATTCCAGTACCTTATATATACTGTTATGTTATTATAAATATGGTACAACCATATTCAGTATTCTTTCCATCCTTTGAATAACATGTCACCATACGTGTGTATGTACGACTTACCATTTCCACGTCGTGATGTAATTGTCATTCAATAAATAATTATTTGATGGGTATAATAATGATGTCTAATTCATGTAAATAATAAATATAACATGATAATTATTCTTTATATATGTTATACCATCCAATAATATATTATTTTAACATCAAAAGAATGATATTGTCGCTCGTGCGTACGTACGGACTACTGTCTCCACGAATGCGATGATATTCATTCTCCATCGTATTAATTCATGTATAATTATCATTTTAATTTTTAAAAATAATTTTTAAGGACTTTATATAATTCTGGATATGAATAAGATACAACCTATCCATGAAAATCATGGCTTACGTAACAAAACAAATAAAAGAAAACGAGTAAGTTAACACCCGAAACAACGATAATACTAAGATATTATTAACAAATCAATGTTAAAAGATCATATATGATATCATATTAATATAAAATATTCCTGTATAATTCAAGAAGAATTATTTCACCATTATACAAGTGTTTAACCGACCTTTGACCAAGGAAAAATTACAAAGTAAGGGGTTTCTTATCTCACTTTTAATTCCGTGAGAATTCCATTGTTCACCACTTATTTATTACATGTGGTGTGTATACTACCCATATTTTTATTAATTGTGTAATATAATTTAATTCATGTATATTTACATAATCATTTTATGATCATTCTTTCATGGGTGTATGTTTTGTATGTTACCAAATTGATAAGTGAATATGAAATTTCAATTTCCACTCATTCGGCTTTACACATACTTCATTGATTATTTTACTCCATGATTATGTGTGGAATCACTATTCATTTTATTATGTCATAATTTCCACTCCCCTTTCTGTGGATATAATTTTTATACACATAATCACTCCATTGATAAATTCTCAAGTCATCAGTATGAACTTGATAAGAGTAACTTTTACTCAATCTCAATTTGTTGAGATAAACATCCAATTAATTGGTGTTGTTTTTACAAGAATCTGTGTGAATGAAATTTGATTGTTTTACACTAAATATCCAATAATATTTAGTGTATTTATATTTTTCACACATAATTATGTCATTGATTTATCCTTAACCTTAGGATACAGCCTTTATGAGCGATTTAATCTCAATTTACATTCCATTAAGACTTCTTTGTTGTTATACACGAAATAAATTTTATGTAGTGTATATAATGTACTTTGACATAGTATATCATGAATCCCTTTATTCTCATTATATTACAAAGTTTTGATTACCTCAATTATTTGTATTCAAGTGTCTCTCTTTTGGTTAGAAACTCTAACTAAAATACCAATTTTAAATGTTTTAAAGACTTATTCTTCTAAATATTTCTCATTAATGTCCATGTTTTAAAAATGGTTTTAAGGATTTATTTATATGGACATTAATGTTTTAAAATTAAAACTCCTTTTAAAATATTCAAAGTGGTATGGGAAACTTTGATTCAAAAATCTATTTTTAAATGGGTTCTTGACAAATAGTGTGACTTCTAAATGATTTCAAGAAAAAGGGGGATATTTCTCCCAAATAGTTTTGATGATTATTTTCATCTATGTCAATATCCTTCATTATTCTCGATTGAGGTTAATATGATACAATATAATCTTCCATATTGTATCGAATGAGTTATGTTTGACTGTGGATGTGCATTTTTATACTATTCATGGTTTGTGGATAAGTATTTCTATTTCGTATGCTAGTTTTAATACGAATGTTTATGTTATGTTTCAAACTTTTCATATGAGGAATTCATTGGACTTAGAATGTGATGGGTGGAGCCTGCTATAGCTCCTCGATGCATCGGTAGGTCTCATGAGACAAACTAGTGTCTTGCCACAAGGCCTTGGAAAAATCTTATTTTGAAGTCTTGGGATGAGGCCTTGGCTATGTGGCTATGATAGTCTGGAATTATGCATTCCATCCTTATGAAAGTGGTTATTGATATTTCATGTGATTATTCAATTAGTATAATATCCATGTGAATATGTAAATGGTATTATTTCATTTTATTTTTTCCATACTATGTTGAATTTCAAGTTTAAAAGGCTTTTGTTTTAGTTATACATTGCCTTGAATGTTTATTCTTATTTATGAATGTTTCCTCTATATTGTTATCCTTATTGGCCATTTGAGCTCACCCCTTTTCTATGTTTTATTCTTCCCAGGATATAAAGATGTAATTTATGAATGACCTGCAGGGATAATATGAGGGGATAAGAGTGTGGGCTATGGAGACTATATTGTTGTAGTTTTCATTTTATGATGTAATGTAAAACATTATGAATATATCTAGTGTTTCCAAGGCTACTAAACTAATTGGTCCTTCGGGACCTGATTCCTTGTAATCATGTCAATGTTATGTAATAATGCACAAAATCTGGGTAACTAGGGTCGGGGTGTTACAGTTGGAATCAGAGGAAGTTTAGTACAAACATTGGATGATAGATTTAGATAAACTCTGATTAGAGAACATAGACCTAAGATGAACTTTGAGGATTAGTATAGAAGATCTTCCTAGAATTTTGGTATTCTATAGATTTTGTGAGTTTTCCGAGCAATATATCCCTGTCTGGATACGAGCAGGTAGAGGCGGCTCTGGCACAGATGTACCTAGGGGTAAAACCTGAAAACACCGCTTTGAACTAGACTCGAACATGAACTAGTGAACGACAACGGGCCTTGCTACACTCTTGGTTACGACACTCTCGGGGGATATGATTAGCATAATTTACATTTTCTTTACTAACCGATTTGAAGTATTAAATATATAAGATGAGAGTAAATGACCTTTGTTAATCCTAATGTGTTTCAAATTGAGAATATAGTGACATGTTAATCTCTAAATAATTTTATGACTACTGTTACTCACACAATGCTTTCTAGTTTTAGTCAACGGCTGGATTCCAAGGAAGTCATAGTGACTTTGAGAATGATGTACAAGGTGGGAACGATGGTGGAAATGAGCAACAAAATGGAATGTTGATAGTCATAAAGGATATTGTCTTTATGCCAAATCAATTTCCCAAAAATATGATCAACAATATATATATTAACCAATTCTTGAACTCAAAAAAGAAGAGAAAGGTGATGAATGATAAGAGCTCCAACAGTGGAGACCCTGGAGAAAAGAATCTTCAATTTCCATCATGCAGGAAATATGGAAGGAGACACCAAGTAAAGTGTCTCAATGGGACAAAGAAATGCTTTACATGCTGGAAGGAAGGACATAAAGTGAAGAATTGCCAAGGAAAAATGAAGAGTACTATGGAAGAAGATAAAAATGTTCCCAAGAATCCATTTACAGTCATTTGCCGTAAATGTAGGGGACCCAGCCATTACCCGAGTGAATGCCCTATTCTATAGGATATTTTCTTGGTCAAAGAAGAATCTATGTGGAAACACTACAACAACCGCAGTCCTTAGCGGCGGTTTTTTTCCATTTAACGGCGGTTTAAACCGCTGGTAAATGGGTTGGCGGCGGATTACAAAAACCGCCGCTAAACTTGGCGTCGGCAATCTTTTAGCGGCGGTTTTTTCTATTTCGCGGCGGTTTAAAAATTGTGTCGTAGATGCCTCATTTCATTGCGGTTTCTCTCCATTTATCGGCGGTTTTATGGGTCTGCCACATTTTTTTATTCGCGGCGGTTTTAACCGCCACAAAATTATGTCGTTTGATGCGCCTATTTTTTGGCGGTAAAAACCCCGCTAAATATAAACGTAATATATTTAGCAGCGGTTTTAACTGCCGCTAAATGCTACCAAGTTTGGCATTAGCGGCAGTTAAAACCACCGCTAAATGCTGAACTAGAAAAAAAATAATTTTGGTTCTACTGCACCACTGCCCTGAAAAAAATCAAACCAGAATATAGAGATCACCTAGGTTTCATGGGGATCTCGACCCCCTTCTTGGTAGTGTAGGATAGCGGTATAATAAATAGAGAAACAACATACAATAATTAAATCAACAATAAATGAAAGACAAAGCATTGGATGAATAATATAAACTAAATATAAAAGGCCAATGACAATTTACAACCATGAATTCATGTCCAAATGAAGAGAAAAAACTAAAAAATAGTATACATATAGAAGGTAGCATGATACACATATCACAACCTGAACCACAATTCCTTTATCTATGAAATCCCGTGTTTACCACAAGCACATTCACATAAGCCCATACCTGACTTTAAATGAAATTTCTTAGTCATTCCATCACCTAAACATTTAATACATTGTTCCCCAGCATGAACAAGGGTGAAACCTAGATTCATCACACTATAATCATTACCTTTTAAACATCACCTTTGAGTCCGACGATAAGATTTGGATAAAATAAGTTCATCAAGTTAGAGTCCAAGTAACTATCCCTAGGTAGTCCATACTCCAAGTTTACAAGTGAGATATTGGTAAAAGACCAAAACATCCACATAAGATCATTGACTGAGCCTAGAATGACATTCATCTAGTGATCAAGTCAAAGGAAATGGTTGGTGTCCAAAAGTCTGTCCACGGCATTCCTACACAGGAACTCAGGTATCACACAAGAACTAACCATGCCTCAATAAAAACCATGCATCCCGCATGAAACATTGATAAAACCTATTTATCACCTCTAAGACACTTCCATCACTTCTACTACCTAGAAGGACATTTTTACTACATCTGACACGATATTCACCAAATTTGGAGTGTCCAAGTCATGAAAAGAAGAGATAGACCAACTGCTCATAAGAGAACTAGGTTTGATTCACCTTAATCACACATGTGACACTTATCTGATTCACACTCACAAACTCCATAACATTTGTCAAAAAAGATGAAACCAACCCGACCAGCGTGTCAGAACACCCAATCCATTTATGAATCAAGCTTACACAATGGGGCTACCCGAATGCTGCTATATAGTAGAAATGGTATTAATATAGGTTACATATATGGAAATGTTTGGTGGCAACTATGTGCCATAAATGTTACATATACAAACCAACCATTATCATACTTGTTCAACACATCAACAATACTACTACTCATCATCAGATGCTGCATCGTCACCCTCTCCACCTTCATCTCTACCACATGCTGCCACCTGTAAGAACATTATATTGAAAATTAAATATTGTTGCATATTTAAAATGAAACTTAAAACCAATAAAAGTTTTCCAACTAAATGATTTTGATTTTTTTGTGATTTACCTGCTCACCACTACCTGATGCACTACCACTGGGGGCATATCTGCTCATATACTGACATATTTCAAGCAACTCTTTCGGCAAACCAGATATCTGATCCCCCTGCTAGTGAACTATGTTTCGTAGAGAATACATCTCCCTCTGAGCATCTTCAGGTATGAAATGACTATAAGTAGGAGTAGATGTAGCTGAAATCCCTGATGGCATGCGAAAGACCTCAGATGGTACAGGTCCCAAACCCATCCCATGCACTCTACCAGGATGCTCCTTCCCAAGGACTTTACCAACCGAGTCATCCTGGGAGACTGAGTAGGATTTACCAGGATTGGCATCCCATATTTATTTAATTTTTACCTATAAATCAAATATCAATATATATTAACGCAGTAAAAACTGATAATAAGTTATTATAAGAAATAATTGACTTCAAACCCCAACTTCTCTGGCAGGTTCATTAACAAAACTTCAATCTGTTTTTTTATGAACATCCAGCCACAGTTCTGTTCAGGATTCGTCATGCTGTAAACTCTGTGACTGAATTAAACAAAGATAATTCAAGAATTAAATATGTTAAATAGATAATATTATCTTATAAATATTTAAACTAATTAAAAGATTACCAATGACATTCGGCTTCTTGAAAAGCTTTTTGAACCCGCAGTGTGCGGGATGACCTGCTTTGCCCGGTTTGAAGCATTTTGTCTTGAGAGATCCTGAAATAAATAAAATTCAATTAAACAGTATTGTATTCAATGTCTATCTCCTCTTCATGTACATGTATTAATGTAAAATGAGGTTAATATAATAATACATATTTCAATACCATCCGCTTCTCATCATGATGTCTATCAACAAAAAACATCCACAGTTCTTTCGGTACCCCACTGGGTAGCTTCTCATACATCTGCTGCAAGGTCAACGAAGTATCGTTGACATCACACCACAACCTCCATTTGAAATCTTTCCATTTTTTCCCATGATTTTTCAATGTCCACATCCGTGCTATCACATCAGCAACGGTAAAGTTGAAGAACATATGTATACAGAAATTCATTTTGAATATATTAGTAACATGACATTCAATTAAACCATAAAGTAATAAAATTACCTTTATCTGAGAATCATAAACTTCATTTTTCCAGTTTGGAGGCATATGCCTCCAATCATCATATGGAATAGGTAGGGAAATGGGCTCCGCTGCTAGCTGACCTATAATCTGACCAAGTAAACCTGCAGCGTCATCCGTCGGGACCCTATAAGAATCAAATGGAACCACTATCTTCTCTCCATGCATGTTCCAAACATCAGAACTTTTTATGTGTTTTTCCACGGTTGCATTGTTTTCATCTGCAATGATCAAAAAATTACTATAAACAAAATGTAATAAATTTATTGAATTAAAATTTGTACCTATGACTGTGACCCTCCAAAATGTCCGTGATAAACTAGAAGGGGCATGTCGCTGCCCCACTGCTTAGGCTCCTGTATGGGGAGGCGATGACTCATCCTCTAATGAGGCATCCACTGATGGTGTCAGAGATGGTGTAGGGGGAGATGATGCACGGATGTAGGCAGCTTCTGCCTCAGATGTCGTGGGGACAGACGGATCGTCATCTGTCGCAGAAGTAGAAGGAATGGTGTACCGCTTCTTCCTTGGCATTCCTGTCATTTAATCAAATAAAATTATGTTCAGAATATATATTTCAAAAAATTTATGCAGAAAAAAAAATTAAAAATGATAATAGATGCCCAGTACTAACAAACAAAATATATATAACAATGATAATGAATGACTACAGAACTGAAACAAGTGGTTGCTGAATGAATAAATAATTGTACATACAATCATTTTCCCCTTCAATCATGTCAGTTTCCTGCTCCATTGCATCATCCACATCATTCATCCTTGCTAGACTAATAATTTCAATATCATGATGGACAAATAATTCTGCTTCCTGTTGTTGATGAAATTCAATTGCAGAGGTCAAATCTTCCACTTCATCACCCATATCATACAAATCTCTTTGTATTAAGTGAGTAACTACACTCCACCCTTCATCCACAACATCATTAACATAATATTCCATTTTGCCTACGATGCTAAGATATATGCATCATGCAGTTCACGATCACCAACATCCATCAAGCGAGAGAAGTTTACAGAAGTAAATTGCAAGGAATCTCTTTTAACACCTCTGATAATATCGACCCATTTGCATTTGAATAAAAAAACCTCATGGTAGTTTAATTCAATAATATCATGTATCTTTCCGAAGTATTCCACTTCAGCAAATGTAAATATACCACTATTCTGTGTTTTCAAACCCACTTCTCGATCGACTGTACGAAATCTAAAACCATTCACATTATAAGCGCTGAACTTTCTAACTTGTTTTATAGGACCTCTAGCAAGAAAATTCAAATGTTCTGACAAGTTTGATCGAGTATCAGTATTCATGATCTGAAAAAAAAAATTAATAGATTTTCAAATTGTATGTGTCAAACTAATATTCATATTTATTGCAATATTTATAAACTTACACGTCGTGCAAACCATTCTACCAGCTCGTTATTCACAGCTTTCGTTATATATTTTTCATTTCGTGTTTGGCCTCTCATTCGTCTCTTTGTTTGTATCCTCAACTCTTCAATAAATGGATCTGCAATTTCACTATTCAGCAGCACATATCTATGTGCCTATAATAATTCAAATTCTGTTAGTGTCGCGTATGAGGTCCTCCCAACTGATCGGCAAATAGCAGGAAATATTTTTGATTTCTGATGCATTTGAGAATGAGTTGATGTGTCTTCAACACATCCAACTCAATTAAATCTTGTCTCAATATCATCCAAATATCTGGAACAAAAGGTGAGACACTCCTCGGCCAAATAGCCTTCAGGAATAGAGCCCTCTCGTTGAGCTTTATTTCTCACGTATGCTTCCAAATGCCCAAGATATCTGTGAAAAAAAAATATTATGCATTTATTTAAATGCCAAAAATTGTTTACTTAACTGGAAACATATAAATAAAATACCTCTGAATTGGATACATCCATCGATAATGAACGGGGCCTCCTAATTTAGCTTCGTCAACCAAATGCACAGTTAAATGCATCATGACAGTAAAAAACGATGGAGGAAAGATCATATCCATTGCACAAAGGGTCAATACAAACCTCTCCTGTAGGTTGTCAAGCTGAAATGGATGTAGAGATTTGTCACATAATTTCCTGAAAAATATGCAGAATTGGAGTACAACAGCAGTAACTTTTTCAGGTAATAATGTACGCAATGCCAATGTTAGTAACTGTTGTAAAAAAATATGTGAATTGTGACTTTTAAATCCATATAACTTACGATTATTCAAGTCAACACACCTCGAGATGTTACTTGAATACCCATCAGATACCTTTAAATTCTTTAAAATTTGAAGGAACGTATCTTTATCCCTATTTTTCATTGAAAAAATGGCCGGAGCATACTTTTCATTCTCATCTGGCCAGAGATCACGTTTTATGTTCATTACTTGTAAGTCTTTGCGAGCATTGAGATGATCTTTTGACATTCCATGCTCATTAAATCATGTGAAAATCAAATTATCACATACATTCTTCTCAATTTGCATCACATCAAGATTGTGGCACAAAGAATTAAATTCCCAATACGGAATTTTGAAGAATATACTTTTTTTCTTCCATTATTGCGTTCTGATTTCACTTGACGATGCACTTCGCACTCATTTTCCGCTATCATTCAAATGATGAACCTTCCCAAATTCTGTTTTAACATTTTCAAGCTGTGTCAATATTTTAGAACCGGTTAACAACTTTGGAGGTGGTCTACGATCAATGGAACCATTAAATTTTGATTTGTTCAGCCGAAATCTATGAGATGCATCAAGAAATCTTCGATGGAACAAAAAGCACCATTTTCTACTGTGAGGTAGCCGTTTGGGCTCAAAATCAAAGTTACAAATGGGACAAGCCAAACCCGTATAAGTGTTCCAACCAGATAAATTCCCAAGCCCAGGGAAGTCACTAATGGTCCACATTAAAGCAGCATGCATTTAGAACATTGTTTTAGAAGAAATATCAAATGTCTCAACACCGTTGCTCCATAACTCCTGCAATTCTTCAATCAAAGGTTGCAGGTATACATCAATATCATTCCCAGGCATTTTGTTTCCAAGAATAATCATCGAAATGATAAAATATCTTTGTTGCATACACATCTACGGAGGCAGATTATAAGGGATCAAAACAACTGGCCAAATGATATAACTCGTACTCAAAGTCCCAAATGGGTTGAATCCATCGGCAGCCAATCCCAATTGAACATTCCTAGAATCAGCTGAGAAATCTGGATGTAATGAATCAAATGTCTTCCATGATTGTGAATCTCGTGGATGTCTCATTAACCCATCATTGTTATTATCTACAGCATGCCACTTCATGTGTTCGACGGTTTTTGATGACATGAATAATCATTGCAATCGAGGCTTCAAAGGAAAGTAACGCAAAACTTTTGCAGGTGTGTTCCTTTTCTTCTTCACCATGAAATTATGTTCAGTCATACTTCCAAAATTACCCTTTGACTGCCATCTAGAAGAAGAACATTTCTTACAATTCTATCTAATTGAATCCTCTCCCCAATAAAGCATACAATCATTGGGACTCGTATGTATTTTTATATAATTCAGACCAAGCTTGTTTACAACTTTTTTCATCTCATAAAACGATTCTGGGATTTTTGCTTCAGGAAATGCATCACGAATCAATTCCAATAACATAGACATTGCCTTATTTGTAATTCCACAAAGACATTTGATATGGTACAACTTCAGCAGAAATGAAATCTTTAAATATTTCAAACAACCACTATACAACTCTTGATTTCCATCGTCAACTAAATCATGAAATGCATTTTCCTCAGTGAAGTTTTCTCTTACATTTGGCTCCATAGAATCAAGAGGAGGATCCAATGATATGTTACAATCTTGATCTTCTTGTGTTAGAGTCTCAAAAACATCACTTTTCACGTTGTAATTTGTAGCATCATCTTCTGGTTGTTCTGATATGTTTTGATGCTCATAGTGGTGTCTTGCAGTGCTGAATGCATCATTTATGAGGTTTTGCATTTCATTTTCCATTGGCGACAAACTTGGGACCTCATTCTGTGGATTAACATCAGTCCTCAATCTTTCTATATTGTTTGATTCTCCATCCCAAATCCAACACAAATATTGATCAGGGAATTGCTTCTGTATTAAATGTTCATAAACTTCATCCCTCTTCAACCATGTTCTAAATTTACATTTAGGACATGGACATCTTATTCTCCTTTCAATGGATCGATTATAAATTTCAAAATCTAAAAACTCATTCAAACCCTTTGTTGGAAGACTAGCATGTTGCCCGGCTGAGCATTCAGTTTTTACCCGCCAGGGGCTGGGGAAAGGAAATCGGGCACTCCGTCTCACGACGTCGACGGCCTGGGTCCCCCCCACGGAAGGCGTCGTGGCACTAACGGTTGGTTGTCGATTCCTTTTCCTGTCAGCGTTAACGGGTTCTTCTCCCTGCTTTCAGGAATCAGGTCGCCCGATACAGTGCCCGATCGCCGCCTGCCCACTAGCGCAGGGTTAGGGGAAACACCGACGCGGCTACTCCGCGCGGTCCCGCCCGTTCCACAGTCGTCCCAGCAGCCGCAACTGCGGGACAACCACGCCCTCTCTCCCCCTCAGAGGTCATCCAGAGAAGGGTGATCAACAACTTGGTGCGGAGATATGAGGAAGAGGGAGTCATCCCCACCAGGGACGTGGCTCGCCTAGACCTCGAGGAAGCTGCACCTCGCCACCGACGCCGCCCCCGAGGGCCGCGCAGGGAGGCACTGCTGCCTACCTCGATGTCCAACCGCTTCGGGAGTTTATCCCCGGAACGCTCCGACAACTCCCTCCCATATGCGGATGAGGTGGAGGATGTCCGGGACCACCCTGTCCGAGGTCCGCTCCAGGGATCCACGATAAGGGCTCCCGCCGGGCCACGTCGACACCGCCGCTAGGCTTCTCAAGTTGAAGAGCGGGCTGTCCACATGCCTGCACCGCTGATCCCGACTCATCTGTCTCGACACCAACGTCGGGCAGGAGCAGAAGAGGATGCCCACCTTGGGGCCCTAGCATCAGCAGCCGCATTGGCCCAAGCCACTGCTGGCTCTAGTCTCCAGACCCCTGTGCATGCTGAGCAGGGGCGCTTCTATGCCCGACCCGGATCGAGGCCCCGACCGCCCCAAAGACAGGTTGGGTCGACTCTCCCGGTTGCTGGTGCAAGCAATAGCCACCGCGGACCATCTCGCGGTAGCACTATTCACCAGCAGAGTCTACTCCGTGTGGCCGATCCAAGAGGTATGGGTTATCCCACCTTCCGATCCCGGCCCGGAGGCCTGCTCGGAATCACCTCTCCCCACGTCCCCTTTGATATCTGTCCCGGTGCTCCGCGCGCCTTGGTTTCCAGTCCTCTTGGCCCCAGCACCGGTGCGGCCAGAGGATGCCAGGACAAAGATCATCCATGCCCCGAAGAACCACCCAGGGGCAGGAGGGCAAGGCGTCGACGTCGAGGGAGGAACGTTAGGGAATTCCGGACAGGGATCCGACCGGTTCGTTTCTCTGATACAGAGGCGGAGTATGATTCGGCGATAGAGCCCTCTCCCCAATCCCGCCAGTCAAGGGAAGGGGTAGGAATGCGGCACGTCAGCCTCGTACTCCCCGAAAGTGAGATCTATATGATCCCTGCTTCCCTCCGAAGGTATATCCGGAGTAGCGAGGGCCTGGTAGACCCCCAAGGATCAAGCTTGCGGTTGGTACCGGCCCCTCCGGAAGCGCCTTCTGCCTCGATCGGAGAAGCCGGAGACTTTTTTTGGGGACCGACGGTCGATCCACGATCTAGTGCACCCCCGGCGAGCAACGACGCTACGGCAGGATGTTCGCTCGCCGGCCCGTCCTATCGTGATGTGGTAGCTGGGGCACCGCAACCCTCAGAGGGCGGCCCGGGATATGGAGGCCAATCGGCCTGCTCGCCGTATTCACCGCCGGCCCAGCGGCCCGCCTCGGCACCACTGCCGGTTCCCCGTCCATTCCCAGTCGTTGAAGAGGACCAAGGAGACCTGGGTCCTGAGTTTGAGTCGTGGAGCTTCTAGACCGTCCTTGCAGAGAGCCACTTCCCTGAGAAGTTCTGGCCAGTCGCAGGACCGGACTTTGATGCACCCGAATCACTCACCCCGGATGAGTTCGAATGCTTCCGCCGAACTCTCCGGGAGACCCACTCCCGTCTTCACCGCCTAAAAATGAAATATCCTGGGAGTCAAGTGCACCTGGAGGATCTTGGTGAGCAGTGTCGTCAGATCGACTTGGCCACGCTCCTCGCGGTTCGGCACCCCGGGTCATTTGGGCACCACGAGGCCCTCCAACAATGATGCGCTGAGTGTTTTCAAGTACTCCGCAAAGTTATCGAGGAAGCCACCCCCCATGTTTATATCCGTGGATGGGGGCAGTACGCTTCCCTACGCTTCAGTGCGATTCGCCAACAGCCCGATTCACTGGGTGGCCCTGAGGGTACATCCCCAGGGACGGAAACGGTCAATATGGCTGACCTATCAGGATAGGGGAACGACTTGGAACTTCTCAGCGGGGGCTCTCCCCCCGAAGATAAGCCGTTGTTGGATCCTTCAGTGAGAGTTACTCGTCACCAGAGGAACCTCCTGGGTCTCCCCCACCCACTGAAGCACTGACGTTGAGCCGGAACGTCAGCAAAGGTAAAGAGCACGGCGGGGCTATAAAGCCCGCCGACCCATCTGCCTCCATGCAGAGGGTGGATGAGGATCCCGAGAAGGCCACGCTACGTCAACAGCTCACCGAGAAGAAGAATCTAGTTGACTAGCTCCTCGCCGAGCGCGCTGTAGAGCGGCGGCCTGATTACGGTGATCCTAGGCCAGGACAGTAGGGACAGGAACAGCCACTCCTCGACGAGACTCTCCCGGGCAACCGTGATTGTGCCGTGTTTGCCGATAGGGGAGAGGATGTTGCCTATGGAAAGAGGGCGCGGTACGTTTCACCACACCCTCCCGAGCGGTGTGACTACCTGAGAGACCCCGCTCGGATTCCTCCCGCTACCCCAAGGGCCGCTCCGCCCGCCATCCCACGAGCTGCCGAGTTCGACGACCCGGTCGACGACCCGATTAAAGGGCCATGCAATGCGCTCGTGGTTAGAGATCCTCGCCAGGACTGGAACCCATGTCCGGACGATCTAATGGCAGCACTAATCGCCCGCTTGGAAGCCTTGGAGACTCGGCAAGTGGAGATCCCACCGGACGGCAAGCCATACCCAGCATGGGTGGATGACATGTCGGCACCTCTGGGATTCGGGAATCCCACTTTCGCCCCCTTCAACGGGACTGGAGATCCACCACAGCATTTGGCCCATTTCAACTCGAGGTGCGGGCCTATGTTGGGAACTCCGGCGCAGCAGGAGGCCGCTAAGCTTCGCTGCTTTGTCCAGACACTAGAAGGGCCAGCATTTGTCTGGTACAGCCAGCTCCCCGTCGGGTCGATAACTAGCTGGGAGGACCTTCGTAGACAGTTCCTCTATCAGTTCAGTTCCACAACCCGGAAGACGAGTATCACAGACCTCTTCAAGTGCATGCAAAGGCTTGATGAGCGAGTCGCAGATTTCGTCGCCCGATGGAAGGGTCTCACGTATTCCCTCGACATGCCATTGACTCAGGAGCAGTTGCTGACAATGTGCGTCGGGAACTTCAAGACCGAGCTGGTCCCTTCCTTGATCACTAAGAATTACCCCGGAGGGTTCAGGGACTTCTCAGACAAAGCTCAACGTCTTGAGGAAGCCCTGCAACAGGCCAGTCAGGAACGCCCGCTGCCTCCTATGATCCCTGCAAGGAGAGTCAGTAGGGCTGAGCCCGCTGCTGTTGCCCAGGTAGAGGCCCCCAAGCAGTTGGAGCTGCTGCCGGTGAGGCCAGCTCCACAGCCTCACAGGAATCCGCCTCCACGGGCTCAGTTCCCGGCCCAGCAGCAGCAGTCCCAGAACCAGCCGGCCCCTCCACATAATGTACCGCCACAACCCAGGCGAGATAATCGGGGTCCACCTCCTCGGCAGGCCCATCCAGCCCCTCGTCAAGACCACGCTCCCAGGGGCCCGCGATACCTGACTTACTCATTCCATGAGGATCAGGTCCTCGGTTATTTCCGGAGTGCCCTGGAGCAGAGGATTGTGCGACTGCCTGAGTGTTGGAGGCCAGAGGAGGCGCATCTCACGGATAATCCCCGCTACTGCCCTTACCATCGGGCCCTGGGGCACACCATCCAGTGGTGCTACGTGTTTAAGGATTGGCTCCAAGACCAGATTAACAACAATGTAATCAGGTTGGGCCCAGCTCCAGCAGAAGTGGCGGGTGTGTTCGTGGGATCAGGTGACGATAGTGGTGACGAGGACGAATGGCACCTGGTCTCCGACCGCGGGTCCCAGAAGTATAATAACTAGATGGCCCGCAAGACGGTCATTCACGCCCATGGAATCATCCGTGTGCACTTGAATCAGCCTGAGCCCCTAGAATCTACGGGTGCTGCTTCGGCATCGTCGTCCCAGCCTGCCTCTTCTGAGAAGAGCAAACGGCGGCGGCGCAAGAAGGAAGAGCGCGCCCCGCCAGTTCCGCCACTATCCTGCACTCTCGGTGATTTCATGCCCCCGGGGATGGGGGTCCCTCCTCGGATCCGCCCGGTGATGCATGATTCGTCCGATGATAGTGTTGGGTACGCTTCGGTTAATACCGTCGAGCTGGTAAATCCCTTTTCGGTTCCCGACGTTGAAGAACACCATGTGGACCTGCCTAGTGTCCCCAGTCGTCGCCACCGTCGGAGGAACCGCAACAACAGGAGTCGCTGGGGCACGGCAGTTGGTACCTCTAGCCAGGCCGTGTACGCTACTGAGACTAGGCAGCCGGATCAAAACCGAGCTCAGCGCGCGCAGCCCCCCCCCCCATCCAGGGATGACGGATTCGCCTCCGCCACCATTTGTGGTGTGGGACCAGGCAGAACCGCCTCGGCCGCGCAGTGACCAGCTTCGCCCTACCACGAGTCCATCCCGGCCTCCTGGCCCCAGTATAGTGACCACTTTCCAGGCTTCAACCAGTGAACAGCGAGATGCGCCAAGCACCAGTCGGTCGCCGGTCCAACCGGCGAGGCCCATCATGCCTCCAACCGCAGAGCAACCTCCTGCAACCAGGGGCTCGCGCTTGGCCAAAAAGTATGATGTCCTGAAGCACTTGGCCGACATCCCAACAAGGCTCTCCATCCTTGAGGCTCTGCGTATGTCACCTGAAATGCGCGAGGCGCTCGCCGAAGCCCTGAAGAGCCCCCTCCAGTTTGAGACGGAGGTCGCGGCTGCAGAGGCCTTTCACGCCGAAGCGATTGAGGACGCCGAATGCCAGGCAGTTATCTCGTTCTCTGGTAAGGATGAAGACCCTCCTATACAGGGGCACATTCGTCCGCTGTATGTCACTGGCCAGTTCAATGGCCTTGAAGTCCGACGCTGTCTTGTCGACACGGGGTCCGGGATTAACCTGATTCCAACTCGGACGCTCCGGAGATTGGGGTTGTCAGAGGATGACTTGATTCCCTCCGACCTCAGGATCCAGGGGTACGACCGCACCGAGCAAACTCTGGTCGGAAAGATACGCTTGAAGACCCAGTTCGGTGGCCTGATTGCCAACACTGAATTCATGGTAGTCTCTCAGGACACTGCGTACAACGCATTGATGGGCAGGCCATGGATCCACCTTCATGCGGCGGTTCCCTCGTCATACCACCAATGCCTTAAATACTCCCTCAACGGTCGAGTAGGCGTGCTTCAGGGAGATGCCTCTCCTTTTGCCTCATGTGAAGCCCGCTATCTGGACGCGGACTATTACAAGAGCAAGTACAAGCAGATCCTGGCAGGTGAGGTTGAGCCTGTCGCTGTTGCAAGCGATCCCTGGGCAAGTTTGGATGACGCTTACGTCCTCCCGATCCATCGGGTTGACGTAGCCATGGTTTCGACGGCCTGTGAGTCTCCTGATGAGATGACCGCGACCGCCCATGCCAGCACCAGCGGCTCAGCAGGATCCGGTAGCCCCAATGCAGTTTCCAAAGCAGTCTCTCCCGTGGACGATCCCTCCCCAAGTGGAGAGGACGTGGAAGATGCACCCCCATCCTTTGAGGAGGGCGTCTCTGCCACGGTCGATGAGTTAGTACAAGTGAACCTTGGAACCGAGGCAGATCCAAGACCCACATTGGTCAGCGCCGCCATGCCCTCTGAGGAGCGGCAGCAGTACATGGACATTCTCAGGAAGCACCGTGATGTGTTCGCTTGGGGCTATGACGAGATGCCGGGGCTAGATCCTCAGGTAGCCGTCCACCGCCTTGGTCTCCCGGCGAACCATCGCGGGTTCAAGCAGCCTCCCAGGAAGATGCACCCATTCCACGGTGCCATGGTTGAGGCCGAAGTTGAGAAGCTTATCAAAGCCAACTTCGTGAGAGAAGTTCAGTACCCCAGATGGGTGGCCAACATTGTGCCGGTCAGGAAGAAGAACGGGCAGAACAGAGTTTGTATCGACTTCCGCGATCTCAACCGCCATTGTCCGAGGGATGACTTTCCCCTTCCGGTGACAGAGCTGTTGATTGACGCCACGGAAGGATTACAAGCCCTCTCCTTCATGGATGGATACTCCGGATACAACCAAATCCGGATGGCCCCTGAGGATGAGGAGTTCACTGCCTTCAGGGCCCCCCAAGGTATCTTTTGTTACCAGGTCATGCCCTTCGGCCTGAGGAATGCAGGTTCCACCTATCAACGGGCGATGCACCGCATATTCAAGCCAATCCTCGGCACACTGGTGGAATGCTACGTCGACGACTTGGTGGTCAAATCACGCCAGCGCCAGGACCATCTCAATGATCTTGAGAAAGTGTTCAGCTTCCTCCGGTCTCGCTGCCTGAAGATGAACCCGTTGAAGTGTGCCTTCGGGGTTACCTCCAGGAAGTTTCTTGGCTTTGTGGTAAGATACCGGGGTATTGAGATCGACCCAGAGAAGATCAGAGCGATTAGCCAGATGCCTCCCCCAGGTAACATTCGGGAACTGCAAGGGTTCCAAGGCCACTTAGCCTATATACGCCGATTCATCGCGAATCTGGCCGGAAAGTGTAAGCCCTTTTCTTGGCTCATAAAGAAAGGTGCCACCTATGTATGGGATAAGGAGTGTCAGACCGCTTTCGAGGAAATCAAGCGGTACTTGCTTCAACCTCCGGTTCTGATGCCGCATATATCCGGAAAACCGCTGGTCCTTTATGTGACCACCCTGGAACGGTCCCTTGGTGCCCTTCTCGCCCAGAAGAACTACGAGGGAACAGAGAATAGCCTTTATTACCTCAGTCGCATGCTCCTAGATGCGGAAGTTAGGTATTCCCCCATCGAGAAGAGCTGCCTGGCGCTCGTATTTTCCGTACAGAAATTACGACACTACTTGCAGCACCATGAGGTACAGTTGGTTTCTCGGGTAGACCCGTTGAAATATATCCTGAGTCGGCCTATGTTGACTGGCCGTCTAGCGCGGTGGGCTGTGATTCTCCAGCAGTTCGACATTAGGTATGTGTCTCAGAAGGCCATCAAAGGGCAAGCATTGGCGGACTTTCTGGCTGCTCACCCAACCTCCGCGGATCAGCCGCTGGATCTAGGCTTTCCTGATGAGGCCGTTCTCTTGGTCGATCATGCCGATCCATGCTGGCAGATGCACTTTGACGGTGCCTCCCGGAGCCCCACCGGTAAAAGACTTGATAATCCTAAGCTCAACAAAGTGGGTTTGGGTATCGTCTTCATTAACCCGGAGCAAGCCGTGCTGCCATATTCTTTCCTGTTGTCGGAGGGTTGTACCAACAATGAGGTGGAATACCATGCCCTCATCACTGGCCTCGAGTTAGCTCTCGAGATCGACGTGCCCCATCTGTGTGTGAAAGGGGACTCCGAGCTGGTCGTTATGCAGATCAATGGAGACTATGTTTTCAGGAAGCCGGAACGTGTGCCATTGCTAGAGTGCACCCTCCTCCTGATGGCCCAGTTCCCTTCTCGGCCAGAAATTGTCCATATTCCCCGGTCGCAGAACGGTCGAGCAGATGCTTTGGCCATCCTTGCCGCGTCGCTTGCAGAACCTGAACAGGACAACCTGATCGTCCGCGTGATGCACCGCAGGCTCATTGCTCCCGTTATCCCGGAGGGAGATCGCGGCCCGTCGGTAAGTTATCTCACCACGGTTGCCCCTTTGCCTAGAGCCCCGAGTACCACAGATATGGCAGTCGAACCAGCCCCTGATTGGAGGACGCCTTTGGTTGAGTACCTCCAACATGGTATTCTCCCATCGGATCGAGCTGAGCGCGAGAGAGTTCGACGCCGCGCATCGCAGTTTGTCCTCCAGAGCAGTCCCGGCCTGGAGCAGATCCTCTATAGACGCGGATTTGATGGTGTTCTCCTCCGTTTCCTTCAAGGAGTTGAGATCCCGTGAGTCATGCAAGAGGTTCATGCTGGTTCATGCGGCGCCCACCAGACTGGGCCGAAGCTGTCCCACCAGATTCGAAGGTTGGGATACTTCTGGCCCTCCATGATCCATGACTGCATCGAGTATTCCAGGAAGTGCCATGCGTGCCAGGTTCATGCGAACTTTGTGCATCGGCCACCAGAGCCTCTCCATACCACCAGGTATTCTTGGCCCTTTGCAGTCTGGGGGTTGGATGTTGTGGGACCTTACCCGCCGGCGACGGCTCGCCAGTGCCGGTTCATTCTGACCGACACAGACTTCTTCTCCAAATGGGCAGAGGCGATCCCGCTCAGAGAGGTCAAATCCTGTTCTGTCGCTGACTTCGTGACCTCCAACATCATTTTTCGATTTGGGGTTCCTCACGCTATCCTCACGGATAACGGAGCCAATTTCCGAGCGGCCGAGTTGAAGAGGTTGTACGGCAAGTACAACATTCGCTCGAACCATACATCTCGCTATCATGCGCAGGCGAATGGACAGATTGAGGCGTTTAACAAAACCCTCTCTAACATTTTTCAAAAGATGGTTGGTCAGAACAAGAAGAGTTGGCCGGACAAGCCCCCCAACACCCTCTGGGCTTATCGGACGACGACTCGCAATTCCACCCAGATGACCCCTTATTCCCTGGTGTATGGAGCTGAGGCCGTCCTACCCATCGAGATCCAGTTACCGTCCTTGCGTACTGCGGTCTACGACCAGCAAGCGCCGGATTGAGCTGCTGAAGCCCGTCTGGTCGAGTTGGAAGCACTGGATGAGAATAGGCTTCGCGCTTTGCACAACTTGGAGAGGCATCAAAGCAGGATGGCTCGAGCTTTCAATAAGAAGGTTCGCCTCCGCTCATTCTTGCAGGGTGACCTAGTACTGGCCCTGAGAGCACAAATGATCCCCGGCAGGATGCCACCCAAGTTGGAGCCCAAGTGGGAGGGACCTTTTGTCGTCCACAAGGTCTATCCCAATGGCGCGTACTCCCTAGCGACTATGGATGGTGAGCGTGTTACTCCTCCCACCAATGCTAGGTTCCTCAAGCAGTACTTTGCCTAAGTGAAACTCGTCCAAGCTACAAGACGTTAAACTGTTCAGCATTCGTCCTGCATGACGCTAAACTGCACCTCGTCCAAGCTACATACGTTAAACTGTTCAGCATTCGTCCCGCATGACGTTAAACTGCGCTTCAAGAACTACGTGTGGCTTGATTCCCATCCTTATGGGATACGTAGGAACGCCCGGACGTTTGAAACTTCGGGTCCAGCCCCCCACCTCTTAAAGATTCGCTCTTCCCTTGGGAATCCGCCACCTTCGGGTCACCCTCAAGGTGTGTCCCTCGACCCCTTGCAGTGGTCCACCGGTGTCAAGAGTACTCGGGTTTATTTCCAGGAGGGTCAGGTTCAGCTTGGTCAGGTTCCTTCCACTTTTCAGGCTTCGTGCTCCCTTTCATTCGGACCCATCGCCTACGCCCTGGGTGGAGCCCCCGTGAGCGGTCTGGACACAATGCCTCAGTGCTCTCCCACCGACTCGAGCTGGTACCCCTGAGGGCCTCGGGCAGCAAGTCGATATGAATCCTACGCTTGAGCGGTTGATGCTCGTTTGCTGCCTCATTCCATCAACGGTCAGTGCGATATTGATGCTGCTTTTCCGCCACGGTCGGTAGTACTCCCATATCGTTACGCCGGTGTCCCCAGTCCTTGAGTGAATGGTCGCATGATTCACATTACATTTTCCACCTCCCGTTCTGAACAGGCAAAATCTCGGCACTCTTGACACTATCCCTCAGTGCATCTTCGCATATCCAGGGGATAGGACCACGATGTGGCGTACTTTGAGGTTCCTATGGTCCGAGCTCTAAGACCTTAAACTCAGATCCGCCCCTATGGTCCGAGCTCTACGACTTTAAACTAGGATCTCCCTAATCGGGGTTCTACGTCCTGCATGACGTTAAAACTGCACTCTCAGAACTACGTGTGGCTTGATCTCCAGCCCGATGGAGTACGTAGGAACACCCGGGCATTTCGACTCGGGTCCAGCCTCAGGGATCGCTAAGTCCCGCCCCTCCTCGTCGCCAGCCGACTGGCCTGGCTTCTTGTAGAGTGGTGCGTTTGTGATATTAACCCTGATTCACCTCAGGATTCCTCATTGCAATGATGGGAAGTGACAGTTTCCTCGTTAGAGAGGTTCTGTCTGAGAATTGGGTTGATTCACGGCCAGATTAGTGCATCCGCCTAATACGCATTCCCCACGGTGGCACAATTTTGGGTGTGTTAGATTCTGTCTGAACAAATCATCACTTCGCCCCACGCTTCGCATGCCCTGTTGATCCTGATTTCCACCCTTGTGCCCGAAGGAACCCTCAAAGCGGTATTGACGTTGACATGTGATCCGCCTCCTGCAATACGAATGATGACCTTCGGTCCGTCTATCACAGTAGTATGGTCGATTGATCCATTGTCCGCTTGCCGTCTTGGGCATTTCCCGGAAGGCCGACCGTCGTGGATTTCTGAATTCGGGACACGCGATTCACCCTTTTTCATCACCCTATGTTCGGATAAAATCTCAACGCCCCTAGCGTTGTCCCGCTCGTGTGTCGGAACAAGTTGGGGGGATGGTACATTGATTAGGTCTGAGGTCTCCTTTCCTAGGAATGACCTCCCTCTTTTCCTTAGAAAGCCAGGCCCAATTATGGATACCTGAAGCTTGGTTAACGCTCCCGCGAGATAATAAATTGTGGTTTATCATGTTAAGCCAAAAGATGAATATAAATATGGCGATTCATACAAATGGATCGAAGTATTGAGTAGCGGAAGAAAAATGTTCTGGAAATGGAAAAAACGAAGCCCCTAGGGATTACCGTGCTGAATGAGTCTTTCCAACGCCGCTACCCTTTGGCTGGCAGCCTCCAGAGCTGCTTCTCGCTCTCTGCATGCCCTCTCTTCGTCGGCGGCTGCAGCGCGCAGCTCGCCGATCCTGGCTTGTGCACGCTCCCGCTCGACCTGAAGTGTGACTATCTGGTGGCCCGCCTCCGTCAGCTGTACTTGGGCGTCATTCAGCTGGGCTGTCAATTGCTCCACAAGCTCAGTGCACGCTGCGACGAAGGCCTCCTTCCCTGCCACCTGCCCTTTGAGGCGCCGGACTTCCTGCTCCGCCACAAGGAGCGCCCGCGTGTTCTCCGACATGTCCCGACATTGTGCGACGTCGGCACGCCGGCGGCTCTCGCGCATCTTTTCGGCCATGAAATCACGGACCGTCAGATGGAGGCGTTGAGCATCAGCTCCCCCGACACACAGGAAGCGCAGCCAGGTTTGAAGGGATCCCATGCGCCCCAGCCACTCCGATGGGTCTCGCTTGAGGAAGCGCTGGATGCACTTCCACCCCCTGCGGCGCGTTATCCGGCTCTCCTCGACCGCCTCCGTGTCCGAGTCGTCCATCTCCTCGGGGTCGGCAGGCCGGTAGGCAGGGAAGGCAGCCAGAAGGTCTGCTGCAGGGTCCGCCCCTGGGATGTCCTCACAGGGGATAGGTTCCCCAACATTTGGGCGACCTTCTTCTCTCACCCCAGCGGCGTTGACACCCTCGTCAGCCCCCGAATTCTCTCCGATGGAAGCACCGCCGGCATCCGTTGCCCCCTGATCAGCAGTTGGCAGGGCCGACTCGGTGTGAGAAGCCTGTTCCGGAGGAGGCGGTATGTCTTCCACTGGTCCACTCGTGGATGGCCCGGGTTCAACAGCCCGACGAGCCTCGAGAATTGAGATCCCTGTGCAAGGGAATGCCGTGGTTAGTCACGGATCGTCAACGGAAAGCACCAACAGTGAAGGGAGAAGACATACGGGAGTCCAGAGCGTCGTCTTTCGCTGTCCCGGCCGCCGTAGGAGCAGTTGCAGCAGGGGACCCCTCGGCGCTTATCAATTCAATGATAGGTGTCTGGCCCCCGCCCTGTCCTGCTGGCGCCTCTCCTACTCCTGCTGAGGATGCCTGACCTGCATCCGTGCACTCCTGAGGAAGATGAAGAAATGGGTTAGAAGATGCATAAGAGAATGGATGATGCAGGTTGAGTAGGGATAAAAGCGGACCTCGAGGAGCTCAGTGATATCAATATTGTCAGAGCCGGCCACCTCGCCGCTCTCCCGCGGGCTCCCCGGATGGGACCTTCCCTCAGAGCCTTCATCCTCTCCTGCCTCCTCCTCTTCCTCGGAGTCCTCGTTACTATCACCTTCCTCCGGCGGCATCTGTTCTGGAGCAGGCTCTAGACCGAGCATCACCTTCACCAGAAGGGATGGCTCCGCACGCTGACCACGTTGGCGCGCGTACTCGTCCATGGCCGTCAGATACGCATACCGCCGGTGGGAGTTCACCCTGTCGGGGACCTGGAGGCGCCCGACCTCTGGCAGATGGATTCCTTCGCTGATTATCTTCTGCAAGATGATTTCGGTCTCCAGCAACTGCCGCAGGGTCATCCAGGATGACCATAGTGCCGGGATGACTGCATCGTGGGAGGGTTCGATCAGACGCCTTACCTGCTTCCCAGGCCGCTCCCCAACTACCGCATGTGCCCCCTCTCCGGGCGCTGAAGTCGTGGCGGCAGCCTGCGATGTGCCCGCCGCCGAAGTACCTGCTCGCGCCGGCTCCGCTGCTTGGCGCGCCTCCATTCTCCCCCGCGTAACGGCGCTTCGCCTCCTTCCTTGACGCCCGGTCTCCATACGGGTGACCTCGAGCCGCCGAACTGGCTCCCGTAGAAGCCCCTCGGGGTATGTGATGGCCCAGTGTTCGGCGTACTCGGTTGCCAAGCCTGCGTCGACTCCGGTAGGAGGGAGAGTGATGACGTCGCCAGAGACGAAAGCCGCAAACATTAGCCACATCTGGCGAAGGACGCAAGGGTTCGTCTCCTCCCGGACGGCAGTGAATACCCTCTTCGAAATCCGTTGAAGGCACCCGAACTGCCTGGAAAACCGGGTTGGCACGTACGGCTCGCAGATCACCTTCCCGTCGATCCGAGTCACGAGCACCCCGCCCCGCATGCTCAGGAAGTATTCGTGCTGCTCCAGCGGACCCTGCCCATTGTCGATCATCTGGCCAACGAGAGTGGGGAATGGGACGAAGTTGAAATTGGCATGATTTCCAATCCGAATCCTCACGCCCCCCTCATTTAGGGTCATCGGAGCGACCCCCGCGATGTTCAGCAGGGAGGGTCGCAGGCCGTTGCCCGGAGGAATGACGGCGTTTGGAAACGTGTACCCACCGAGGTGAGCAGCCACCCAGCCGTGGAAGAATTGAAAGGGCCCACAGATCCTTCGTGGCGACCCCCCTCGCGAGATGCGTCCCAGGATGGCGTACAGCTTAGCCAGCACTGGGACCCCGAGGCTGTATCTCTTGTTGGCTGCCATGGCGCCCGCCATCACCAGTGTCGCCGGGCGGACGCCCATCCTTGCGTCCCGCACTGGCAGGAGCCACCCACTCAGAAAGGCGGCCAGGAACGCCGCGTACCGGAAATTTGGGTCCCGGGCCTCGATGACGCGGTACCCCCATGAGCGGTAGTCGCCCGTCTCCAGGACCCGCCAGTACGACCCGTTCCGGATCCTCTAAGCCGCGGTCGGGCACCGCTTCCCCCTTCCTGGCATCCTGACCGCTGGGTCATGCTCCAAGAACTGGCCGAACCACTCCTTGTAGGTTATGTCCTTGTGGAAGTCCTTGACCCCAAGCCGCTGCGTAGCCAGGTCCAGTAGATGCCATGTCAGAATGGGAGTCCGTGACCTGTCTTCCCAGGTGTTCTTTGGAGGCAGGAACTCATCGTATTGGTAACCCTCCAGCGGGATACCTCCGATGCAGTGGATGTCCCAGAGACCAATGCTGACCTCCCCATGATGAAGATGGAAGGTGTTGGTATCCGGGGACCAGCGGGTGAACAGCTCCGGCCCAAGCTCGGGCTGCTGGTAGAAGTGGAACTGCGACGTCCACACCGCCTCAAACAGGCCGATGTACCGCAGTTCCTCCGCGAAGTGATCGCAGGTATGGCATACCCAAAACGCCCAGGCCCACTCACTGGTGAAATTGCCCCCAGACCGCAAGTCCCAGTCCTTCAGCCAGCCCTTGGTGTCGTCAGTGACGCTCTGGCGGTATGTGCTCGAGTAGAGGGCTAGAGAGTTCTCCGCAGTAGGCTCACTCCCGGCAATGGTTCGCGTCCTCGGGTTCAGGACATAGACTTCTAAGTGCCTGGTCTCCCTGGCAGGATGCCCATTGTTGGTGATGTTATAGCGGGGAAGCTCGTCCTCCCGAGTCACCCAGGTCCGTGGCGCATCAACCTCGAACCCTGGCACCGGAACCTCATCCAGGATGCCATAGTTCCAGAGCGGCAGGTTGTCCGACAGCGGATATGTCTTCTGGGCTGGCGTCAGCAAGTCAAACAAGGACTGATTGTTGGAAACAATCTCCTTGGCTCCGTAGACCTCCCCGTTCGCCGCCATCTCAGCTCTGCGAATGGCGGCATCCCCCTCATTCCCTTGATTCGCGGCCATCTCAGAATCTCCGGGAGTCGTGTGGGTTAAGGGATGAAGCGTGCGGAATCGGAAGAGGCTGGTAGAGAAGTTTGAGGGTTGGCGCGCAATCCTAGTGGACGACGCGCAACCGGGAAGTCTGTCGCGTAAAACCCCAGGAGTTCACGCAAAATCAAGCCGAAATTCGAATGGGTTTGTGCGCTGAACGGGCGGATTTCGCGCTGAAGAGGGCAATTTCGCGCATGAGAGCTTGGATGCTTATCGCGCGGAAAGCCTTTGTACAGTACGGGGGACCCATGGCCCCTATTTATAGGCGAGGCCGGGATTTCGCGCCACGCGGAACGCACTTTGCGCGTCCCAGGAATCAAATTTCGCGCCCGGCGCCCTTTTTGCGCGCCCAAGTCCCGCGCCACCCCGAACTTCGGCATTCCGGCGTCTCCCTCGGAACCCGATCGTTGCGACCTATCGCCGATCAGATTCCGATGGGGGGCTTTTGTAGACGCCGGAAAATTCCGTTGCTCCTCAAACGAAGTCCCGGATGTGGAAAGCGAAGTTATATTCGGAGTCAGAAGCATGGTCCGGAGGGCCCGGAGGGCTTGCGCGGAATTTTGGAGGCCCGCGCGCAAAGTTGAAGTCCAGCGCGCAAGCCTCCCGGGATGCGCGCAAAGCGCTGGTCCGGCGCCCAGTTTTGCGCGCCCGCTGCCCGCGCGATTCCCTTGCGCGCCGGGGCCCCGATTCCGCGCCCGCGCCATGAATTGCACGCCCGCGAAGCGGATTCCGCGCCCGGGGTTGCCTATAAATATAAGGCGACCCCCGACGTTTTGAAAGTTGCCAGAATTCGAAGGGTCGCTCGTGCGCGCAATCCATCCCCCTCCGCGTGCAATGCCGATCCTCAGGTAACCTCTTTATTTCGCGCAATCAGGCCTCGGGGTTCGCCTTCGCGCGCAACCCTTTGGCTTCTTCCCTTCGACCAATCCCTGACCCGAAGCCTTCCGCGCGCAAAAGAAGCCTCTTGCTCGCAATTGCCCCCCGGGTGCGCGCAATCCAGCCTGATTGCTCGCACCCCCCTTTTCAAAGAGGCCATTCGTTAAGGAATGAGCCGTTGCCCCCGCGCGCTATCCGAAGCCCGGTGCGCGCAATCTCAATCACCCGCGCGCAAAGGGCTGGCCCAATTGCGCGCCAGCCCGCCCAATTACGCGCCGACCCGCTGTATTGCGCGCCAAGCTCCTCTTTTGCGCGCAAACCGCCAGGGTCGCTCCCTTTGACCCCCTGAGGGTACCCGCCTGCGTGGCACCCGATGATCTTCATCCCGGGTGCTCGCACCGTGCGTTGTCTTTCCGCACGGCCCTCCAGGCTCGCGCGAAGTGACACGGACCCATTGGCAGCACCACCACGTCCGAGCTACAAGACGTTAAACTGTTCAGCATTCGTCCAACATTAAGTTAAACTGTAATTCTTCCCGCATAACGTTAAACTGCATCCGTCCAACATGACGTTAAACTGTACCACATACGAGCTACAAGACGTTAAACTGTTCAGCATTCGTCCAACATGACGTTAAACTGTAATTCGTCCCGCATGACGTTAAACTGCATCCGTCCAACATGACGTTAAACTGTACCACGTCTGAGCTACAAGACATTAAACTGTTCAGAATTCGTCCAACATGACGTTAAACTGTAATTCGTCCCGCATGATGTTAAACTGCATCCGTCCAACATGACGTTAAACTGTACCACGTCCGAGCTACAAGACGTTAAACTGTTCAGCATTCGTCCAACATGACGTTAAACTGTAATTCGTCCCGTATGACGTTAAACTGCATCCGTCCAACATGACGTTAAACTGTACCTCGTCCGAGCTACAAGATGTTAAACTGTTCAGCATTCGTCCAACATGACGTTAAACTGTAATTAGTCCCACATGACGTTAAACTGCATCCGTCCAACATGACGTTAAACTGCACCACGTCCGCACCGCATGACGTTAAACTGCCAAGCATCTTCGTCCTCAACACACGACGTTAAACTGTACTTCATACGGCAAGACGTTAAACCGTCCGCATCGCCCGATCTCATGCCCCGCACGTAGGGTCCCCTCCCGGTTTGGATGTGGCCCCCACCCGCTCGTCTCTACAGGGATGTCAGGGTTGGAGTGGCCTTCGCCCACGGGGGGTAGGGTATTACAAACCCCTAGTTTCTTGTGCGGGACTGCACATGTGTATTTCCGTTGTGCTTCCCCACTGCCGAAGCCAGTAGAGGGTGTGATAGGGATCGAGGTCTCTCACCTTCGGCCCAAGTCCCCCCTCAACTGAGCTTTGCCGCACTCAGGTTGCCTCAGTGCGTAAGTCCTGGCAGAATGAACTACGTGGACTTTGATCACTGTCTCCTAAGCAGGATACGTAGGAATCCTCCCTGAGGTTCAAGACCACCACCTGGTCGTCTCGGTCGTATTCACGTCGGTTCGTCCATCAGTGGACCCCTCCCGGGTTCACATTTGCGTCGATTTACCTATGAATCCGCCCTTGTAGGAGACTGCATGTGTGTATCTCCATTGTGCTTCCCCACAGCCTCGACCTCCTCGTGAGTCGGCTATCCAACGTCCAGCATGACGTAAAACTGTGATCCACCCGGCCGTTCCATCCCCCTCTGTGCGAGGTGGTTCGGTTCAACCCTTCCCACAGCCTCGACCTCCTCGTGAGTCGGCTATCCAACGTCCAGCATGATGTAAAACTGTGATCCACCCAGCCGTTCCATCCCCCTCTGTGCGAGGTGGTTCGGTTCAACCCTTCCCACAGCCTCGACCTCCTCGTGAGTCGGCTATCCAACGTCCAACATGACGTAAAACTGTGATCCACCCGGCCGTCCCATCCCCCTCTGTGCGAGGTGGTTCGGTTCAACCCTCCGCATGGCAGCCTCGACCTCCTCGTGAGTCGGCTTGCCAACGTCCAGCATGACGTTAAACTGTATATCCGAACTACGCTGACTTTGATCCGCACTAACGCGCGGTACGTAGGAAGCCTCTACGAGTTCCAAGCTCTTCACTCCATCATCCATCCTGATCCTTACCCGGGCCACCACATCCCGGTGGGGTCATGCCATTTCATTCCACTCCACTTCACTCAGGGACGTCTACTCCTTGATCGAAACCGGGATGATGGGATGCCGGCTCCTCCTTCCGTGGACGTCTCCTCGGAACTCGTCGCCTAATCCGGGTCTCCCTCATAGATTTAAGAATGTTCGTGAATCTCGTTCCCGACACCATGTCTCCATGAACACCGGTTAATTACGCTGCTTCCGCCCGGACGCTCCAAGGAGTCTGGTCGGGGCAGCAACCTGCGGTGAGAAGACTGGATAGCTCTGGGTGTTGGGGGCGTGTCTTGACACTGCGGCTCTGCATGTCTGCCTTCCGTCCCTAATAGGACTTCTCGAAGGCGTGGTGGCCTGAGGCATCCCGCGCTGGGTGCGGGGAACTGTGTTACCTGAGGTTTTCCTCAGTTTCCCAGGTTTCACACGGGGTATGCCGCGAGTTTAACATCCAGCGGGGACGACATCGGACCGATCAACACGAGGAGTGGATCAGATGACAGAACCCCTTGCGGGGAACCTCCGACGCTGGGGCCAGCACATGGGCGGCTTCCCGAGTGAAGTGGAGTGGAATAAAATGGCATGACCCCACCGGGATGTGGCGGCCCGGGTAAAGATCAGGATGGATGATGGAGTGAAGAGATTGGACCTCATAGAGGCTTCCTACGTACCGCGCGTTAGCGCGGATCAAAGTCAGCGTAGTTCGAATATACAGTTTAACGTCATGCTGGACGTTGGCAAGCCGACTCACGAGGAGGTCGAGGATGCCAGGCGGAGGGTTGAACCGAACCACCTCGCACAGAGGGGGATGGGACGACCGGGTGGATCACAGTTTTACGTCATGCTGGACATTGGATAGCTAACTCACGAGGAGGTCGAGGCTGTGGGAAGGGTTGAACCGAACCACCTCGCACATAGGGGGATGGAACGGCTGGGTGGATCACAGTTTTACATCATGCTGGACGTTGGATAGCCGACTCACGAGGAGGTAGAGGCTGTGGGAAGGGTTGAAATGAACCACCTCGCACAGAGGGGGATGGAACGGCCGGGTGGATCACAGTTTTACGTCATGCTGGACGTTGGATAGCTGACTCACGAGGAGGTCGAGGCTGTGGGGAAGCACAATGGAGATACACACGTGCAGTCTCCTACAAAGAAGGATTCATAGGTGAATCGACGCAAATGTGAGCCCGGGAGGGGTCCACTAATGGACGAACCGACGTGAATACGACCGGGACGACCAGGTGGTGGGCTTGAACCTCAGGGAGGCTTCCTACGTATCCTGCTTAGGAGACAGGGATCAAAGTCCACGTAGTTCATTCTTCCAGGACTTACGCACTGAGGCAACCTGAGTGCGGCAAAGCTCAGTTGAGGGGGGACTTGGGCCGAAGGTGAGAGACCTCGATCCCTGTCACACCCTCTACTGGCTTCGGTAGTGGGGAAGCACAACGGATATACACATGTGCAGTCACCCACAAGAAACTAGGGGTTTGTAATACCCTACCCCCTGTGGGCGAAGGCCACTCCAACCCCGACATCCCTGCAGAGACGAGCGGGTGGGGGCCAAATCCAAACCGGGAGGGGACCTTGCGTGCGGGGCACGGGATCGGGCAATGCGGACGGTTTAACGTCTTTCCGGACGAAGTACAGTTTAACGTCGTGTGTTGAGGACGAAGATGATTGGCAGTTTAACGTCTTTCGGTGCGGACGTGGTGCAGTTTAATGTCATGTTGGACGGATGCAGTTTAACGTCATGCGGGACGAATTACAGTTTAACGTCATGTTGGACGAATGCTGAACAGTTTAACGTCTTGTAGCTCGGATGAGGTACAGTTTAACGTCATGTTGGACGGATGCAGTTTAATGTCATGCGAGACGAATTACAGTTTAATGTCATGTTGGACGAATGCTGAACAATTTAACGTCTTGTAGCTCGGACGTGGTACAATTTAACGTCATGTTGGATGGATGCAGTTTAACGTCATGCGGGACGAATTACAGTTTAACATCATGTTGGACGAATGTTGAACAGTTTAACGTCTTGTAGCTCGGACGTGGTACAGTTTAACGTCATGTTGGACGGATGCAGTT